>JAJMFT010000001.1:0-1200000 GCA_030574895.1 Yamadazyma insectorum
CATTTACCCCAAAATGTAGCCTAAAAATGATTCTAGAGCATTTTTTTAGATTCATCCATGACCTTTCAAAGCACTTTATCCAACGCACGTTGGGGTTGGAGCTGGATCTTGAGGATAAGGAATTATGTTGGGAACGAAGGAAATCTGGCTTTATTTATTTGAGCCTGAACGATGAAATGGCTGGCTTGTTGAAAAAAGACTATTACTCGTTTAGACATATATATTTGTATTGTTTTGCTGTTTTATTAATGTCCATATCTTCAGCCCAAGCAGTTGATAAGCAATTGATGTATAAGAGAAAAGCACCTTGAAAGCTATTTTGTATTTGGATTCTGTACATTACATACAAGTAAGCTCTGAATAAAGTGCGGGTCGCAGAGTACATATGGACGTATTAACAAGATCAAGTTTCTCATTAAGATCCTATTCAATCGGGTGTTTACGATTGAAATAGCTACGGGAGGGTGATTTGTTGACTCCCTTAGCGCACTTCTGGATATCAGCCATTGTCAGGTTTCATATAAACTCAAAATTCTTTCATACTTTGATCATCATTTAAATTGTGTTGGCCCATAGCACTCACTCAAACTTTTACATATTTTGTTATAGAAACCAATTTTAACTTCTTCTTTTTTGTACTTTATCTAGAATTCCAAAGGTGTTATTTCCCAAAGAAAAGTTACCTTTCTTATAGAGACTATCTGTTGCTTCTAGAAGTGAAGTGGCACCAACACAACAAACAGATTTGATCAGTTCAACAAATGCATACTTGTACTTTCATTTGTCGCTATGGATGTAGATACATCATCTCCTGTGTAAACCTCAAGTGAATTTTACATGCTTTATTTCGAGTTTTAATCGCCTCAAAGATATTACGATTTGCCTTCTGAAATATTAGAAGTGAGCTCCGAGCTTTCGAACAAGATTCAACATTTATGTTATTTATGGATAATAAAAAATAGCGAACTAAATATTGTAACAAGAAGTTAAAACTTCTTTTTTTTTTTGTAAAATTTGCAAAACTTTGAACAATAGATAATTTATTGGGTAAGTCAACGTTTCTCCCAATATAGAGAAACGATCCAAAACAGATATTCTACAACAGCAGAAAGATTAATCGAATATTTCAAGAATTGATAATACAAATAAATGAACCATAATGCTATTATTTGTACTTCACTATAAAAGAACTTGCGCTTTCTTTGTGCTCACCTGTAGTGATTTGGGCACTTTAGTTTACCATTGGAAAGTTTTCCATAAGCAATAATAATTAATGTCTGTGGTTGTCTTTAAATGAAGCAGAGGGTTTGTTAATAGGTATTGGGAAGTAGAGCTACAAACTGTAAATTAACAACCCGAATGATTTCGCAGCGATACCACCGAGCTCGCAATCTCAAGCTGGGGAATAAAAATCCTTACTTTTTAGATTGTACAAAAGAGATAAGGCAAGACTGGTGTCATATGGCTAGGTTTCGAAAATGGATTAAGCAGGATCGAAAGAACAAGAAATATAATCCAAGAAATATAATTCAAGAAAATTGTACATGTTCAATCACATCAGGATCTCGAGCTTAATTCGGATTGATGTACTTTAGAACGAGTCAAAAATTGCACGAATAAGAGTAACTGTCTCATATATATCCTAAAAATTCGGACTCAAATAGACAGAAGTACCAAAAGATTAATACCACCTAAGAGAGCGAATAAGCTTACTTCCACTCCATTAACCAGTTACATTATCAGCTTCCATTTTTTAAATCAAAAGCACACTCTCAGGTGTTAATGTGCGACTAACCGTACACAAATCTCTTCCTTTTTGTAGTAACTATCTAGATATAATCGTTATCATTATTAAAATTTAATAATGGCGCGGCTTAAATAGAGTTTCATTTCAATATCCCTTATATGGATGAAATCAAGCAGATCTGTTCAGATCCCAGTATTACAGTTATTGGGCGCTAATATAATGATATGCTGTGAAGATTTTACATATTTCTTTCACACTCAATTGCACTGAGGTGGATTAGAATGCTTGCAATGCAAAAAAAAAAAGAATCATACAGCTTAAAGGCCTATTTTCATATTACCTCCGAACGACTTAACAGACATAATTAATTACCATGTTACGAGTTGGATTAAAAGTTTTATCACAGTATGCTTTCCAATAGTTATTCAATAAATGAGATTCGAAGTCACTTAGGTTTCATTGAATGGAATCCTATGAGAAATGATTTCTAATGTCACACCCTACTAGACATTTCTTAACGAAGGAATAACAGAATAATTAAAAAGACAAATGATAGACTAAGTAAAATTTCACATTTCCACAGTTTGTGAATATACAGTTCTGTTCGACTGGAATCTGATTCTTCAACAATTAATTTGTTGAAAAAGTCTTGCTATCCAGACATATGGGCACCGAGCTATTTCGAGACGAAAATGCTTCAATTAATAGCCAAAAAGACTTTTCTTACCCTATTTGATTTGCTAACAAAGGTAAGGTTTCTGAATTACTTGCAGTTCTTCAGGATTTTCACCTGTCTTATGACTAAAGGGAGGTTAAAGTACCAACCAGATTTGTCCAAGTTGACAGCGCATAAATCCTAGTACATGATCCCCAAAGAAGATTCTTCTGCCCTAATAATGTATCATAGCACAGCTGGTAACTGGTAAAAATTTGGTAGCTTTTTCCTCCTTCATCAGCAGTCTTCATTGTACATGCAACTCTGGATTCAAATCTTGTCGACTTCTTCCCCTTTTTCAGTTTCTTATTAACAGGGCCAAAAGGTTTTGGTGGAAAACTCTAAGTGTCAGCCCTTCTTAGAATTGGTCAACATGTTAAGAGGCTTTTCATATCCCCTCTTAACAACAAGTGAGTCAAATGGAGTCATTTTATTTTCTTCGGGTGTGGATTCCCACGAGGATTCCCACATTCACAGAAATTGTTTCGACCGTGAACCAAATTAATTGACAGTATGAAGATACCCCATAAATCCCCATAAATTCAATATTACCCCATGGTAGATCTTATAAGATGTTAAAAATATTACTTCCAAACAGGCCAAGCTAAAACTACGTGACATGAATTTGCCGAGACAGATATTGAAAGTGGGGCACACCAGTTCCCTCAACTGTACTCCATGTAGGAAACAAACAAGCGAGGAAGAGGCTATTAAACCATTCATCCCATTGTGATGGTCTATTCGGAACACACGGTTGAAAAGAACGGACGGAAAAATGCAACAAAGTAGCTGCAACGTCATAATACATGGAAAGAGCTCATACTGATAGCGTTTCACGTTACCACAGAACATTATACCGAGACAGAATAAGCCCCACATACTTTTAGATTGGAGTATGGGGTACGTAGAAAGGCGTATGCACCACATTTGGGATTTACTGTTAGCAAAGAATCTCGTATTGAAGGAAGATCGGGTGAACATTCGCTCAACCAACAATTTGTGGATCTCAAGGCTTCTGGTAGATCAAAGGTGTATGAAAGATCTTGTGAAATTCCGGACCAAATAAGTCATTAGATCACAAACAATCAAATGTATATGTATATAAAAACAATACAGCAATTGACACACCGCCTACATAATTGGGCGTAATACGGAATTTAGAACTCACACAACATCGGAGATCAAAAAATAATTTTTCCCAAATTAGACATGGGCATGCACACAAACAAAAAACACCCATGCCAGCCAATAGATATTATATCATCGTGCATATAAAAAAGAAAAACTACGTGTACCTCGCCAGATTCCCCGCTTTACCCCAGATGAAAAATCTCGGACTTGACCCAATCCCCGTCCAACTGGGATGTGTCGACTTTGAGCCAAGGTGAAGTGCGGGACACCCTTCATTATGAGTGGGGACCCGCAAAAAGCCTTACGCAACCTGGATGAATAAATCACCGACATGCAGTGTGAGTTTTTTGTACGAGAAATGCTTCAGTGGGGTTTGATATTTCCGATGTGTATAAAAACTCAAGAAATACCTCTTGTTGCAAAATTATTCTGAAGAACTATGAAACCAGTTAATCAAGCCGGAGAAATAGAAATGTTAAAGGAGTCAGTTAATTATGTTGAGAATGTTGAAACCAGTTCTTTATCATACCAAAATAAAGAAGTTGGTAATGAATTAGAACCTGAAAATGTTGACCGTCAAATTCTTGAATATATTGAAGAGGAAGCAGTTGAAATTGACGAAGAAACCAATAGAAGATTAAGAAATATGATTCATAGAAGAATTTTACCTTGTATGATTGGAACTTATTTCTTACAGGCTTTAGATAAAGGTACTTTATCTTTTGCATCTATTATGGGAATCCAAGAAGATGCTGGTTTGGTTGGTCAACAATATTCTTGGTTGACTACTTGTACTTATATTGCTGTTTTATGTTTTGAATTACCAACAAATGTTATTATTCAAAAGGTTCCTGTTGTTAAATATTTATGTGCTAATATTATCTTATGGGGTGTCGTGTTAGCATGTCACGCCTTGGGTAAAAATTTTGCTGTTTTGGTGGCCGTAAGAACTTTGTTGGGAGCTTTTGAATGTTGTTGTCAGCCTGCATTTATCTTGATGTCTTCCATGTGGTATAAGAGAGAAGAACAAGCTTTTATTGTTGCTCTTTGGTATATGATGAATGGAGGTCAACAAATTGTAGGGGGTTTACTTTCTTACTGTTTTACTTTAATCACTGGTGCAGCTTTAAAAAATTGGGAAATCTTGTTTTTAGTTTACGGTTGTATTACAGTTGTCTGGGGTATCTTCCTTTCCTTATGGACCCCAGATTCTCCAATGTCTGCCAAGTGTTTTAGTGAAGAGGATAAAAGATTAATGGTTGAAAGAGTTCGTGGTAACCAAACTGGTCTTCAAAACAGAAGATTCAAGAAGGAACATCTTTATGAAGCAATCAAAGATCCACAGACTTACTGTTACTTTTTCATCCAATTTTTAACTGCTTTACCAACATCTGGTTTGGGTGCTTTTGCCAATATTATTATTTCATCTTTTGGTTTTACCATCTTACAAACACAATTGTTGGCCATGGTGTTGGGTGCTTACTTGATTATTTTACTTTTATCTTCTGCCTGGTTATCAAAGAGATTTAATCAAAATATCTTTTTCATGATATTGTATGTGATTCCTTCCATTGTTGGTACTGTTGTGTTGATGACATTGACCTACACAGAATACCCACTTGGAACACATGAACGTAAACTCAGAAGTGGTGTTTTATTGTTCTGTTACTACTTAACTTTATCCTTCTGGGGTGTAGCTAACTTGGGGCTTTCTTTGCTTTCAAGAAACATTGCTGGTCAATCTAAAAAATCCATCTGTACCACCTTCAACTTCGTCGGTTGGGCTGTTGGTAACATTGTTGGTCCTCAAGTGTTCCTTCAGAGAGAAAATCCAAGATATCTTACTGCTTTTGGTACCCATATGGGATGTTATGCTGCTTTGATTTTACTTTTAATCTTCATGAGATTATGGTTAATGAAAGAGAATAGAAGAAAAGACAAATTGATTGCTCTGGGTCAAGCCAAAGCCGATGAAAATTTGAAACATGCTTTCGATGATTTAACTGATGTTGAAAATGTAAACTTCAGATATGCTTATTAGGTGTATATAATGAATATAATGATTATTGTACAAAAATGCTAGACCAAATGGGGATAATTTTCGGTCTTCTCCTACCTCCTTGCATGAACTTCTGCAGGGTTACATTTGATGTGTAATCTTCGGATCAATGTCGGCAATGTTACATCGAGGACCAGCGGATTCACAAGGCCCGAGAGATGATAAATCCGAGATTATTGAAGTCTATATTGTGATAATGAAGCTATAAATATAATTTACTGAACTCTACAAGAGCCATAATGGCCATAGCTTGACCATAAGGCATTGAGGTTAATGGTATATCTTTGTAGAACTGTAAGTCATCTCCCATTCCGGTACCAAAAGAAGTATTGATCAACTCTCCTTTGTCGTCAATCTGGCCCATGACTCCTTTGATAGCCTTAATAGCAACATCTTTGTATTTGACGTCAATATATCTTAATCTGACGGCTTTTAAGATACCATATGCAAAACCAGCAGCAGCTGAAGACTCAAGATAAGAGGTTGGATCATCCAACAATGTGTGCCATAAACCAGATTTTTCATCCTGTAATTCAGCCAACTTGGCAACTTGACGGTCAAGAGTTTCTATCAAAAATTCTCTTAAAAAGTCACCTTTGGGTAATTTCAATAATTCAATGAATTCAGGGATAACGATGGTTATCCAGGAATTACCTCTAGCCCAAAAAGCATTGGCATAATTGTGATCTCCTTCAAATGTATAACCGTGATACCAGAGACCTGTTTTGTGGTCACAAAGGTACTTTATGTGTAATAACATCTGCTTTTTAGCTTCTTCAAGGTAATGTGGTCTATCCAACAATAACCCGATTTTAGCAAGTGGCATTACTGTCATCATCAAAGTGTCGTCCCACATTTGTTGGTAATTATCTGTCAAGTATGTAGCGTGTTGAAAGCCTCCACATTTGACCTTTGGCAAGTCATACATGGCCCACTCTGCCCATGAATCAAGGTATGGCAAGTACTTGGAGTTCCCGTGCTTTTCATATACATACGCCAAGGATAAGAACACCGCCATAGTATTGATGTTTTTAGAAGTGCTCCCATCGGGGCCAAACATCTGGGCCTGGAACCAATCCTCGATGTGCTTCAAGATCTTGGGATCATTGGTAAGCTCGTAGTAGTGCCACATACCATAAAGTCCAATCCCATGGGTCCACTCCCATCCCGTGATCCACCCTTTTGTGTCTATGATTCGGCCATCAGGTATTGGCATCAAGAATTTTCCGGTTTCATCTCTAATATTCACGAGATTTGTGATCAATCGGTTGACTAATTCATCAACATCTTTGGCTTTAACATTATGTAATTGAGCTGGCATATTTAGCGGTTAATTTTTCCAAGATATTCCTCGCCATATATAACAATTCCAACGGCAGTATGATGTCGCAGATTTCCCCGGACGGATTTTTCGATCAACCGTACCCCACTCTTCGGACAATCGTACAAAAGATGTTGCGAAATTTCGTAGATGATATAAATTTGAACAATATACTCCAAATAAATCATCAAAATGGTTAAGTTACCTGAAGCTGGTATTTACACTCCCGTCCCTACTTTCTTCAAGAAAGATTTGGTGGCAATTGATTACAAAACTCAGGTTGAACATGCTAAATTCTTGTACAAGAATGGGATCAAAGGAATTACTTTATTGGGTTCAACTGGTGAAAATGCTCATTTGACCAGATCAGAAAGGGCCAAATTGGTTCTGGAGATTCATGAAAACGTTAAAGGGTTCACCATCTTGGCGGGTGTAGCCCAGAATTGCTTGGAGGAGGCCATCGATGAGATTAATTCTGTTGCCAAGTCAGGTGCAGATTTTGCCTTGGTTTTACCTTCCAGTTACTTTGGCCCTACCATTTCCCAAGAGGCTTTGGTCGAGTGGTATACAGAGGTAGCAGATAAGTCTCCAATCCCTGTGTTGATTTACGTGTACCCTGGTGTTACTAATAATGTTGTTGTGTCTCCAAGTACCATTAAGACTTTATCCTATCATAAGAATATTGTTGGGATCAAATTCTCTCATAATGATGTTACGGCCTACAGTGAAGTCTCTCTTGACGAAGAAATCAAGGACTTTGTTTGTTTGACTGGTCTTGGACATTTGCTTTTACCAGCTCTTTCAATTGGCTTCAAGGGTACTGTTGACGCCATTAGTGGAGCCTTTCCTAAGATATACATTCAATTGATGAAGGCTTTTGAAGAAGGAGACTACAAAAAGGCCCAGAGATTACAATTGGCTATCATTAGAGGAGAAAAAGTAGTAGCTGAATACGGAGTAATCGGTATAAAGAGAATTATTCACGAAGCCACTGGATTTGGAGAGAGCTACTTGGGTAGAATGCCTTTGAACAAAGACACAACCACTGGCTGGGAAAAATTAGAGGCACACATCCAGGAAATTACCCAGTTTGAAGCATCTTTATAGGGATAAATAGAAATTTAAGAGAAATATCAATTCTGCTCTATCATGCATTAATCCTCTCTAAACTGAGGCAAGTATAATGGCTCATACACCATATTGGTATGACTGGTGAACACGGTTGGGTACGTATGAATCATTTCCGGAGTCAATTCACTTACTTTGGTTACCCCCAATAATTTCATGTCCCTGGTGATTTCTTCTTTTAACAACTTACATGCTTTGACTACTCCATTTTCTCCATAAGAAGCATTAGCATAGAGGAAAGATCTACCCAAGCCAACTCCCTTAGCGCCTAGACAAAGGGCCTTCAACACGTCGCTACCTCTTCTGATCCCTCCATCAATGAATACATCTATTTTATCATCCAAGTGCTTTTCTCTCAATACTGGCATCACCTCAGCCAACACATCAATAGGTGGTCTTGCAAAGTCCAACTGACGACCTCCGTGATTGGAAAGAACAACAGCATCTGCCTTGTTTTCGACCGCCAATAAAACGTCTTCTACTCTTTGAATTCCCTTAACCACAATTGGGATTGAAGAATGTTCTTTAAAGTTCTTGATATCTGACCACTTCAATCTGATTCTGTCATATGAAAGAATGAAGTCATTACTGTCTTTCAATTCTAAGTCAATGGCATCAAGGTCTTCCGCATCTGCACTGATTTTGAATCTTAAATCCTTTTCACGTCTTCCAAACATTGGTGTATCAACAGTAACAAATATAGCCTTAACACCAATATCCTCACAGTGTTTGATGGTGGCAAGAGATTCATTTCTATTAGGCTTGACGTACAATTGAAACCATTTTGGACCGGGAGTCTCCTCTACAATCTCATCCAAAGAGTAGGAGGAAGCACTAGATATCATTTGAATGATATTCTCCCGATGCAATCCCCGGGCAATGGACAATTCCCCGTCAGGGTGGCCCAAAGCAGCCGAAGCAGCCGCAGAACAGTAGAATGGAGCATCTGTTTTGATATTCAACATGGTAGTCGAGATATCTACATCATCAACATCAATAAGAACCTTGGGCTTGAAGAAGTATCTTCCAAAACTGGAGTTGTTTTCCCTCAAGGTGACTTCGTCATCACAACCACCCGAGTAATAAGCCCAGGCGTGGATGGGTAAGATCTTTTGGGCCACGTACTCGAACTCCGTCAAATTTAAGATGGACATCAATGGAGGTCTTCTAGATCTCATCTCCTGACTTCTCTTCTCTTCCACCACCATTGGGTCCTCAAATTCGTCCAATTCACCCTCCAATTCTCCCAAGTACGCCTCCGGAGGCAACATGCTCTCAATGGTGCCTTTGGCATGGATCTTGTTGAACAAGAACGAAGCATCTCGGCCAGCATACTTTAGGATAATGTTGGTTCCTCCAGGGTGCATCTGGAGAAATTGGGTCAAATCGTATACCTTATTGTTTATCACCACCCAGACACCCTTTTCAAGACTATTATGACTTTGTACATCTTCTGCTGACACCTTATTGTCTAAAAGAATAGGCGTGTTACACGTAACACCAGCCCCAACCAATAGTGTTGCAGCAATTAACAATCCCCCGTACACAGAGGATCTGGGGGCAATTGTAGCCCTGTGCAAGGCTCTGACCCCGAATTGGGCGCTTCTGGGTAAGAATCTTGCCCCGTATCTGTTCAACTTCAACCGAAACATCAGTAATCAATTGACGGAAGTTTGTGAGTTTATATCGGAATTTCCTCCGAATGGAAAAACAGCGTGTGCCGCCCAACCCAACTGGATCTCGGACAGTTGATTTCCCACGCAGCCCCAGAATCTCCCCCACAATTTGCTCGGGCGAAAATTTTCCAGTTTCCACCACAGCAAGAATTATGATGCCAGTTCATACGGGGCCAGATACACTACTCGGGTCAAAGAACAATGGAAAAGTAAACAAAGGAGGTTCCAGTAAGATATCCAAGTCCTGTGATCATTGTAAGCTCAAGAAGATTAAGTGTGATCAGAAGAGGCCTATTTGTGATAATTGTGTAAAATACGAAGAGGAATGTATATACAGTGTTATGAAAAAACCTGGGTTAAGACTGGGTTATGGTCAACAAGTATTCGACCGAATTGAAGCGTTGGATAAATTTATGGAACAAAATAAAACTCAGCTTGAGTCAGAAAATATAAGACTACGGGATCAGCTCCTGAATTTGGAGCAAAAATTGGATATGATTGAGAAAAAATATAGTGCTCCAATTCCTGGGCCGGAAACGGCGCCAGGGTCCGTGCCAGGGATGACTGCGATTGGGCCCATGGTGGAGGCGAGCCAGACCCCAAACCCTATGTTTAGGGGAAATAACGAAGCTTTTACGCCTAACACCACCATTTCCGTTGAGAGCCAGGGAATTCCTTCTTTGGATAAAGTGGAAATGTTGGTGGATCTTTACTTTGACTTTATAAACCCTTTGTTTCCCATATTACACTCCACCATTGACCGTCCAAGAATCTTGAAGACCATTGATGCTTCAAATGTGGTTCTTATGGGAGTACTTGTTAGTGCCTTGAAGTTTGCAAAGGATTCTTTCACACCAGAAGATATGGAGAGACATTTTAGTTACATCAAGTCCAAGATCATCTCCCAGTGCTTTGCCATGAAGAACATCCAGGAGCTTAAGGCGGTGGCCCTCTTGGCTTTCAGTCTCTACGGAAGAAACAACAATAACGAGGCCTGGAGCCTTGTGTCCTTGGCAGTGGGAGGGTGTCTTCACTTGGGAATCACAAAGAATGGCCCTCTTAACAAGGAGCTCCTTGGAATGGAGGATTCTTTGACTATAGTGCCCCTGGAGTGGGAGAAGTGGGCTGAAAAAGAGAATGTTAGGAGATTACTATGGGAGATCTACAAGCTAGACCAGTTATCTAGTATGGGAACTCATTTTACATCCAAATTGCCTCAAAGTGAGTTGAGCTGCTTGGTGCCGGTGAAGTCCGAATACTGGGAAATGAAGTACCTATTCAACAAAGAACTCATAAAGAATGGCCAGAAGAAAACACTTGGAGACTTAGAATCCATGGCAGAACCCATTTTACATGATATTTATGGACCCAACACTTATGTAATTGAAGTCTTGAACTTGATGGGAATGTGCTCCAAATTTAGAAGCAGTCCACTAGACATTAAGGATATGAAAGGAATACTTTCCTGGCAATTGAGTTGTTACGAGTTTGAAAATAAGATTCAGAACTGGCGTGATAGTCTACCAGATGATATTTCCCAGTTCTTGTCGAATGACACAAGCGGAATCCCAAAGCTCACAATAGACCATGTATTACTACACTCCTTGTACCATACTATGATTATAAGACTTCACTCCACCACAGCATTCTCCAATATCCAGGACAAGTACTTGATTTCTGCAGAGACATCTAAAGATAAGTGTTTAGAATCCTCGAGCTTGATTATCAAAATGGCTGAGTTACTTCCTAACTTGTTTAGGTCCCACGAAGCTTCTGTGTATGAACTATTCGGACCATATTATGCGTTCTCTATCTGGGTGACAGGAAGAGTAATATTAGTGGATTCTATCCACAGCCAAGGCCAATTGGAGGAAGATTTTGAAAAATCTATCAACATCTTGAGGAAAATTGGAAGAAAATGGGAATGTGCTGCTAACTATGCCGACATCTTGGAATTCTTCCGGGATGATACTATGTCTGTAGGTCCAATGAGTCATGATGGTACAGGCGAAGAGTACTTTCTGGGCAGTGGAGGATACAGCGAAGACGCTAAAATAATTGCTGACATTAAGCTTAATGCTAGTTCTTTGGATAGCTTGTTGTCCAAGAAGGTCGCCAGATATAAGGGAGCCAAAGGAGGAATGGACGATTTGAGTATCTTTGATTGGTTCAAGTTACCATTAAACGATGCTTTCTTGGGAAACCATGGAGCCAGCAGTTAGAATAGGAATTGTATAATTAATGAGAAATGTTGATAAATCTTTGACTATGACTCTTGCATTCTAAACACTACTTACTTCTTTTCTTCTTCAACCTTTAAGAGTCTTTCAGGACTTGGGTTGAACAAAGAATCACCTTCAATCATTTCGATCTTTGGGTTGATGGTAAGACCGAAACCTGGTTTGTCTAAGATGGTGGTGTCAAGGTAACCTTTAGTAGGAACCGGTTCATCAATGAAAAGGTTACCAAAGACTGGCAATACACTCTTGGAATCTGGAGAGTTGGCTAAATATTCGTGGAATGGAGTGTTTGGTTGGGAAATAACGAAATGGTAGGAGTATGGACCAGAAGCATGAGGAACAACTGGAACATCATATGCAGCAGCATGAGCAGCAATTCTTAAGATTTCAGTCATACCACCAACCCACATAATATCTGGTTGGACGATGTCTAAGTTTCTGTCTTCAATCAACTTTCTGAACCCGTATCTGGTGTATTCGTGTTCACCAGTAGTCCATTTGACTTTTGGATGAGCTCTCTTCAATAAAGCATAACCATCGGTATCGTCAGGATGGAGAGTTTCTTCGAACCAGTTTATCTTTAAATCAGCACATTCTTCGGCCAATTGGATGGCATATTGGACGTTCAATGACATGTAACAGTCAACCATTAATGGGAAATCAGGACCAACGGCTTCACGGTGTTTTCTCAAGAATTCAACGTTTTTTCTTAAACCAACGAAACCTTCGTCTGGGCCATATGGAAGAGCAACCTTTCCACCCCAGAATCCCATTCCTTTGGCAGCAACTGGGTCACAACCAGTACAGTAGAAATCTAATCTGTCTCTGGTAGCACCACCAATCATCTTATAAACTGGCTCTTTTCTGATCTTACCCAATAAATCCCACAAGGCCAAGTCAATGACGGAGATAACTGCAATTGGCAAACCTTTACGACCGTAGTACATGGAAGCTCTGAACATCTTGTCCCACATGATATTGAGGTTTCTTGGATCTTCATCTTTCAAGAATCTCCAGAAGTGCTCTTTAACTAACCAACAACCTGGAGGTCCACCAAAACCAGTGGCGAAACCTTTGGTACCATCTGAAGCAATGATCTCAACACAAAAGGATCCCAAAACATTGATTCCCCAACTGGTTCTAGAAAACCTGTAATCTTCGAATTTGGTCATTGGGGTGGAAATTTTACTGTCAATCAACCAGTGTCCTTTATCCACATCGTGGTAGTCTCCTCCACTACCTTTTTCTCTAATGACGTATGTCTTAATATCGACAATTTTTGGGAAATCGTTAACCATTTTTGCTGGTGAAAAAAGTTGGGGTATTGCATATTTATATGTTTTTGGTGCCCCACATCGGTATAGCTCGATTTTTCATTTATCCGAGCGAATGTTTCCCCGGATTCGCGCCAGGTGATTCGTGCGGGCGCCAGTGATTCGTGCGAGCCACCGCCGATTCGTGCGAACGTGGGGTACGCGGGCCTGGGGATGGGGCCTGGAGGGGTTGATTCGGAGTTTCATTATCTATAAATCTATTAACGTACTTATTTCATTGCAAATTGACAAATAATCCTCCATCAACAAGCAATTGACTTCCGTTCATGTACGATGACATATCACTGGCCAAAAATATGGCGGGTCCTGCCAAATCGGCGGTTTGGCCCAACCTTCCCAAGGGAATTCTGCCCTCCATATACTCTCTTTTGGCATCATCTGCCATGTCCGCATCGTTTAATTGGGTTCTGATGGTTCCTGGAAGAAGGGCATTACACCGAATTCCAAAAGGTCCCAAGGCACAAGCGGTGGATTGCATTAGTGACAAAATCCCTGCTTTGGTTGGGGTGTAGTGGACCTGTCTTCCACCTCCCACCAAAGCAGAGATACTACTCACGGCCATGATACTTCCTCCTTTACCCTGTTTCTTCATCTGCTTACCCACGGCCTGTACTATGAAATAACTACCATTCAAATTGATCTCAACCGTTTGCTTGTACATTTCTGGAGACGTCTCCAAAAAGTCAGAGAACTCACAGATTCCAGCGTTTGACACCAACACGTTGACTTCCCCAAACTTTTTAACCGCTGCGTCCACGATTTCACCGCTCGTTTCAGGCTTGGAGATGTCTCCTGGCACAGAAAGAAATTTTTCACTGCCAAACTCCTTTTCCATTTCATCAGCCAACGCTTGTTGGCTGGCCAAATGATTCACTACGAGCTTAGCGCCCTGTTCATGGAATCCATACGCAATGGCCTTCCCGATTCCAGTGACTCCCCCCGTAATAATAGCAACTTTTCCTTCCAACAACATTATTTGGTGAAAAAACCGTCTTTCTCCATATATATATCTGGGCAGCCCACACCGGAGGGTAAGCCGCCTCGCGCTCATAACAAGACCCCCCGCCGGTAAGATGACGTCTCGGGGCATCCTTTTTGATGATCCGACCACATTATATATAATGCGTTCAATCCCAAATTTTTCACATAAAAATGGCTGCTTACAAATCGACACAAATACTTAAATTATCTGCTGGGAACTCAATTCCTGCTATTGGATTAGGAACTTGGAGAGCCACCGATGAAGAAGTATACAATTCTGTTTTAGCCGCTTTGAAGACTGGTTATAGACATATTGATACTGCCGCAGGATACGGTAATGAAGAGCCAATTGGTAGAGCAATCAAGGACTCGGGAATTTCCAGAGACCAAATCTTTGTCACCACCAAGTTATGGGGAACATGGCACCACGACCCCGAGACTGCTTTGAAGACTTCTCTCTCCAAGTTGGGACTCGAATACGTGGATCTTTACTTGATGCACTGGCCCGTGGCCATGAATCCTAATGGTAACAGTCCTGGTATTCCTACCAGACCAGACGGGTTAAGAGATATTCTCTACGATTGGAGTTTCACCAAGACTTATAAGTTAATGGAACCATTGGTGGCAAAAGGCTTAACCAAATCCCTTGGGGTTTCCAACTGCACAATCTCCAAGATTGAAGAATTGTTGAACTCCGGTATTACCATCAAACCTGTGTGTAACCAGGTGGAATTACACCCATACTTACCTCAACACAAATTATTGGAATACGCCAAGAAGAACGACATTGTGCTTGAAGCATACTCTCCTTTGGGATCTGCTGATGCTCCATTATTAAAGGACGAAACCATTGCCAAAGTGGCTGAAAAATACGGAGTTTCCTCCGCCACTGTGATTATTTCTTGGGCCGTCTGGAGGGGAACCGTGGTGTTACCAAAATCCGTCAAACCTGAAAGAATTGCAAGCAATTTCGAAATCATTGATCTTAAAGATGAAGACGGAGAAATCTTGAATAAGATTGCTGAACAAAGAGGTGGCCCACAAAGATTTGTCAATCCACCATGGGACCCAGTTGTTGTATTTGATTCTTCCGAGTAACTATCCAGGCTCTGATAAATAGTGAATGAATATATTCTATTATAGGTAACTCCGTATTTTGTCCGTTGTTTGTATGAAGTCCAAGTGTTCGTATACCCCGGCCGGCTCTGCAACGTTGCACTCGGCCCCTCCCCCACCAGCCCGCGCTATTCTCGTTCTAACGATGGCCCGGTTTTTTGTGGGGGGTTCCGCCCGGCCAGTGAATCTGCCGCTGCCGGGGAGTATAAGTTGGCCCCATCCCCCAGTATTTGCATTCCAACAATGGTTTCTTTCCCTGCTTTACCATCTGGTATTTACACTCCCGTGCCAACCTTCTTCAAAGGTTCCAACTATGATTTAGACCTCGATACTCAGATCAAACACGCCAAATCATTATACGAAAAGGGTATAAATGGGCTTGTAATTGCTGGATCCATGGGAGAATCGATTCATTTAACCAAAAAAGAGAGAATTGGTCTTTTAAAAGCCATCAGAGATGCTATTCCAGATAAAGAGTTCAAGTTAATCTCGGGAATGCCTGCCACAAACATGCAAGATACAATTGAAGAAGTTCAAGAAATGTCTGATGCTGGAGCAGATTATGCTATATTATTGACTCCAGGATACTACGGGAATAGTTTGACCAAGCAATCAGGTATTGTGGAATTTTTCAAACTTGTGGGAGCCCAATCTGCATTACCAATCATTGTATACTACTACCCAGGAGTATGTAATGGAACAGAAATTCAAACTGAAACGTTCGACCAATTACTGGAAATTCCTGCTATTGTGGGAGTTAAGTTAACTCACTTCAATATGGATAGATATATTCTTTTAACCGGTAATACTGAACAGAACGAGAAGAATAATTTCAGACCATTCACCGGGTTGGGACAAATTTTGGTACCTTCTTTAGCCATTGGTGCATACGGAGCCATTGACGGATTATCTGGAGTGTTCCCCAAGTGTATGGTTAAACTTTATAAGCTTTACACCACCGGAAACACCGAAGAAGCAGGTAAATTACAATATTTAGTTACCAGAGCTAACCAAATGGTGTTCAATTTGAATTTGGTGGGTGTAAAACACGCTTTGAAGCAATTCCATGACTTGGGAGATGCCAATGTCTCCGGAAGACCACCTTTGAATGATCCAGTAGATCTTACTGTGTATGCCAAGTTTGAACAAGACCTCAAGAAGTTGGCTGAATACGAAAACTCCTTGTAGATAGACACGGAAATTAATATACTGAGCAAATAACATCCTATTGTAGTGTACTAGACTCTTTCCACTGTGGAGTTTCCTGCAATTATCCACTCGTAACCTTTCTTTGTCCTCTCCAATGCAGCCCACTCCCAAAACAGAAGATGATCCGTTGATCTGGCGATCCCGTTTGCAGCACTGACCCTGTTTTGCGTAAGAAGTTTCCTGATACAACTCGAATGCCGCACCCTTGCTTTCTGGACATCACATTGACAGGTTTAATCTCACACTCTAGCTCTCTACTATGGTGAACGAAGGGGCGGCGGGTGTCTTCCTTTACAGCTTTCCAAGTATGAAGTGGAAGCCTATTAGTCGCGACATCCGGTTGAAGGAGGGGCGATATTCTGTTTCCAATCTTGGGTCACCCGGCCCTGTGCTCGGAACATCTTCTATCGTTTCCCGATAAGGTGGAGTAGCGGAATTCACTGAGGCTTACTAATTGCAATCCAACTTTGGCTCTAAACTCATTCAGCCAACAGCTTCTCCTTCTAAATACTTGTTCCAGAAGCTTTCAATTCATCCATCCCATTTAGGAAACATCCGTTATCTATTTAATTACCTGCGTGCCGGAACCGTGCAGCCATATTGTCTACGGAATATATCCTGTCACATTTGACGCTTTCCTACGATAAGCATGAAACCACAAAATGAAGAACATACACATCAGATCACGTCAGTGAAGAGCTCAATGAATGGTCGAATTGACGTTACGGAGAATAAAGAGGTAGACGACCCTCAGCAAAGTGAAAAATTCATACTACAAGATCCTGATGAGTTTCCAGATGGAGGGAAAAGAGCCTATTTGGTGCTTTTAGGATGTTTTATTAGTCTTACCTCTAGTTTAGGTCTTACAAATGCCAATGGTACGATTCAAGAGCATATATTGAATCATATTTTGGTCCATGAATCGGCTTCCAATGTTTCTTGGATATTTGCAATTTATAACTTCATGTCTTTTGCTTCTGTGCTAGTGGTGAGTCCTATGTTCAACTATGTTGGAGCTCGGAAAATGATGATATGTAGTACAGTGTTTTTCACTATTGGAATCATGTGTTTTTCTGTTAGTAAAGAATTATATCAGTTTATCCTAAGCTATTTTGTGACGGGTTTAGGAGTGTCCTTCTCCTTCACAAGTGCCATTAGTACGGTAAACCACTGGTTTCTAAAGAAGAGATCCACAGCCGTTGGAATTATGTACACTGGTAGTGCTATTGGAGGTATTGTGCTTCCAATTTTGCTTAGTCGTTTATTCACAGCTATAGGTTTTGGTTGGAGTATCCGAGTCTTGGGTTTTATGGGAATTTCGTTGTTTTCTGTTGCAACACTTCTTCTACAGGATAGAAGAGAAGAATTAGGCCTCATTGTGCCCCTAGATCAAAGGAGAAATCCTGTTATAATGGCCATTAAAAGAATTGACTTCACAACTTTAAAAGATAAAGTTTTTTTGACGTTTGTTCTTGGATGCATTGGGAATAGTTCACCATTTTTCTTAATTCTAAACTACCTAGTATCTTATGCTACTGCTAATGACTGGGATTCAGACACTGCCAATTATCTACCAATGGCTTTAAATGCTGCTTCTTTGGTGGGGCGTATTCTGGGAGGAATTTTGTCTGATAAGTATGGAAGATTCAACCTGTTCATTGTGATAAATATCATAGCATTATTTGCAATCTTTGTGTTCTTCCTTCCCCCTCCCATTGCCCACACAAAGCCTGGATTATTTGTGTTTTCCATTATTTTCGGATTCACTTCTGGAAGCTACTTTCAAAGCTCTCCCACCTGCGTGGCTCAAATAAGCACAACAGAAGACTTCAATTCGAAGTACGGAACATTCTGCTTTATCATAGCTATTGTGAACTTCATTAACCTTCCCATAGCCGGTAAAATAATTGGCATATCTGACGAAATAATCGGTTACAACCACATGGCGATATTTGTGTCAATTTACCAGTTTTTGGGGGTAGTTTTCATATGTTTGTGTCGGTACTATTATGGCGGAATGAGACTAGTGGCTATATAGACTTTTCCCGCCTCCTGTAAGTACATATAATAAATACATCTATAGAGTTGCAAAAGCGGTTGACACACTCCCAACTTTCCAAATTCTCATTTTCGTTTGCACAATCCGATTTACACGTTATGGTTGGAACTTCTTCACAGTACGTATCACACGCGGGCGCTTAATCAGCATTACTAACAAGCAGATTCCAACAACTCGAGAAGTTGGGAGAAGGAACGTATGCCACGGTTTACAAGGGAAGAAACAGGGCCACTGGGGAGCTCGTTGCGTTGAAGGAGATTAATTTAGACTCAGAAGAAGGGACGCCTTCGACAGCAATTCGGGAGATTTCTCTTATGAAGGAGTTGGATTACCAGAACATTGTGACACTTTATGATGTGATTCACACGGAAAACAAATTGACGTTGGTGTTCGAGCACTTGGACAAGGACTTGAAGAAATACATGGAAATTAATGGGAATAATGGAGCTTTGGATCTCAAAACGGTTAAATCATTCATGTTTCAGCTCTTGAAAGGGATAATGTTTTGTCATGATAACCGGGTTTTACATAGAGACTTGAAGCCCCAGAACTTGTTGATTAGTACCAAGGGAGAGCTTAAATTGGGAGATTTCGGATTGGCAAGGGCTTTCGGTATTCCCTTTAATACTTTCTCTAACGAAGTGGTAACCTTGTGGTACAGAGCTCCTGATGTATTATTGGGATCCAGATCCTATACTACTTCAATTGATATATGGTCTGCTGGGTGTATTTTCGCCGAGATGTGTACAGGTAAGCCTTTATTTCCTGGTTCTGCCAACGATGATCAGTTATTGAAGATTTTCAGGTTGATGGGTACTCCTAATGAACGTACTTGGCCTGGTGTTTCCTCGTATCCAAACTATAAGAACAACTGGCAAATATTTGTTCCCCAGGACTTAAGATTATTAATTCCAAATTTAGACTCTTTGGGATTAAATTTATTAAATAGTTTATTACAAATGAGACCAGAGTCCAGGATTACTGCTAGACAAGCTTTACAGCATCCATGGTTCCATGAAATAAGCAATCCAAACCCATTGATGCATCCTTTGGACTCTCAAATGCCTCCACAACACCAACAACAGCAACAACAGCATCAACAACACCCACAAGAAGGTCAAAACTATTAACTTCAATTCTCTAGTGTTTCTAAATATATATTAAAGTATTAAAATATTAAATAAATGTAATATACAAACATTCATATCATCATCAAGGTAAATTAAAGGAAATAATCACCTCTATTCTGCTTGGACGTGTTGGACTTGATAGCAACATCACCATCCTGAACAGCAGAAAATATCTTAAAATCTGGATCTAAATTGTCATTAATCTTCATTACACTTGCAACATTACCACATCTATAACAATAGTTTGGAGCTGACCAAACTGTGACCACGTCTTTGTCCTTGAAGTGGTACCTGAAACCCTCCATCACCAACTGGTGAGCTCTTGCTATCAACTGTAAATTGTTAATATGGTTGAATTCTCTACTGACCTTGGACCCGAACAACCATCCTGCTCCTCTAGGACTAACGGCCCATGTATCCACATTATCAGGATCAGACCACACCAAATCACAGAATCCTCCTTCATGGGGGACTTCTTGTGCTCTACTTAACACTCTGATTTGATCCAACATTCTTATTTCTGGTGATAATCCTCCATGAACGCATAATATTTTACCATCAATAATTGCTGCTAAAGTCAAAAAATCAAACACCTGGCAACAATACTTCCAAACGGTGGTGGAACCGTACTTTGTGAGACACTCTTCATAGAATCCATACACTTGGGTGATTTGCCTTGATTCGTGGTTACCTCTAACTAATGTGATTCTATGAGGAAACTTCACTTTCAACACCATCAACAAGGTAAAGGTTTCAAGAGAAAAGTATCCTCTATCGACGTAATCTCCCAAAAATATGAAACTGTTGTTGTTGTCTTCAGATGGTAAACCACCGCTTATTCTGAATAACTCCAATAAATCGTGAAATTGCCCGTGAATGTCACCACAAACTGTTACAGGACTCGAAACTGGCTGGATATTGGACTCCTCCATCAACAACTCCTTCACTAACTCACACAACTGCTTCATATCTGACTCGCTAAGCGCTACACACTTTTTGATTTGCTCTAACCATTGGTCTGGGCCTCTCTCCGTCATTCTGGTTTAGGGATTACTAAACTTATTTTGGATCTAGAACTGGAGATTCTTACAGTTAAACTTGGAAAAAAAAAGCGGCTTCAGCCAAAACTTAACTTTTTATACCTAGTGAATAAATATGATAGGTCACTTCCCGTAATTTCCAGGAAATGTTAGGATTTTTTGTGGTTTTAAAAGGAATAATTCCTATTACTTTGTATGTTATAACGGTGCGAGACTCGCCAAACTAATTAAGGAACTGGGCGAGCACACGACCCGCACAAAAAATTTTTCAGTGCGAGTTGCAAGCAAATTATCCTAAGATGCTTAGAAGGGGGTGTTTTAACGTACAAAGACAGGTTATAGGTAGTATTAGGGGGTTAACAATATCTCCCAGACTATATAAAGAGCCACTTCCTTCTTCACCCGAAATGAAGGAGGAAAAATGGGAAATTGACACCGATCAGAAGACAGTTGTGTCCAAGGTGTTGAGTATGACAGAGATCTTGACAGAAGCCAGAGAGCCACCTTTGAATATTGACGATGCATTTGCCACCAAATTGTTCCCATTTGCCACCTATGACCCATTTGATTTGTCCATGGACAAGCGAGACATAAGGGCCAGAGAGCAAAAGTACCCCAAAACCAAAATGTCCAAAGACCCATTTGAAAGATCTGGTATCGATCCTTTGACATTATATACTATGCCATATGTGTTATCCAAGTTTTTATCCTCTACCGGACAAATATTACCCAGAGAAATAACCGGATGTAACTCCAAGAACCAGAAAAAATTAGCTATTGCCATTAAAAGAGCTAGAACTTGTGGATTGTTAAGTGCTGTTCACAGAGACACTGCATTTTTACCATCAAGAATATTATAATATACCTGTACATATACAATACGTAATAGACGACCACGGAAACTGTGAAGCATTGTGGAGGGAGACTTGGTGGTTGACTTGGTAGTACTACCAAGAATCACCACTTTCCACCGCTCTACGCCCATACTCTCACAAACTCTCCCAGACTCTTAGGCTCTGTGGTTTCTGGCTTTGTCCAATTTTGGAGAAGATTGCTGCCACAAAGAACCACCTGTATACCCGGGCAAAAGCTTAAATAATCAGACCATACTCCCCTAACCCCGAGACTCAGTCCCCACGCCCAACCACCGCCAGAACCTCCACCAGCGCGGGCCCACTATACCACCCTCCCGCACCACCGCCCCACGTCCCCAGCCCTCGCCCAACTCCCCCAGATCGGTCGCCCAATCCGGACCATACCAAATCCACCAATAATCTGTTCCCTCACATTTCGAGAAAACTCCCGTTTTTTTCTTCCAATTAAACACCACAATGTTATCCAGAGTATTCGTTAGACAACCAGTCAGAACTTTAACCACCTCCAGAGCTTTATTAACCGACAAATTCTCCGACAAAGAAAGAGGTGAAGAAGCTGCCTACGTTAAGAAGCACGAAGCCGAACAATTGAAGCAATTAAAAGAGCAATTGGCTAAACAAAAGGAAACCATTGACAAATTATCCGAAGAGATCAAGTCAATTAAAAAGAACTAAGTTATGTTCCACTATTGTTGATAGTTAATAAAAATGATTTATTCTGAATTGTAGCCAGTGGCCACCGAATGACCAAATCCTAGTCAGCTGAGTCCTGGTCAATTGAATCCTGGTCAATGCCCACTGACCAGGCACGCGATCTGGATGACTTCCCCTATGCCACTCCACCCGAAGCTCTCTGTCTCCCGCCACCACCCCGTGCTGGGCCTCTACTAGTCGTCCTGGTGCTGTCTTCGCACCAAAGATTCTACTAGAATTTTCACTTTACAGCCATGGATGATGCAGAAATAAACGCCATAAGACAGGCCAGATTAGCTGAGCTACAGAAGAAGAGTTCTGGTGCTGATGCAGAGAGCAATCCACAAAATGAAATGAAGGTCAATATGATGAACCAGGCGTTGGATATAAATGCCAGAGAAAGATTGAGTAGAGTAAGAATAGTTAGACCCGATAGAGCAGAGGCGGTTGAAAACTACTTGATGAAGCTTATATCCATGGGGTCCATCACCAAGAAGTTGAATGAGCAAGACATTGTGGAAATCTTGAATACTTTGGCCAAAGACGAAAAGAAGAAGACGGACACCAAGATCATATTCAACAGAAGAGAGTTAAGTGACGAGGAGGATAGTGATGATTTCTTCGACTGAGGAGTCAGAGCCGATCTGTAGTGTAAGAAGGGCGTGTATATGTTAGTAGATGGTATAGATGTAATTTAAAAAAGTATAAAGCAGTTATAGGAGATTTCGGTAGACCAAATTTGTATAGAAACCATGGATTTTGGGTCAAGCACAAGAGGACAGAATTTTATAGATAATTACTAAGCATACGGGCATTTCGATACATACTGTCATACGCTAAACCATAGTTTGGCCAACTCAGACCTGCTGTAGCTGAACGACTCACCAGAGTTAAATAACTGACTACAAGATACTCTCCAATACTTTCTGTGGATACCACGAAGTACAAATTCCACTGATTTGTTGCTATCTACACTCAACTGTCTAAGCCTAATTTTACTCGAATAGGACATTTAATAATTGAACTCCACACCATTCAAATTATAGAACTTTCCTGTGTCTTCTGGCGTTAACTTACTGATAACTTGTAATATCCTCTGGGCACTGTCCTCCGGCTTAAGCATGGAGGAAACCAAAGGAGCAACGGCGGGATCTTTAAGGAAGGTCATGGAAGCATCCGTTACCACTTCTCCAGGATGCATGACTATAAAAGTACTGTCGGACTCTTTCCATTCCAAGCTAAGTTGCTTGATAATATAATTGGAGGCAGCTTTACTCAGTCCATAACTGTTGGCAGGAAAATCCATATCATTGATTCTTGATAAGGCACTGGTGATATAGACGAATTTGAACGGTTTTGTACTCTTCTTCAATGTGGAATAAAGTGATTGGTATAATTTAATAGTCCCAAGTGTATTAACTCTCCAAAGGTCTTCAAAATCCTCTAGTGGATGCTCGTGTACTTTGGAGAAATTCATGGGACTAACAATAGCTGCATTATGGATAATAACATCAACACCATCAGGTGCCAATTGCTCAATACTTTTGGATGCTTCGGTAAATTTCGACATTTCGTCTTTGAAGTCAATAACAACAGTCTTTATATTTGCACCCAAACTTTCCACTGGGGTCCTCTTATCAGAACTCCTAACAGTAGCAATGATTTTGTTGTTTGGATTAGCAGCCAAATTATTTACAATTGCATTACCAATTCCCTTGGATGTACCAGTAACCAAATAAGTTGTCATTTTATCAATTGCTAACCAACTGGAAATTTGAACCCCTTTTATACTCTAAAAATTCCGTGTCCACAATCAATTTAATCTGAACTTGCAGCAGTGGCACACGGTGCTCACAATTCACCCAATTGGCCCGGTTGCAGCTTATACAAGACCTGGTAGTCAGGTAAACTTGAAGTATAAGGAGAGAGCACACAAATAGACGATTTGAGATCCACAAACAGAAAATTCACAAACAGAGAAATTAACACAGACAACTTGAATTGGTTCAAGTTCCAACACCAATGGCTAAGCTACACCGTTAATCGGTGGTGTCGGACCGAAGCCCTTAGTTTACTATTTCACGCAGGACGGCAATCTGGTATAGTGCCTTATGTGGTGGGGAAGGGTTCATACACTACTAACAATCTATATAACTAGATTTTTGGACAATGAGCTATTCCAACTTGCCATCTTTTGGCCAACGGGAGGGAAGTCTAGGAACAGAAAATCCTTTACGGATTTCTGGCACTTCAAGCATCCTCTGAAGCCATTTTTTGATTAAGGGGAACTCTTCGTATTCAATGCCAATGGCAGGAAGATAGAGCACAAACCCAAGAACGGATATATCAGCAATTGATAAGTGGTCACCTACAAAGTAGTCACTACCACTTCTTTTCAAATATTCTTGAGCAATCAGGTATCTATTTCTAGTCTCTCTTTTGTATTTTTCAATTGCATAGTCAATTTTCTCTTTCTCCAAGAGAATGAAGGACATGGCCTGAGATTGGGAAGGCGCTAATTCAGACAGTTGGAAATTCATGAATTGTAATAGATCGTAGTACTTGCTACTACCGTGTTCGTAGCTGAATTTCCGATCTTTATCATAAGTATCAGTGAGGTACATTAAAATAGCATTGGATTCACTTATGGTTTTACCAGTTGATCTGTCATTTACCACAGGAACCTTTCCACTGGGATTCATCTTCAAGAAGTATGACTCTTTTTGCTCTTGGGCGCCGAGATCAACTTCAATAAAGTTGTATCCAACTTTAAGTAGCTCGAGAAGAATTGGAACTTTGTAACTATTTGGAGAACGGGCGGCGTATAATGTAATACCTGAATGTTAGTGTGATTCTATTGCTGGTGGTGGCTACTTACTAGCGGACATGTTTGGTGGGATCTGACAGGCCCCAACCCTGTATTTTATAGTTTTTTAACTGTCCTTTACACGACCTGTCTTACTAATAGATTTGGTTTTACCATTACTAATTTAGTAGTAATTATTTTCTAATTCAGCTAATTGATTATTCAGCAGCCAAATATTACGGGGTTCCGATAATGATTTAGAGATGATCTTTTGTTTGATCGCTATTCCTCTATTCTTCTAATTTGCCTTTTTGAAAAATAGCTGCAAATTGTAAAAATCACAAACTTTATATAATATTTACATTCTGAAAAAAAGCAACGTAACCAGGTAAAATGCATTAAAATCACTTAAGCGCCATATATTCCAAAAATCAGGTAAATTTACTGTTTCACTCTCCCATTCACTGGAAACAGCTAATTTGTGGTATTACCTTCCCACTAACACCCCACCATCTGGACCCAAAAAGAACAAGAAACACCCAAAAATTCACAGATACCAAACCCGAACCTCTAAAGCCCCCCCAACTCATAAGCAAAACCTCTCCAGCCCTCACTGTCCCACCAGCCTCCTAGCAAACCATCAGTATACTACATTACGTGCACATACCAAAAAACTCCTGCATACGCACTCATCTTTCTCAAATCAAAATATAAACATACACCAATAATTCATGTCTAACATCCAAGTGGTTGTAAGGTGCAGGGAGAGAAACCAGCGGGAAGTCAAGGCCAAATCTCAGATTGTGGTAGAGCTTCCCTCTGACCAATACTCGATTTCCCAGCCCACAGTGACGATAAACTCGTGTCAAAACAACCAACTCTCACAACAGATCGTCAGTTCTGTTGACTCCAAAACGTATAATTTTGACCAAGTGTATGGCCCAATGGCCGACCAGGAGTTGGTTTTTCATAAGGCAATATATCCAATGTACAAGGAGTTTCTTAATGGGTTCAATGTAACGGTATTGGCCTATGGTCAGACGGGTACAGGAAAGACCTACACGATGTGTGGTAAGTCAGAGGTTGAAAGCCAGGCGATAAATGGAGTAAACAAGCACCTGGGGATAATACCTCGTGTTTTGGATGATTTGTTTACGTATTTGAATGGAAAAGGGGATGACTTCTACGTTAAGTGTTCCTTCATAGAATTATACAATGAGAACTTACGAGATTTATTGAGTGACGATACAGATGAATTGACAAACAAGCTGAGCTTGAAGATATTTGAGAATAAGAATGGTAAGGGAAGTGGGATATTGATTCAGAATTTGAAAGAGTTGAACATCAATGATTTGAATAGTGGATTTAAACTCTTGTCCAAGGGTATCAGTAAAAGGAAGGTAGCCAGTACCAAGCTAAATGACTTTTCTTCTAGATCACATACCATCTTCACGATAAACTTATACAGAAAAGACCCTAGGAGTGACATAGTGAAGCATTCTAAGATTAACTTGGTTGATTTAGCTGGCTCCGAAAATGTCAGTAAATCAGGTTCAATGAATCAAAGAGCCAAAGAAGCTGGTTCCATCAACCAAAGTTTACTCACCTTAGGAAGGGTTATAAATTCCCTTACTGAGCCCAAAAATCCAAGAGTTCCCCCTAACGCCAATAATTCAAACCATGTACCTTATAGAGAATCAAAATTAACAAGATTATTGCAAGATTCAATTGGTGGAAAAACAAAGACTTTATTGATTTCAACTATTTCTCCGGCCAAGATCAATTTGGAAGAAACTTTATCTACTTTGGAGTATTCTTTAAAAGTCAAGAACATCGAGAATAAACCCCAATTGGGGCAAGATTTTGACCTTATCATGAAAAATGTATTGGTGAAGGATCTTTCGAATGAAATAATTAAATTGAATAATGACCTAATAGCCACCAGAAATAAAAACGGAATTTTCATGGATCAAAGAAATTATGAGGTATTGGTAGAGGAAAATGTGTCTAACAAAAATGAAATAGGCGAGTTAAATCTGAAAGTCAAGTCATTAGAAGCAAAGATTCTTGATCTTGAAAGCAAGATAGAAGGAAAAGTAGCAGCTGAAAAAGCAATGAGCCAGAAGATGTATCATCTCGAATCCAATGAACTGACTCTTGAAGAAAGAATAAAAAATCTTACGGGAAATATCGATAGTTCGGTTTATTTGATCGAACAACTTAATTTGAAGGAAGGTATGATGAATTCGAACCTGACAGAATCAATCAGCTTATTAAGCTCAATTGTCAAGTCATTAAGCTTAATGAAGTCAAACTTTAATACCAATTTTCATAGAATAAGCCAGTCCATTGACTCGTCCCTCATAAAGTTACCCGAAATACTCCAACAGTTGATTAAAGAGCTTAACGATGATGGAAGCTTCAACACCTTCAAATACAACCAAAATGACCTCAATACAAAACTTAAGCATTTGAATAATCAGTTCCAGGACTACTTATCGAATTATTACGATAATCTCAATATTCCGTTGATCGTGGATACTTTCTACAAGAGTTCTGTCGAAGACAAAATGGCAGAGCATAAACAGAGTCTACTCACCGACATAGGCACCTTGGTAGAAAGTAAGTATGAAAGTCTCAATGAATTTGTTAAGTTTTCGATGAACCAGTATTCAAATAACCTCATAGAAAATGACTTGAGAGCCATCACAGGTGAAAGCAAGAATTGGAACAGCCAGTCCAATGACTTATATAAGAAACTCACCATCAATTTGACGGAGTACCAAAACAATTTGAAGAACTCACTCGCAAATAATAAAGAAGGTCTTGTGAATGTAGCAGAGCAAATCAAAAAGAATATCTCAAAAGAGATTAATCCAAGTCTAGCAGACTTATCTAAGAGCATAACGCACGACAGCGACACAGCAGTTCACCAGATTCCCAAAGTGGAAGCACTCATAAAGGAGAATATAAAGCATTTGCAGTCAAATGAGCAAGAAATCACAAAGTTTAATGAAGGGGACGTTAAAAAGATTCCTCTAGCCAACGCTAAAGGACTAAATACTCGCGTGTCACCCACAAAACCAACCGGAGTAACCAACTGGAAATCTCCCGTGAAGTCCCGGATTCCTTCCCTAGGCAAAGAAAACGAACCCGACCTCAAAAGACGTAGAATATAATGTACTATAGTGTAATATAACGAGCGTGCGTAAGCCCAAAAACTGCTCTTTTCTCACTTGAACAGCTCGCAATTTGATCTGTCACAGAATGGAACTTTCCCAGCAGTTTAAGTACTTCCTTGTTTATGGTGGAGTGACGACCGCAGGGTTAGCCTTTGCTTTAAATGAATGTTATAGTAGTACAAACAATTTTTTTTCGTTCTTTTATAAACTCACGGAAGGACTCAATTTGGTGTTATTACTTAATTTCTTCCTATGTATGTTTATAATATTTAGCTTCCTGTGTCAACGATTGATCTTTGGAGAGTTAAGATTAATCGAAAGGGAACATTTGATTGAAAGAGTGCCAATAGTTCTTATAAATTTGTTATTAAATCTTACAACCAAAGACAATAATCTCATGTTGAATGTGCTTTTATTGATGATATCCATATTTTCTAAGATAATGCATGGTATCCTTATAGACAGATTAGAATTTACACAAATGAAACTTTTAAACCATTTGAGTGGAGATGAGCCATATAATTATGTGGATGTGCTAAAACATTATGCCAGGAACATGTTTTTTCATTGGAATAACATCTTTATGGTGATTGACTTCTTGATAGCAAAGTTCCTCGTGTATGATGTCTTTCAAGGAATCAATTCGGTTCCTTGTCTTCTTTTTGGTTTCCAATTTGCAGTACAAGGCTTAGAGGCTTTCATTCGTCTCACCAAAACTTGTTTGGACATGTATGAGTTGATTCAATATCCAATTTATACTCGAATGGAAGATGAATTCAGCATGGACGAAGGAGCTCAAACTGAAGAGCCAGTGGAAAAAGTGTGGGAGAACAAGGGATTTTACACAAAATCGATCGATATCGCTTCTTCTATTCTAAAAGTAGCAAGCTATTTGACCTTCATTTACTTGTTGGGATTCCTTGCCGGCTCTTCAGTGCCTATTTCGATGATTCAAGGTATATTTCTTTCTTGCAGAGAAGCTTTCAAACAAATCAAGGGGTTGTTATCGTTTATTGAACTGTCTAAAAGGTTGGATACTCAATTGGCAAATGCCACCAAAGAAGAATTACAATCTGACAACTTATGTATTGTTTGTCGAGATGATATGCACTCAGTCGAAGAATATGAAATCATTTTCAAGAAGAAGATCACCCCAAGACTCAAACCTAAGAAAATCGTTTGTGGCCATATTCTTCATATGGGCTGTTTGAAAGACTGGTTGGAAAGATCAGAAAATTGTCCCTTGTGTAGGAGAAAAGTATTTGGTGAGCCAGAAGCTCAACCGTCTACCACCCAAGCTGGAACTGAACAGGTTCCGGATCCAGAACCACAACAAGCCAATCCCATACAAATCCCTAGAACAGAACGCCCTCCTATCCCCCAACCTCCGGAAACTATTCGTAGAAGATTCGAGGATTTTGAACAAATGTTACGCCAGAGAGCCCACCAAAATGCCCACCAAAGAGCCCATGAGAGAGTCCACCAAAACACTACCAATGCTCCTGAGGAAGAAGTTATTCCATCGGAGGCAACACCTAGTCAAGATCAAGGGCTCGGTCCTACCCCAACAACCACGACCATTGAACCAGAACCAGCCCCATTGCCTCTGACTACAACCCAGCTTCAAAATGATCCGAGCAGTTACCAGCACATAATGCTTCCTACCAATGCATTACTCCCTCCTAATTGGACGATTTTGCCCATTAGTAGGGCCCAGGTGTCAGGCACAGATTATAATGTACAGTTTTCAAGGAACACTACGGCCAGATTATCTGTCCAGGAGAAGAGAAATGGCAGAGAGTTGAACTTGATAGATCCTAATGGTCCACCCGGAGAGGGACCTTCCGAATAAATGCTAATGTATGTATGTATGCTATGTATAATGATTAAAAGAACTCAAAATCGAAATTATCGTCTCTTTCGTTTGGCTCTTTCGCCTTTGGGTCATACTGATCAGGGATTTCCCCCTCATCATCATAAGGATCAGGTATTTCTTCTTCATCGTCGTAAGGGTCAGGTATTTCTTCTTCATCATCGTAAGGGTCAGGAATTTCTTCCTCATCATCATAAGGGTCCGGGATTTCTTGGTCATCGTCAGACGACTGCTTACCCGGTTTTGAATTGTGCACTAGATCATTTGATACTGCTTCATCTATTGGTATTTCTGGTTTTTCTGCAGATTGTTCAGGGCTTTGAGGACTATCTTGGTCAGTGCCATTAGTCTTCTCGTTCGAATCCACAGCCACTTGGGACTCTTCGTCTATATCTTCCATGTCAAATGCAAACGGCTCGAGCGCTCTCTGGGTGTCTTGGGTTTCTTCATCTGATTCCCCATTATGTTCGTCTTCATCTTTAATTCTCTGCCAAATAATGTTTGTTTGTTCTTCAATAATGTCTTTAGGATAAATGAAGTTCAAGCCTTCACACTTCTCGAAAGCTCTGTCCATATCTTCAAAATTAGACTGTATTTTGATCCTAATACTTCTTTTATCACTAAGGAAGACATCTTCTGGTAAGTCATCATTGTATGGATCGCTAATTCTTTCATAACTGACTACTAAATCGCTATTTTCCCAAAGATAACATAAACCTATGATGAAATGGAAGGCTCCTTCGGTGCTGTATGGAGGTTTGGTCATTAACAAGTCTAAGTCTGTTCTTATCTTCTCATAAGCTTTAGTTTCCAATAATGACCAAAAAGATTCTATCACATAAAGCGGCACATGGGTTACAGAACCGTGCTTGAAAGAAGGGGCATTGTTGGGGAGAAAAGTTCTTTGGGATGTTAAAACGTAATATGATGATAGCCAGTTGAAAAATTGGGTCTCTTTGTTCTTGAAGGCAGAGCTGTTGGTGGTCTGATATTTTCCTCGAAGTATTTCTATGGCCAATGGCCAGAGAGACTTGGTGTCCACGTCCGGAAATCGAATCAACAAGCACAATATCTTATACGCTAGATCATAATTGCAATTTATTAAGCTGAAATGAAGGAAAAACGTAAGATTATTCATGTGGTACTTCCGAAACCCTACTAATTCATTTGCAGACGGAAGTACTTCATTTCCATTTATTGTCGACAAGAAGTTCAATTCAAGACGAGGAATCAAATGGTCCTGTGGCTGTATTATATTTGTGATTCTTGAATCGAGTGTTTCCTCTTCATCTGCCTGATTATCCTCACTATTGGCCTCAAGCACCTGAGTGATCTTATCATAGTTCGAAAGCATATACTCCAAATATTTGCCCTCGTCTTGCGATGGGTCAAATTCCTGTCTAGACCTCCGATACGTATCGAGATGCTTACACTGGTTCCATATCTCAAACGTTTCCTCTGATCGTACTGGATCGTGAATATCTCTCTTCACTAGTGTGTGTAAAATGTTTATATGACTGGTATTTATGTGTGATTTCTTACCTTGTGAGGATCTTTTTTGGATTATTTCCAAGGCCTTACGATCTCTATATCGCCGTATGAGCTTGGAGTATTCCTCTCGGCCTTGAAGCCGAGTCTTGGGCTCACTTAAGTCCTCAAACATAGTTATTATTTGTGATGAGATTTCGCAATTTGAGATTCTCAAGAGATGGATTCAAGATATTTCTCCGATTACTATATACATGGAGACTACAGACCATATTTACTGGAATTAGAAGCCCATACCTGGCATACCGCCCATACCACCGGCTGGGGCGGCTGGAGCAGCAGAAGCTGGTTGTGGAGCGTCAACAATAGCACATTCGGTGGTGGCTAATAAGGAAGCAACACCGCTAGCGTCTACCAATCCATTCTTGACAACTTTGAATGGATCGATGATACCGGAGCCAATCATATCGGTAAATTCACCTTTGGCAGAGTCGTAACCTTTGTTGAATTCTGGTTCGTCATAAATTTTACCAACAATAACAGCACCTTCTTCACCAGCATTTTCAATGATTCTTCTGGCAGGTTTGGTGATGGCAGACTTGATGATGTCAACACCTAATTTTTGGTCAAAGTTGGCAGCTTTTTCTTTGACAGTGTCTAAGATCTTAGAAGCTTTGATTAAAGCAGTACCACCACCTGGTAAAATACCTTCTTGAACAGCAGCTCTGGTAGCATTTAAGGCATCATCATAACGATCTTTCTTTTCACCAACTTCGACTTCAGAGGAGCCTCCGACTCTAATGACGGCAACACCTCCGGATAATTTGGCTAATCTTTCTTGTAATTTTTCCTTTTCGTATTCGGTAGTTTGGGAGTCATCAACAGAAGCTCTGATTTGTTCACATCTAGCTTGGATGTTTTCTTTAGAACCTTCACCGTTTAAGATCACAGTATCTTCTTTGGTGATGGTGATGGAACCACAAGTTCCTAATAAGTCAATAGTGGCATTTTCTGGTTTGATGTCTAATTCTTCAGTGAAAACAGTACCACCAGATAAAATGGCAATATCACCTAAGATGTTCTTTCTGTTGTCACCGAAACCTGGAGCCTTAACAGCAGCAACTTGGACTTGACCTCTCAATTTATTTAAGATACAAGCAGCTAAAGCTTCACCGTCAATATCTTCAGCTAAGATCAATAAAGGTCTTCTTTGTTGGTTAGATAATTCCAAAGAAGGTAAGATATCTTGGATAGAAGAGATCTTCTTTTCACTCAATAAGATTAAAGGATTTTCGAATTCGACCTTACCAGATTTTGTATTAGTAATGAAGTAAGGAGAGATAAAACCTCTGTCAAATCTCATACCTTCAGTTACTTCTAATTCATCTTCCAAAGTTTTACCTTCTTTGACGGTAATCACACCTTCTTTACCAACTTTTTCCATGGCAGAAGCTAATAATTCACCAATGTGTGCATCCCCGTTAGCGGAAATAGTTGCAACTTGAGCAATTTCTTCAGAAGTGGTGATTTCCTTCTTGTTTTGTTGTAAGAATTCAACAACCGCTTCAACAGCAGCTTGAGAACCTCTTCTTAAATCCATTGGGTTACAACCAGCTGCAACATTCTTAACAGATTCAGTGAAAATAGATCTACCCAAGATAGTGGCAGAAGTAGTACCATCACCAGCAGATTCATTAGTCTTACTGGCAACTTCTTGTAATAACTTAGCACCCATATCTTCGAATTTGTCTTCTAAAGTAATTGATCTGGCAACAGTTACCCCATCTTTAGTGATTTTTGGGGATCCAAATTGTTGTTCAATAAGAACATTTCTACCTTTTGGTCCTAAAGTAACTGAAACTGCATCTGCTAAAGTATTAACACCTTTTAATAAGGCGGCTCTACCTTCAACTCCGAATTTCAATTCCTTGTGGGATAAATTACGAACAAATGAGAGTGTACCTCTTCTTAATGATGCTTGATTAGCTCTTAACATGATAACTTGGTGAAAAATTAGTGCGGTTTGGGTTTATATATGGAAAATTTTTCACTTTTCCAGAAAATTCTTGTGTGGGGCACGTCTTTTATATAAATTGTGGAGGAGGGAAGGGAAGAAAGGCTAGGGAAGAGAGGTTAAAGGGTTGGTGGGGACGGCTGGATGTTTAATTCGGGTGCTTGGGGTATGATTGATAGCTAGAAGGTGTATATTTTAGGTGTGGTGGTGCCCCAATGGATTTTTGGGTGTGTCTCAGATTTGCAGCCAAAAGGAACTGGCGGGACAAGTTGGAGAAAGTGGGGGAATTGGGTGAAGGATACGGACGACAAGTAATGGGTGACATGGTAATGGATGCAAACGTGAGGGAAGACGGTAAAACTGGGAAGAGTGTTTGGCGGTAGAAAGGGTAAATAACCTTGTGAATTCTCTATATACACTTTATTTCTTTACTGGGTTAATAGAGAGACGTTATAGCCTGGTACTGGAAAACACTATGAGCAGATGGTGTATAAAGATCAGTACTCCCTTAAAAATGAGTTATCTGTGTTTACTAGTATATTTGTATTTGTGGCTCCTTTATCCATGCCTTTCAGCTGTCTGTTCTCAAGAATCCATAAAAGTTGTTAAACCCCTAACAATATACATATACTAATAGCACTCCTATGCGGCAACAATTGTCTTGCAGATCAAACAAAACAATGTCATATCCTTAATTAATAACAGATCTAATCATATCACCCGGTTTTACAAAATTTGCAGCCATTTTAAACAAACCACATTTTCCACCAATTGATGAAACTTACTCAAAAAGTACTATAAACTCCATTCTAATATATAAACAAATCAACTTACATCATCTATATCCCTTGATCTCGTATTTTCCCCTTGCATCCTTATCTCGCTTCTGTGCACTCAAGATCCGATAAGCTCGAAAAATTCCTAATCAGACTGAGTCATAAATCCCTTTAATTTACATACAAACAGTATATTATGGACTGGAAGTTAGTGGCTGAAAACAAAGTAAAGAAAGTTAACGCTGGGATCCCTAAAGAGTGGATCTTGGAGTCTGTTCCATCTGCTGAAGAAGAACCCAATACTTTAGTATATCTAGATAAGATTTTACCACCAGAAGAAGTGGAAATTACCAACACCACTGCTATAAGTTTACTTTCTAAGATTGCAAGTGGGCAATTGAAGTCGTATGATGTGGTATATGCTTTTTGTCACAGAGCTGCTTTGGTCCACCAGTTGTGTAACTGCTGCTCTGAAATATTCTTTGAAGAAGCGTTGATTAGAGCTAAAACTTTAGATGAAACGTTTGAAAAAACAGGTAAAGTTACAGGTAAACTTCATGGATTGCCTATTTCATTTAAAGATCAAGTCAATTTGGAAGGAAAGGACTCGGCTGTAGGATTTATATACAATGTTGACAAGCCATATCCCAAAGACAAACAATCTTTATTAGCCGATATTTTATACGAAGAAGGAGCTGTGTTTTATGTCAAGACAACCACCCCCACTGGAATGATGTCGAACGATACCTTTTCAAATATCTATGGATTTACAAAGAATTCAATCAACAGAAAATTGTCTCCAGGAGGATCCTCAGGAGGAGAAGGTGCCTTGATAGGAGCTAGAGGTTCAGTTATTGGGTTTGGGACTGATTTGGGAGGAAGTATTAGAAATCCTTCTTCTTTCCATGGAATTTATGGTCTCAGAGCTTCTTCCGATAGATTTTCATACTTGAATGTCACTAACACCTTGGTGAATAATCCAATTGTTAGTTCTGTTATTGGGCCAATGTGTTGGGATTTGAAAGATTTGAAGATGATTTCAGAGCTTCTCTTCAACTCTAAACAATACTTACTCGACGCCAAAGTGCCTCCAATAGAATATAGAAAGGTTGAACTACCAAACAAGCTAAAAATCGGAATACTTAAAAACGTAGGAAACTTTGGTAACGAGCCAGCAATTGAACGGATTATCCTAGATGCTAGAGCCAAATTGATGGAACAAGGACACGAGATTGTGGATCTTGATGATCTGAAGCTACCAGTTGCCCAAGGAGAGCTCATGGATTATATAGTGGACGGCTGGACCTTAAGAGGATCTCATGATATGAAAGAGCTAATCAAATTATCGGGGGAGCCAGCTCCACAGTCGTTAAGATGGATGCTTGATACGGAAGAACAGCACATTTCCAAGGAATGGGATCTTATTGGCTTAAAGTATAAGTGTCAAACCGAGTTCTTGAAGTTCTTTAAAGACCAGGGCCTTGATTGTTTCTTATTACCAGTTTGGACCCAAAGCTCTTTTGAGTCTGGTAAAAATCAGTACCAGGTCTCCAGAACAAGATTTGTCAACTTCCTTGACTTTTCTGCTATCACTCTTCCCATGTCTACAGTACAGGAAGCTGACGTGTACCCAGAAAACTTCACCACTGAAAATGAAGATGCCAGAAGAGGATACGAAAGCTTTGACATAAACTTGAAGAAAGGAACTCCCGTGGGCCTCCAAATCGTGGGAAGAAAGTATGAAGAAGAGAAGGTTATTGAAATGTGTGAGTTGTTTGCATCATACATGTAGACACCGATTATTAGAGTATAGATAATATAGAATATGGACCAAAGTTTCTTCAATTTCTCTTATCTATGGGCCGAATCTGGCTCCACAGAAACAAAACTTACCCATCTCTAGACTCTAATCACAATGCTTCACAAACAAACACTCCCAAGCCTTCAAGATTCCCCAATCACAGCCATATTCACAACCACATTTGCTCCTGGAGCAGTGCTTTTCATTCCCCATATAAAATCTGTAACTTCTCAAATTTTCCATAATGGAGTCAGACGGGTTCACGCCTATAATAGCGATATTTTATGCCATTTTCCATCCCACGGAAGGTACGAAAATCGTAAATCAAGTACCCAAAGATTCGATCAACTCCACCGACAAATCCCTTTTCAATTTCAACACAATAAAGAATTATATCATCCCCAAACCTCAGCTTTGTAACAGAATAATATCCATTAAAGTTGGTAAATATAAGGTAATAGGATACCCGGTGAACATTCAAAATGACAATTATAAGCGTAACTTCTTCAATTTCAACCTTTGTTTTGTGTTTCCCTATAATTCAGAGACGATAAGCTATGAATTAACAATCAAGAGGATAGGTAGAATGTTTAAGGTTTTAGAAGAACAGAACTATTTATTGTCAAATTTGAGTGCCAAGCTCTTCATCAAGTCAGAGAATATCCAGAGAATAAACTTGATTAATGAAATCCCGGGGTTCAAGAATTTCAAGAAGATAAATCTTAGTTCCATAGATTCATTGATTACCCAAATTTATCAAGATTTGAATAACTACAGTGAATGCTGTATACCATTGGACAGCGCTAATTCCATAGATATTAAGTTATTCCCCATATTACCCTCCCCTTTGAACTTAAAGGCATATCAGGTACCGATTTTAACGGTGAATTTGACTTCGTTGGTTGATGTGAATTGGGATCCAACCATGTTGAAGATCTTACCGTACATAAATGGAATAAATTCTATCCGAAAAATAAGTGAACTAAGTGATAGTGATTATCTTTTAACCAAGCAGTGTGTTCAGCACTTAATGCATTATAAGTGTCTACAAATAATTGACATTTTTCAGTTTTCAAATATTTATGCTCCCACAATTAACATAGACAACTTTCTCAAGATACCCGGGTTAAGCCAGCGGTGTCAGAGCTACATTGTTAACTATGACATGATGAAGGAGAAGGGAAGCTTTGGGGCTGGGGGTGGAATGAGTGGAGGAGCCAGCATAAGTGGAGGAGTTAGCATGAGTGTTTCGGGAAACGGTAGTGGTCCGCTTAGTAGTTCGGGCCCTGGAAATAGCCACGGAAGTAATAGAACTATACAAAATTCCAATTCAGTGGCTATATCGCCCAGTAGACTCAAGGACCTGGGACAAGTAATCAAGGTTCCATCTAAAACCTTGTTGTTCTACCTTTATAGATCCCTTAACCAAGGACAAACAGTTAAACAGTGGTATATTCAGCATAAGAAGAATTTGAAGTTCATAGACGTAAGGAGATTTATCAATTTTGGGATCTTGAATGGGCTTCTTTATAGAGTCAATTCGTATCCCATCTTAAATTCTTTGACAAAATCCATAGAGAACAACAGTGATGAAATAAACCAGCTCATGGAAAGCTTCAAGAGTAAATTGACATCTTCAAATGTCAATTCAATCAACTTGAAGGAACCAAACCCCAATAAGTACCTCAAGTCGATTGTAAATGAATCGAATCTTAAGACCAACAGAAGAAAAGTTAGTTTCAATTACCAGAATAGACAATTCAACGATATTGTGGAAAGCGACGAGGAATCCGAAGACGGAAGATCCCGTATTGATTTTGAAAGGGATTCGGCCCATGAAGATGCAATAGAAAGTGAATCTGTGTTATCAAATGATGGGAACATCGAATTACACAAGCTCCCACACATAAATAACCAACAATTTGAAGACTTATTGAAGTTAATTAAGCTATTAAAAGGATTCCAAAACATCGATTCAATTTGTACAGAACTTCAGAAGCTGAGGTTCGAGATCGAAAGGATGTTAGACTTGTTGGGCACGAACGGGTTCATCAATAGTTAAGTAAAACGGTACCAATCCCCGGTAGCACTTGACCCACATCTTGCCCCGTCTTACCACGGGCCACCGCCGTCCTACCACGGGCCACCGCCGTCCCCACGCCGCCGCAACCGCGCCGGGTAACCCCATCGGTCGTCCGCCGCCCAATTGAGATAAATCGCAGAATCAAAACAAATAAACAAACTTCTAAATCTAACATCCTTGTTTTTAAGTACAATGTCAGGAAAAGGAAAATCCCATGGAGGAAAAGGTAAATCCTCAGAGTCAGCCAAAAATACAACATCTCACTCCGCCAGAGCTGGGTTACAATTCCCAGTTGGTAGAGTTAAGAGATATTTGAAGAGAACTGCTCAAAACAAGATCAGAGTTGGTTCAAAATCTGCTATCTATTTAACCGCTGTCTTGGAATATTTGACTGCTGAAGTTTTAGAATTGGCCGGTAATGCCGCCAAGGATTTGAAAGTCAAGAGAATCACCCCAAGACACTTACAATTGGCCATCAGAGGTGATGAAGAATTGGATAACTTGATTAAAGCTACTATTGCATTCGGTGGTGTCTTACCTCACATTAACAAAGCTTTATTGTTAAAAGTCGAAAAGAAACAAAAGAAATAATGAATGTATTCTAGTGTAGATTAATATATGTGTTTAACTTAGTCTCTATTTACAGGTTTTTGTACAAGTTGAAGTTTATGAAGCTCTTGAAGGATGTGTGAATTCTGGGCCTTGAGGTCATTCACTTCATCCACAAGATGAATGATGGTGGAGTTGAGCTTTTGGACGTCTATAGGCGCCAGGGTGGCAGCCTCTGGTGTTTGTTTTGAACTCGTGACGTTGCTGGGCGTGACCCCAGATCCCGTGACCCTGTGTTCTGGGGCCGCTGATTGGCTGGATCCTTTTGAATCTTGTGTCTTTGAGTTTGCTGTTTGTGTAGTTGAGGATGTACCAGTGGCCACGGGCATCTTCTGGACAGGTTTTTGGGTAGGGGCTTCCACCGGCTGGGTGGCCACTTTCTCTGGCTTCTTGGGCTTAACCAGCTCGTAAATGATCAATCCAGCGGCTATACTGAACACAAACAACTCACTTAGGAAATTGCTTCCAATTTCAATGGCTTTGTTGTCATTTAATGGTCTGACTTTGATATTTGGGTTATTTCTAAGCTTCAAATCTATCTTGTTGATGAACTGGCCAAATCGGATGAAATTGGACTTGAGGAACGGCGATTGTCGGGACTGGGACTTGATGGCATTGGCGACTGGTTTAGAGATTGTCCGGATCAATAAACTGGTCAATTTAAGCGTGATCACTCCGCTCATAGTGTTGTCGCTTTCCAGGCGGAAACCTGACACTCAAAAGTGATTGGGTGGTGCACGTCTTTTGGTTTTGTATTTGGGTATACGGAGTGGTGGAGGGCCGTGGGGGCTGTTAGTGGAGTGGTGGAGTGGTGGGAGAGCGGTGGGAGAGTGGAAGTAGAGTAGGGCGAGATTTGGGGGAAACTAAGGGGAAATTGGGGCAAGAGTGGTGGCCAATTGGTCTGGGTTCGGATACTGAAACCTGTTTGGGCCTGAAACCTGTTTGGAACCTGGAACCGTTGTTCTGGCTCACAGAGTATTCTATATTCTATTCACAGCTAATATCAGATCCTGAATACCCCGAGCCTTTTTCCCATACCTTGGTCGTACTGTGCCAATTACCATGGTGGTCAAGTATCATACATGTGGCACCTATGTCATGAGCAGAAATCTCTCTAATTCCATGGCCAATTGCCAGTTGAATATGGTCTCTGGTGGCAGTAGTTGAACAATCTTTTTTTGCTTTAGTGTAACTCTTAGAACAAGAATTATAAACCCGTTCTTTATCTTTTATATCCTTACAATAAGATCCACACCCCAGTTTTTTGGAGATATTCTTTATTCCGGTTGCAATTGAATATGCAAAGCTATAAGCATCATTTGCAAGTCCTACAATTCCATAAACATCTGCTCTATGTTCTATGACAAATTCACTTAGTCCACTCACCGTAAGCTTTAGTTTCTTATAATAGCTTCTTTTGAAGAGATTTTCTTCCGTATAGTTCTGGAAACTGGAGACTAATACATAAGGATTTATTTGCAACTCAAAATCTGATGAGTTTGCACTGATTATTTTCTTACCAATGAAGAAGAAAGCATCTTCAACCGTCAAGTTGTCATCCCGGGTGTGTAAGATACCAGTTGACAGTTCATCTGATAACCAGGATATTTTGGTAGCATTCTTTAACGATTGAGCAATTATCTGGAAACCAATAGCAGAGTCTTCATGAATATCATACCCATTATCAGCAATATAATTTAGTACATCGTATCCACCTTGGATAGCTTCATTCCTAGGTGCAAAGAATTCAGCTGATGTAATGTAGACCAAAGAAACAAAGGTCAATAAGGATACCAATTTCATTGATTAATGAAAGAATATACAAACCATTTATAATGTGATGATAACTCCGTTGGTAAAATACCACACAACTAAAATGACATTTGCAGATACGAAGATATAATTAATATTCAAACTACTAAAAATAGCACTTCGTAATATTTGACGTGGATGCGGCGCCAGGCAGATCATATGGCACCATGGTAACAATTCCCGGTGTTACAAATTTAACCAAAGACACTCCTATTTCTTGTTCAAAAAGGTTATGACCGAATCCTTAGAAATGCGAAAAAATCGTATTTGTGTGTCTATATAACCCCTTGAATTCCTTTTCTTCTTCATGTTGGTAATCAATACTTCGAAACCAAAACACACTGGTGTTATTAAAATCACAGACGAAAGCAAAATAAGTGAAATTAGGACGTTTTGTGCTACGTGTAACGGCACATTTCACAGTAATGAGGTTTCTAGTCCTCCTGAAATGTGTGTAGTCTTCACAAATGATGAAGATGTGAAACGTTTCTTGGGATTATGCTCTAAGGAGTCGTTGTAAGTTAATGATATTCCGGTAACGGGACTAGAGCTTTTATTGAGTCACGAGACACTGTACTTGGCTCACTAGAAATTACTGTAACATCACCTTGGAGGGCAAATACTGGCGGTGGTCTGGGCCAAATCTGGTTTTCTAGTTCCAATTAGGGATACACCCATCTAACTTACTCAACTGAATAACTGGTAGTGCAAGACATGAATATATAAGTAGACTCAAGAACTATATATAATCCACGGATACGATATCCACTCCCTTATGTACTCTATTGAACGACAATATTTGACTTGTCTTCCTATTTCAGAGATTAAATATAATCCGTTGTAATCTTTACTTTACTGCTTTTGCTCTCGTTACCAAAGGGCTCAACATTTGATCCCAGTTTGCTTTCATATTTGAGGCTATTTCTAATACACTAACGTCATCAGAACACAAAAATGGTGCCCAACTTGAAAAGCACTTCACTATGTATTTGTTCTTTCCGATATACCACTATCATATTGACGCCTAGGCACACCACTTAATATGTCTGCTATAGCAGATTGAGAGTGTCAGACTAAAGAAAATACACTAGTATTGGTCAGCTGACTGGTAGCTAAGGTACTATCACATTCAGGTAAACCATCAGTCACAAATGTGTAAGTAAGGGGATAAGGTATCACTAGTTCTTCATCGAAAATGGGCTCCATTATCTCATCATGATTCAAGGTCCCGTTTGCCATGTCATCAATATACAAGGTTATGCCAGCTTCTTCAGCACAAGCAACATATTGGGGAGTTCTGTTGGTCAAGTGATTGTGGGCCAATTCTAGCGCTTGTTGTACTCGTAAAATGACTTCTTCAGCCACAGCACATTTGATGGTGATCACCATCAACAAAACTAACCTGACAAACGATTTTAACATTATTGTATTCTAGGAGCTTACCCTTCTTAAGTACCTCCACAAGTCTGTTCCCACCAAACCTTAGGGATTTTGTGTTTGTCCTTAAAATTCCATTGATTTGTTTGGTCTTGAGAGGTCAAGAGCGGAATAACGTGACCATCAGGAATCGGAACAAAAGTCTTGTTGGATTGTGTCTCCCCTATATACTTCAGGTACTTTGCAAAGGATCAGACCCGGTTATATAATTATTTCATGCCTGTTTTCTGGGAAAGTACCAGAACCCCGAGACATTTCTATTCAGTTCACAAGATCTCTATCCGATCAAGGAAGCGAATTTTAGAGAGGTCAAATGGAAAGGAGGCTACCTCAGGGAAGTATTAACCGTTGGCAAATCTGCATAGGAAACCGACAGACTTATTTTTATCTCGTAAACCCTTCTTCCAGTGGCTTTGGATAAGACACAGATCTCACATGGCATAAAAAGTACATGGTGCTTTACTGTTATTACATCCAAATGAAATCGAAAATTATTGGGCAAAATCCGTACCAAATACGTCAAATGTGACATATCTTCCTATTTTGGGAAACTTCAATTATATAATCTATTGTGAAGTATTTTTAGAACCCATCGGCAAATCTTGCCAAAATAGGTTTGTAGAGGTTGAGTTGGGATTTGCACTATTATTTCTAGTCAATAGTACAATTGTACCCAGTCAATAGTACAATAGGTATCAACTCCCAGCTTCGTTGTTGAAGATCCAATCACGAGACAATAAGAAAGGTGATTTCTAATTAGTAGAAGTTACGTTCTTCTTTTGTAGCGCACGGCGTGTTCATAATCTTCTTGAAGTGTCCAAATTGGGCCTTCGTATTTGAACTTTAATAGAAAAAAGCAGGTGGTGTTCCCACCTGTAGTCACTCCCACTGAGAATTGAAATTTAAAGGAAGTAATTTCCAGATTTTTACCAGTCAAACAATTACTATTTTCTATGATGTATTTAGTGTTCTTATCACTTATCTTGACCGTCTGTTGTCTGGCCAATACAACCACCACCAACTCAGTTGACTATCACCATATAGCTGATTCACTTTGGAAGTGTCTTGGACAGGAGAGTGACAAGTACATATACAATTACAGTAATGATACTGTCTACGTTTACTTGGTCGAAAGTAGGGAATATGATCCCTATGGAACAGATAGAAAGTTATTTGAGTGTACGAAAGAATCAGTTGATCCAGGCGCTATAGGAGTAACTGATGGGCCTTTATCAGGTTTATATACTGTCTACAATATAGCATCACATGGTAGTTATGTTAGCCTGAATTACTTGGAAGGGACTGAAACTGACGAAACTGATGAAACTGATGAAAGTGAAGGAGAGTCCAGCAGTAGTACCAGCATTCAATCAACCATGACTAATGGATCATACGTGGAAGTACAACAGGGTCTTTCGGACGGTGGTATTTTCATTCCAGAGGGTGTTATACTGTGGTGGGGACATAATAAGCTGCCATTTTAGGTGCTAAGACAAGGTTCTAAAGCCAGACAAGCCAATTGAAGAATAAACTACCATTATAAACGAAATCATTCGGTTGCGTTGAAGTCACGAGACATAAAATGGTATAAAATGTACTTGTATAGAAGTGTTGAATTTACTATGGTGTGGGAATATCTGGGAGTATCTGGTAGTGTTATTCAATGACCAAATCAAAACTTACGCCACAGATTCCACTTCAGATATCTGACCGAACAAGATAAAGAGGTTGTTTCCAGTTTCATTGATTAATTAAAGAATAGAGAAATCACTCATAAACAATTCATGATAAATCCGTTGGGATGATGTAAAACAGAATAATGACATTTGCAGATACGACTATTCAATTATTAATTTCAAACTATAAATATCTACTCTTGCCAAAAACAGCACTTCGTAGTGGGTTGACGTGCATGAATAGTCAAGTTTAGCCGAATCCTGTCTCCTTTCACAGCTCCAAGCTGACAATTTAAACTTTATTTTCTTTTCTGGCACTTGTGTAATAATTCACTGTAAAATAGACGGATCAAAGAGCTCCCCGATTGGTTATGCTTCTTTTCAACCCCATGAAGCTTAAGCACATAAATCATCGGTAAACCATTTCCTGTTAGCACACGAGCCCTTTATGAACTCGGTTTATGCCAGGTTATTCTTTCACTGACCGTTTGTTGCCATAATAGCAGGTATTTTCTATAATCAACATACACCCTGTTCATATCTGTGTGTATCATTTCACATAATCTCTCCAGCTGAAAATCTAACCTCGTCCAAAGGTATCTTGTACTCATTTATGTGACTCTTCCATCTGATCATACACATTTAGAACTTGTCTACCTACGTTAACAAAACTGGAACCATAAGTTTCGTCGGTCGAAACCTCTCTTACAGTCCCATTAACAGACTCGGCTATTATTTCACAGTCTTCTATACCCCAAAGATGATTCACGCTAACTCCCACATTCGTGTCACCTACTTCGGAGTAAGCACTCATACCAAAGTCGCTGGGACCTTCTGGTATATTTTCATTCGTAAACATGAATACAGAAAGATAATCGTTACAGAAAGCTAGCGTCATATTATGATACTTTGGAAAAAAGCCCTGACTAAGTTTTCCGAACCAATCAATAGTGGAGTTGTGAGTAGTCAAGTCATATTGGAATTCTGAGTCATCGTAGCAACAGTCCTGACATGTGACGGTTGAAACCAACAATAAAATACAAAAGTGTAAAAGTGTCAACATATTTATGTGCTGGAAAAGGATAATGGATGATATTTAAGTTCTGAGATGAAGTACTTGCGTTTACGTGCTGGTACCGAGACTACATCTTGACTGTACATTTACGTGTAACCACGTAAGCGTATCCACGAACGAAACATGAATGATTCACACGATTGTAGTTGGCTTCAAATCAAGTCTCCACGGCTGACCCACAAAACCGTGGAAATTAACTATAAAACAAATGAAATTTCCACACCTGTGGAATCCACAAAACAAATAAACTCCTAACCTCAATGACTTCCAGCTCCCTTTACCTTTCGTATATTAGGTTTGAAAGTTATTTTTAGAAGCCTCGTATCTAGGTTATTTTGACACATTTTTACTTAAAGCTTCTCGCCGCAAATAAATTGTCATTTTCCATGTCAGAAAAGCTTATAGATGCAATTGTGGAAGACAACACTTCGAGTAACTTGTTGAGTAATGAAGCCTTTGTTCGACTTCTGAAGTTAAAGAACATTCCATACAAAAGACTGGAAGAAAGATTCTCCCAGCACGTAAAACTCTTGATTTTGGCCTTGGAATATACTTCAGTAACGGAAAATAGGGCTGAACAGGTCCAATTGGCTAAAGTTGTATCTGAATTTGACCCGATAATGTGGGATTTGCTTGTTGATATGTGTTCGCTGGATATCACATCTTATTCTGGTTTACTTCGGCAGTTTATTGTGATACTTCAGGAGAATTATAAGGAAATTGAACAAAGATACGATAATGTGATAAGTACTTATAGACGAAAGGGAAGCTTGAAATATCAAAAGTTTATAAAGGAGCATTATCCTGCTAATACTCTATTTGCTGCTTTCTTAATTTTGGTGGTTGTTTTTTCGATATGGCTTGGGATTCTTTTCAGTTAATAGCTACTGTTAGCTGCTGGCAGTTACCGAGTCACCCTTTATGGTTAGCTATTGACGGTTGAGAGATTCTACAGATACTATTCTTAATATATATAAAACAATAAATACCACTGGATAATAACTAGCCTTGCGCTAACTCACTAGTTATAATCCCTATATCTTTTCAGCAAATTCTTCTAATAAGTTGTAGTTTCTTTGTTCGATCGAACCATTTCCTGGTAATCTACTAGATCCCATCAAGAAATTGTCCACTTGTCTGGCACATTGTCTACCTTCTTGAATACCCCAAACAACTAATGATTGTCCTCTTCTACAATCACCAGCAGTGAAGACATTATCATCTCCAGTAACCTTGTAACCATTTGGATCGGAAGTTTCAACAGTTCCTCTCTTGGTCTTGTTAACGCTTAAATTGTCAGCTTCTGGACCAACGAAACCCATGGATAATAACACCAAATCAGCAGGGAAAAATTCTTCACTTCCTGGAACTTCAGCCATTTGCCAAGCTCCATTGTCACTTCTCTTCCATTCAACTCTAACTGTCTTAATACCCTTAACATTTCCTTCGCCATCATCAACGAATTCTTTGGATAAGATACTGTATTCTCTTGGATCTTTACCATAGTGAGTAGAAACTTCAGTGTGACCGTAATCAACTCTGAAGATTCTTGGCCATTGAGGCCATGGATTGTCTTTAGGTCTAGCACCTGGTGGAGTTGGAAGCAATTCGAAGTTGGTGACAGATTTAGCACCATGTCTGGTAGAAGTACCTAAACAATCATTACCAGTATCACCACCTCCAATAACAACAACATGCTTACCTTCAATTTCTTCTTTGATATCTTCTAAAGTACCGTCTAACAAAGCCTTGGTGTTCTTAGATAACAATTGCATAGCAAAATGGATGTTATTTAATTCTCTACCAGGAATTCTTAAATCTCTTGGAATAGTAGAACCAACAGCCAAGATAACAGCATCATTAGCAGCTTTAAGTTCATCCATGGTGATATCTTCGCCAATGGTAGTAGAACAAATAAATTCAACACCCTCAGCAGCCATCAAATCAGTTCTTCTCTTAACAATTCCTTTGTCTAATTTCATATTTGGAATACCATACATTAATAATCCACCTGGTCTGTCACTTCTTTCATAAACCTTAACTGAGTGACCAGCTTTGTTCAATTGGTCAGCAGCAGCTAAACCAGAAGGACCAGATCCGATGACAGCAACAGATTTACCAGTTCTGGTGGTTGGTGGTTCTGGTTTGATCCAACCTTGTTCGAAACCATGATCAATAATAGCACATTCAACGGATTTAATGTTGACTGGTTCATCAATGATTCCTAAAACACAAGCACCATTACATGGAGCAGGACAAATTCTACCAGTAAATTCTGGGAAATTGTTAGTCATTAATAATCTTTGTAAAGCATCGAACCATTTATCTTGGAAAACCAATTCATTCCATTTTGGAATAACGTTGGAAATTGGACAACCAGTATCGGAAGTACAGAATGGAACCCCACAGTCCATACATCTGGCTGTTTGCTCTTTCAATTCTTCTTTACTTAATCTGTCTGTCATTTCATTCCAATCACTAGTTCTATCCTTAGCAGGTCTGTATTTTTCGTTTCTTCTCTTGTATTTCATGAAACCTTTAACCTTATCAAATTTAGCGACGGTCTTCTTTTCAGCATCAATATTAAGGATGGTATCTTCAACATCAGCAACTTTTGGTTCAGCCTTAGATGGTCTATGGACATGACCATGTTTGATTTTAAGAACTTCACCATTGGTAACATCAGCTTCTGGATCTTCTTTGATGTTATTCAAGAATTTATTTCTTTGCAACTTCTTAGCTTCTTCTTCTTTCTTCTTTTCAGCTTCCAAAACTTTCTTATAATCGTTTGGCAAGACCTTGACAAATCTTGGTAAGACTCTGTTAAAGTCATTTAAGATGCTATTAGCTAATTCTGAACCAGTGTAATGTCTGTGGTCTTCAATTAAACCTCTAACGAATGCAATTTCATTTGGATCTTCAATTGAAGAAAGCTCGACAGTCCCCATGTTACATTTATCAGCAAAGTCTTGGGCCATATCTAAAACATAAGCAATACCACCACACATACCAGCACCGAAATTTCTACCTGTGTTACCTAAAACAACAACTCTACCACCAGACATATATTCACATCCATGGTCACCAGTTCCTTCGACCACAATAGTAGCACCGGAGTTTCTAACAGAGAATCTTTCTGCTGCCACACCTCTAATGAAAGCAGTACCAGATGTTGCACCGAAGAAAGCAGTATTACCAGCAATAATTTGGTCTTCAGCTTTGAATTGAGAGTCCTTTGGAGGATAAACAATAATTCTACCTCCAGATAAACCTTTACCAATATAATCATTAGCATCACCCTCTAATTCTAAAGTAATACCAGGAGCCAAGAAGGCACCAAAAGATTGACCAGCAGAACCCTTGACATTGACATGAATAGTGTCATGTGGTAAACCTTGTTCTCCAAAAATCTTGGAAACTCTGTAGGATAAAGTAGTACCCAAAGATCTATCGGTGTTGACCACATTACAATCAATGGTAACAGGTAAACCTTTAGCCAAAGTCAATTCAGATTCGTCAATAAGCTTGTTATCAACTCTAACGTGTAATCTATGATCTTGCTTTCTAACACAGTAAGTAGCTACACCAGGTCTAATAGAATGAGCTGGAGTCAAAATTGGAGATAAATCAATATTAGCATTCTTGGTGTTTCTTAAATCTTCACGAACACTTAATTTCTCTGTTCTACCAATCATTTCAGCAACAGTACGGAAACCTAATTGAGCCATGATTTTACGTAAATCATTAGCAACGAAATAGAAGAAATTAATGACATGTTCTGGTGTACCTTTGAATTTCTTTCTGAGCTCAGGATCCTGTGTAGCAATACCAACGGGACATGTATTCTTCTCGCAAGCCCTCATAAGGATGCAACCCATTGCAATTAATGGGGTGGTTGCAAACCCGTACTCTTCAGCACCCAACAAACATGCAATGGCAATATCTCTACCAGTTTTGATTTGACCATCAGTTTGTAAGATGACTCTTCCTCTCAAATCGTTTAAAACCAATGTTTGGTGAGTTTCAGCTAAACCTAACTCCCAAGGTAAACCAGCATGTTTAATAGAGGTCCATTTGGCGGCACCAGTACCACCATCATGACCAGAAACTAAAATGTTTTCAGCACCAGCTTTAGCCACACCAGCAGAAATAGTACCAATACCAACTTCCGATACCAATTTGACGGAAGTTCTAGCTCTTGGATTGGCACATTTCAAATCATACAACAATTGCTTCAAATCTTCGATAGAATAAATATCGTGATGTGGTGGTGGAGAAATTAAACCAACACCAGGTGTTGAGTGTCTTGTCTTCCCGATTTCCGCTGAAACCTTGTGACCTGGTAATTCACCACCTTCACCAGGTTTAGCACCTTGAGCCATCTTGATTTGTAATTCATCAGCGTCGGCCAAATAGTAGGAAGTAACACCGAATCTACCTGAAGCAATTTGTTTGATAGCAGATCTCATAGTATCACCATTTGCAGCCACAGCAGATCTTTCTGGGTCTTCACCACCTTCACCAGTATTAGATTTGGCACCAAGTCTGTTCATAGCAACAGCAATAGTGGAATGTGCTTCCATAGAAATGGAACCATACGACATAGCACCAGTAAAGAATCTTCTAACAATTTCAGTCCAAGGTTCAACTTGATCGACAGGGATAGCAGTTGAATTTGCATAGTCGAAATCCAATAAACCTCTCAAAGTACAGTTTCTCATGGCTTCATGCTCCTTCTTGGCATAAGCTTCATAAGCTTTTTCGTTTTTGTTTCTTACTGCATCTTGCATGGAAGCAATAGCGGCAGGTTCATTAATATGAGCTTCACCACCATCTCTCCATTTATATTCACCAGTTTCGGGTAAACCAATAGGTTTGATGGTTTCTCTACTTGGGTAACCTCTTTCGTGCATGGTGAAAGCATCTTGAGCAATATACTCAAAGGTGACACCCTTAATTCTGGAGGCAGTACCAGCGAAACATCTGTCAATCACAGAATTATCGATACCCAAAGCTTCAAAAATTTGAGCTCCCTTATAAGAACTCAAAGTGGAGATACCCATCTTGGACATGACCTTAAGAATACCAGAATCAACAGCATATTTATAGTTCTTAATAATGTTTTCTGGAGTTAAGCCAGGTTTGGTCAATAAACCTTCTGATCTCATTCTAAGTAAAGTTTCGATAGCAAGGTATGGGTTAATGGCATCAGCACCGTAACCCACCAATAAACAAGCATGGTGAACTTCTCTAGCTTCAGCAGTTTCAAGAATTAAAGCCACTTTGGATCTTTGTTTTTGTCTAACTAAGTGGTGGTGGACTGCTCCCACAGCTATCAAAGCTGAAATTGGGATTCTTTCACTGCTTGTCAATTTATCAGATAAGATCAAAACTTTGTTGGATTTAGAAATAGCAGTAGAAGCGTCTTGACAAATTTTGTCAAGAGTGTTAATGTACCCTTGGATACCTTCGGATTTCTTGAAGGTAATATCAATAGTTTCAACAGTCCAATTAGGATAAGCAACAGACATTTTAGTGATAGCCTTTAATTCTTCGGAAGAAATGATTGGAGATTTTAATAATAATCTATTACATTGGTCTGGTTTCATTTCCAACAAGTTACCTTGAGGACCAATATAACAGTCTAAAGACATAACAATTTCTTCTCTAATTGGATCGATTGGAGGATTGGTGACTTGAGCAAATAATTGTTTAAAGTAGTCATACAAGAGTCTTGGTTGTTCTGAAATACAGGCTAAAGCGGCATCATTACCCATAGAACCCAAGGCTTCTTTACCTTCAGCCATTGGAGACAAAATTAAAGACATTTGCTCGTGACTGTAGCCGAAAGCAATTAATCTAGGATCCTTTTGAACGGTTTCAGTGACATTTTCCAAGGAGTTATCTTTGATGTCAATAGATTTAGAGTCCAATTTTTCAATCAAATCGTTCATGGTGATTAAGTTGGCCAAAATCCAGGACTTGAAGTCAAATTTAGAAGAGATCTTTGACTTTAATTCCTTATCATCCACAATTCTACCTTCTTTAGTATCAACTAATAACATTTTACCTGGTTGAAGTCTTCCCTTTTGTAAAACTTTTTCTGGTTCAACGTCAATGACACCAACTTCGGATGCAACAATGATTCTGTCGTCATCAATAACGTAGTAACGACAAGGTCTTAACCCATTTCTGTCTAAATTGGCCCCACAATATCTGGAGTCAGCAAAAGTGAATAAAGCAGGACCATCCCATGGTTCCATAAGACAAGCAGCCCATTCATAGAAAGCTCTTTTCTTTGGATCAATTAATTTATCATTCTGCCATGCTTCAGGAACCAACATCATCACCGCTTCTGGTAAAGTCAATTGACCGTTTATAACCAATAATTCTAACACGTTATCAAAAGCAGCAGAATCAGAACCACCTTCTTCAATAATTGGATATAACTTATCCAATTCGTCACCAAACAATTCACTCTTCATAACCCCTTCTTTGGCTCTCATCCAGTTCTTGTTACCTCTTAAAGTGTTGATTTCACCATTATGAGCAGCTAATCTCAAAGGTTGGGCTCTGTCCCAACTTGGGAAAGTGTTGGTGGAGAATCTGGAGTGGACTAAAGAAAAGTGGGCTTCGTATTCGGAGTTAACCAAGTCATGGTAGTAATTGAACACTTGATTTGGAGCTAATTGACCTTTATAAACAATGGTTTGATTGGATAAGGAACAAATGTAGAACCAGTTGTGTAAACCGATAGTGTGGGTGGATTGTTTTCTTAAAATAAATAATCTCTTCTGGAACTCCTTGTTGTATTTGGATTCAAATTCTTCTTCAGTTAAAGTCATTCCACTGATTTCTTTCAAAATAATGGCAGGTTGTAAGATCAAAGGTTCACGGGATAAAGAAGCAGGACCCAAGATAGACGAATCATGAGGAACTTTTCTCCAACCCAAGATCTTTAATCCCAAAGAATTAGCAATATCTTCAAAAGTTTTCTTACTCTTTTCAAAAATGGAGTCATCCTTCTTAAAAAAAATATTACCAATACCATATTGACCCTTAGCAGGCAAATCAACTTGACAATGATATTTAAACTCCTTAATAAAGAAATTATGAGGTAAGGATGTTAATACCCCAGCACCATCCCCATCTTTTGGGTTTAATTCCCCCCCTCTATGGGTCATATTACACAATAAGTTTCTGGAGTCACTAACAATTTTATGACTTGGTACCCCCTTTAAATTACAGGTAAAACCAACCCCACAGGCATCTTTCTCATATTCAGGGTTATATAAACCTTGTTCAACTGGTAAAGTTGAAGCCCAAGATTTATTCTCTGGTACTTCATCATAATCATAAACTTTAGTTTCAAAATGTTCTTCAATGTATGACATTACAAGTTATATAATATTGAGTTAGCGAGTTATATTATTACTTGTAAACCAAAGTTCAGAAAACTTAGTGAAATTTTCAATTTTACTGGAAAAATTCTTATATAAGAAGAGAGTCACAAATACTGGAAAATTACGCTTGTGTACACTCCTACTACTTGTCCAATCTGATCAGTCTGGCATGGGGTATTATTATCTACGACGAATCCGGAACCGGTGAAAAATCTTATGTAATCTGGTTCTCAGTTTCAGCCAATAGACGGGCCATTATTAATAAGAGAAAGGGTCTCACGTTTGAGACAGTTGGAGTGACTAGATGGGCGCTTAAATCACACCACCACTCCCTACAAGGCTCCAGGATCACTGGCCCAGGCTTCTGCCTCCAGGTCCTCTGGCGTCCATCGGCCTTCAGCGTTGGCGGAATTTTTCACTCGATTGGGATAGGAGAAGAGTGTGTATGGGCTTCGGAGTTTTGAATCATCGAGTGGAGATGATTCTGACTCAGATCAGCCACTTTAGCTCCGAACACCTGCTCATTTCATCTGACGGAGATTTGGCACCTCAAGTTACCTGTCATATGAAGTTACGTGTCATATGGTTTAGGATCCCTCGTATCTTGTGATTCAGGAGATGGTTGGCATCGGAAATAACCGTGGTTCGGGTTCCCGTATTGGGCCGGTTGACTCATGATATCTACCACCAATGAACGGGCGTGGATTTGGGATGAGCTGTGTTCACGTGACGGGCGGGCGACGCTGGGGTTAAGCCCGCTGCGGGCCACCGGGGGCGCTGGGCGGCTGCTTCCGCCCGGGCGGAGCCATGTGACTGGACTGATTTGTGGTAACGACACTCTCCGGTAAAGACACCCCCGTTTCTTTTGGGTCTCACACTTACTTCTCATTCTGTTTCTGGCTCATCTCCATGCTGATTTCGTTTAAACCAGAGATACTTGAGCGGATAGTACCCGATGTATCACTTGAAAGACACCTTAAGATAGGTTACAGATCAAATCAACGGAAATTCGATGAATTCAAACCAATTTCGGTGTTGTCACACAAATCTACCCATTTACTTACCACCTCATATACCAAGAACGGCAATACCCTTGTGACCTGTAACATAACCTTTGGGATAAATGAGTGTAATGAACAGGGAAATCAGTTCACATCAGTGTACCCAGCTGTGTCCATCTCGAGGGGACGATCGGGAGCTCCTACGGACGAAGAAATGAACTTAGGTCAGAGATTATATGAATCTGTGTTACACAGTAAAATTCTTCCTACAAGCTCTCTTATATTCAAACCGAAGGTGCTTGTGGACGATGAACTTGAAGAGATAGATTCCCGGAAGTTTAAATTCAATTTGTATGTGAATTTGAAAATATTCGATAGATCTGGTCCATTATTTGATATTTGTCACTATTCTATCATAAACTGTTTGACTAAAGTTAACTTGCCAACCATATACTTAAACGACACCTTTAATAAAGTAACAGTTGACAATTTACTCGTGTATCCTGGAGATTTAACTCCACTTGTGCTCAATAATCCTTATTCAGTGTCGTCAAACTTTGGTGTATATAACCTTGAAGGGGAGAATTTAATCATTTGTGATATTGAAAATGAAAGTGAAGAGTATAATATTATTTCCAAAGCCAATGTCGTAAGTGATGGTGACAAATTAAAGGAATTTACTATGATCAATGGTGGGTTATTGGATATAACCCAAGAAGATATACTGAAAATGTTAAATACTGCATCCAATAGAGCAAAATTACTTCATACATAAATATATATGTACATATATCTATTCATCTGATTCTTCTGACTCCAGCTCCTTGTCTTTAGTCAAGAGCCGTTTTTTATTATCAGACATGTCTGCATCTAATAAAGGCAGCCTTGATTTCTTACCACTACTCGAGCTTTCCACGTCCATGTCTTCCAGCTTTTGTTTCTCTACTTTTGTCTCTTGAGTATCACTATTTTGTTCACAATTTGATTTTTGTTGCTTGAATTCATTCACCTGGAGAGTCAAATGATCGATATTGTCCTTCATTGACTTCAACTTGTTACTAAACTCTTGTCGTCCTTCCCAGATCAACTCATTAACTTTAGAACCTCCAACAAACTTATCAGTAGACCTCTTTCTATAGAACAATAAATATGCTGCTCCAGTAATACAATCTTTTGGATCATTTATTGGGCTAACTCTACCATCATCAAAATAGTACCATTGGTTGTCTCGGAAATTAAGAACTGATGCAGTATAATGACCACCTCCTAAACCTCCATAGTGATTATCTACTCCAATAAGATCATATACGAGTCCTTCTCCTTCAATGTACTGACTCATGTCCAACCCTTGGATTGGGAAATCCACTGTAACATCAATCTTGTCACTGAAGCTCCTAGCAACCTGGAATCTCTTGAGGTGAATAGTAAGGATGTCTCCAGTACTCCATATTTTGATGGTTTTGGTGGCTTGTTTATGATCCTTGCATCTAGGGCAGTACCATAAATCTTGTTCTCCCAATATTTCTGGTTGGTAGAAATTATCAAGACAGTCATAAAGAGACACAGTGGACTTCAGCTTAGCAATAAGTTTAGCCCTGTTTTTTTCCAATTCAGGATTAGGTATTTCGTTGATATTCTCCCATGTATTATTTCCATTAGCAAAGAGATATTCATGAACATCGTTTTCCCATTCACAAACAAGTAGAGTCCCTTGTTCAATCAAAAGGGGGGAGCTTGGGGGAGCTTCGGGCTTTGGCGTTGACTCTATTGGGGCAGAAGGAAGTGTACTCACTGAATCGAACAACAGACCCAATCTTTCATTCTCACTCGTGTCCAGGTTAGAATCCTCTATTGGAGATTTGATCAGTTCTACCATTACAAAGTCCTCTTTATCTTGAATTTCGGTTTCAGGATCGTTCGGAGTTTGGTATTCCTCAGGTTCAATCGACTGTTCAACCTTTTGGAATCTTTGATAGTGATAAAAGTCATATTTCAATTGGGGAAGTTTCTCAGAAAGTGACGAAAGATTAGACATGTTTGGTTTAATGGCTGGGAAAACTATCTTCCTCTTATCAACTCTTCTGGTTTCTGTATAGTATTTCATGGAAAACCCAAAATCAGCACTTATTTCAGGGTCAGCCAAAGATACGTCGGAGTCATAGTCAGCTTCTTCTTCGATTGAATCGATTTCTTGTTGGGATTCTGAAGAATCCTTTGGTTCATCAACCAAAGGCTTGAAGTCGTTCTTCGAGTAAAACTTCTTATGACTCTGTTTCATCTGTTGGTAATAGTCATCAATATCAACCTTGGTTAATATTTGGTTCACTTGTTCTAGTTTTCTTCTAATGGTTCCAAAAGATTTCAACTCTTTAGGGTAAAGCCTTATAAATAATGGAATACTGAATATATTAGTAATCTTGTAAGACCTGTCATTATCTGGTAAAGTATTAAAAACGGGAATAATGATTTGTTCTGGTTTATGGGGAACATAATAAATGATAATATTATCATTTGCATTTATAACTTCGCTTATTGGTATGAACTTGTACTTCTTGTTATTGGTTTGGAAATCTTGGTAAATATATTCGTTGAATATCTCATATATGAACAAGAATTCTTGTGGAACTCTCAAAAACTTGCATAAATAGTTTAATAAATCATCGAAGTTTGATGTTTTGTCTAATTCAACCTGCAAGGACATTATTCTTTCTGGGATATTTTCATCAAAATCCAAGTTAACTACTGTGAATGTATGATACCATTTCTTATCTATGGGTAGTGGTAATGTCAAAGCATTGTATGGATCATAGGTTATAGATGTTTTTTCACAGTCTGGACATATCAACACACTTTGGTATAATCCACCAAATAAATCTATAATTACAGAATCATTTCTCTTTTTGAATTGCTCCCAACTAGTGTCTGCCAACCTTCTGATAGCTTCTGAATCATTTATCTCTTCATCCTTCAATTCTGGTTTTTCCAAATACGGTTTGTCGTAGATTCTATTCAAGTCTTCGTGTAAAGAATCCAAAAGCCAGCTGAAAAATTCTTGACTATCTTGTTGTTGGTATCCTTGGAACATCGACGAGAAGTGTCCAATCGTATACTTGAATTCTCTTGGTGAAATTGAAGATAAAGTGGAAGAATTCAAATCGAACAACTTGTGAATCAATTGACCAAATCCTTGAGCCATATTACCATTGTATCCCAAAGGATTGGTTCTATTCAATTCCTTAAGGTAAAGATCATAAAAGAAGTAATAGTTCAACTCAGGTATATGAACCAAGCATTGTAAAGCACTATTCATATAACAGGTGTTACCCAAGTTGATTAAACCTAGGTTTCCACCAAAGTTCATCACTCCATCGATACTAAAATTCTCCTCGCTCAAAGACTCTATGTATGAGTCTATGGGGAAATTTCCCAATTTGTCTTGGGCCTCTATCATTACGTGGTACTTGAAGGCATTTATCTGCTGGTTTTTCAAAAGATCATCCATTATAATGGGTTTCACTAGGGACTTTACAGGAATATCTATGAATTGATTCAAGGTGATGAAATTCCCCAAATCATCCAAGTTTTCGTCATTCAAGAACCAAATTCTGAAGCCTATTTTGGAATTCTTGAAGAAGTTAGTCTTTATGGTTTCTAGGAGTTGTCTGAAGGTAGAATTCTTGGATAATGGGAAGCCAGAAGCTCTATTATTAGTTTTCTTCTGGTTCAAAGAATGGATCACAAAATATGGTGGATGTCTCTCTATGATCTGATTACCTGATTCATCGATGATTAAAGCTCTGGAAATAGGATCTCCCTGAATACCAAACCATTCCACTAAATACTGAAAAATCATAGGGTGTACACAAACTGACTTATTATTCTCGGGTTCTTCAACATACAATAACCCATTGGAATCGGTCAAGGTCGAAGTATTCACGGGCCCTAATGACACCTTGAACTCTTGGAATGAATTGGCAGTGGATTTCATAAACTCATCAAGGAAGTTCTTTGGGATCAAATTCCAATAATCTCCTTCTTTGCCTCCACATGTCGACAACAAATGGCTTATAAGAGCTTGCTTTTCAGCAACTTCGTTATTGGACAATTCTGGTTGGGATTTTGATACGTTGGATTCTGAGATAGGAGACTCCGGCTGGGATGGAGAGTCCATTGGTTCAGAAGGTAAGTCCATGGTGATGAATTTCGCGTTAAGTTGGAGGATGAAAAATTCGGTCGGCGGTGTGGCGGGGGAGATGCTCGTGCTACGGGGGTTGGCGAGAGTATGGGGCAAGAGCTTCGTACTGAGTATAAATTGTGGAGTAAAATGAAGTTAGATATATAACTGGGCGATACGTTCTTCAATGATATATTGGCGGAGTGATATTTTCCACGTGTAATGTTTTGATTTAAGGTGTAGACATGATAGGTTACTTAACAGCTTACAGGTCTCATAGCTCTAGGCAGTTTTTAGGGATAGTCCTGACTCTAGTCTCATTTTGTAAAATTTGCAACCAATCAAACAACAATTCATTTTCACTACCAAAAACCTTTAAAAAGTACCAAAAAACCACTCGAAAACTACACTTATCCATTGGTGTTGGAGCAAGAAACATCCCTGTTTTGGAGCTTCTTTGAAGCTTTTATGGTATATTTCAACACCACTCAGCCGCCAGTGAGACAAATTTAGCTCCACAACCTAAAAGACAAAAATATATTCAACCAAAGCAAACTGCAAAACCAATTTCCTAATCCAAGACTCTACTTTACATCCCCATTTACCACACCTGGTGCCAGGTTGACCCATCCGTCTCTGTGCCCGGCTGTGAGTCGCACCAGCACCAAATTCCTACTTCACGATTTACAAGTAATACCAGTAAAATGTCTGATGAAGACACTCAATTGATAGATTTTATCCTTGATAATCTATTTCAGAACTATAACTTCAACAGGGAACTACTATATAACTGGAAAGTGGATTTGGTGGACACCATAGATGATCCATTTGTTCTAGCTGCGGTAATAGAGGAAGAGATTATCCTTGGAGCCTTATTAAAAGACCAGTTATCGGTGGAGAGGGGTGATTTGGAATATGTTTTCAGCCAGTTGGATCAATTGGATGATGCCATTTACTATGACTTGAAGATTATTCTATTGGAGTTGATTGGTTCTATGTTTACTATGAATTACACCAATAAGACATTCATTGTACGGAACAACCTCCACCAAGTGCTTATCAACCAGTTTTTGAAGGATAGTATTGGGTGGACAGAGTTTCAGAATGGCCGCCTGCCAACATACCAGCTCACCAAACTTATTGTTAGCTTGCTAGAGGTAGGATGTGACAATAAGACCTTAAAGACTTTAGTGGATAAACTTCTTCTAGGCAGCCCCGAAGAGAAGCAAAAAGTTTTAGAGCTTCTCCATAGAACATTCAAAGCATACCTGGGTCATTTTAAATTCCATTTATTCGGTAATTATTCCCTGAGAGCCATTCCAATTCCTTTAGAAGCTGGTACTTCTAAAGTATTTTCCCTACAATCTTGGTTAAAGACAACACCAGAGGACTCAGATGGAATGGAGGATATAAGCATTAGAAGGATTTTCACTTTGAGTTCCAAAAATTCATGTACTTTGAAGGTCCAATTAATAAATTTCAACCAATTTATGATAGAGATTAAGTCTCAAGCCAAATTTCAATTTTCATTTAATCAAATTCTTAATTTCGAACCAAAGAATCAAAACTACATCCACTTTGTCTTGACATACGATAATTACTCAAACCTTAACTTATACATAGATGGAGATTATTCAGAATCAATTCCTTGCCCGGAGCTAAAGAACTTTTCTGCTTGGAATAAACTTTACATAGGTGAAGAAAGCTTTCCAACTTCTATTACCAAAAATGAACTTCTATTAAGAAATTCGACCTTCTTGGATATTAGCTTGTCTCCATTATGGGTAAATCTTCTTTACAATTTAGGATTAGGTTACGAGTGGAACTTCAAAGAAATGTCTAATGATAACATTTATAATCTCTTGAATCACTTGACATACAAAGGATTGGCCGGAGTGTCACTTAAGTTGAGAGAAATAACTGGTAATGGAAACAAAAAAAGGAGAAATAGTTTCAGGGACTCTCTATCTCATTTGAAGGAGAAACATGACACCAAGAATAATTTAATCGATAAATCAATGTTGGTAAACTATTTGATAACCAATAAATTTACTGATGCCAATGTTTTGTTCAATATAAATCAGAATCAGTTCATAAGTGATTTGGAGTCAGATGGCATAATATCATGTCACGATTCGGAATCAATTCACGGTGCCTTTTACGTCATAGGTGGAACGCAACTTCTCCTCAGATTCCTAGAAATAGTAGTAGAAGATACTAAGATGGATAAGAATATTTATGAATTTCTTCTAATAAAGGGATTGGATCTTCTATTCACCATATTGGATAACCAGTGGAGGTTACTGAAAGAGTTTGAAAACATTAATGGATATGAGATTCTCTCAATTCTATTATCTCGAATCAAAGATAAAACAAAAGAAGTCCAAGTATTCAACATGGAACCCATTTCCCTATTGAATATGATGCTCAGACACACTGGTTGTGAATATGGGACCTCAGATTCATTGATTATCAACAAAGATGCTTATAGGTATTTGATCTTGGATTTCGAAAACCTCTTTTGTTCCGAAAAAACATTTCCCATTCTCTTGGGTCATTTAAATGGAGTAATGGTGGATAGCAAATGGAGCCACTTCAATGTTTCAGAGTTAAACCAATTGAAAATAGTAAGAAAATTCTTGAACTTCCTCAAGGACCCTGCATTGGGCCAATCAAACCTCGAATTGGTAGCAGAACACTTCCATTTCACTTGCACAAACATACTTAAGTTCGATATCTCGGTGGAAACAATAAGAGCCATGTCTTATTTCATAATTTACTCACTTGAATCACCTGACACCAATCCAGACTTGGGTTTGTGGGTCCTACAGGTTCTCACCGATACTATATGTGAAGCGGAGCTGAGTATAAAGGTGCTCAAGAAATTTTCCCGGTGTATCACAATTCATTGGATTCTTCTCCTTTTAAGTAACAAGAATCCCAAAATCAACCATAAAGCAGTTGTGAAATGTGGAATTAGGTTGTTAACGAAGCTTCTTGGAGTTTTAGGCCCCAGTGTGATCAAACGGTTCTTCTATATGAACAGAGGATTAGATGTTTTAACGTATTTCCTCAAAGATCTTTGGGAAAGTGACGAGCTAATGTGCCAGATCTATGCTTCAGCATTTGGATTAGACTTGAAGATACTCGAAGAAAACCATATTGTGTCTTTGAATCAAATTTTGGTTGAACATGAAGCACAGCTTTCTAAGTTATTAATACCTGATTTTCTCAATTTGCTTAATAATTTGGTTCTCAACTCAATCTATACCTTAAGTGAGAGGAAAGGGAAAGTCTTAAGTGCTCCAAATAGTCCTAGAACAGAAAATCTTGATGTTTCATTGGATGCCATCCATCTTATAAGTGCATACTCTCAGTCCATTGAAAGGGGATATGACAAATTAAAACCTCTTCAAGATTTCTACGTGGATAAAGTTTGGCTCGATGGAATATTTGAATTGATAGGATATTTAAAGTTGTTAATTTCGTGGGAGAATGAGCTTGCTCCTAGCTTTCAGAATTGTTATGAGAGGCTTACAAAAGTGATGGCCGATATCTTCATATCAAAGTTGTTCAAATCTTCTAGTTTTTTTGAAATTTTTGGCCAGTGTAACGACTTCACTCGAAAGTTGATTTTAGACATCATATTTCCTAAGATTTTCAATCACATTAACGAATTTGTCACAGTTTCAAAATTTATCTTTAACGAGAAAGACTATTTGACCAACTCCGTTCAGCTATTAAATTTTTACTATTCTGAATATATTGCTCAGAACTATTATGTTCAAGAGGAAGATCTTCGTGGTTACATTGTTTGTGGGTTATCTATAATAGAGCTCAATTCTACTGGTGGAATTAGTAGGCTCAAGTCAAATATGGGAGACTTGATATTGGATTACACAAAAAAGTCTTCAACTCTTGAAAAATTCAATCAAGTGGTGTTATTTCTTTTAGAGCGTCAAGTAACAATATTTCAAGAAGACATACTAAGCGAATCGCAGATTTCTGACATTCTTAGTATTCTTATTGGTGGGTTTTTTAAGTTCTATGGTGTTGAAGAGAGTGTGCATGTAGAACACTTTTTTAACTTACTTCGTACCATTCCGATGATGAAGCAAGATAATTTTAGAAATATTGTTGAGTACATGGCCAAAGATATCGATTATAGTGCTGGTCTACAGCTTATCACAGAGTTCTTTGATACAATTTTAAGCAGAAATAATGAAGAGTCTATCAAAGCTATCACAAAACATCCAACTCATAGACATATTTTTCTTCAAGGGTATTATGCAATAACGGGCCGAGAAGCTTCTACCCTTAGTATCTCAAATATGGTGACCGTCACACTCAGCAATGGAGGAAAATTGGGACAATTGGATAACATCTACATCAAGAGTTTTGAAAAAGACTGTGAACAGCTTAAGGAGCAGATTGTGAATCTAGAACTACTCAAATATAACAGAGCCCTTCAAGATAACAGAGAAAGTGTTATCCATCTTACTACGAGTTACAATCTTCTCAAGCCTGATATTGAGAGATTGATAGGAAATGACAAGTTCACCTTCACAGTTGATTTTGTGGAAAACTCTGATAGAATGAGAAAAAGGTTAGTTATTGAAGATCAGCTAGCTGAACTGGAAAAATTAGCTTATGAAATAGCCATCCCAACTAAGAAAGAGTTCGGAAAAGATCCTATTGATGAGGCAATTTTGAGTAAAGGAATAAATACAATGAGCTTATCAGAAGAGGAAGACTACGAAATGGTTGAAGAGGAAGAGGATAATGAGCATATGGAATATGAGGACAAGAATAGAAAAGTTCTTAGAAGTTTATTTTCAGGTGACCAGATTGTGTCCATTTGGAACATTAGTCAAATCAACGGACTATCTCCTGTAGAAAGTATAATGATATTGGGCCGCCATCACCTTTATATAATAGAGAACTATTTCCATCAGCTGGATGGAAAGGTTATAGATGTTTCAGATGCCCCACTTGAACAAAGAGATCCATATTTACAACTTATAAATCAGTCAAGTCCCCTTCAAAGCAGGTCTCATGTATGCAAAAGCTGGAGCTTGGACAAGTTGGGTTCAATATCTAAAAGACAGTTTCTTCTTAGAGACACTGCGTTAGAGCTTTTTTTTGTCAATGAAGCTAGTGTATTGGTTACATGCTCTTTGAAAGAAAGAGATCACATATATAATAAGCTTTCCCATTTTTGTGTTGGAACACTAGACCCGGATTTGAGTCAATCGCTAAATCCAAATCAACTGTCATTTTCTAAGATGATGAACGCATTCTCTAGTGTAGAAATGGCTGCTACTAGAAAATGGAGAAACGGAGAAATGTCTAACTTCTATTATTTGATGATAATTAATACTTTAGCTGGAAGAACTTTCAATGATCTTACCCAATATCCTGTTTTTCCTTGGGTCATAGCAGACTACACGAGTGAAACTTTAGACTTATCGAACCCAAAAACATTCAGAGATTTATCCAAGCCTATGGGAGCTCAGACGGAGGCGAGAGCACTGGAATTTAGAGAAAGATACGATGCTCTCAAGAGCTTTGAGGATGATAGCTCTCCTGCTTTCCATTACGGAACACACTATTCTTCTGCGATGATTGTAACTTCATTCTTGATTAGAATGAAACCATACATCCATTCATACCTTTTACTTCAGGGCGGAAAGTTCGATCATGCTGATAGATTATTCAATTCAATAGAAAAAGCATGGACATCCGCATCAAAGGACAATACTACAGATGTAAGGGAATTGATACCTGAATTCTACTACTTAAGTGAATTCCTCGTGAATGCTAATAACTTTGAGTTGGGGACTCTTCAGAGTGGAGAAACATGTAATGACGTAAAGCTTCCCCCGTGGGCCCACAATGACCCCAAAATTTTCGTTCAAAAGAATAGGGAAGCTCTTGAAAGCCCATATGTTTCTGCAAATTTACATCTTTGGATTGACCTCGTATTTGGATACAAACAGAGCGGACAAGAAGCAGAAAAAGCTCTCAATATTTTCCATCATTCGTCTTATAATGGAGCAATTAACTTGGATAATATTGACGAGACAGAGAGAAGAGCGGTCATTGGAATGATCAACAATTTTGGACAAACACCTAATCGGATTTTCCATAAGCCACACCTCAGCAAAGATGTCTTGAATGTGCCTGATCTCTATTTCACACCAATAGACAAAACAATAAAACCACAATTGGTTTTTGAATCAAAACTCAAACTTGAAATTCAAAAAATTGAGATTAGTTCTAAGTCTGGGAAGTGGGTAGGAAGGCCTAACTGTGTATGCAGCGAAGATGACCTCCTCATACGGAAACTTGGTAACATAGACGAAGAATCAACTTCAATTATTGTTAATACCACCACTTTTCTTGATATTCACAGAACTTTTGTTACTAGTATACTTCAAATAGGATTTAAAAGATTCTTAACAGGTGCAAAAGATGGACTTATCAACGTTTGGGAGTTCAAAGGCCAACGTCTTCAATTTCAAGGAAACTTAAGGGGTCATTTTGTTGCTATCAAGAGCATGAAGTACAGCAAAAGCTTTAAAATAGGAGCATCTTTAGATGAAGGCGGCATTTGTATTTTATGGGACTTTGTACGGTTTAAATTTATTAGGAAAATATCAACTGATGCCAAATTTATTGATATTTCTAATGATACAGGAGCAATAGGTATTGTGGAACTGAACAATACTTTGAAGCTATTCACTGTTAACGGAGAGATAATTTGTCATACTAAATTAGATGAACTGCCAAATTCTATAAAATTTGGCAGCATTAATGACTCCAGAGTGGAAAGCAAACAAATAAATCACTATTTCTGGAGTGAAGAATTAATAGGCTTGTCATTTGGCCAAAATCTAAAGCTTTTCGGGCTCAAGATAGATGAAGGTTGGAAAATTGAGGAGATTGATAGCTTGGATTGTGGAACTGGCACAATTACTGCATTGGAAATATTGAAAAAAGTACAGATAGATGAAGATAAGCTCACCCGTGGATCACTTGAAGTGATCATAGGAGACAAGTGTGGTAAAGTCTACCACTGGAAATGATGTAAATACATAATACATAATATACATTGTCATATAGAAAGCCACAAATAGCGAAATGGTTGTATCAAAAAGACATGGATCAAGCGAGTCAAGGATATGTCTAAACCGTCTTCCTTTTTGAATGTTCTTAAGCATTATTGGGGTCTCAAAGACCTATTAATGAATCCATATGCCTTTCTTCCATTCTCTTCCCCTAAGAGCTCTTCCAACTCTTCTCTTCCAAATTTTACCACATCCTCCATACACCCTACTTTGTTAACTATGTTCATATAGTTTGAGTTATTGACACCAGGTATACTCCTAAGGAGATCTATAGCCGCTTCATTGTATAAAGATGGCAGCTCATTCGAACTGAGACCTTTTTGAATTGCCAGGGAAATGTCTGGGGCCTCTTCACCAGATTTTAACTCGAGAAAGATTTGTGCTGTCTGGTAAGGTGAAGATGACCAGATGATTTTGAGCTTAGGAAATGACACCAATAGCATTGTTAAGTTATTTTGAATTTCATCCTTGATGATTTTAGTCCTATTTCGGTCATGAAACGGTTCAAAGGAGAACGATTTGTCTTCGTCAAATTCAATGAGAAGAACTGGCGTATCATAATGTCTGAACATTTGTTCACATTGATTGTATAATCTTCCACTTTTAAAACTTTGAACTAAATCTGGGATGGCTTTTCTTTCAACACAGACTTTCGGTGTGAGAATGTAATCTCCTACAGTCAACATACAAGGAATCACTTTAGCTCCAACTCTATACAAAAGGTTTGGCAAAGATGAATTGAATTCTCTAACATCTACTATAACTCTGAACTCATCATCTTCTGTTTGGAAATTCTGACCTCCTGCAATCCTAGTGTTAACAACATGCTGTTTTGTGATAGTGAATTTTGAATCTTCTTTTGTTTCAAAGTGTTTTGCAAGATTGGCTTTCTCTCTAATAAGCTTTGTAAATGATTCCTTTTCCTTTTTCATATGTGCAAGAGATCTTTGTTCTTCGGCAGAGGTTCCATAATACATTAGATAGATCTTTGCCGGTGATTTTTCATGTACCGCTTGATAGTTTTCCACTCTTCTTATAAATGGTAAATTAGGTTCATAGAAAATTATATGCGTTGGCTCAAATTCAGAAAGAACAACGTCATCATGTTTACCGAACATTCTAATAGCAATAGTGTGTCTCTTTTCCTGCTTTATTTTGACATCATCGTGGTCCATTTCGTCTAGTTTATCCCAGCCTCGGCCTTCTTCTTTAACATACACATCCTCACTCTCAACGTCTACTACTTCTGGTGCTTCCGTTTGTTCAATATGTGGATCATCAACACTTCTTTCACCATTATTTACACCACCATTTACACTAGATTCCAATTTCTCGACTATTTTCATATCAACCTCTGCCAGTTCTGGATTTCTATCTGTGTCTTCTGCATATAGTCTGTTCACATTGGCTACGGAAACAGAACCTCTGGTCCGTCTTCTAGCACTGGTGACTTCTCTACTTCTTTTGAATGTCTTTGAAACCTCCACTTCCTGTTCTTCGCTATTCAAATCGTTACTAAATTGTCTTTTCAACCTGCTCAATTGTCTCCAGAACAAATATCCTCTCAAGAGACCTATCATATAAGACCTACTATTGAACTCGCCGGTGTTTTTGAATTCGTCCACAAAATGCTGAAGCTCTTGTACAACAGGACCTTCTGAAGCCATGATTAATATCCTGTTTCCCGGGCCAATTTCTCGTAGAAGCTTTTCTAGCTCTGACCACTTGGGAAGAATCTCTAGATTATACTGATCTCCAAAGTCGTTGGTGAAAATACCCAATGCACGCTCTTTGGCAAACGAAATGATGGTGGGAGCCACGTCTGAATTCAACCATGGACTCATGGATGTCATATTCATTGTACCTGAAGAGTTGACGGATTGTTTGACATTGTTATCAACAGCGTTTTGTACCATCTGATAGAATGTAAGAGAGTCTCTGGTTAAAAGCAGCACAAGTAAACCCTTAAGGAATCCCAAATCTGCAACCAATTGTTTTGGGGTTTGTGTCAACCTGTGCCACTGGGAGTCAAGCGTTATTCTTATCCGCTGGACAAATTCGTCATCATATAAGTTTTCAATATCCCAGTAGTCTGTTGCTAGCGACTGGCAGTGTCGTACCAATTCTTTGAGACACTCTTCAATGCATGTAAGTAAAGCTGACTGAATTCTTGTCATTTTATATGATAATTGTACATTAATTTCATTCACAGTCTTGAGATCTCTGTGATACCTCTTATGTCGAAAGCTTAGACACTCAATCACGTCCACATGGAACCTTGGCCAGAGTAGAGTATCTGATATTTTGAGATTCCGAAGTCTGGTAGCCAAAGGAGTAAAACCTGTGAACAGCTCTGGGTCATCGCTGAATGCTTTTATAAATCCCCAGTCATTCTTGTCCCTATAAAGATTGACAATGAAAGACTCGTTTGAGGTTTCCTTTACCTTTTCTCCGTGTAGAACAAACAAGCCATTAATTTCTTCTGGGGTGACTACTTCTGAAAGTAAGTCCACCACCAATATACGTGAAGTGACAGATATTATACCTCCAGCTTCATACAATTGTTTCCTCTTATCGATTCCTGTACCTTCACCTCCGATTGTTACCATTGTAGTACCCAAATCAGCTAATTCACTTGCCAATTTGGCGTTCTCGTCCTCCGAAGCACTGAGCAAGATTAAAAGACTCTTTCTATTCTTGGGATTGGGCAATGAATCCTTTGCATTGGATAAATTTAGAAGCCTTAAGATATGTGCAACTAAAATCTCCCACCCTAATCCTTTTCCAAGTATCAACAAGCTATCTCTGGAGAGAATATCTCGAATTATCTGTTTCTGATAGTTGAGAAGTTCAATTTCCTCTGTCTCCACACGCTCAATATCTTCTCCTTCGTCCTCTTCAACCAGTTCATGGGACTGAGAAAGATCCAATGTGTCACCACCCTCCTTTCCAGAGTCTTTAACCTCCACCACCTCCCTGGTGGACGCCTCTATTTCTGGCTCTTCCTCCTCTACAAATAGCATTGCGAAATATTTCACGCATCACCAGTTGAGTTAAAATAGTATGAGTTTTAAGCCTACCGCCGGTCAGAATGGCGAGTTGTTGGAGCCGATTTCGTTTCAAATAGTGTACATTGATGATATTTCCAGGTCAAACACGTCAAAGCTCGAGCAATGGCAAATGTATAAGAATCCAAATGAGGTAGGAGTGGATAGGCTCAATGGATTGATAAGAGAGATCAATATAGAAGATGAAAGTACAGGAACAACCCAGTCTCAGAGACAAGGAAGGTATCAGGCACCGAGAATAGCGACCACCAACGGATTCGGGTCCAATGCGGTGTATAAGTTGACATTACGAGACGCTAATGGGAACTACTGTTTTGCGTATGAGGCAGAAGCTTTACCTTTTCTAAGACTGGGAACATTACCGGTCCCCATTAAGCTTGGAGGAAGATTAGAAGTACGAAAAGGTACCAAGATTGCCAATGGAACGCTTATGTTGACAAAGAAAGATTGTGATTACGGTGGTGTTAATGAACGTGACGAACTTGTAAAAAAATTGAATTCTAATTTGGTGGAAAAATCTATAAATATTCTACAAATCAAGGACTAGATTATTCAATTGCCAATAAACTATCCCATAAACCATTCTCATCCACAAAATCGTGGTGGATCAAACTTACCAAGTAATAATTTTCATAAATGAAATTCAAAAACTTGTAGGTATTAGATGCTTTCTTGTAACACCTGGACCATTCCAACCAAAGAAGGAATGCTTCTTCGTTCCATGCCTTGAATGATTCCAAGTCAATCATAGTTGGTTGTAGAATCTCCTTGGATGGGAAAACCCCCCAAGTTACAGCCGATTTTCCTTGGTGAGCCATTAAATTGGTTTGAATGTTTCCTTTGTTGTCTCCAAGGTAATATGTTATGGTTTTTTCATCAAACTTTGACTGTAAAGAAGGTTTGATTTTAGTCTCCCAATCGCTTTTAGGAATAAATAATTCCACAAATGCTTTTTGGTATACTATACCATTTGCTGGTCCCCAACCAAATATTTTGTCATTAGAAGGACATGAGTTTGTAGCTGGCTGGGAAGCAGTGGAAAACCAACCTTTCAAATTCAATTCGAACAATTGTTCTTGAATGATGGTGGTTTCGATTTCGACAGGTTGGTCGATCCATGGTAACTGGGGAATTTTATTGGACAAGTAATCAATGAAAATTTTAGCCAAATCAAGAGTTGATTCGGGAGTTTTCCACAAATCTATAGCAATTTCAGGAGAGTCAACCTTCAAACTTGGTCCATAACCATCTATTTCACCATAAGCAGGAGAGTTGGAGTTACCAAATCTCCCATTAGGGAAATCATCCCAATTTGCATCTTTACCCAATTGACCTTTACCTTTACTTATTTCCACCAAAGAGATGGGTTTTGGATCTTCTGCTACGGAAGATCTTCTTCTCTTAAATTTAAAGTCTTTGTCTTCTTCATCAAAGTTTTCAAAAGTTTCCTCGACAGCTGACTCAATGGTCAATATATTAGAGCTTTCAATGATGGAAGCTATGGATTTTTCAAGATTTAATGTATAGAAATGAACACCTTTAATGCCTGGTTGAGAACAGATCTTTTCTACCATTTGGTTAATTATTTCAATACCAACAGCCTTCACATTATCATCATTTCCCTTGACTTGCTTGACTCTGTCGAAGATATCCTGGGGAATAGTTGCGTGAGATAATCTGGTGGCCTTATGGAATGAGTTAAAAGTATTTATTGGCATCAAACCTGGAATCAACACCACATCCTTAAGATCATCATTTGACTTCAAAAGATTGTTGTATTGGATGAACTTGTCCACATCGTAAAACAACTGAGTTATAATAAAATCAGCACCTGCTTTGACTTTTTCTACCAAGTAGGGAATATCTTTCTGGGGGTTCTGATTTGAAGTATCTGAACCATCAACATGCCCTTCAGGGTATCCGGCCACACCCACACAGAAATAGTCCTGATAATTCTGTCTAATGTACTTCACAAGGTCAATAGCACTATTAAAATCACAGTTTGGAGTCCAATATTCTTCTGTTCTGGGAGGATCTCCTCTTAATGCAAGTATATTTCTTATGCCATTCAATTTGGCGGTTTCCAATGCTTTATCTATAATCTCCTTGTTTGTGTTTGTACATGTAAGATGTAAAACAGTAGTTATTCCCAACTGTTTTTGACAAATTGACGCTAATTCTAAGGATTTTTCATTGGTAGATCCACCGGCTCCCCAAGTTATAGTAATGAAAAGAGGATTTAATGCCTTCATTCTGGTTAATCGAGTAAGAAGATTCTTAAATCCAGCATCTGTTTTGGGCGGGAAAAACTCAAATGATACGTATTTCCCGTCCTGGATTTGACCTATCTTATCCGTGATGAACATGTTGAAAAAATGAGTTTTTGCGAAGTTGAAATATACTCAATACTTAATTATCTATACAGCACTATATTCACCTCTATTAGAATTCCCGGTGAATTTTTCAATTACTTCTTTTAAGAATATGGGTAAACCTTTTACCACATCTATAAAGTTTTCGAGAACTTCTTTTAAGGCGGTTTGGAAATCAATGGAGTTACCCTTATTATATTGGAACCAAGCTCCACCTATGATATATATACTTAAGAAAAGAACAAAGAAGATGAATATCCATGTGAACCATCCCCAACTTTCTCCATTATCTGATTTTTCATGGTGCTTTTTGGCACAGGCTGATTTAGTAATCATAGATAATTTCAAGCTATTCTTTGCAAACCCATCTAAAACCAACTTATCCAAGTCTTTATCTTCCTTTGTGGGACAAGTGAATTTAATTTCTGCTTTAATAGATTGATCACCCCATTGGATCTTATCATAACTAATGGAAATTCCATTTGTATCACCCTTAAATGGCTTAACGCTTACTGAATCTTTGTCATCAGCTTTAATAATCTCTGAAACATACGTTTTATCATCCAAGGTGATTTTGGTCAAGCCACATAAGCCGGATCCTTCACATTCTTTTATATCTTTAATATCTTCACAAATACCTATATTCCAGGAATTTTCAGTTGTGCTTGGTGGCGTATCTTTTTTGGTTGAAACAGAATAAATTCCTTTAATTTTTTCAAAATCATAACCTGAAAGATCCTTAGAACCACAATCAAAGGCTAGAACCAATGAAATTAGATGAAAAATGATCAATTGATTAAATTTCATGATAGTATAGGAAAATAATTGACCGCGATGATAAGCCGAAACTGCACTTTGGCTCATACGAAACTGCAAATCTCAATTTGCAAGCTCCAACATGCAAATACCCTCCCAAACGCATACTATCCGACCACAACCTGTAAAATCCCCTGTAACTGAATACTCCACAATTCCTCACACAACCAAATCCGAGGAAGGAAAATTCATATGATATAAAGACAAAGATCTCCACGTTTTAAAATCTGACAGTTTTTTCCAATTATTTATTATGAAAGTAACCGTTTGTGGAGCCGCTGGAGGTATTGGACAACCTTTATCCTTATTATTAAAATTAAATAACCAAATAGATGAATTAGCATTATTTGATATTGTTAATGCCAATGGGGTTGCAGCCGATTTAAGTCATGTTAATACCAGTGCTAAAGTTACAGGTTATCAACCAAAGGATAAATCTGATCAACAAACCATTAAAGATGCATTAAAAGGTTCAGATTTGGTAGTTATTCCTGCTGGAGTTCCTAGAAAACCCGGTATGACCAGAGCTGATTTGTTTAACATAAATGCTTCAATTATTAGAGATTTAGTTAAAAATATTGGGTTAACATGTCCTGATGCATCAATTTTGATTATTTCAAACCCTGTTAATGCTACTGTACCTATTGCTGCTGAAGTATTAAAAAAATTGGGAGTATTTAACCCAAAGAAATTATTTGGTGTGACCACTTTGGATTCAGTTAGAGCTGAAACTTTCTTGGGAGAATTGATAGATGAAAAACCAGAATACATCAAAGGTAGAATCTCTGTTATTGGAGGTCATTCGGGCGATACCATCATTCCTTTGATCAACACCACAAAATACATTTCCGAAAAGGTGCAAAAATTATCCTCCAAAGACTATGATGAATTTGTCCATAGAGTTCAATTTGGTGGTGATGAAGTGGTTAAAGCTAAAAATGGTGCTGGTTCAGCCACTCTTTCCATGGCTTATGCAGGCTATAGATTTGCTGAAAATATCATAAAATCATTCTATTCTTCATCCTTCAATTCAGTCTACATAAATGATTCAGCTTACATATATTTACCTGCTTCGGAACAAGGTAAAGCTTTAAGTACCAAATATTTGGATGGAGTCGATTATTTCTCTGTACCTGTTGCTTTAAGAAATGGTGCCATTGAATCTTTTGTTAACCCATTTGAAGAATTAACCATCACAGACAAAGAAAAAGACTTAATAAAAGTTGCTTTGGATGGTTTAAAGAAATCAATTGACCAAGGTTCGTCTTTTGTTACCAGTTCCAAGCTTTAGATAGCACAATATATATGATGTGTAAATTTCGCGGTTGCAAAATTCCTAATGTCACACACCAATCCTGGGAATCCTTCCCCAGAAGCCATTCAAAAGCTTCGTAACCACTTTCAACCTCAAATAGAACACCAGAAAGCACAACTATGTCAACTACAACTTCAACGGGACGTATTAAAGTATGTAAACGATGCTAACCAAAGTCTTACACATATGATACGTATCAATACTAAAGGTCCCTTTAATCACAAAGAAAGAATGCAATACAGAAAGAGGTTCGCTAGGAATCTTCTAAACCTTAGGAACCAGGAAGAGGGAATAACTCAACTGGTTGCTCGTCAATTGGGGTTTTGGGATACGTGGAAAGCTTCAAATCAGAGACGGGTTGAGAATGTGGTAAATTATCAATCTGGTGTAATTTCTGATAATTCCACTAAAGGAGAAGGAAGTGGAGGTCAATTACAATCAGATATACAAATAGATGATAATAGGCACTTCATTGGAGTTGTTGGGAGAGGTGAACAAGAGGTAACAGCCAATAATAGCCACGTATCCGATAGGTCACCAGAGATGATAATTCACGACACAAGGGCCACAGAGCCGAATGGAATACCACAGTATAGAGAGGAATCAAGTGAATCTAATACGGAATCAGTGGCCAACAATCAACGGAGCCCTGGGCCAAGTAGAGCTGAAAGAAGATTAGCACGAGAAAAGAACAAAGAAGAAATAGCATACAAAGAGGCATTAGAAGCCTTAAAAAAGACAAGACAAGCTCAAGAGATAGAGTCTGATGACATTCCTCTAAATAGTAGGCTAAGAGAACTTGAAAGGGAACAATCACCTAATATAGCCAATGCTATGAGGCTCATTAGTCTGCAAGACTATAGTGATGGCAGCATAGGAGATAAAACACTTGAAGACCAGTGGGAGAAAGAAGCAGAAACTCATCTAAGTGAATTAAGATGCGTAGAAGATCAAACAAGTGTTTACTTGGAGCTGAATGATTCAATAATTAAACTTATGAACGTATGGTATCCTCACACCAGATACGTCTGTGATGACCAGGATAGAGCCAATTGGAAAGTTCACGAGTCATTTAGTGAATTTGTTAATGATCGAAAACATGTTATTCATGTCATTGACAGCTTTTCCGAAAGTTCTGGTACAAATAATTGGCGGGTGGCCGAAATAATGGAACAATTTAGAGTTGATAATCGGTTGACTTTAAAGAATTCCAATAAATTTTGTCAAATGTACCCCGATTTCGTCAAAAAATACATTTCTAGCAGTTTAAATCACAAGTAGCTTGGCTTAACGACTGATTTCAGAAGGAATAACATAACTGAGACTAATAAATAAATATGTGAAATGCTTAATTACTGATCTCTGACAGTTTCCCTCTAAAAAAGTTGCAAAATTGAGTATTGAAAAAAAAACGGTTTGATCTAGCCGAGGATCGAACTCGGGGCCTTTTCGGTACTTACTGCGTAATACAACACTTGTAAACGAAACGTGATAGCCGCTACACCACTAAACCTGGCACCGCTGACGATTTTTGGCGGAACTGGCTCATGAAGAAAGGACTTTCCAAATTGGTGCGCGCACTCCCAAACATGATAATGGCTTGTTCAAATACTCCCAATGCAGAAAGGACGAGGACCAGTAAGGCTGATTATATATTATTAGATTCTTACCTTATTTTCCCTTCCTATCCTCTGTACTACCTTCTTCCACACGTTCAACGACACTTCTATGAAATTCATATAATAAGTTGTCAGTTTCTTATCTTTAACATTTTAATTTGGATTGCATTTGTGGCAGACCATACTTATCAAATAAAGCATAAGTAATTTTTCGATTCATATAGTCGATGGGTAGACTAATGATAGTTAATAAATTGTAAAGTATCATTATATTAGTATTTAGATAACAATTTTACAGCGCGAAGCTTATACCTGCAATATTCGTATATAGCACCACAAGACAAGTGTATGGGACTCCTTGGTACGAATTATTAATTCTCCCTTCTATCCAATGGGTGGACAATGAATCAGTTGTTCAGTACACGCATCAAGGCCTGTTTACAGAATTATACGGTCCACTTCAAGTATACTTGGGAGCATGGTACAAAATTATAAAGCATGGAAACCTAAAGAAGTATGACAGGGATAGTGTTCGATAAAGCCACACTACAACAATCAGCCTTTAAAGGTCTCCATCAATCAACGAGATGAGTTTTGGAGGACTACCAAGAAGAATACACTCATTCTTGTTAAATAGGACTCATAAACAAAGTTCATTTGGGGTACTATAATAGACCAGTTCCTACCGAGATGCACTCCCAAAATAAGTTTTTAAACCAAAAGGAATTTATGTAAGTAAACTCTTATCCATTGACATAACCGATATACATTAATCATTGTGCAATTTTGTTAAAATTAGGTGTGTATTACGATATTAAATTCTATAAACTAGTTGAATTGCTTTTCATAGTCAGTCAAAACAAATCTATAGTGAACATCGTTCTTATGACATCTGGTTAAAGCTTCAGCAATACCTTCTGGACTGATTTTAATATCTTCATGCCATGATTTAATACCCTTTTCAGCTGCTAAATTAAGCATATCAATCATTTCTCTTCTACTACCTAAATGAGAAGAACCAAGTAAAGCACCATTCTTAAGTAAAGCACCTGGACTAACGGTAAATGGCTCTTCTGGTAAACCAACATTGATAAATTTACCGTGAATTCTAAGAGTTCCAAGGTATGCATCTAAATCAAAATTTGAAGAAGAATTACCACAACAAATGACAATATCAAGCTTCTTAGAGTATTTTTCAGCCCAATCTTTATCTTCATAAGTGGCAATAAAGTGATCAGTACCCATTTTTTCTGCATCTGCTTTTTTACTATTAGTTCTGGAAAATGTGAAAACTTCTGCTCCTAAAGCTTTAGCAAACATAATTGCAAAATGACCTAATCCACCAATTCCAACAACACCAACCTTGGTACCAGGACCAACACCATTTCTAACTAATGGAGAGTAAGTAGTAATACCAGCACACAACATTGGGGCCACATCTTTAGAATCTAATGCTTCAGGAATGGGGAAAACAAAGTGTTCATGAACTCTAATATGTGATGCATAACCTCCCCAGGCTTTTTCTCCATCTGGGTACATGGAGTTATAGGTATCAACCCATTGTGGACAATAAGTTTCATTCTCTTCATTACAGGTATCACACTTTAAGCATGCCCAAACTTGTGCTCCAACTCCAACTCTGTCTCCAACTTTGAAATCGGTTTCAACTCCTTCACCAATTCTGGCAACTGTACCCACGATCTCGTGACCTGGAACCATAGGTAAGATGGGTTCACCCCATCCTCCACTTGCATTATGGACATCTGATCCACAAACTCCACAAGCAGATACTTTAATATCAATATCTTTTGGACCAAATTTCTTTGGTGTATACTCAATTTTTTTAACTTCAGTCCATTTTTTAACATCAGTTACTGCAAAACCTTCAAACGTTTCTGGAAATCCCATTGTAATTTACCTTGCAGGTTTTTTCAAGTTTTTCAACTCCTTTTTATAGGTTGCTTCCCCATCGACTCAATTGCCCCAATCGGCATTTTCTCCACCCGATTTTCTTCCCGTTTGGGAATCCCACCCCCACATTTCGCATCAATCTGATTCCGAGCTATATAAGTACTGGTGAATACTGCTTGAAACACCAAGAAATATTCACATGACTCATAACTTGGATATTACAATTACTGGATTTAAAATCCACGATATCAGATTCCCAACCAGTCTCGATGGAATTGGGAGCGATGCCATGCACGTTGGTACAAATGGATCTCATCCATATCTTCAGTTAATTACTGATAAAGATGATATGATTGGGGAAGGAATGGCTTTTAGTAATGGTAGAGGTAGTGAACTTGTTTGTGCTGCAATTAAACCATTTGCTGAGAGAGTAGTTGGTAAAAAATTGTCGACTTTGGTGGAAAACATGGGAGTTACTTGGAGATATATGGTTTCTGATTCTCAGTATAGATGGGTTGGACCTGAAAAGAGTATTACTCATTTAGCTACTGCTGCTGTTATTAACGCTATTTGGGATTTATGGGGTAAGGCCACCAACAGACCCGTTTGGAAAATTGTTGCTGACATGAGCCCCGAAGAAATCGTTCGGTGTATTGATTTCAGGTACATAACCGATGTAATTACACCTGAAGAAGCCATTAGTATGTTGAAAAAGACTCACGAAGGAAAAGATGCCAGAGTTAAGGAAGCTTATGATAATGTAGCTGTTCCCGCTTATACCACCAGTGCTGGTTGGTTAGCATTCAGTGGTGACAAAATGAAAAAAGTTTTACAAGAAACCATCGATGCTGGGTTCAAAATCTTCAAATTCAAGGTCGGAAGCGATTTGGAATCTGATAAAGAAAGATTGAAGGCCGTAAGAGACATTATTGGTTATGACAACGAGTATCAAGTTATGATCGACGCCAACCAAGTTTGGTCGGTACCAGAAGCTATTGAATGGATGAAAGAGTTAGTCCAATTCAAACCAGTTTTCATTGAAGAACCAACAAGTCCAGATGATATTCTTGGGCATGCCGCCATCAGAAAGGCATTAAAACCTTATGGTGTAGGAGTCGCTACGGGTGAAATGGCCGCCAACAGAGTCATTTTCAAGCAACTTTTACAAGCCGATGCTATAGATGTGTGCCAAATTGACGCCGTTAGATTGGGAGGTGTCAACGAATGTTTGGCCGTCATGTTAATGGCCTTGAAATTCGGAGTTCCTTGTGTTCCACACAACGGAGCCATGGGTTTAACCGAATTAACTTCCCATTTAAGTACAATCGATTACGTTTCCATCAGTGGTAAGAAATCCATGCTTGAAGCCGCTGATAGTTACAGAGAAAACTTAGCTCATCCATCTGTTATTAAAGATGCCCATTATGTAACTCCTTTGGACCCAGGTTACTCTATTGGTTACGTTCCAGGAGCAGTTGAAAAATACTTATACCCCAATGGAACTTTCTGGACTTCAGAAATCGGAGAGAAGATCAAAAAGGCTCCCAAAGGAGGTGAACACCTCTTGTAAGTAGAAAATATATGCCAACTATTTGGAATCGTTCCGAAGGACTCGCCGCAACTCCGAAACCTGGGGAACCTAGAAATCTGGGGTAGATAACGGGTGGACAAGGCGGTGGGTGGGTCATGGCAGGTGGGTGGGTCATGGCAGGTGGGTGGGTCATGGCAGGTGGGTGGGTCATGGCAAGTGGGTGGGTCATGGCAAGTGGGGGCGCCCATGGGGCAGTGGAGGATCTCCACATCCAGTAGAAACCGCCATACGAGTGGGTCGCCCCCAAAATAGTAAATCGTCGGGTGGACGGTGGAGTGGACCGACATGTGCAGTGGCTAAATTTGCGGCAATTCCCCCACCTATTCCTTACCCATTATGCCTTATATATGACCAGGAAAATCCTCTAACTTTAATGACACCACTTCCTCCCAAAGGGATCTACACGCCTTTACCCACATTCTTCAACAACGACTCGGAATTCTCCTTGGATCTCAAGTCTCAATTGGCTCACCTCGAATATATTCGAAAAGCAGGTGTTTCGGGAGTTTTGGTTGGAGGATCCAACGGTGAAGCTGTTCACTTGTCAGGAGCCGAAAGACATACGCTTGTGAAGTTGGTTCACGAAAATGCTCCTGATTTGACGTTATTGGCGGGTGCAATTGGTGCATGTATTTCTGATATTATAGCAGATATTTCAAGTTTAAAACTGTGTGGAGCTAGTTATGCAGTTATGTTGGTTCCAGGATACTTTGGTACTACTTTAACTAAGCAACAAGGAATAATCGATTGGTTTTACAAGATTGCTGATAAAGCGGAGTTACCAATAATTATTTATAATTATCCAGGAGTACAAAATGGTATAGATTTAACCTATGATTCTTATATTACGTTATCAAAGCATCCTAATATTGTTGGATGTAAATTGACCCATTACAATTTCCCCCTTTACACTTTATTGGGTCAAAGTAAAGAGTTACAGGAAAATAATTTCAGAGTTATGGCGGGTGTTGGACAAGTTCTTCTTCCAGGGTTATCAGTAGGAGCTGAAGGATGTATTGATGGATTATCTAATGTTTTCCCCAAGTGTATGATTAAAATCTTTGATGATTTTACTGCTGGAAAATTAGAAGAAGCTCAAAAACTTCAAAGATTGGTTACAAATGTTAATGAGATGACAGCAGTTTTGAATTTATTAGGTCTTAAATACGGTATTAAGTATGTTTTAAACATTGGACAAGTCCACGGTAGACCACCCTTGAATCAGCCTATTGACATGGCGGTTTGGAACAAATATCTTCCCGCTTTTGAAGAGTTATTAGCAATTGAAAACAGTTTATAAGAAATAGAATATAAGAGATTTGATAAGAATTGATAAGCGAAACAATAGGGATACCCACAATAGGAACCATATACGAACCCCAATCAAGAGCCTTGCACAGTTGACACCTTTATACGGTGTTCTAGCCCACCTTCACTTAAAAATCTTTCTTCAGAGTTCAGAGACTAACTTTCATACTCACATATATTACACTATTCTACACCAGACTCGTTTCAACATGAGCTACATCCAATTTTTCATCGTAAGCCTTACCATTATTAACAGCTTTAAGTGCATCAACTCTTTCAATTTCTGCATCAATGAAAATATCTGGTCTCTTTCTTTGTCTTAATTCAGCATATCTTCCAAGAAGTTTAGTATCATAAACATCAAACATATAGTTAATATCTTCTAAAGTACGATTAGCAGTTTCTGGGAAGAAGAACCAAACAATTGGTGCATAACATAAAACAATAAGGGCAAATAATAAATAGAAAGCCCATTTCATATTACCAACAGCCGTTGGAGTATAATAAGTGATTGCAAAACCACAAATCCAGTTAGTGGCAGTAGCAGCAGCAGCTCCTCTAGTTCTCCAACCAATGGAGTTAATTTCAGAACTATAAACCCATGGAACTTTGGCATAACTGGTACCATAAATAACATAGTATACAAAGAACATAGAAATGACTAAAGCTGCCATAGATCTTTTACCAGTATCTTGAAGTTCTTTCATACCAATAGCAGCAATGATATATGTAATACACATACCAACAGAACCATATAACATCATAAATCTTCTACCAAATCTATCAACAATTAATAAACAAACAAGAGCAGCTCCCAAATAAGAAGTAGCATTACAAGCAGATAATAACTTAGCCATTTCAGTACTAAAACCTAAATCAGTTGCTAAGATCCCAAAATAATATCCTAATGCATTAACTCCAGAGAATTGTTGGAAAAATTGGGTTCCACATCCTAAGATAACTCTTCTTAAATTTTTATGTTTATCTTTACCAGTTAAAACAGATTTTAATGGTGCAGCATCACCTCTTTCTTCTTCAATAGCTGCTAAGATACTATAATATTCCTTTTTAACTTCATCATTATCAATGCTTAAGTTTTTACCCCAAAGAGTAGCAATAGTTTGTAAACCTTCATCCAATTTATTATGGTTTAATAACCATCTTGGAGAATCCGGTAAAATAAACATGATTGGAACGGAAATTAATGGGAAAACCAATTGGAAAGCCAAGGGGAATCTCCATTGTAAAGGACCAGAAGAAAAGTAAAGTCCAAAATTCATCCAATTTGCTAACATGAATGCAAATGTATTAGAAATAGATCCAACAACCACCAATCTACCCCTATATTTTGCTTTAGTACATTCAGCTTGATAAATTGGACAAGTTGAAGACGTCATCCCCATTCCAAACCCATTAATAATTCTACCAACAATCATCATAGGTAAATGGAATGAAGCAATTTGTAATATAGCACCAATAGTATTAAAAGTTGAACCAATTATAACAGTTTTACGTCTACCAATTTTTTCACCAAAAGTAAATGCAAATATAGCACCAAGAAAAGCTCCCAAGGAGAAACAACTAGAAGTAATTCCCTGGACATTCTTATCATTTGCAACCTTAGGAAAGTGTTTTTGGAAATCCAGAGAGATTAAAACTCCCGAAAACACTCCTTGATCATAACCAAACCATCCCATAGTTAACCCATTAGCTAAAGTAAGAAGAGCAAGTAAAGCTCTACCAGATAATCCTAAATGCTTTTTCATCTTTGTTTGAGAAATATCGGACATTTGGTGCTACTTATATGTAGTCTTCCAGCCGTTCTGCCTTTGCGGAGACAAATGGGGGTGGGGTTGGAGCAGTTTTGGTGTGTATGACTGAAAAAATGGGTGAGAGGATACGAGGTGAAATTTTTTATTGACAAGTGGTATAGGAGTTATTATAGTCTATAAGGTGATACTAATTAGTATAAACCATATGATGTATCATTTGGAGGACAAAATCCCCATACAACGGGAGCTGACCACGGAAGAGTGAATAATCTGGGGAAATCCATAACCGGAAATACGAGATTTTATGGGGTAAAACCCAAAACAGGAAGCTACCGGGGTGGACGCTCCCATACGAAGGCGGACGGAGGGGGATTGCACGATTTGCATGGAGGCATGGGGACGACGGTTGAAGTAACACGCCAGGTGGGCCGTGGGTGGGCGGTGGGCAGATAAGGTGTTCGGGATTGGGCCGGAATTACCCCCACAATCACCCCTCCTTCGGCAGTTCCGCCGATCAGCCATAGCCAAAGACCAGAGCCAAACGCCAGAGAAAGGCCAGAGCCAAACGCCAGAGAGAAAAGGCCAGAGAAAGGCTAGAACCACCAGACAAAACGCCAGAATCACCAGCCAAAGCGCCAGAACCATATTTTCTACGTCACAAATTTCTACTTCATATATTATAACTTCTCAAATTGCCTAATAGAGTCTAAAATACACTTTTCAAAGCTACCAAATTTGACCCCCAAATCTCTTTCCACGGATACATAATCTAAATCGTACCCTTCAGGCTCTTGGGCATCAATATCTTGGGTTATTTTACCTAATCCGTTGTCTTTCATGATCTTAGCTGCCAAATCGTAGGAGAATTTATCAGGACCTGAAGGAACATACCGTCTATTTCCTGCTTCTTCCACAATTAATCCTCTTACATGAGCTAATGCCAAATCTCTAACGTCTACCCACACTGGGACTCGAGAAGGAGTCACTTGTTTTCCTTGATACACTTCCCATAAGTTGGCGTTGGATAAGTTTAAGTGGTCAACACTATCAACTGGATGAACAACCGGACCAAAAGTCATGGGAGGACAAAATGTAACCAAATCAAACGCTTTATGTTGTTTTACAAAATCCCAGGCTTCTACTTCGGCAAATTTCTTGGATCCCCGGTAGGCAATCACAGGATTAGCCTTAATAGACTCTTCATACGTCAATGGATTCCAATCTTGTCCAGTATAGGTGAAACCAGGACCTGGTCCTTTAGAATCATCCATAACAGAAGCAAATGAAGACGTCAAAACTACTCTTTTAATGCCTGGCTCCGTCAAAGCTGCTTCAAGAACAATCCTAACCCCTTCAATGGCAGGTTTTATAAGCTCTTCCTCGACATTTTTAACCGTATAATCCAATGGACTGGCAGCATGAATAATTCCGTCACATCCTTTAACCGCTTCTAAGAATGGATTTTCTCCCTCTAATTCGGTGAAATCTTTAATTTGAAATGGCTCAATTAAATGCTTCTTATCAGGTCTAGCATCTATAAATTGGTTGGCTTTTTTCAAGGATCTGGTTGCAAGTTTAACAGAAATTCCTAATAAAAGTAAATTATCAACTATATGAGCCCCAATAAAACCGGTACCTCCCGTGACCAATACTTTCCTATAAAGTTAGTTTTAATTCCTTAAATATGATAGATCACTTACTTGAATGAAACCGTCATTTTCTATCAAATTTATTGCTGCAAACTCCTCTCCTTATATATTTCTCACCCACCGCCAATTGGTTTTCCCCCACCACCAAAACTCCCCGTTTGGGAACCCCACCCATCCACCCACCCCCCGCATTTTTTTACCTCAAATCGTGGTAAAGTTCCCAGAATGCAACTATGAACAAATATACTTGTAACGTATGTAATAAGTCGTTTGCTAGACAAGATCATTTGGCTCGTCACAAGTTAAATCATGAAGGTCAGCGTCATTGTTGTTCTATTTGTGGTAAAACATTTGTACGACACGATGTTTATAAGAAACACTGTAAACTGCAACACGAAGCTAAGGTTACAAAACCTAAACAACTTAAGTTTATTCATACCAATCTTCTGAAGCCGACTCCCAAGAAGGAAGATCCGTTTGAAATCGAGGATCTTGTGCTGTCGGATGAGTTAATTAGGTGGTTATTTGGAGGAATTGAGAGTCCAGAATTTGTTCACGTATCACCGAATGAGAGTTTAGAGAATTATGATAGTCAGGAAATAGGTGATAGATCACATACACTGAATTTTCCCATGAGTAATGAACAAACTCTTATAAATTATTCCATTATGGAAAGTTTGGCCGACACTTTACCGTCTATAAAGTTTCAGGAACAATTCAAAAATGATTTATTGGAGCATTATCTTGAATGTTACTGGCAATATTACCATCCCCAGTTCCCCATATTGAACAAACCAAGTTTCTCAACCAATAAATGCCATCCGTTGCTTTTGCTAGCAATGTTGGCTGTGGGATCATTTCTTTCGGGGACCACAAATGATGGAGCTAAGCTTCATATTTTTTCAGATAGTATTGCAGTTCCCTTAAGATGGGCCATTTACAAGTCAAAGAATTTCAAACCTCCTCCTCCGCTTTGGGTAGTTCAGTCTCTTGTGTTGTTAGAGACCTATGAAATATGCTGTTCGTCTCGAGATCTCCACGAAAGATCCAATTTACATAGAGGTTTATTAATTCAGATGTTGAAGAGAAGTCCCATGTTTGGAGGTAATCCTTGGATTAAACAAGTGAATGACACCGTAATATCATCAAATGCTACCGAAGAACAATGGTATGACTGGATTGAAGATGAGTCCATGAAAAGGTGTGCTTTGGCAGCCTTTCATCTCGAAACATTACATGCTGTGGTATTTGGCCATGATATGATAATCAATTTACATGAAGTAAAGCCCACTCTTCCATGTAACGAAGATTTTTGGAGGACCGGTTATTATTCAGAAAATTGCTTACAGCCTCCAATAACTTTGTTGGGTGCAATCAAAAGCCTATTACATAAAAAACAAGTCAAAACCCGAGGATTTGGTCAGAGAATAATCCTTTCGGGACTAATTGCACTTTCATTTGAGTTAAGTGACCGTGAGCTAGAGTTTTCATTAGCAGAATTAAAGTCTATTAAGAATCTTTGGCAAAGGAAAATTGAAGAATCTTTCCAGTTCTTTGATATGAACTTCAATTCTCCAAATTCAGACATGGTGTGGATGGAAAATTATACTCTTCCATTGAGAGATCTTTATGAAAGCTACACTCAGTTGAAGCATTATGATTTCATGGTTTATGCTGGAGCACCTGGAAGAATGAACGTCCAATTTAGCGAGAAAGAACTTGAAGTAGTAACTGCAAGAGTCCAAGAATGGTCCAGAACATTTGAAGCCAAAAGAGCGGTAATAAAGATCATTCTCTATTTCTCCAACCTATTGGCTAGAGCTGGATACAACTCAAAAGAGGATAAATGCTTCTACCGGAAACAAATCATAAGCCATATGCTCTTAATCTTATGGTGTTTTGTATTTTCCACTTGTGGTCCTGAATCACTTGCTTTTAAGTGGAAAAAGCCCGATGACATCCCCAGCCAAGAAGGAGGTTACGACTACCTACAAAGAATCAAGCAGGAAATGATTGCATTGGCTTCCAAAGAAGATCCAGATGCATTTGCAGAGATATTTGATTCAGTTACACATAGAGGAAATGTGGTAGGATTATTAAGACTATTCAAGCACTTCTCCACAGATTTATCTGAAATTGCCAGGGAGCATTCTCGGTTGTTAGACAACTGTATAAACCGAAGCTTGGGAAGCGATACGGTGTTCTGTGTTATGTTTGAATGATAATCACTTGTATAGTAATGTAATAAAGGGAATTTTGGCCTATAACCGCTGTTTCTGCCAATTAGATACCCCAAAACCCGACTGTGTCCTCGGACCACAATTGTAACACAGTATGTCCTCTAAGATACCCCAAACTAGTCGTCTCGGGCCCCATTCACGCCCCCAGAAATCCCTATATACCAGGGCGTGTCCAGCTAAATCCCCCCACATATTCTCGGCTTGTGAAATGTTCCAAGGTTCAAAAACTATAAAACCTTACAATTTGCCTTAATTGCTATTCAAAACTGCCTAACCGCTACAAATGCTTCCAGACCAGTTAAAGAATATATCTGCCAAGTTCGACAAATTGGTTGACAGCAACACCAAGTCGCCTGACCCAAAGATTCCCGGGCTTACTGTGGGCCTCACATCACACGAGAAGACACTTTACTTCAATTATAGTGGAGTTTTGGACTTCAACACCAATAAGCCGGTTGATAAGGACACGAGGTTTGCCTTTTTCTCTTGTACCAAAGCAATGACGGCGTTTGGACTCTTGGTGCTTCACCAACAGGGCAAAGTTGGGTTGGATGATGAAGCCAAAAAATATGTACCTGAGATTGGGGACCTTTATATAGTTGATAAGGGAACAGTTGATCCCAAAACAGGTGAATTCTTGAAGCCACCCAGAAAACCAAATACGGCTATCACCATCAGACATCTTTTGACCCAAATGGCCGGAATTTCGTATCCATTTTTGAATGCTGAATATGGATTATTGGCTACTCTTAAAAACCCAACTTTACACTCGGGAAGTCCTACCAGAGAACTCTTCAAAACAGACAAGACACCCTTGATATCAGAACCAGGAGTACAGTTTCTGTATGGTCATAGTATGGACTGGGTTGGGTTCATAATTGAAAAAGTAAGTGGATTATCTTTGGGAGAGTTTTTAAAAAAAGAGCTCTTTGATCCAATTGGTATGACTTCTTGTACCTTTCACGTGAAGGATACAACTAAGCTAATAAGAATATACAGAAGGACCAGCAAAGGAAAACTCGTGTTCTACCCCCAAGGTGCTTCTCTTGATCCACCAATTGATATGGGTGGTCAGGGATGTTTCGGTACCATTGACGACTATTTAAAGTTTATGAGGATGTGGTTAAACTTCGGATATAGTCCAGATACAAACACTCGAGTTCTAGATAAGGAGTTGGTAGAATATGCTCTCAAAAACCACTTACCTCCAGGTATAGTAGTCAAGTTTGATATTCCTGGTCTCCCAGAATCCAAGGATGGCTTCACCTTGGGAGGAATGGGGATCACCCAAGAGGAGGCACCAACAGGAAGGCCCGAAGGAACAATATACTGGAGTGGATTAGCCAATTTATACTACTGGATTGATCATAAGAATCAACTAGCAGGTTTTTGGGCTTCTCAAATTCTTCCACTTGGAGATCCTCATTCATTTTTGGGCTATTGTCGCATGGAAATGGCCGTATACGATGTTCTCAATGGTGAAGAAGATGACGATGACGATGACGAAGAAGACGAAGAGGATCCCAAGTCAAAGCTTTAGAATAAATAAAAATTTGCAGCCACGGAGTGTCCGAACCGTTTCTCTATCTAGGCGACTCTTTATGACTCAGTCGCACAAAATTTTTCAGCTCTAATGACATTTTTATTACCAAAAGTTGAATCAATAGCTGATTCAAAAGCCTTTTCTGTGGTTGGTACCATCTTGGTACCATTAACCGCTGTAAAGGTATCCAAATTCTTTTTATCTGAGTTTCCAAGTTCTGTGAAAGTGTATGTGGATGCTACAGAAGCCAAGATTTCCACTGATCAGGCAATAGATATTCTTAACACTGGTGTATCGACCTTATTTATTGATGAATCCCAGGTTGACCAGCTTATTAAAGAATCAGGTTTACCAAGTTATAGGTTTGGTATCAAAACAGATGATTTAGAAAAGTATGGTGACTTTGATAGCGCTTTTATTGTTAGCAAGACCACATATAAAGTTAATGAAATCAACTCAAATGGCAATAAATTGGTGTTCTATGACGGGGAATTGGATGAAAAATCAGCAATAGAAGCTTCCCAAGCCGGTTACATTCCAATTATTCCAACATCTAACTTGAGAACCGCTTCAAAAGGTACGGGAATCTCCGTTGGTGAATTATTTGTGTCTACATTGACTACAGATAGACCAGATGGGCTTTATACCACCTTAATTACATCAGCTGCCCCCACAAATACGGCTCTCGGTATAGTTTACTCCTCAAAAGAGTCGATTATCGAGTCCATAGCTATTGGAGAAGGGGTATATCAATCTCGTAAACGTAGAGACGAATTATGGTATAAAGGTAAGACTAGTGGTGCCACTCAGAAACTTATTAGTATCGCCAAAGACTGTGACTCCGATGTGGTTAGATTTGTGGTTGAGCAGAAGGATGGTACTGGATTCTGTCATGAGGATAAAAGCTTTACTTGTTTCAAAGACAGCCAATTATTTGGGCAACCTGGTGAAGGTATTTCAAGATTGGACAACACATTGGTTCAGAGAAAAGCAGATGCCCCAGAAGGTTCCTATACGAAACGTTTGTTTAACGACGAAAAGTTACTTATCGCCAAGATGAAAGAAGAGTTGGATGAGTTAATCGAGGCTGGACAATCAGGTGATAAAAATGAAATTGCATGGGAGGCAGCTGATTTGTTATACTTCATGATGACTTGGTGTGTTAAACATGGTGTAAGAATATCCGAAGTAGAGAAGAACTTGGATATTAAAAACTTAAAGGTTACTAGAAGAAAAGGAGATGCTAAACCAGCTTATGTCAAAGATACCAAATCAGAAGTTAAACCAGAACCAAAATCAGAAGAACAACTGTACAGATTAACTACTATTGACACAGCCAACGCCTCAGAACAGGAAATTGCCAAGGCACTTAAGAGACCCAACCAAAAAACTTCAGATATTATGAAACTTGTTCTTCCTATTGTTCAAAATGTTCAAAAAAATGGTGACAAGGCATTGATTGAGCTTACAGAAAAGTTCGATGGGGTTAAACTTTCAACTCCAGTATTGAATGCACCATTCCCTCCTGAATTGATGAACATTTCTGAAGAAATGAAACAAGCTATCGATTTATCAATGAAAAATATTGAAAAGTTCCACGCTGCACAATTACCTAAGGAAGAAATTATGAGTATCGAAACTTCTCCCGGTGTCATTTGTTCTCGTTTCGCCAAACCCATTGAAAATGTCGGTTTATACGTTCCAGGTGGTACTGCTGTCTTACCTTCTACCGCCATGATGTTGGGAGTCCCTGCAAAAGTTGCTGGCTGCAAAAACATTGTTATAGCATCTCCTCCTTCAAGAGCTACCGGTAAATTAACCCCAGAAGTAGTTTATGTTGCTCACAAATTGAATGCTAAGTGTATTTTGATGGCTGGAGGTGCCCAAGCCGTCACTGCCATGGCTTATGGTACAGAAACAGTGGTCAAATGTGATAAAATCTTGGGTCCTGGTAACCAATTTGTAACTGCTGCCAAAATGTATGTTCAAAATGATACCCAAGCGTTGTGTTCTATTGATATGCCAGCTGGACCAAGTGAAGTGTTGGTTGTTGCCGACGGTAAAGCAGATCCTGATTTTGTGGCCAGTGATTTATTGTCACAAGCAGAACATGGTGTTGATTCACAAGTGATTTTGATTGGTGTAGACCTCAGTGAAGCTGAATTAGAGGCAATTAATGATGCTGTTAAGCAACAGGCGGAAGTTTTACCAAGAAAGGATATTGTTTCCAAGTGTTTAGCTCATTCCTACACTTTATTGGTTGACACCATCGAAAAAGCTTTTGAATTATCCAACGAATACGCCCCAGAACATTTGATTTTACAGATAGAAAATGCCTCTAGCTACGTACCAAAATATGTGGAAAATGCAGGTTCAGTGTTTGTTGGAAAGTTGTCTCCAGAATCTTGTGGAGATTATTCAAGTGGTACTAATCATACTTTGCCTACATACGGATATGCTAGACAATATTCTGGTGTTAACACTGCTACTTTCCAAAAGTTTATTACTTCTCAAGAAGTAACCGAAGAAGGATTAAAAAACATTGGTAAAGCTGTTATGACCATAGCTAAAGTTGAAGGATTGGAAGCTCATAGTAATGCTGTGCAAGTAAGAATGGAAAAGTTAGGATTATTGTAATTTAGAATGAATTCTTAGTATTTATTAGAATATAAGTTATACAGAGAAGAAATGTCATGTAACGTTTATTATACAAAATTTTCAGGAATTAAAAGTTGAATTCTCCTCTGAATTGATTCAAATCCATACCAGGCTTTACAACTTCCACTAAATCTCTTCTCTCCATGGCTATAAATGCTCTCTTTAAAGTCTCTGTCAAAGCAGTAGACTGATTATGTGATAAATTGGGGGTATCTTGTTGACCTTCAACTTGGTGCATTGACAAACCACTCAACAAATGTTCGGCAGCTTCTTTATAACAACCGATATTTATACATGAAACTCCCAAGTTATATCTTGCTCTCACAAATGTTGGTTTCAATTCCAAAGCTTTGAAATAAGCATCAACTGCTTCCTCCGAACGATTGGAATTAGCTAAAGAAGCTCCTAATCTGTTCCACAAAATAGGATCATCTGGTTTGATACTTAAAGCAGCCTTGAAACAGTCGATGGTCTTATCGAAATCTTCATTAGCATAGAATAACACCCCTAGACCCAATTGAACATCTGCATCCATATTGGCATGGTTTGGTGATAATTGTGCTGCTTTCAAGAAAAGTTCAGTTACTCTCTTATTTAAAGAAAATCTATCTTCATCACTTATGGTTGGGTTTTCCTGTCTTGCTTTATCTGTTATTTGGGGATATTTGGTAGAAATCCATCTTTCTAAAGTTGCAAATGCTGCATTATCATATCCTTCATTAATATATGATATAGCCAACGTCATTAAGGCACTGGAATTTTCGGGGTGTAATTCCAAGCATTTCTCAAGGGCCGTTATACCAGCAATTTCCTTTTCATTTTGAGTTTGTACTTCACCCAACTTTAACCAGGCATTTACGTGATTAGGATCTTTTTGCACTGCCGCTTCAAATGCTAAAGCAGCTTCTGATAATTTAGCACCATTTTCCATTAATTGTAAACCGATTTCATATGGATCCAAATCTGGTTGTAAAAACTGATTGTTTTGGGAGTCTTCAAACTTATAATCCCCGAAATGAGCTCTAGTAGAAGCGTATTTAGCAAAATCTCTTTCCCATTGTGACATGTCTGCTGGTAAAGGGTCCACTTGTGTATTTTTGAAATCTTCATATTGTTGACTGATAAAGTCATTTTCCAAAGCTTCGGAGTTCAATGAATCCCACACTTCTTGGAAGGTTGCTTGGTATTTGTCGTCGATTTCAATTTCCGGCTCCGCTTCGGCTTCTTTCACTTCAGAGGCTTGGGTCTCCAACTCTTCAATCTCTTTGAACTGGTTGTCCCAATCAACTTGTGGCTCTGCTTGAATTTCCTGTGCTTTGGGCGCTTGTGGCGCTTGTGCTTGTAAATTGTTGGTCATCATCGACATTCCCATCATTGGACGATATGCCATCCGGGGCATAGATTGAAACTGATTGGATTGACCTGGTTGAAGCTGTTGTAAAGGCTGTTCGGCAGCTCTGGTTTGGAACTCATTACTCCACTGTTTCTGAGCTTGTGGTTGAGCCTGAGTAACTGGTGAAGGAGAATGATGGAATTCTCCAGACCAACTGGAGCTCTGGGCTTGTGGTTGAGCATGGATCTGGGGAGATGATTGTTGGATTCTATTGAGTTCATGGTGCATGGGTTGGAACTGAAACGATGATTGGTTCATGAACTGGTCCAAGTTTTGCCTATCGGCCTGATTCATAAAACTTTCATTCTTGAACCCATTTTGCTGTAAATGATTTTGATTAGCTGCTTGTCTTTGTAACGACCTATCTTGTTGTGTGTGTTTATTGAACTGGGCCACGGCGTTCCCATTAACTGAACAGTCGGCGCCTCCTCCTACAAATGACATGATAAAGAAGTGACTGATTTGGTGATTTATAAGCTGGAAATTTTCATGTGAACCGAGGCCGCGATCTGGGGATGATCAGCGGGGAGCGTCGTGTGAAGACTGGCCGAGGGACGGGGGGCCGCGACGGCGGGAGATTGCGACAGTGATGGGGCGGCAGCGTGGTGGAGGCTGTACGAGCGTACCACGGAAGTGAAAAGTTTACACGTGACTTGGCCATAGTAGTAGATAATAACCTTTAATGAATATCTGGGAACCAGGAGAGTTGTATGTCGTGTACGTAAGAAACACAGGGGTAAATCAGAGAAACAAAAACCAGATTTAATGGTATATTTAAACACAAAATCGCTTTTATATTTTCAACAAAATCACTTAACCATATCACCAGTCCAACTCAGTAGAAGATGTGCTTCCACACTCCAATTTGTTGCAAATTTCATCCAATTCTTCTACATCTTTGTTCTGGGATTTCTTTCCTACAAACGCTGGATTCACCTGAGTTCCAGCGGCTTGTTCAATTGCAAAATGCTCTTTGACCATATCCCGAACAACTCCTTGGTAGTATAAAACACCTCTTTCCTTTTGTGGATGTAAATAACCCGAAGAGTAAACTCCTTGGTTTAAGTTCTTTTGAGTATTTTCACAAAGATTAAAGTCTTCCAATTCCACCAACTGAAGGAAATCCACAAATTCTTTAATTGACTCTTGATCTAATCCTTTTTTGGCATAAATATCATACTGTAAGATAGTATGGGAAGCAGAAATAGGTAAGACCCGAATAGAATACCAAGCTGGAGAGTAACAATTAATTCCGTTGGTGGGAAACAAATAAACCCATAAACCATTGAATTCTCCTCCAGGGTTAACTTTCTTCTGCTTAACAGGACGGGCTTCTGGTTCTTTCTTACCAAAGCCAAACCATCCTTTGGATTCAGGTTCAGGTTCAGGTTCCTCTTTAGGTTCTTCTTTAACAATTGTGGCATAGTGACGGCAGTATCTGTTTTTTGGTACAACTTTGTAAGTTTCCATCTTAAAAGCAGAACTTAAACCTGGATGAGCTGTAGGACAATGGTAACATTCCTGATAACCATCCATCAAAGTTTTCCAGTTGAATTGACCATCTAATTCGTAAGACATGTGGTATTCGTAGTCTGAAAAGTCAAATTCATTCAATTCTGTGTTCAAACCTTCAAACCAATCATCAAATTGGATGAAATCTTCCGACTCGTCAGCGTTAAAATTAACAAACACCAAACCCTGTTCGGTGACATGAGTTTTAATTGGAAATAACGAATTTTCCTCCTTTTTAAACCCTTCAACATTGTTAAAAGCTGGTGCCTTTAATAATTTCCCGTCAGAATTATATGACCACCCGTGGTACTTACATCCTAAAACAGTTGAAGAACCTTGTTCTTTTCTAACAACTGGATACGCTCTATGACGACAAACATTATGGAATGCCTTAATTTGTCCGTCAACCTTTGATTTAATGATAAAGAAGTTTATTCCAGTAAATGAAAAACTATAATAATCTCCAGCTTTTTTGAATCTAGAAGCGTGGGTACAAAATAACCAACTTTTATTGAAGATAGACCTCTTTTCTAACTCAAATATCTTTTCACTGGTCCACCAACTAGCTGGTAAAGTGTGTTCTCCTGGTAATAAAGACTCTTTAGGGTCGTCTGCTGGTGGAGCACTTGGAATATTCTTAGGAATTTCAACTTTTGTAGCCATTTTTTGTCACCAAAATAAATGGGAAATTGATCTGATATTACACTAAACTTTGTCCTTTAAATACAAACTTTAAGCCCTTTTTGCAATCTCTTATCTATGGTACCTCATTCCTTTTTGAGAAATCGGTTCCATATGGAGGGTTGCTTATGTAATCTGAGTGGGCTTCCAGGTGAACTTTACCGTTTTAGGCCAATCAGCTAACAACCGATTCAAATCCACGATTATATTCCTACTAAACTTACCAAGATCACTAGGAATTTGAATAATTTACTGTAAATCATTTGACGCACGTCACATGCAGCCAACTGCACCTTTAATGGATGTCTATAATATATATTTATCATCAAAAACTACAACCAGAAAATTGATACTAAGTGCAGGAGGTAACCCTAGCGCAACTATTGCGCTAACTTGGATACGGCTATATGATCCGGCGGATTTTTTGGACTGAAGAGGAGTACAGGAACATTTTTCCGAAGAAGGTGGTGAATAATTGGTTAATTGTACTATTACATTATATTATACAAATCCTAATGACTCTTCAACCTTTTTAATCAAACCTATTTGTCTCATTACCTCGTTCACCACGGTGGTATTAACTGAAGGATTAATTATAGTCTCTAAGGTGATATCGCCGTCAGGTAAAATTCTATTATCAGCAAACACTTGTTGCACTTGTTTCTTTAATGTCAGCTTCATTGGTGTTTCTTGCTCTAACAACATTACACAGTTACTGACTAAGGAATTTATCATGATGAACGCTTTCAAGATGACTAAGGCTGAAATTTCATTCTTGCAGCTTTCAGGAATCATGGCAACACTCAGTCTATTTAAGTTTATGAGAATGGATTTCTCATTTTGGATTAACCATTCTGTGGGTAAATGATTAAGATGGGATTCTTCATTGTTTACCAAATCTATTAATATCTTGGCACCAAAAAGTGATTGGCTGACAGTGGCAGTTCTCAAGTTAGCAAACTTTGAATATTCAAGAGAGTTCTTCTCGAATGGGATCAAACAAAGCATAAGTTTAAATGATCTTGTCAAAAATGTTCCTTGATTGATCTTATCAGTTTTAAGATACTTGGAAATTAATGATCTCGTAGTACGTTTATCGGAATCCATAACATTCATATGAGGAATAGATAAATCCCCCGTGAGAACAGCCTTCATATACGATCTATTATGGGGTTCCCGTACCAATAACCTTGTGAAAGAATCAATTCCGTATTGCAAATACGAATATTTGTCGACATCCACCGAGATTATACCTTCTGTGTTCTCAAGATTTGGACCGAAAGAAGAAATTAAAGCTATGGCCAAGAATGTTTCTTCAAGTGTTCTAAGTTCTAATTCGTGTGAAATATTGTACAAAATGAAAAGACAGTCCTTTAACAAACACAATCTTTTACGGTTCAGGAAGAACTTTTCGCCGTGTGACCCTATTGTTTTCACTATCTTGAAGATTAAATCCTGTAATAAATCATTACAAATTTTGTATCTGTTAAAGCCTGAGAAAGCAATGTTTCGTAAAATCATCGTAATTGTTAACAATTCGTCGATTAGTAATACTTGTTGATTATTGGCACTCTTAGTTTGTAAATTGCTGAAGTGGTTCTTATTCTCTATCTCAAATTCATTCAATACCGTCTGATAATCAAGTAGTTCAAATACGTTACTATCGTTGGATGATTCAGGTGAAGACTCCGTGCTCAGGGAATGTGTTCCGTGTGGAGAGAAGAGTTCTTCCATCTCAATATCCGAGTCTTCCTCCAATTCGAGACCAGTTAAAGAATCAACGTTAATTTGGATTTCTTCATCCATCATGTCACCCTTGCCAATATATTGGTCAAAAATGTAGTCAATGTTACTTGTACTAGGAATATTCTCGACGTCTTCGATTTCCTCCAACGATTTATCACCTAAAACGAGCTTATCCAATACCCTTATACCAGTTTCTGATAAAACATCAATGAGCTCCAAACAGTGGTCAATTTCAAATGAATAATTGGCATCAGAGGTGGTGACCAACAAAGTATTCAAGGCACTGATGATCTCTCCGTTATCCACAATATGGTTATTTTTTAAAGACATGATCAACGTCTCTAAATTAATAGCTCCTAATTCAGGTGCAAACAAGAAAACTGGCTTACTCAGTTCAATTTCACTGGCAATAGCGCTGACTGCCTTGATATCAAGTCCTCCGTGGGTATCAACAAGTCTTTTTGCAGGTATATAAGTCTTGATGATGTTTGGGTCACCTGTAGGTTCCACTTGCTGAAGTTGACCCGATTGTGAAGGAGTATTCTTGGGAGAATCAGCATTGTTCTTAAATACGCTTGAAGATCTTGATGGTTTTTGTTGAACATATGGAGACGTTACATTTGGGGAATTCAGGTTAGAATTCACACTTGTTCTGCTTACTTGTCTGGATTGAGGTACGACACCATCTTGGCCCATAACAGGACTTGGTCGTATACCATTTGGCTGAGCATATGGAGAATTAACCTTAGGAGTCATGTGTTGAGCCATAGGGGAGTTTACCATTGGGGAATTGTGCTGCAGTACTGAGTTTGGAGCTGCTGGTGATCCTTGAACAGGTGATCCTTGGTTGCTTTGTTGACGAGCTTGTTGTTGCATTCTGGCCAAGTATTGTTTTTGAAAGTGGCTTCTTCTTTCTTGGATATCCTTTTGACCTTCTGGAGTGGAAGTGTGTTGTTCGTAAGGAATTATGTACTGGATATAACAACTTCCTAATTCTTTATCTATTTGAGTCTTAGTAGCTGAATCTTGAATTCCTTCGTACAAGCCAAGCTTATGGGCCATTTGACTCCAAGGAGATACTTGATTAGGATTGGGATTTTGTAAAGCTTTAACAAGGACTTGTGGACCTCCAAGTTTCTGGGCTACAAAATATACCAAAAACAAGTTAACTTTTTTCCCATTAATTACAGGAAGTGCAGACATCGGCGTACCTCTTCTGGACATGAAATCTTGAAGTGTCATCATGAACAATTCCATCTGGAGTTGTGCCATTTGATTCTGCTTGCTCTGTGAAGGGTTTCCTGGCCTCTGTTGTGCCAGAGATGAAGCTGCTTGTGCTCTTTGTTGCTGGAGTCTTTGTTTTTGATAATCGTCTTGTGGAGAACTTGTGTGTGGAGACATGGCCGCTTGTGGAGACATGTTATTCGTCATAATGTTGTTACCCGACGATGATTTGGAAGCCAGATTGGATTGTTGCTGCTTCATCATTTGTTGTTGCATCAACTGTTGTCTCATTCTTAACAAGTGCTCCTTCTTATTCTGATCAAATTGTGATTGTCCACCCATAGGTGATTGCAATTGCTGTTGTGAGGCCCCCTGTTGTTGTGAACCACCTCCCTGAGATGATTGATACTGCTGTTGCCGTCTCATGAACATTTGTGGATTGATTCCTGGAGAATTCATATCTTGAGGCTGGCTCATATTACTTGGAGCCCCCAGTTGTATCGATGTACCACCGTTTTGATTGGGGTTTTGTTCCTGGTTTTCATCAAATATCATACTTAAAAAGTCGTCCCCGGCCTGATTAGCCCCGGATGAGTTCTGGTACTCATTATCGTTGAGCCAAAGACTGTCTGCCATGTTGATGAAATAAATATTTGAATTTTTGGCTTTAATCGCGAAGTTTATGAGTGTATCTACCGTTTTTATATATGCTTACCTATGGACTATACAAAGAGGTCTCTGAGACGTGTTGTGGGGGATAAGGGGTGCAGGTGGTTACCGGATGGATGGGTGTTGGTACAGTAATCACCAGAACTTGTACCAGGGCTTTTGGAGTCGTTTTGAGAGAGCTTTGTAGTGTTCCATTTCTCCCCAACAGTCTCTTCCATATTCACATCCGGCCATGTTAATGACAAAGTCATGGGGCTTGAAGAAGTACTGAGGATCATCTGCTTTATCGGAACATGCTCCAGGAGGGAATGCGTTTATCTTTCTTAATGGTAAGAATCCAATTCTTTCTCTTATCCATGCGGAGGAAGAATATAATGTTTCCAAAGCATCTTGTTCTTTATGTTCCCATTCCATGTGCATCTGTTCATACATGGCCGGGTCCCACCATATATCCAATAAGAGCTCGGACCAGGAGGATCTTCTCATTAAAAAAGATCCAAGGTTAAACCCTCCGCAATCTTGCGTTATGATCATATCTATTGGTTGGGAATAATCCACGTATGGTAAATCAATAGGCAATTCCAAGGGATTCAAATATTCCAAAGTTCTATAAGTGGCATTTTCTGGATTATTTAAAAAGTGGTCTTCCAATGAAATATGAGGTTCCATGATATAAGTGTGTAAATCCAACCACCAGAACCATTCAGCTTCAGGAAATTGTCTCATAGTCTGTTTCATAATATCAACTTTCTCCCAACTCTCTCTCCATTCATGAGAATACCTCTTCTTGGTGGTCATATCCTTTATTGTTAAAGCATACCCATGACGTTTTGCATAATTCTTCTTATTCGCTATAGAAGACCTTTCAATCGACCAATCTTGAGGTCCTTTCCACTTGAACACTCCTCCTCCTTCATTGGCGGCAAGAATAATCACCACTTTCGGACTCGAACTTCTTAAATGAGGAAGAAATGGTACAGATGTGAATAATGATAAAAACACGAGGGTGAGTAATCCAATGATTACCTTCTGGTAACCAGATGAAGACGCAAAAAGTTCTCGGGAATAGATTTTCCCTTGGTTTAGTATTCTGGTGAACTGTCCATATTTCTTATTGGGCTTGAAGTGCTTGTTGTAGCTGTCTTCGGCGTCCATGATTTGGTTGTGGAATTATTTTTGGATTCTCAACGCGAGGCTTATATGTAGTGCGCTGCCCAAGGTTTTAGTTGTCTAAGTATTTTAAGATGATATGGGCTCCAGAAGTCTGGTTTAGGGTTACGAATGCGTTGAGCGGTTAGAATGAGTAAGACATTATGTTCTGACACTAAAAAAAATTAGAAAGAAATCTTTCCTCTTCCGTAAGAAATGGGTGCAAAATTAAAATTACATTTATTAATTAACTACACTGGATAATCTGATGGTTTTAAACCAAAGGTTCCACCTGGTAAAGTGGCAACATCACTCAAAGCTTGTTGACCAATACCACCTTCAACCCCGCCATAAACGACGTTGTTACCCCACCAACTGATGGATTTATCGTGGTAAAACACAGCAAAGAAAATGATAATAGAACTGAAAGCAACACCGGCATCCATTGAACCAGATAAAATATAATTATATTTCTCCCACCAGTTCAAATAATTCTTCTTAACAAAGTGCATGAAGAAAATAGATGCATAAAGACCTGCGGTATAGTAACTTAAGTTATATGGTGCAAAAATTAAGAAACCACCAATTATTAAAGTTGGTTGGAAATATTTGGTTATTCTTCTTGGACCGTATTTTTTAAATAAGATACATGGGATTGGTAATAATGCACCAATTAAGAAGCAGTATTGTAATAATGGGTAAATTCCCTTGAACACTTTCTTTGGTCCAATAACACCCCATAAAATAGAAGCATTATAAAATACTCTTGAATTTGGACAAGTGAATTTTTGTGGTTGTAATAAATCACAGTAACCATCAATTGAAGTGATACAGAAATTCATAACAGCCAAAGAAATGAAGGAAGCAACAAACACTGATAATAATTGACAACGGAACATAGCTCTTGGAGGAATTTTGGCATAATGTCCCATTTTTTGATCACTGATATAGTTTTGAGCTTGTCCATTAATATTGTAACCGAAAGCCTTTAAGAAGTTCAAGGCTAAACCGTTACCTGGTAAAGCATAACCAACAATTAATTCCACTAAAACGTTAAGACCAAATTGGTAACCAGTAGTAGAATAAACAGCAGTTAATGGAATTAAGAAGACAAAATTAATACCAATAGTAAAGAAAAGACCCCAAACAGGAGTTTGGGCTGGGTAAACTTCAACACAAATAATGGCAAAAACAAGAGCAATAAGCAAGATGATTAAGAAGCACCAATCTGGGACTTCTTTATACTTTCTCATCATTTGAGTTTGTGGGTCATCAAAACCTTCAAAAGTTGATCTTCTGAAATTCTTAATAGATTTACCTAAACCTAAAACAGCGTTTTTCATAGGAGTAAAATTCATGAAACATTCATAAATGATAGCAAATGGATAAATAGCAAAGAAAGCACCATAAAGAACCAAGTTAGCTGCAGAATAATATGGAGGACCAACTTGTTCAAACTTCTTTTGATCAAACAAGGATTTAGAATCAACAATCAGCTTCACATCGTAAACTTCTGCAGTATTTGTGAATAATGAAGAAGAGTTGATTGGAAGGTAAGAACTCCAATACTTGTTGGTATAGAAGACAGCAAGAATGGAGAAGAAACCAATCATTGAACCAAAGTATTGATTAACTTGAGAATAGAATGGGATGGTTAAAGCACCATTAAAATTAAGAATATTCCAATCAAAAGTTGGAATTGGGTTAAATCCTAAACCATAAAAGGTACCAGTAACAGTTGCTAAAGTAAAGTTATCTGGTTTAATCCAAGTCATCCAATTAAATGATGATAAAGCATAAAATAAATAATCTGGGATCCAAAAGTAAAGGAATGAAGCAGTGAAACAAATAAAGAAGAAATTATATTTGGAAATAGACCAGCCATGAATAGTTTCTTTCTTTTCTGGTTTCATTAATGCAGCATTCAAAGCTAAAGTTGGAAGAATAGATGGCCATAAAGATTTAACTGGATAAATGGTGAATTTTCTCATGATACCTGCAAAACCAAAACCCAAGAAGTTATTGGATAAGATTAATAAGATTTGGTATCCCCAATCAGCCCATTGATTATTATAGAATTGTGGAACTTTTTGTGCATGAATATTATAAGAAACATAAGGAGTACCAGCAGAAACCGAATAGAAAATAGTGGTTAACATTTGTTCTTTATGGTTCCATGGACCTGGATTTAAATCAACAGTATATTTCCAAACCTTGAATTTCCATTTTGGAAGAATAGCAGCTGCCAATAAACCAGAAGGATATAATAATAATTGAACCACAGAAGCAGGTAAAGTAATAGAAGGTTGTCTCTCAGCAAAGAATTGATTAATAAATGCCCCAATGGCAGTCCAAATTAATCCCAAAAGATAAACTCTGAAAGTTTCAACGTACAATTCTGGGTCATCATAACAATCAGTGACAGCTCTAACTTCGGAATATGGAGAATGGAAAGCAATTAAAGCCGCTTCAATTCTGGTTTGTAAAGACCAATTAGCTACTTCAAAATAATCCACATCATCTGCTTCTAAAGATGAAGCATCAGCAACAATTTCATCAACTGAATCTTCATTCTTCTTCTCTAAAGATTTTTCAAGATTTGCCGAAACAGGTTTACCTAAATGTTCAGGAGCCATTTCAACCAATTTTTCAATCAAGTCATAAACTTGAGAACTAAAGTTAACATCTTCCCTATATTCAACCAATACTTCTTTCAAATATTCAACTGCTTCAGCTTCATCATAATTTTGAATTCTTTCAATCATAACCGTTACCCCAACAGGTAAATCTTCCATTGATTTCAAATTATCATGACCTAATCTTTTTAAGATAAAGAATTTTTGATCAGTGGTTAAATCTCTACCAACGGCTCCAAGGGAGACTGGGTTAGAGGTAATAGCTTTTAAATCTACTTCATGTTGTGCAAGAGAATCATCAATTTCTTCACCAGCACTTTTAACACTATAAAGTTTGTGCTTTCTGTCCATTGTAGATAATTGAATTATGGAGGGTTCACTTGGGTTTAAATACCTGTTGGTTCATTTCTTGGTGGTAAAGTACAAAAGATTGGAAGATAAGGCAAGGCCCGGGGCTCGTGATTTTTTTTGCAATCAATGCACCTGTGGTATCGGGAAGGGCGATCCTTCCACATAATCACACGAGATATCGGATTTATTCACATAAAAAGTTCTGATTTATGGTGATTTAATTAGATTTATACAAAATTGACACTTCAAAGAGTTCAGATTTATCATATACATCACCTATTTTACACTTTCGGAATGATTCTGGGAGTTGTCCGAGAGTTTTAATTCTCGCATGCTGCCAGGATAAGATCGACAAGAAAAAAAAAACTGTCCTATCGGGAGGTTATCAATTCCGGAATTTACATACTTGCAGGAAACTCAATTCATTTGAACATTATAAAGAATACAATTAATCCACATTTATGAACTTAGCTGATGATTTATCATATCACAGGTTAATATACATCAACATCCTATTATCAATAAAGTTCTAACGGTTTTTAGGGTTATTATTCGAAAGATTTAGGCTCGTACCCAAAGGTTTACGAGTAAGTCCATTTCATCCTACGGCTCCAAAATCTTATCACCACCAAATATTTTACGGTAATTTGGATCAGTTAGGAAGGTTTATGTCTCCTAACTAAAAATTTACGGCTCCTAAAGTGGATTTATCGGTTGGTAATCGTCTTACAATAGGAATTCCTGTAGAATATAGTTGGTGATTGTAATTTTTATGTTATGGGCCATCGTAATTGACACATTTTTGTCCGGGGACTTGTGAACGGCTCCAGAATATTTTCTGAACAATTACGTTATTCGGCTAATATTCCTCTGTGATCCACATAATTTGCCAAGAGATAAGATTACTGCTTCCTTGACAGCAAGGCATCAGGTACGAAGGAATATACCAGTTATAATTAATACTATATTACTATAGAGGTCACTATTACTAGAGAGAATACTATCACTGAAAGTTAATACTATCATAACCTGAAACCGTTCATTGTCCTGGAATCTCGTATTAACAGCAAGATCTAAACATTATCCTTCAGTACGAATTCTTATCTCAACCTCTTGCCAACCTCCTACCAACCGTAAAATACACCCACTCCAATATACGGATCACCAGTTATCTGGATCCAGCCGTAATACGTACGGATCGACGGCCACCACAGAATTCTTGTATAATCGTTCCACCACAATTATTCTCCACTATTTCATGATTTCTTACTTGGCTACCAGCGCCTTACGATAAGCCAAGCAGAAAATAAGGTTTACCACAAAAAACTTTGAAAGCTTGCCAATATAAGGCTTGCCAATCCTTAGGTTATGTTCAAGTCTTTAGGTTTCAGGCCGATCCCTTAGGTTTCGGGCGAAAAGGCCAAAGTTTAACAACTCTATATCTTCCAGGGCCCTTCAAAACGGGAATCGTCCGGGCTCCAACCAAAGATAACCTGTGGTTCATCACCAATCTTACTACTTCATGGGTAATGGTGGTACCACACCTGTTGGGGACACTTTCGGCCAATTGGTTACCGTTCTGTCAAAAATTCTTTGTTCCGTGGCCGATCTTTGCCGTGGCATCTGTAACCGAGGAGTGTTTCAGGTTAATGATTATCGGAGTTGTTAGATAGAAGGTTACAAATAGATTATATTTGTGGAGGTATCAGATCTGTGGCTTGTAACTTGATGACTTCAATCTGTAGTATAGCTTAGGACTTCGGCCCATTTGTGTACGGCTCTGATGCCATGAAACAATACCCGAGAACAATATAAATGCCAAGATTCAGGTTACATTTTTCACGATTAATTATCTATATTACATATACGGAACTATTTACCGATGGCAGACTTAATGGAAGTAACTGGTTCAATATTGGCTTCATCAATAACAGCACCAGGATTGATTAAAGCGAGTTCTCTTCTATCTTCAGATTCTCTAAGAATTCTTTCTTGTTCCATTTCAATATGTAAGTTTCTGAAAACCCAGAAGAACCAAATGGCAAAGATTATACCCACAACGGCCATAGCAACGAAAGCCCAAATGATGTGTGGATCAACTAAAGCTGGGGTAATGGCTTGAGATAAAGCAGCTGAAAGAGCGGACATGAATAAACAAATGGCCATAACCAATGATTTCAAATGTGGAGGAGATCTGGTGTAAGCTAATTCATAAGATGTGGTGTTAGCAAAACATTCAGAAGCAGCTTGTAAAACGTATAAAATACATTCAACCCAAGCAGAAATTGGGGCAACTTCTGGACAACTTGAAGCTTGATTTCCACATGGAGATTTGACATAAATGAAGTGTTGTAAAACGGCACCAGCAACTTGAGAAAGAGCAGCAATAACGAAACCTAAGGTGATTCTGTAGACTGGTTTGAAGTCAATGTTTTGCTTTCTTAAGAATGGGTAAACCAAGTAATCCAAAATTGGAATGAAAACAATAATAGTTAAAGGATTGAAATTGTTAAATAAATCATTTGGAACACCATTTAATGACATAGAACCAGCTTGGGAAGTTTGAATCGTACCAATACCTCCATCATTCATTAAATAAATTGGGAAGAAAATAAACACTTTACAGGCATTAACGGTTTGTTTAATATCTAAAACCCATTGATCAGTCCAAGAAATTGGTTTAGTTTTACCGTAAGTAGTAACACCTCTTTCAGCCATAGCAGTTGGTTTAGCCCAGTCCCAGAAAGTACCATTTCTTAATCTAGAAATCCAACCAGATTGGTAAGAAACTCTCATGATTTTGAAGAATTGTGTTAAAACAGAACCTTGAATTTCTTGTTTGATTAATCTTGGTCCAACAAAGATTAAGATAAGTGGTAAGAATAAGTACATGATAATTGGAACAAAGAAACCTAACCAGAAACCAACATTTCTAGCACAATAAGAAGTAGCTAATTGGAAGAAAGCTCCAATATTAATACACCAGTAGAAGAATAAAGTCATTCTTTCTAAAGTCTTTTCTCTATCAACAATAACTTTTTCACCAGATGGTAATACTTTAACCACATCGGTTTCAAATCTGTATTGATCCATAATTAATGGTAATAAATTTGGTTTAATAAAACCAGTACCAACAGCCAATGTAAGAATAGCTAAAACAGTTGGTACAATAGCGTGACCACCAGAAATAACAGAAGGAATAGCAGCAATAATAAATAACACATGGGAGATGAAACCGGCGAAAACACCAATCCAAATGGCTTTATATTTACCAATAGCAGTATCAGCAACGTAACCACCATATAATGGAACCACATAAGCAAAGAAAGTTAAAAGTAAAGTTAAAGCTGTGGCAGTTTGTTCACCTAAATCCAAAGCACCAGCAGAAGTATTTTCACGTCCATCTTCTTTTGGAACCGAACCGGTGGTTGAACCAGCAGGTAAGGGTCTTTGAATAAAATTTGATAATAAACCAGAAGTTGAATAATATGAAGCTCTTTCAGCTAATTCAACGAGACAAATTAAATAAACAGCAGTTGGAGCTCCACCTAAAACTCTTCTTAAAGTTTCAGATTCTCCCTTAGTTGGAATTCTTAAACCTCTTGGATTTAAGTCATCAGTATATGTAGAATTATAATTTCTTTCATCGTCAAAATCATATTCTTCAGAAATTGCATCCGACCAGGATTCTTCATTTAAGTGTCCCACCTTTTCTTGTGGAACTTCTGGAGTTTGATCTTGAACAGATTTTTCAGACATTATTTTCTAAGGTTTATTGAATTTTACTGGATATTTATATAATTTTAATCAACAACTAAAAAGAAATCCCTATCATTGTTGCCGTTTCCCTTCCTATCAAATAAAATTTTAAGATATGAAAGGATGTCCGGTACATAGCCTATCACATTGGCTTTTCCGGTATATAGCCTGGGTAGATAAAACGCCTTTCCATTTCTGCCATAGTAGCTAAGGAACTTGAGGGGAGTCACCTGGTTTAGTAAAATAATAATGGTGGAATGCCAAGATACTATTGGTGGATTAGTTAAGAGTTACGATAATTGGTTTGGCATGGTATTTTTTAATGCATTATGCGTTAAAGATTCCTCGATGAGGTGAAATTCACAAGATGAATTTAATTAGTTTAACTATTAAAAATCTTATCATTTGAATATGATTTATTATATTACGTGCTATCACCTGTATAAATCGGGGATTAACGTGCCCAAGTGCAATCTATGGCGTTTCCTACTTGGGACTTTTGGCGGTGGAATTTTTCTCGTGGCATTTCAGTTGGTGCCATGCGGTCAGTTGGGTCTGTCCAATAATTGCCTGACAACTGAGTTATGAGTTTTTTACGGATAAATCTTAAATTGGACAATAGTATCTTACGCCTTAGATCTACTAGGGATCCTATAAGGTGCTTAATGCATAGTTTCGTATGCATCTACTGACAATATGTTTTATACTACAACGTTGCATGAACAGGTGTACACGACCGCCAAAAGTTCCGGAATGCATGCCGAACAAACCTGTGGATAATCCGCCGTGATTTGCTTGGAATAAGATCTTCAGTTAACAAGTTATTGGGATCTCCTCTACATGTTGGTGGTGCATATACCTGTATATGCCATACCTGACAGCATTTTACTAGAAAATTTTCATTGGCCCATCAGCTATATGGCTCCCCACAGTTTCCGGGTATGTAGATTCATGCTTTGATACGTGGAAATTCGGATATCAAATAATATTCCTGCTTCCCATTCCAACTTGGTAAGTCAGAACGAGATAACTTTTATTTTTATGCATCTGAAAGGTCGTGAGACTTGGTGCCGTTCTGCGCTGGTGATGGCGGGAATAGCGCCGATTCTGACTGTATTGTGTTTTTTTTGGTGGTGTCTTGCGGAGAATTGCCGTCTCCTTCTGGATTATCTCGTTCCCCGTCAAATTCAAGCTCTTTCCGGTATAAATCCTCTGCTTTAAACGTAGCATATTTTAGCCGATTCAATCCAATATATGAATTGGTAAGCGAATTATTATGTGATCTTTTAGGTAAATTGGGTTTATCATAATCATCTTCGGGTGTAATGGCACCAGATCCACTGGTTAATCCGGGAAATGTTTCTTCCTGTTCTGGAATGGCCTTTTCACTTTCAATGTCAAATTCCACATTTAAGTCACTTGGAAGATCCTCTACTTCCGTATTACTGTCACTAGTATTTGGTTCAGCATACGGATTACTGTCCCAATATACTGCCCGTTCACTATGATATTTAAGTCTTTGGTTCAAAGGACTTTCTTCTTCATTAGCATTAAAGTTGCCTGAACTTTTAGCTTTACGTATTCTGCCTTCCAGTAGCTGTTTATCCTGTAAATCACTATGGGCTCTTCCTTTTTCTACCTTTTTAGCAATTGGAGTATTTGGACTATAATTAAGGGTCGCTAGTGACGTGGTGGAATTTCTGAATGGTGGCTTATTTATACTCTGGAAATTGCTAATAGAATTTTGTTTCTTCCGGTGCTGAATTTTATTAGATCCTAATCCCGATGAAGAATTATGGGTCTTGAAATCTGGTCTTGAACCCATTTTTTTCCTATCAGGTGTCATGATTTCTTTCTTTGTTGACTTCGGAATAATAGTTTCATTGTTTATGGGATTAACTACCAATGAATTTTTGAAGTTGGATTTATCTGTTGAACTGATGGTTCTTCCTCTCATCAAGGTTATTGCTTTATCCAACTCAAACTCAACTCCACAATGGTTATTGATAATGGCCATTTTAGGCCAAGTGGACCTAGCTCCTCTGATTATAAAATCAGCAATGAATTCTGGAGTGGGATTCACAAATATCTTCGTGAAATCTGACATCCGAAAATCTGGTAGGATTGTTATATCACCATTATAATTTTGGGACAATAAAGAAATCAATTTAGTGGACAAATTTTTGTAAATGTCCATTTCATTTAAAATCTGAAGATAATGAATCACTTCATTGGCACAATAATCATAAACATTATTCAAGGTATGCTTAAATCGAGTGGTCAAATCTCCTTCCACGTATCCGTATGGATTGGTTACAGAAACTTTCAATATTGGCACCACATGAGGATTGACTTGAACTGCAATTATGTGATCAACGTTGAACATTTCCAGTAGTCTTGTTATGGGAAGATCATTGTCAACAGAACCGTCAACAAACTTTACAGATGAATCTCCGTTCCATTTTTGAACCTTATTCGTTCTTGGATTCTTCTCGTAAATTGATGTAGATGGAAATATACCTGGTAAAGCACAAGAAGCACAAACTGCTGACCAAATCAAACAATTTGGAGCAGTTAGATAATTCAATAGTCTTGTTTGCTCATGTAAAGAAGCAGGACTAACGGTGATGTTCAAAATTTTACCCGTTCTATTGTAAGCCTCTCTGAAAGTAAGGTCTCCGCATATATCCTTGACAGTATTTTTTAATCCCTCCATTTCAAAAACAGTTCCAAACTTCAAGAAGTGGCCGACTCCCTTCAATAATCTTCTTAAATTACTAGACTTGGTAGTATCAGTTTGTTCACTTTCAAAGATTTCAAATTCTTTTTCACTCAAACTATTAATCAATTCCATATTTTCTTGGTTATTATGACAGCAGAGGATAGAAGCAACTATTGAACCAGCAGATGAGCCACTTACAATCCTCGGCATCAAATTGGAATCTAATAATGCCACTAATACTCCAATATGAAACATACCAAAAGTACTCCCACCACTTAACACCAACGCCGTTCTTCCAATACTCTTACGGGTTTGGATCAACATCCCCAAAAGGTACCTATCATCCAACTTAACACTGGGGTCATTTATCAAGTAGTTTAGTGACAATTTACACTCATCAATGTAGTCTTCGATAAGTCTCTTTGTCCCCACATATGAGTGTTTAAATAGGCTAATATCTCCCATATTCCCAACATTTCTAACCCATTTGGTCCGAATCAAGTATAAAAGGAGCTTGTAGTCCTTGGATAACCGGGCGTTCTTCATTTCATTAAGATTATTAAGGATTAATTCGTAGTCATAAGACAGACTCTGGGGATTCAACTTCCACAGATTGTTCCCCGTTAGCTCGTCGAGCTTCAACGACACCTGGAGCCAGTTTCCATACGTCCTGGCCGTTCTCTGTTGACTCAACAACTGGTTTATTAGCATTTCCTTCTCATCTTGGGTTGGTAGAAGTCTTCCCACTACTGGTATTCTGTGAGCATATGATAATACTCGAGACACAACCAGCTCCCGTCCGTCATTCACCAAGAGCTCGTTATACTGGTGGATTAACAGTTCCACCACCTGGCCCATATCATTGTTAAGCGCTGAGTCCATTTGGTAATTGCCTGTACTTGGTAAGTTATACGTAAAATGGGGTATTTGCGACCTCAAACTATTTTTGACTCATCGCGATCACAGTGTTAAATAGGACCCCAGTTGTCGTTAGTTTACCACGACCATACCGAGACTTTGTCATACAGAGACAGTTTATTCGGGGCAAAAGACATACCAGTAAAAAATCCAAAGTTTTTGACAAGGAATCCACGTCAGGAAACAGTTTTAAGACAGGAGCCCACGAAGTAGACCCCAAGCAATATAGTAGTTTTAACCGCTATAAACAAACGTTTGAACAGTTCTTTGATAGTCACAAGTTTACTTCAGCCATGTTTACGGTTACTACCATTCAGCACAAGACTTTTGACACCCAGCATCCGTTGATAGAGTTGGCTAACAAAGAGGGTCAGAGATACCTTTTTGGAAAGGTAGGTGAAGGGACCCAGAGAGTTTTAAATGATAACAAGTTCAAGTTCAGTAGGTTAAAGAGTGTTTTCTTAACAGGGACGTTGGATACATGGGGAGAGATAGGTGGACTCCCTGGGTTATTCTTAACTTTAAGTGATTCCACTAAGAAAGATATTCCTGTTTTCACCAATTCAGGCAAAATCTTGAACTACATTGTAGCTACTTGGAGATATTTCGTCTTCCGTAAAGGGGTTAAGCTTCAAATAAACCATGTGGACCACGATAAAGTTATTGGAGATAGCAATATACTCATCAGACCCATCAAAATATCTAAGAAGTCACAAGAATCCAGTGTTAAAGAATCCTCATCGGATGAATCTACTATCAGTCGACAATTGAAGAAATTGGTAAGTTTGATGTTTCCTTCGGATACAAGTGCTGTTAATGACCCTGATCCCTTTTCTTATAAGAGTGATCCAGCCGAAACAGACATTCAAACTCACATTTCTATACAAGATTTGGAAATAGAAGCCGAAAAACAAGAATCATTGAGTTATTTAATCAGATTCATACCTATTAGAGGTAAATTTAATGCTCAGAGAGCAAAAGAACTTAAAGTGAAGCCAGGAGTCGACTACAGAAACTTAACTCAAGGTCTTTCTGTTTTGAATGAAGAGGGAGTTTTAATACAACCGGAAGAGGTCATTGGTACATCAAGACCATTGAAGAAATTATTGATCTTAGACATACCGTCCACTGAGTACCTTGACAACACTCTCAAGTGTTCTACATGGTTCGACAAAAGTAAAGAATGGGGTGATGAAGACATTGGAATTGTATATCATCTTTTAGGTGATGAAATAGACTTCGAATCGGAAAGCTATGCCAAGTTTGTGAAAAGCTTTCCATCTGATTGTACCCATGTTATTAGTCATTCCAAAATATCGGATAATACTCTTGTTTTCAAGACATTTGCATTGGATATTCTCAAACTCAAGGCTATTCAACCCAACAATTTCAACTTACCCTTCACAGAAATCCATGAAGATGGGCCATTTACCAAATTGCGACAGCTCCAACAGTTTGTTATATCTCCTGAATCCATCACCAAAGACGAGTCTTCGGTTTCAAAGTCTACATGGTCAGATATATATGACGAACATATTCAGTCCTTGAGCTTGCCAAGCCTGAAAACTGACACGATTGATCCCACGCCTTTATCGCTAGGAGTAACTTCTCCAGATTTGAAGAGTAATGTCCAGCTTACCACTTTGGGAACAGGGTCTGCTTTACCCACTCTTTATAGAAACGTCATTTCCAACTTGGTAAGAATCCCATATGATGATGATGGAGTTATTAAATTCAAATCCATTCTACTTGATGGAGGAGAGAATACATTGGGGACTTTATTAAGAACTTTTGGAAATGAAGACCAGTACAAAACGATATTCCAGGAATTAAGCTTAATTTTCTTAAGTCATTTACACGCTGACCATCACTTGGGACTTATTAGTGTTATAAATAAATGGTTCCAGATTAACACCGATAACAACAAAATTCTTCATTTAGTCCTTCCATGGCAGTATGATCATTTTATAAGGGAATGGTTCAGAGTAGAAAAGAATTCACTCGACCTATCGAGAATTAATTACATCAGTTGTGAAGACTTCTTAAAAGGAAGAGCTCCTGAATATCTGAGAATTCTTATTGAAGAGTTTGAGGATTTATATGATCAAGGAATTTCAAAGATGGAGCTTTCGAAAGAGAAAATCAAGCCGATTGCCCGGAGACAAATTGACATGCTATTTGAAGACTTGAATATTAAAAACTTTAAGACTTGCAGAGCTATTCACTGTTACTGGGCTTATTCAGTGAGTATTGAATTTCAAATCAATGTGGATAATACCTTCAAAATCAGTTATTCAGGTGATACAAGACCAAGTCCCAAATTTGTTGAAATTGGGCAAGATTCTGATTTGTTGATACATGAAGCTACCTTGGATAATGAGTTGATTGAAGAAGCTATTGCCAAGAAGCATACAACTATTATAGAAGCAATCAATGTCAGTAGATATATGAAGTGTAAAAAGCTTATTTTGACCCATTTCAGTGCCAGATATTCCAACGGGGTAAACTTTTTGAGTAGTGAATCAGAATTCACAGAATTATCCACAGAATTGAAGACTTATTTGGACACGTATTCCAGAAACTCCAATTCCAATATCTTTGCTTCGGGCGATGATTCTGACCTTTCAACAAAGTTCAATGATATGGAAATCTTATTTGCTTTTGATACTATGATTATTCGTTTGAATGAAGTAGGAAATCAGAGACAACATATTCCGATTTTAAAGAAAGTTTTTGACCAAGATTTCAAAAAAATTACCGAAAATGAAAAGAAAAAACTCAAACAAGAAGCCAAAAGAGATCAAAGGCTTGCTTATCAAAGAAAAAGAAGAAGTAGCGATGAAAGTTGATTTTAATCTCATCGGCTGCAAAATTGCGACTGCTCGCGACTTGTATATACGCGTATAGAATATATGGGCTACCCATTATTATTACAAGAACCATGGATACAGAGAAGTATAGATGAAGTATTCGAACCCAGAGTATATGCTAACACTTACATATGTAAAAAATTCATAAAAAATGGTAAAAATCCCATCAAAACAAGTGCATTATTGAGAGTTTACCAATTTATAAAGTTGACCAGAGATGGAGGAATAACTGGAGTTTTAAGTGATTCAGTTAATAAGATACATGTAACGTTCACATATGAATGTGTAAGAAAGTTTGAGAGGATTTATAAGCAGAGGATTTCCTTCCACTCTCTTAACACAACATTCTTAATTAAGTCAGCAGGCTTAAAGTTTACCACCAGAGCAGAGATGAATGATTTTGATATAAAATCTCAGGATATGATTCAATTGGAAGTTAGAGAATGTGAGTTTTTTTCAAGAGATCCAATTATGTTCGATAGCATGGTTGACCAGGTATTAAAGTTCATCACTTACCGATGGGATGGGAAATTCTCTGTGGATGTGGTGAATGAAGAGATAGAGAATGACGTAGATGATATGAAATCAATATAATTCTATAAATGCAAACAGTATGAACCCTCCTAGTCAGATTTGACATGAAGGTGACTAAACCAAGCCAGGTTTGGTGAAAGTGACTAGAAAAATCTAGACCCATTGGTCGAATTGTAACCAGAAGTAGAATTGAAACCAGTGGGGAAACTGGAAATCAATGAACTACTTCTAGGAACAACCGAGTTTGTGGTTTCAGTCTTGGTAACTTCCACATAGGAAATAAGAGTGGAGGTAAGATCTCCATATGTAACTTGAGCAGTGATTGGATATGAAGACGTAACTGTTTTGGTCAAATAAATGGTGGTATAACTATCGGGGTCTTCGGAACTCTTGGTTGCAACTGGCTCAACATAAGTGTGTCCATCACGAGTAATGGTGGTATACTCGGTAACATATTGGGTGGTGGTAGAATCATATTCTCCTCCTTTTCCATGCCCACCATGGCCTTTACCGTGACCACCATGATGATGAGTTCCATTGCTTGCAATGTCAGTTGAATTGTGGAACTTAAACGGATAAGCAGAAGCCAATGCTAAAAAAGGAATGAATTTAAGTACTTGAACCATGATAATCGAAATAAGTAAGGATTGGACGCGATTAGTTACGCAAGATTATACAATTACATAAAATGGTGCAAATTATCCTATTTATATATCTTATCCCTTCACCATAAGAGTATGTTTCAACGGTTTAACTTTGGGCTATGTACCTGCCAATTTGCAGCTTCCGCGACGGTATGTAACAGGAACGCATTTACATGAATCGCGTACCAAGCGATCATTGTGGCGCCTAACCCAGTTCTAGACCTGTCACACATACCATCAGATACTTCGTCTACACTCCCATCACCAATAACACCATACCCAGTATAAAATGTATACAATATGAAAAAAATAGTAGTGCTCTAACCATTTTATTTAAATCGCGCAGGGGTCGAGTGTCGCACACGAGCCCTGTGTCTCCCACTTACGTTCACAAGGAGAGAATGTCTCAGACTCGTGTCCTTAAAAAAGTCTAGACTTTGAATCCATAAAGAGTTTATCTACAGTCAAATTGCTCTAAATCTATTGAACATTGAATAAATAAATTAAGTCGTACAATCATTAATGTCTTTAATATCTGAGACATTTTTTTAATGTGAAATTGCCAAACGGCAAAAATCGGTTTTGAGTTTCTCGTAATACATTGCTTTTGTATGGCCGTATTAGCCATAAATTCCGTGTTCACCCTTATTCTTTTTGAAATTTTAAATTTTCATAGTAATTTAAATCGTTGTCAATTAATTTCTCTTCTAAGAAATCATTTATCAAATTGTATTTGTCTTGTTGTAAAATTTCAAAATTATTGAAATGTCTAAAACTCTTGTTATTATTATCGTGAAATTTGGGTAAATCAACAAATCTGGTTGTAGGTTTTTCAATGAATGAATTATTGGTTGAAACAGTTGTAGATCTAGTTAAACTTGCCATCAAAGAATGGTTATCATCTAATGGAGAAGAAGTTCTAGAAAGTAAAGGACTGTCCATATCATCATCATAATCTCCATCTTCGAGGAAATCGATTAAATTCTCATCAATATCCGTTTTAAACTCTTCTTCTGGTAATTGTTGTAGTCTAAGTGGTTCACCAATTTTGAAACTCTCTAATTCTGATTCTTCAATTATTGAATCGATTTGATTAATTTGATTAAAACTTCTCTTCTTACTATTATAATCATTATTATTTAACACAAATTGTTTGAGTAATTTATAATCATTTATAAGATTCAATAACTTTAACTTGAGTTGACTGTTCTCTAAATTAATCACCAGGATATTTTCAATAATTGATTGTTCATTGGTTAAATTAGGAGGATTTATCACAGAGAATTTATCTATATCGGTTGTTAATTTGGGAAATATTTCAGACATATTTATAGAATTGATATCATAATATTAGAACACCTAATTATATAAAATTTCAGGATTCGTATGGGTTTATAAACAACACCATCCGAAAATTTTTCTGATGGTGTGCCCGGTTACATACACTACTTTCGCCAAAAGCAGGTGAAGATTTAAATCCGAACGGGTAAACTCGGAACTCGTGTCAACATGATTCATGAATCATTCACCCATAACCTGGGGATGGGGAAATAGCGCTTAGAGTATAAGTTACACGTAATATCATATTACCAATTAGGAAATTACCATTCAATTTCAAAAAACTCTTTCAGCTCCATTCACATCTAACTCCCTTATTAATTAGTGTTCTGCTATTCGATAAAAATTTTCACCTTTTTTGACAGCTACACTATTTTTCACCTTATCCCCATGATCCGAGTATAACTTAAATTGGCTTGCTGTGTACCTATTTTAGTTAATTTTCTTCAGAAAATCATCATAAATCATCGGAAACTATAATTGATTCTAATACTCTATTGGATAGTTGAATAACCTTAAACTTATTCGTTAATTAAGGTTGATTTATGGATGTTGCGGCTAATGTATGGCTCGGCTTTTATTTCTCGGAACAGATTTTCCTGCGGTTATAGATTTGCTGGATTTAAGGAGTTTAGTTTCCGTGGCATTTAAGTATTTACGAGTGGATGGAAAGGAGTTAGGGTGTGGGGTTGCGCTTGTAAGCCAGGCGCTGTTAAGCGCTGGTGGTGGGGTGTTGGAAGTATTTGGGCTTCCTGGCTTGGTTGACGCATGGAACATGCACACTGCAGAGCTGGCGGGATTTTCCCGAGGAGGCATAGGATCTGGTGGTGAGAGAGAATTCCACCGCGTTGGCTTCCCCGGAATCCGGCTCGGGTCGTCCTGGCTCGCTGGCCCGCTCGGGCGATTGCTGGCTCGGCATTTTATATTGGCTGCAAATAGAGAATTAATTCTGGATTGGCATACTGGTGGATGGTTGTTTGAACTCAAACTCATCGGTTTTCCATAAGGTGGTGATGGTCTTTGGTTGGGTCAAGAACGTGACTCCGGCTTTACCGTAGAAGTTCAAATCTCCCAAGAATGATCCTTTGTTACCTGTGAATGAGAACATTGGTAATGGAACTGGAATTGGTACATTGACCCCAACTTGTCCACAAGCAATGTTTTTAACGAATTTTTGGGAGTTGGAACCGTTGGTGGTGAATAATGAAACCCCATTACCGTATCTGTTAGCATTTACCACACTAATGGCTTCATCTAAAGTATCAACATTTACTACACTTAAAACTGGAGCAAAGATTTCTTCATCGTAACATCTCATACCAGGTTTGACATTGGTAAGAATAGTTGGGAATAAGAAGTTACCTTTATCGAAAGGAGCTGCTAAATTATTGGTTCTACCGTCTAAAACAACTGAAGCACCTTGTTTCTCACTATCAGCAATGATCTCTTGAGCTCTTGTTAAACTGGTTGGATTAATTAAAGGTCCCAAATCACTGGTGGAATCGAATCCACTACCCACTTTCAACTTTTTGGCATCTTCAACAATGTCGTTGATCCAATTTTTGGTTTCTCCGACTGTAACCAATACAGAAATAGCCATACATCTTTGACCAGCAGCCCCAAAAGCGGCTCCATTTACAGCATTTACAAATTGATCTTTATTAGCATCTGGCATAACAATCAAATGGTTCTTAGCTCCCATATTGGATTGTACTCTTTTACCTAAAGCAGTTCCTTTCTCATAAATGTATTGACCGGCTTTATCACCTCCTACAAAAGTAATTGCTTTAATTCTTGGATCTTCAATGATTTTATTAACACTATCGTGCTTACCGTGAATGATATTCAATACACCATCTGGAACACCTGCTTCTTTAAGTAATTCACAAATGATCATGGCAGCACCAGGAACTCTTTCACTAGGTTTAATAACAGCAGTATTACCAGTAACAAGAATCAAAGGAATGGACCATAATGGTACCATAGCAGGGAAGTTAAATGGACAAATAGATGCTACAACCCCCAAAGGTTCTCTAACCATCTTAGTTTCCATATCAGCAGCAACTTCTAAAGTTGAGCCCATAATATCATTAGGAATATTACATGCGGCTTCAGCTACTTGCAAACCTCTTAAAACATCTCCTTTTGCATCGGCAAAGGTCTTACCTTGTTCCAAGACAATCATACCAGCCAATCTATCAAAATTAGCTTTCAATAATTCAACAAATTTAAAAGCAATACCTTGTCTCTTAATAACACTATATTTCTTCCAAGTATCAAATGCTTCATTTGCCAGAGCAATAGCTTCTTCCATCTCTTGTTCAGTGGATTGAGGAACCTTAGAAATAACTCTATTTGTGGCTGGATCATGAATTTCGTACCAGGTTTCTGACTTGGACTCAAAAAACTTGTTATTGGTAAAACTTGGGGTAACATACGCATCTACTTCATGACTAAGGGGATATGATTTGGTGGTAGAATTAAGGGATAACCTCGAAACCGAAATCAAAGGTCTTAAATTGATTGTTCTAGGCTTAATTGATCTAATCAGAAGCATTTTTACTGTGGATTTTTTAAGACAATTGTCGAGTTTATATACCTGTGAAAATTATCGGTGCTGTCTTTCCGTCTCCACATTTGGTGGTTGGTTGAGACACGATTGTTGCAATTTTGATGGAACCTTGGCCCGACAGGTGGCCACAGGGGCCCGTAGGGGCCCATAGGGTGCGGTAGATACCGGCAGAATACTAAGGGAAATCAGTTGGATCCAGTGTGAAGGGATCCGCCGGGAAAGAGAGAAGACACAGAGTTAAAACAGTAAATCAAAACATATATTAATCTGCCGGTGGGGTTCCACGATGGATAGAAACTGTTACTCCACAAGCAGAAACCGTGCAGCAGGCATACACAAGGACGTTGTCTGAAATGGGAGCACCACTTTCATGAATAGAAAAACTATGGTCTTTTAAGTCATCTTTAATAGTTGCTAAAGTAGTGTTTCCTGAATAAGTAATAAAGGAATCTGGTGTGAGCTCATAAACTGGCTTTCCCTCCAATTCCTTGTTATACAACGCAAAAGTAACAGTTTTTCCTTGGTTAACACCATCTGCATTCAGAAGTAGTTGTGTTTGGTCGTTACCTAACAACGCTTCCACTTCTTTGACGCTTTCTTGGGAGTAAGATGGCCATCCGAGTGAAAATGTCATAAATAAAGTTGCAAGTGTCAAAGCTTTGGAAAAAATCATTTTATGATGATAATCTGGGAACACTAAGGATATTTATACTTTTCTGTGTCCTAGATTTTAAGCTTACGTGACAGAGGTACCGTATATGTAACTCCCTTCAAGCTTTAGGAACATTACCCAAAGTCAAAACTTTAAAAACAATGTAAGCCGTTCTGTGTAATTGAACCTAGATACCTTTTTAGCTACGAACCAGAATCCGTCAGCTTTCTTACGGTTTCTCAAGGGGCCAAAGGCCTCTTTTGACATTTTCCTCTAGCATATTTAATATTTGATATCATAGGAGCCTCCAATAGCTACCACCTAATCTATACAAAACTTTTGAGTTAAGAAATCCATGAATTTTCCCATTTTGCAGCCTTTAGTTTTCTCATAAATCCGATCAATTCGATTAAACCTGCCAAATTTTAACAAATTTTAACTGATTTCATGATTTCAGAACGATAACCAAAGTTCCAATCACTTATTTACACAATCAATAACAATACCGAAACTTATTTAAAGTTATCGCACGGCTCATTGGGTTAAACCTGCCAAATTTTAACTTTTAATTATATTTACCTAATTTTAGAACGATAACCAAAGTTTAAATCTCATTTATTCATTTACATAATCAGTGACGATGCCAAAGTTTAATTAGAGTTACGCCACGGCCCCCTATAAATTCACGGACAAAACTACAAGGAAACTTTACTACCAGATGCCCAATAACTTCCATGTTGTGGACTGGAAGCTGTTCGCTTCTACTTCCATTTCATGCTACTACTTCACAGAGCTTTATATCTATTATCGTCAGTATGTGGTGCTTAAATCATCAGTTGTACCTAAGCACTTGAAGCTGATTATAAAACCAGATACCGCTTTAAGATCACAGAGTCATTCACTAGACATGCATAGAGTTTCAAGCTTGAAAAAGGCAGCTGACTTCATTTGTCTTTTCCTATTCATCAAGTACAATGGTCCCTTAAAAACATGGAAACTAAGTGGGATACTTTTCTCGAATAGCTCTCCGTTGATTCAAACCATTGGGTATGGGCTTATTTCCAGTGTTGTTGGAGTGGTGCTTAATGCTGTTCCTAAATGGTATCGGGAATTTGTCATTGGGAACAAATATGGGACGAACAAGTATACAATGAAGGCGTACATTGTGGATGAAGTAGTTCTGGCAATTCTTCAAACTATCATAGACACAATCCCCAATTTGGTATTCTTCTTGAACTTCACTTATATCGATAACTTCCCATTATACAATTCATTATTCATTTGTGCTTATTTTTTATTGTTGCTTACATTGTATCCTGGAGTTATTGTTCCTCTTTTCTTTAAACGAGAATCAGTAACAGGTGAATTGAAAGATCAATTGGAAGTATTGTGTAAAAAACTTGAATTTCCAGTACAAAAAATAGTTGTACTTGACGAATCGGAAAAGACAACCCATCGTAATGCAGGAGTAGTCGCTTTACCATGGATAAAATATATTCAAATTAGCAGTGGCTATGTGAATCTGGTAGAAGAAGCTGTGGGAGTCATTGCTCATGAATTAGGACATTGGAAGAATAATGATTATTGGATTCAAATAATCTTTGTTTCCATTCAATGTTCTACTACTTTTATTCTTTACGGTTTCGTTGTAAGAGACAAAAATTTCTTTAATTCATTTGGCTTTCATGATGAGTTTCCCATATTGGTGGGATACCTTGTATCTCTTGAAGTTTTCAAATTTGTGAACCTAGTTTTAAATTTATTGAATAATTTATTCGTTAGATCTCAGGAACGTCAAGCAGACCTTTTTGTGAGAGAAATTGGCTATGAAGAAGGGTTAATCAAAGCATTCATCAGTGATTTAGATATAAGATTACCAACTCTTAACTATGACTGGCTATATTCAGCTTTCAAACTCACTCATCCTAGTGATCCAGAAAGAATTGAATATTTGAGTTCCTTAAATAACAGATAGATCTAAAGTTTTTATATAAATTTATAAACATTCTCTATTTATTGAGTGTTCCATAAGTCTAAGTATAGGTCAAGAAGACATGAAGTGCTCCATGCCTGAGTTGGACTCGAATCATCACATAAAATACCTTCTTTATTGGTTAATTCTGTGAGACCAGCCCAATCACTTTGCTTAATCCAAGAAATATGACCTTGTATTTTACTGTTCAATTGACAGAACAAGTCTCTGGATTCAAGCTGAGAATTAAACTTCACAAATGCCCTCATAAAATAACCAAAACACCAACACCACTCTGGACCTTGGTGATAATTTCTACCTTTAGCAGTTGCAAAGTCTGTATTGTCGACTGAGTTGAGATAGAATGGTCTGTAGTTCCAATCACTTGGATCTAGAGTTTTCATTCCTATAGGACCTCTAATTATTTCATCAGCCATCTTAATGGCTTTGTTTCCATGTTCATATGGGAATAATTCGGGTGCAACTGACATAGCTATAGCAAAGTTTGGTCTCAATTGATAGTCTTCAAAAGGCTTTCCTGATCTGAATAAGTCTTTGTAGATTCCTCTTCTATTAACGATACTCGAATCCACTTCATATTTACTGTCATCTGAAGGGTTTTCTGGGATATAGAAACATCTATCAAAGTTATCTTGAACCAAAGTTTCCCAATCCTTGAACGAAATTTTAGTACCGTCGGGCTTTTCAACTCCGTCATAACCAAATTTATCACCCAAGTTATTGATAAATCTTAAGCAGCTCTTCAACAACCCTTGTATTTCTACAGCTGCACCATCTCTTGGAGTTCCAGGATATCCTTTGTTACCGGCAAGTTCACTTTCTCCCATTTTATCCATCCATGTTCCACAGTTAAATTGCTGACCTCCAAATATTAATCCATTGTTCCAGTCCACATTCACTTCAACATTGAACCCAATATCCTTCATCTGACTATCCAAGTTAACACCTGCGTTAGCTTCACGATACTTAATTCCTTTTGCATGGCGCTGTAAGATCTCAAAAATGACTTCTCTGATAGTACTCTCGTAGCTGAAGGCTCTTGGATCATCATGGGGTATATAAGTGTCGTCCAATGGGAATCTTCTGCTCACCTTCTCATCCAAAATGGAAATTCCATCTGGAGCATGAATGATATAATCTTGAATAGCTTGAACAAAGAACCAAGCAGCATCTCTTGCGTTATAACGAGGATTTCTACCAGCATCCAAAAGATTGGGGATTAATCCATGCTTAAGAGTTTTAGCAAATCCCAAAATATGATTCTTTGCATCATTATATCTTTTGGTAACAATCAACAACCCTCTAAATGAAATGAAAACATCTCTTCCCCAGCATCTCATGTAGTCATTTGAGAAATGGGGTAAACCAGCTGCTAGACAACCAGCTTGTTCAAAAGGAAAGATCGAAGTGTTTTTCATCTTACCACACATTTGAATCGAGGTTAGTGCTAAACTTTGAATAAAATTTGTAGAATCCTGAATCTCAGGTGATAAAAGTCTCAAACTTCTGAATCTACAAGCTTCATATGCTGTTCCAATAACCAAAGCAAAGAAATGGGGTCTTAAAAAGTAAGGCACATCCCTTATCGCATCAATACGAGACTTCAACCAGGCTTGGAACTTGTCTAATCCTTTGGAACTATATTTGTCAAGTCTGTTAACCACATAATCAAGAGCCCATGGACCTTCACGGAGATGATTAGCAATTGGGTGAGCCAAGTCATTATTCCAAATTACATTCTTCAATACCGAGTTCCATCCTTCAAGACCAGCATATACCAAATTACCATAATTTGGAATGTTATATGTTCCTTCCTGGCCACCACTGAAGTCTCTCTCTTCTGGTTCACATCTATAGAGAATTGCATTCAAATCATATAGATCAAGATCCAATGTAGCTTCTATACCACCGGTCTTTACATAATCATCCAATTTGATGTCAACTCCTGGTATAGAAGTCGAATAGACAGCAATGGAACCTGGTACAAAGTTCCCATCAACAGTTATGATCGTTTCCAGTTCATTGTTCTGCACATCAGGCATTGAAACAGATTCAATAGCACAAGGAATGGAAGTAAGAAGCTTGTCGTCTGCTTTATAGTCACCAGTCTTTACCAATTTTTCAGCAAACTCTAATTTAGCCTTAGTTCCTACCAATTTAACTGGATTTAATATTTGACCAGATTCTGAGCCATCAAACTTGCTTCTAGCAATCAAAAACCAACCTTTTCCAGTTCTGGAATTATATCTTTGGATAGTAATATATTCTCCTTCGTGGTGAATGTACATCTCATGGTCCCTGAGGATATCTTCACTCTCTTCAGCTAACAATTTCCTGATATGGTGGAGCTTCTTCTTTGATTCCCGAATTCCACCACCATATGTGTATTTCCTGGTTTCACCTACAACGTCCAATAATTTAGGATAGCATTCATCATATCCAAAAACGGATCCAATTGCAGATGAGCAGAAAGCCACCAATGCAGCATTGGGTAAAGTATCCTCAACACATCTCTTTTGGGCTGGCATCTCGTTGTCATGCGTACAGTCCATGAATAACGCATGAGGAGCTTGGCTTGTCAAAACCCTAGGTATTGGAAGTTTTGAATTTTCCGGTTCTTTGGTGGCTGGGTAAGAATATTCATCCAAAGGTAACCAACTGAACGATCCGAGTGGTCTTCCACCATGCTTATGAACCAATCTTGATAATTCACCAACACTCCATGCTTGCATTGCTTCTCTAATAAGACTGTTTATTCCTAATCTTTCAACAAATATTTTATCCATCGCTTCAGATCCACTGAATAGTTCGGCAACCACATACAAATCAGGGTTGACATTCCTAGCAGCATCCAACAACCTTTCACCAACATGAAGAGGAGTTGAATGACAATTATCGATTCTAAAACCACTGAAAGTCTTAGCACAAAGCTCTGTATACTCGATCATCCTCTTCCATAAGTAAGGTGAGTCTTCTGGTTTGTCACCATATCTCAACTTGATACAATCACTCCAAACAATCACTTCTCTTCTCAAATATGCCTTAGATTTGGAGGAAGCAAAGTCAACTAGAGGATTACCACCCCAAATCCAACCATTATTGGCCAATGAACACACAACTCCAGAAGGACTCTTAACTTTTGTGAAGTAATTTTCAATCAAGGGAGCAGTTTTAGTTACAGGACCCCATTTGGGTCCGTTATCATCTAATCTAAGAAATCTAATTCTATCCAGAAGCTGGGTTTTTATAACGCTAATATCATCGTCGTACTCCTTGTATAAGTTCAAATTGATTTCATCGACAATCAAAGAAGCTTTGTTCTCCAATACGTTCAACTCAACATCCAGTAAGTCTTTATTGAATAAACTTGAAAGGACTCCCATGAATTTAGTAGCATCGAGCTTGTTGCTGAATCTGTCCTCCAATATAGGTCCTGAGTTCACATTACAACTGTTCAACACAAATGAGGCCAATTGTTTGATATTATTAACATCCACCTCCAGTGGAATCTCAATAGGCTCAATCGATTTATTCTGATTGAATGCTTCGTTAATATCAGACAAGACTCTTCTCTTGTCAAAAACATAAAATTGCCATAATTTCAAAGGGCCCAAGACATGGTCATCAATACCTTTCATGACTTGAGTTAAATCTTCACTAGATTTGATGTCCGTGGGGATTCCATGCAGCTCAAGTTCATTCGAAAATTCCAAGAGCTTATCCTCCAATGCAATTGCAGCTCTCAAATGAGGTGCTGTATCTTCATTGTAACCAGCATCTGGGTGTTCTCTAATCCAGTCTGAGTTGTTGGCAGTGTGGTTCCAAACCACATCTGTCAAAGACATTAAATCATATTTATCTAAAAGCTTCTTTATAAAGTCTATAGCGAACTCGTTAGACTCAAATAATTCAGGGTCCAACTTGAGCTGGTCATAGATAGAATATGGGGAGTTGGATTCACCTCTTTGTTGTAAAGGAGTGAAATGTATCATATTATAACCTTTATAATTGATTTCCTTAAATACACCATCCCATTCACTCAAATCACCAATCCACTTGGAGACTAACGACTGAATGTTGATCGAGTTAAATGCAACAAAGTTGTCTTTTATTCTTAAGTTAGGAGGCACGTTAAAATAAAACTTTTCTGTCTGTTGGTCGTCTCCATACTTTATATAGAAACTGTATGAACCACTCTTATAAATTGGTATATCAACATTAATATCCTGGTGGAAAGATGTGGAGATTGGAAACTTCTGATACTTTTCTCTATCAAATGATCTATCATATTCACAAACATTCAGGTAAATTACACCATTATCACTAACTTTTGAAGCAGCATTCAACACCAATTTCAAGTTGAATATTATATCTCCCGGCTTATAATGGGCGGGTAAAGGAATTGAAGGTAAAATCAAAACCCCATTCTCAACAGATGTGTTATTTATGGGTCTTCCATCATTAGAAAGCCTAAGTAATACAGTGTTATCCATCTTAAATGTGATCCAAGTTGCTTCGAATTGAGGGTTTTGGGGTTGCTGCGACCTCCTGAGTTGCCCGACCGGCGGGACCCTTAAATTAGGATTTTAAGTTAGAAGAGTAACGGGAGATTCGGGAAATAATACATAGCGGTTAGAATATTGGAATTATATGAGTAAAGTACGTATAACTTTTGGTTAAAATAAAGCCATACGGAGAGTTAGATCTCGCGTTTGAAATTTCAAAAAAAAAAAAGCTTCCCCACCAGGACTCGAACCTGGAATCTTCTGGTTCCAGAAGTGGTTACGCAAATCGTAGCCAGACGCCTTGACCATTGGGCCATGAGGAACGAAGCTTTGGACGTAAATCTTTGAAATTGATCATGTTGTCGAAATAGTATACTTTAAGCTCGCTGAATTTCAACGTTAGCTCAACTTTAAACACACCACAATAAACCCCATTCCTCAAATAGATCTTTGCAAATATTAAAAATGGTTTTTCTCACCATTTAACTGGGTTTCATCGACCTCCTTTTCTCAGTCAGTTTGGCAGATTTGACTGAAAATTGCAAAAATCGCAGTAAATTGATAAGCAGCTCATGGTATCTCCAGGGTTAAAATTATATCAGAATGTAATAAATATCTCAAATAATTTGGAAAAACTTATTCCCATAGGAACACTTCATTTTTATAATCTTCCGTTGGATCAATCAGATTTAGGTGGAATTAAATGTAGTAAAAATTGGAGATGGTTAGATATTGACTACTTAATATATCTTTGTAAAGATGAAGCACATCCGCTACTAAAAGATCTTCAGTTTGTCATGATTTATAGATATGTGATGGCCACGTATCGAATATTCAATATAAGAGGTTTTCATGTGGCTAAAGTAAGAATATATGCCGTTCCTTTTGATGTTGATGGATCCAAATATTTCCATGAATGGCGAAGTACAAGGCCTAAAAGCTTAAGTATAATCAAGAGATTCAAGGCCATATGGCATCGATTTGTCAACTACCTTGACTATTCATCCGCCAGTTGGTCTACTATTTCAACCCAAGGTCTTTTGCTTATTCCATGCCTTCAAGTTCCAAAGTTGGAAACCAATTCCTTCGATATTGAAGCTGATACAAAATTCCACATAGATCGATGGTACCTGAACCAGCCCGTACTGATATCCAAGCAGTCACAAGAAATATCCCTCCTCGAGAAGGTGTCCAATGCATATAATAATATTCCTTCTCCGGATATTTCCCAATACTATGATAAATCGAAACCAATGAAATCAAATTTGGTTCCTTCAGCACAAGAGGTAATTATAAACTTGGTCCACAATATGCTGGAGGGGGATAACTCCATACCCGGTGTGAAAACCCAACTATACCCTTTCCAAGTTAAGTCATTGACGAAAATGTATGAAAGAGAATCTTTACCTGGAAAAACCCTTATTCCCAACTTCATCAAATTAACTTCACCTGCCTCAGGCCAAGTCTACTATTTTGACATTCTTAACACAGCATTGTACTTGAACCCTGAACTATTTCAACAGCCCAGGGGAGGCATTTTGGCGGAAAATATGGGACTAGGCAAAACCTTAATATGCCTTAGTCTAATATGTTTAACTAAATATGAAGTATCTTCTTTACCTGAGGACTATCTCACGGTCATAAAGGATGAACTGAAGGTAGAGGAAATGGTTATCGACTATTCAACCCAAATGTTGGTTCCCAGGAATCCAAAGCCATCGGGGTTACAAAGGTTAACTGATCTATGTAAAAAATGTATCACCCAAAACTCCCTTCCCTGGAAATTCTACATCAGTGACTTACCGGCATCAGTAATAGAGATTCTTAACTCGTCCCCTGGATACTTTAGAATCCCTCTTGAAAACTCGGAATATGTTTCTCCCTTCAGTGTTCAAAGAAGTAGGAGATCAGAGAGGTTAAAATTTCTTGAAGAAGAATTGCCATTGGAAGGCCGAACTTACAAGACATTATACTTCAGTAATACTACTTTAATAGTGGTTCCTGATAATTTGTTCCATCAATGGAACAACGAGTTGAAAAAACACATAAATCCACAATACTTGAAGAAGTTATTCATTTCTAATCAGTTCAAAAAAAGAGTCGAATCTGAACATGGTCTTTTTTGTAATGAGCTTTTCGAAGATCCTTGCAAATTGATTGAATACGACTTAATAGTAATTTCTAATTCTATTCTTTCAAAGCAATTTGATGAACGAGAAGACAACTCCCTACTCAAAGTATTCTGGAAGAGATTGATTATTGACGAAGGACACAGTATGAATTCGAAAACCTCAAGAGCTGGCCTTTTGTGTAGGGAAATTCATTCAGAGAGAAGGTGGGCAGTTACTGGAACGCCTACTTCCGGGCTTACCAGATTGCATATGGATGAAGAAGATGAAGAGGACAAAGGACTTCCTTCTCCCAAGAAAAAGAATAAGTATGTGGTAAAGAACAGTTTTAACGAGAAAGACGACTTGGTGAAACTTGGAAACTTGATATCCAACTTCTTAAAGATCGAACCATTCCATTCTCAGCCAAGATTATGGCAGAGTACAATGATCAGACCTTTGATCTCGAATCTTTATGGATCTACAACTAGTTTATCAAACTTACTTAATGCTATAGTGGTAAGACATTCTCTAGATGAAGTTGAACGAGACATTAAATTACCACAGCTTCATCATGTGTCAGTGTTTTTGAAACCTTCTTTTCATAACAAACTTGCAATTAATATTTTCACGGCTGTTTTGGCTGTTAATGCTGTTTCGTCTGAAAGGAAAGATGTCGATTATATGTTTCATCCAGCCAATAGAGTACAATTAAGGAGATTAGTTACAAATCTTCAAAGAGCTACTTTCCATTGGAGTGGTTTCAAACAGGAAGATATTGAAGCGTTAGTTCATGTTTGCAAACTTTCATTAGAAAAGAAAAATACTTATAACTCACAAGACATGGATCTCTTAAAGAAGTCAATGAACATAGCACAAACGGCTTTGAAAAATCCAAGATGGAGAACCATTTCCATGTTGCATGAAATGAACTATTTTATTTCGGGATTGCCTGATATTTTCACAAAGCAATTTGGAATAGGAGTGGTTAGTACAGGAGAAGAGGATGATTTAGGAGTGTTTGGGGCCCCTCATATCAATGTTCTCCAAGACTTTTTCTACAAGAACAGATTCATGGATATGAATAACGAAGAGCTCTTCATGGAGAAATTAGAAGCATCAAGTAAGCCTTTTTGGGATAACTACTGGGGAGATACCATGAAGAAAAACACCCAAAAATTCAATAAAGACGAAATCGAAGAAGAACCTTCTACGCCCAAGAAGAGGCGTAACTCTTTGACACAATCATCTCCTTCCAAGTATAGTAAATCAAAAAGTGAGCTAAGCAGAGAAGAAGGAGAAGGTTTGAAGATCACCAATGTTATTAACACTTCCCAGTCGCTTACCAAACATAATATTTCTTATAATTCTGTTAAGAATTCGAGGATTCTAGGAACAGCGTCGGCAAAGTTATCATATTTGGCTAGCAAGCTCTTGGAAAATCAACACCAAAAGATCAAATCCATTGTTTTCTTTGAATTCGAAGATAGTGCCTATTATCTTACAGAACTTTTAGATATTTTAGGTGTGAATTATATTCTTTATGCTACGTTCATCAATACAGCACAGAGAGCTGAAAATCTTGCCGAATTCAGTGAGTTTTCGAGTGATAGTGGAGGCATTACACTTGTAATGGATTTGAGACTTGCTTCTCACGGTCTTACAATCATAGCGGCCACTAGAGTGTATTTCATAAGTCCTGTGTGGCAGAGGTCAGTAGAAGCACAAGCGATTAAGAGAGCCCACAGAATTGGGCAAACACAAGAGGTTTATGTAGAGACATTGGTCTTAGAAGATACTCTTGAAGAGGAAATTTATAGAAGAAGACTGAACCAAGATGTTAAAGACGATAAGAAAAAGTATGTTATAGATGATACAGGTATGCAAGATTATATATTGAGGCATAGATTCTTACCGATGGATTCTCAAACAGAGTATGCTCCATTTATAGCTCCCACTACTGATCCTACCAAGTATGTACAGAAGGAAGAATTTGATGACCCATCAGCTTTAAACCAACACGAGGATCGAGTTGCAAATTTAAAGCGTAAATGGGAGGTATACACCTTTAATAGGGACAACCTAGGAAAGCTCACGTCTTTAAGAAACCAAAGAATCACCCAAAAGTTCATGAAAGAGAAGTTTCTCCGAAATATGACCGAGACTATAACAGAAGAAGAAGAACCAGTCAAGAAGAAGACAGTTCGTAAAACGGTGAGATTCTAACTTTATAGTTCCCTAACGATAATAGTTCCATCCATACTCGTAGAAAGCATCAAACCATCATTATAATCAACATCAATAGTCCCTGCCTCGTGTCCTTCGTATTTCTTAATTATTCTTCTGGATGCTACTTCCCATACCGTAACAGATTTATCGTCACTTCCAGAAGCAATTCTTGTATTATCTTCATTGAATTTGACTCTGATTAGACGTTGGTCACTGGAAGGTGCTCCATCATAAATATATGGACTAGATCTAGGTCTAGTCTCAGGAACAATATCTCTAGCATTATAGGTGCTAACAGCACCCCGACTGGATCTTGACACAAGCATTGAATTATCCTTATTGACATCTATTGAGGTTATGGAGTCAATCGTACCGGTTGTCTGCCAAAGGGGATCCGTCAATGTTCGTATATCGTATGCATTGATAGTAGGATCAATCCCAGAAAAGTATACCTTATTGTTAATTGTTGTGACTGTAAGTAATGGATATTTAGTCTCGATCTTTCCAACGGGATTCTTCTCTCGTAAGTCCCATAGTTTAATATTGCCCGAATCGTCGGCTGATATTATAACCTCTTCAAATTTAATTTCATTAACTATGCTGTCGTTCTTGAAATTTCGAAGCTTAGTGCCTGTTTCTATATCCCAATACGTAACCACCAGATCAGCACCGGCACTCGCCACATTATCTCCAACCCATGACACAGATGTAACTGCTGATTTGTGAGCATCAAGAGAAGTTATAAGAGTATCTTCTTCTGTTGGAATACTCCATAAGTTTATGGTTTTATCATAACTTCCAGATATAATATACTCCTGGCTAAACTTAGCACATGAAACAGGACCCCGGTGTCCTTCTAGCACCACTTCAGGGTGGTATAGCCTTGACGAGGTGGTCTCGACGGCCTGTAACTGGTCTGTTTTCTGTCTCTTAACTATTGACATTGAAATAAATAATGGAGCGCGATGATTTTGCAGTAATTATATATTAATCAGAAAAGACTACAGCCATATAAAACATAACATAGGAATGAAGGGCCCGATGAAAATCAAGCCATATATTCATATGTACTATTATCAATTCTTTTCATGTAATTCAGCTCAATTAACCCAGTGATAGTTTTCTTGACGTCTGTATTTTTAGCATGGAATCTCAGTAAAGACTGAGTGACAACTTCATTATATAATTCAGTATGGGAAATAGTTTTCCTGGCCTTCATAATTCTGACAATACAGGCCCTTAAGTATAATTGTCTACTATCACTAACTTCTTTGGAGATTTCATCATCTTCTTGTTTTTGTTCACTCTTTAACGAACTCACAAAGTTCACTTTCAACTTTCTTGATTTATACTCATCCACAATGGTGAACTTTGTATCTGGTTTATCTTGATACTGACTTCCAGAAGGATTTTGCTCTAATAATTTATACTTGACAAATGGAGTTATTTGATTGTCCAATAAATGTGGTGGACACCCTACTATCTTTTGTAATTCTTCGAATGAATAAGTCTTCTTTTCATTGAATGCTAATAAAATTAACAATTGAATATTTGTCACAATGAAAGTAAAAGCTGGTTTTCCTTTTCTAGATAAATTTGCTTTTAATTCACTTCTACCATGATTCCACAACCAATCTAATTGTCTACCATTATGGACTTTGGAATATAATTCTTCAAAGTTGTCAATTATCTGTTGCAATTCACTAGGGAATTTGCAAATGTAATCTGGCTGTCTTGAGAATGGCCACATCGAGGATGCTAAAATCAATGGTGTGAAATCCCTTAATGAAGAGTTCATGTCTAGCAATTCGTCTTTCATCTTGATCTTCAAGTCTTCTGAAGATTTCATATCAACAAACATTTTATTCATTTTACTTGTGTACTCCAAAGAGTTCTCTTCTTGTAATCTCTTAATGACACTTTCTTCCAACTCATCACTCTTACTCGAATTGTTGATCAATCTCTTAGCCAACATCCTTCTATAATGCTCTTCAAACGCATCTTTGTCCTCAACAAACTTGAAAACAATCATCAAATTTTCTGCATTCATATCATAGACGTCACTTTCCTTTGCACTAGATTTGAGGAACGAATCAGCATATCTTGCCAATATTTCAGGTGTTTTAGAACTCTGTTTTGGATTTGTAATGGCTATTGAATTCTTGTTCACGAAAAATCTACAAGCATTGTCCAAAGCTTTGATGAAGATAGGATCTTTTTGGAATGCCGAGTTAACAACTTCATTGAACTTTAAGTAAACAGATATAAGGCTGTGTACATATATTTTGGGATTTATAGGTCCGCCTGTTCTTTTCTTAGGTTCTTCTTCACTACCAGTTGAATCACCACCTTTTTTGATCTCTTCAATCACCTTGATAGCATCATTTTTGATGAACTTCTCCAAAGAATCTGCTAAAGGTTCCAAAGTTGCTGGAACTCTTGACAACAATTTATACATTCTTTGAATGTGGTCTAATTGATTGTTCTCCAATAAGGAGATGAATTGATCGTACATTTCCTTTGCATGATCTTGAATTAAAACTGTGTTCAAAACGTCAATCAAAGAACTCTTTGTATGATCCTCTAAGTAATTGGTTGACTTTGTAACTTCTTCATTCAATCTGGTTTCACATTTCTTCATATAATCCACCACGTTGTGATTCAATAAGAATTCGTTACTCTCTTCTCTGTAATAGTCGCCAGTTTGTTTCAAAAACTTGGTCTCGAAATGGTTTATGTAAACAACCAAGTTTGTTTTCTTCAAATCTTGAGGGTCAATTCCCAAATACACCAACGACTTCACTGCAGAACTAATCAAGGTGGTATCGATAATCTCGTTGTTTCTTTGTCTTTCAATCTGATTCAAAATTTCTTCGATTAGTTGTTCAGAGTTTGGGTTGAACATATGAGTTTTCCATTGTAACATACATAACGTGCTAACGTCATAAATATCTCTTCTTCCATCACTCCTTTCCTTCTGGACCCAATATCTATTCATATAATCAAAAATATTGTTCATATATCCAGCCCCAATTGTATATCTGTTCAATTTTCTTACATAAAACTCCAAGAAAGACTCATTTGATTCTTTTTTCAAACTCTTAATGATCTTTATAAGAAAATCTTCTAACTTCTTATAAATCTCTGATCCAGCAAGTGAATAAGAACTAGTGGTACCAGCTCCTGATACTTCTAATACAGAACTATTCCTAGATTTATTGGTACAGTAATTATAAACTGCCGTGTAACAATTCATGTAAACCTTGGACGTCACACCTTGATCTCCCAGAAGTCCAAGAATCAATCCAAGGCTAGGCTGAATGAATGACCAAGTCCCATTCAAATCACTTGATGCAGGGAATGGCTGAGACTGTGATTGTGGCATAAGTTGTGTGGGATATTGATTTGCCTTTTCGCATTTTGACTGAGGATCCAGTAGTGGTTTTGCCAGAGACAGGAAATACCTTACCTACGTATAATGACTATACAATTATTCTCTTTTCCCAGAGACACTTACTCTATCAACCACTCGGATGATACTAATAGTGAATGTTAATACCCATAAACAAAGAACTAAAAATAAAAAAGCAACCAATCCCCGTTGTCTTCTGCAAATGGATGCAACTGTTGGGACGAATCTAGTTGAAGTTATATCTTCATTTGGATCGGCTTCACAAACCCATTCGGTTGCAAATAAGGTGTTAAATGCTAATGATAAATTGGCGGATGAAAGAATGATGAATAATAGATCCAACATAATTAATTTCATTTTACCTAATGGATCTCTTAATCCCATTGGTTTCCCACTATATTCATCATATGAAATGTATGCTAAGTATGCAATTGCTATGCATTGCACAACAATTGCCATGATTGTACTTGGTTGTTGTCCTATTGATTTATTTTCGTATTGTTTGATTGAAAAATGGAAAATGGTTCCTGCTAGTCCCAATGCACAACCAGAGAAGAATATTATCCATATTCTCAAGAGTAAAGGAACCAATGGATTGATAACAAATATTCTTCTTAAAACTGGTACAAGATCTTTCCTCTTTTCGTCTGACATCCAGTATCCTGCTTTAGACCTGACCCGGGGTAAATCGTTAACACCTTTAGACTTCTTAGACCAAAACCAGCTTTTACTCTTTTTTTCCGTTGTAAATGTTTCATCATCACTGATGGGTGTGCCCAATAGTGCCAGTTTTAATCTATCTTCTCCTCCCCAGCTTCCTTCAAGGTCATTTTGGAACACTGTATCTTTATCATATGAGATTAAGTCGGATGCATATGTGTTGGGCTGTTTGATTGTAGAAAGAAACTTTTGCCAGTTATTGTTCATGGAATTAACAAATGGATCATTTTGGAAGCTTGTATAGTCATCTTCATCTCTTTTTGTGCCTATACTATGATTTGTTGATATGTGGTGAGATTTCAAGGAAACATTAATATCTGACTGATTGGTATTGACATTGGTGTTATTAAGTTGTTCCTTATAATGTGCTTGGGAGATCGTATCCAATACGTATGGTGGAACAATGTTTGGTTTATGAGTATATGAAGGCACTTTAGCCGTTTCAAACGGATTTGTTATACTCTTGGAAACTGATATGGAAGTCTTAGTATCGTTATTGTCATCGGTCAACTCCAACCTCAGATCATTCCGGGTGTCTCCCTTCAAGTCTCCGTCTGGTTTAGGAGTTCCTTCAACCTGATTGTTCATGTGTTCGGGCATTTGTTGCCAAAGTCTATAATGTTTGTGTATGTAATTTAAGATTGCGCACTTAGCAAGTAAGATGAATAACCACAGGTTACTGTTCACAGAGAAAGTGTAATTATATGGTGGTAGAGGTCAACTCGTTACATATTAGAGCTAAATTCAAGTGTTTTCAAGCAACCTGAAAGCTTCATGTAAACAATAATAGTGTACCACGATTACAACAGCCCACAGGTCAGCCAAGTGCTTACGCATGAAATCTTCTCTGCGCCAGTCCAAAACAACGCAAACCAACACAATTCAAATTCTTATGTTTGATTCCATTCGGATCCGATACGTCTCTCTCTGACTTCATTGTCCGATTCAGCCTCTCGTCTAATTCATGATCAAAATTTCATATGGCCGCAAAATGTTAGCGCGATAATTGATCACTGCGTTATATTTAGCCAGTGATGATAGCGGAAGGAATTCGAAATATTGGTAGGGTTTCGAGTATAAAAGGATTCAATAATGTTTGTAATTCAGGAAGTAACTTTTATTCTCAATTTCAAGCGGTTAAATCCCCAAATTATATGAATCATCAAGTGATAAGATACTTATCGAGCAAGCCTCCTATCAATCCTCAATCGATATTTGTTATATCCATTCCCATCACCACCAAGAGATCTTATATTTATTGTAATCACCACCCCCATTTGATCCCTAAATCTCATCTCAGAGAATTTCCTTTGTTGACAAAGTTGGAGGATAAAGTAATTGGATTAGCAACTAAAGGGTGGACTAAATTAAGTACGTCTAAACAGAAGGTAAATATAGAGATAACCAAATGGGCTAAGAAGGTTTTGGATACGATTCCATACGAAGAGAATTGTTTGAGATCTTTCCCATCCAAGAACTCGATGATTAGGGAGATTAATCAGGAATCCATGACGGGATTAGGTGATAGATTTAGTGAATCAAATAAGGTCATTCAAAATGAAATCGATCAATTAAAGCTCCAAAAGAGTCAAATTAAGCCAATTCCTTTATATCATGCTAAGTTCCAAGATCCTGGGGTTATTTTATCCCAACTTGATGCATTTAAAGAAGATAATCATACTAAACACATGAAATATGCTATATTATGTGGTGTTGGAGTACCTATATCTTTACCATTCGCTCTAGTTCCAGTTATTCCCAATATTCCAGGGTTCTACTTGGCATACAGATTTTACTGTAATGTTAAAGCTCTTGGAGGAATCAAGAACTTAGACTATTTATTAGAAGATACTCAAGATATGGCTAATAACACCATAAATCCAGATACAGATCATATTAGCTTCAAAAGTCAAACCACTATGGACGAAGTGTATTCTAAATATAATGATGAAAATGAGTTATACATTGATTCAGTTCAAGAAGAAGAAAGAATCATATTAACAAAAGATATCATTGAAGAATTAACTGAAAAATTACAATTACCTCAACTTAAACCCGAACTATCCAAAGCTCTCAGACAAGAATCTCACAGATTACAACAATCATTGAAAGTGGATGATGCAGTTGAATAAACATGTAAATAGACTAACTACTTATACATATACTATACCTAATAATACTTCTAGGGCATCAACCCTAGTTCCAGTCACACCCGCACCCCCAGCGTGCCGGCCCCCCTCCCAGTGTGTGCGTGTGCCCACCGCTCCCCGTCATCCTCATAAACTTTCGACTTGCTCAGTTTTTTTTTTCTTCACATATAACACATATTTCAAAATGAGAGATAAGTGGAAAAAGAAGAGAGTTAGAAGATTAAAGAGAAAGAGACGGAAGGTTAGAGCTAGATCCAAGTAATCGGACTGTATTATTTGAATTTGTTGATGGAAATTGAATCATAAAGATCTACCCTTTTGGGTTTAATTTGAATAACTTTATTGAATCTATTGATGAATCTTTGCTCCTAGCTCGTTGAATAGTCCTAAATATACAACCTTGTATAACTGATACTGTAGAATCTCTTTGTATGGCTTGGAGGAATTGGTTGATCGGAGGAGTTGGTTGATCAGAGGAACTGGTTGGTTGCCGGAATCCATCAATTCTGGCGTGCGAGTGCCAACTTAAATTGGCTGCAAACGCAAATATCACTAATGCTTTCTGCTCCTATTAGCCCAAATCGTCGGCCGATTTCGTCGGCAACAGTTGATGGTAAGGACACTGGATATATTAGTCGAAATATCAAGACATTTAACGGTTTTCCTGGTTTTTTTAAGCCCGGTGGCCCCAGTCCACCCGATAATGAAGTTGACCCATCAGACGGGTTTTCGTTTGTAGGCAGCCCTCCGCTCCAAATAAAGATGCAAAGTCAATTTTTAGGTTCCACTGAAGAGTTGGGATGTCCATATGGTGTAAATTCATTCAAAGGTCCTCCTCCAAGTCCCCTTTCTCCCATGTCCAAATTCCTAACAATCAGATCAAATGGACAAATTGTAAACGGAGAGTTCCCCTATACAACTAACAGTGTGGGATCTTCAATTGAGCTTAGAGATATCATTCCTCCTTCAAGTACCACAAACATTGCTGAATCACAGGATTCAATCCAAAGTAGTCATCATACTACGTTTTTCGAGCTCAGAAAGCTTCCATTCCCCAATATTCCTCATCACCTGCCAATTGAACGTCCTACTGACCTCAAGGAGTCACTTATGAATCAACTGACCATGTTTGCAGACCCTTTCACCGAGTTCATGGAGGATAGGTTCATAAGATTCAGGCCCACTGGATCTCAACATAATACCGATATTGACCATCCTTTTAACAAAGAAGACTATGGTATAGAAAGAAATAAGTCGTTTAGCCCTTTAAGCTGGTTCAGTAAGGAGTCAGAAACCAAATTCCTCCCATTCTGTCCAGATCCCGTTCTTCCAAATATACCACAAGGGAACGATTCTCCAGAACCAGGTAATCCATATACTCAGGCAATTAAGACGATTAATTTTGAGCCTGCATCATCCAATTCCATGGTTTATCAAGCGGTAGAAGGAGAAAGAGTCTTACAAGATGAACAACGAACACCAGAAGCAATTCCTGTTGAAGAAAGAGAAATATTCGATTCAATGCCACAAGATATAATTGATTTGATCAACGGGAAGGTCAACTTTTTAACTTCATGTTTCAGTTGTTTTGAATCTTCATAGATTTTATAACTTACATATTTTAAAAACAAACGATATTCTAAGAATTAAAACTTATGCTATTTATTCGGAGGCTTCAGCAAAACGTTCGGAAATCTTGGTCAATAAATCACCGTATTCTTTAGCGGCAGCTTCTTCACCTTTTGATGGTTCAAAGAACTTGGCTGAAGAAACAGCATGCTTAACGTCACTTGTAGCTTCACTCAAATGAGACCATTGTCCTCCATTAGCAACAGCTTTTTGAGCCTCGTCGTGGTAAGACATGAATGCTCTCATCATATCATAGGTTTTCCAAATTGGACAGAATTGATCGTAAGTGGAATAACCATTTTGTTGTAAGAAATCTTCTTTAATTAAAGTTGAAACATCTAAAGTAATTTTATCGGCATCGGATAATGCAGATTTACCGACTAATTGAACCACTTGTTCTAACTCTTCAGCATTTGATAAGATAGCTTTAATTTTGTCTCTCAAAGTAGCAAATTCTGGGTAGTTAGAATCATAGTACTTGTTCAAAATATTAGTATATTTGGAATAAGAAACAGCAGTGTTAACAGATGGGAAATGCTTTCTTTGTGCTAATTTTTTATCCAAACCCCAGAAAACTTGAGTAATACCTAAAGTAGAGGTAGTAACTGGATCTGAGAAATCACCACCAGCTGGGGAAACAGCTGCAACAATAGAAACAGAACCAAGTCTATCAGGTGAACCTAAAGCGACTGCTTTACCAGCTCTTTCGTAGAAAGATGCTAATTTAGAACCCAAGTAAGCTGGGAAACCTTGATCAGCAGGCATTTCACCCAATCTACCAGAAAGTTCTCTTAAAGCTTCGGCCCAACGAGAAGAAGAATCAGCAATCATAGAAACATTCTTACCTTGATCTCTGAAATATTCAGCCAATGTAATACCAGTATAAATGGAAGCTTCTCTGGCAGCGACAGGCATATTAGAAGTGTTAGCAACCAAAGCAGTTCTCTTCATGATAGATTCTTTTCTTCCGTTAATCTCGGTGAATAATTCTGGGAATTCCATTAAAACTTCGGCCATCTCATTACCTCTTTCACCACAGTTATGAACCACAGCTAAAGATGATAACAAGAATTGTTTGTCAGTAGAATCTGGAAGAGTGAGACCGTAATAGTCATCTTCTTTCTTTTGTTGTAATTTGAAGTGGAAAGGAACGGCTTTTCTTTCAAATTTAATGTTAGCATCTTGGAATTTGACACTAGGACAGAATCTCAAACAAGATTTGAGAGCATCACCACCATGTAAAGTAACAGTATGCTTATCACCAGCAGTAGCAGATACCCTGATACCGAGAGAACGAGCGAGTTTAACCAAACCGGAAGCAACACCTGAAAATTGGGTGTTGATAACAACTTTTTCAACATTGTGACCCATGTATTGAACTTCACCAATCGAAGCTACTAAACCAGCAATGAAATTTTCACGAACTTCAAATGATTCAGAAGATAAATGAGAAGGAATCTTCTTTTCGAATTTAACTTCAACTTCTTCACCTTCTTCATCTTCGACAGGAGCTCTAAGACCAAATGAATCAACAAGAGACCAGAAAGCGTTGTTCTTACCATTTGGACGGAGGAAAACAACAGCATCACCGGATTCATTCCATGAGTGGCCGCTTTCCCTGTTAAGAATTTCATCATCAGATGGGTCGGAAGAGTTGTCAACATCGTAGACAACACCACCATCTGCCTCAACCTTACCTTTGACGAAAAAGTCACCTTGTGAAAGAGATTCTTCATCATTTGGATAATAGTAACGTTCATGGACTTGAGCGATATTAGTAGACAAGTTGAAATCTTTTCCAAGTTCACTGATTTGGTCGAACAATTCAACGTCTTCTGAAGCAATTGCAAATTGAGATCTGTTCAAATAACCATTACCGATGTAACAACCAAGCAACCAAGCCATTCTATTGGTTAATTTTTCATCGAAACCTAAACGTTTGACTTGTTTGCTTAAATTGTTCGATTCATAGAAGACTGGGTTAATAAGTTGGACAGTAGCCTTCTTCACGTGGTGGTTAATGGTGTGGTATTTAGAAGCCTCGATTTCCCAATCAAATGGTTTCATGGAAATTGAAGCAGCAAAGTCCTCTGCCTTCTTGATGGCATTAGCAGCACCACCGTTGAAATCGTGAGGGTATGACTTGGTTCTTTCTTTAACAATTAATTCACCATTTTCAAATTCCTTGACGAAATACACAACAGAGGTTTGAGGTTTCAATGCATATTTGTCACCTTCCTTTATGTGTAAAACGTGGTTGGTGATGTGAACAGATTGAGCAGTATGAAGAACTAATTTATGGTTACCGGAACAAGTGTAGTTCATTAAACTGGTTTCATCTTCAGAGCTAACATGTTGGATCTCATACATATCATGTTTACCACGAGGTAAACCAATAACAGTTCTTGGAGTACCATCTTTACCCATAACTTGGTCACCAATCTTAACGTTTTCAATTGATTTGTCAGAACCATCAGCCATTAATACTTGAGTGCCTTTTTCGAAACAACCAACATAAACAATAACATCAGAGTTAGAGAATTTGGACAAAGATTGGGAAATGACGGTTTTACCACAACCGAAAGCACCAGGAATACAAGTAGTACCACCTTGAACACAAGGGAATAAAGAATCCAAAACTCTTTGACCAGTTAACAAAGGATGATCGGCAGCCAATTTTTCAGCAACCGGTCTTGGAACTCTGACAGGCCAAGTGTGCATCATAGAGTATGAGTGCTTTTTGCCATCAAATTCCACTTCCAATAATGGATCTTCAACTTTATAAGAACCGGCTTCAGCAATACTAGTAATGGTACCCTTAGCTCTTGGAGGAACCAAAATTGGGTGATGTTCAATCAAGGAGTTCTCATAGACAGAACCAAAGATGTCACCACCGGTAACATGATCACCGACTTTCAAATTGGCGGGTTTGAAATCATATTCAATGGTTCTATTTAAGGAAGGAGCATCAATACCTCTTGGGATATAAATGGATTGAGATAAATCCTTAATAGATTTCAAAGGTCTTTGAATACCATCATAAATGGTTTCAACCAAACCAGGACCTAATTCAACTGATAAAGGTTTACCAGTTCTTAAAACTGGATCACCAACAGTTACACCAGCAGTTTCTTCATAAACTTGAATTGTGGCTTTATCACCATTGATACGAATGATTTCACCAACCAAATTATCATGTCCAACTTTAACCAATTCAAACATAGCACAACCAATCATATTCTCTGCTACAATAACTGGCCCTGAAACTGAATAAATCTGTCCATACTGAGATTCACTAGCGTCATCTAAAGAAAGACGCTTAATTTCTTTACGAGCATTCTCTAATGCACCAGCCTATAATTTGTTAGTATGATTTGTTCCTATCAATTCATTCGATTTAATTCTACTTACCATTTTTCTATTCGGTTATTAAAGAATTGAATATCCTTAAACTTGGACGAAATATTCGAGGGAGGTGCGAGATTACCCGGATGTTTCAGATAAGCAAGACTGGAGATTACAAGAAAGATCCAAATAATTTGGGATTGATTGTTATATTAGTCTATAATACTTATAATTTAGATAATTTGCGTGCTCTATCTATGGCAATATCACACATAGCTTGGAATGCCTCAATTCTCTCTTGTTTGATATCACCTCTGGCTATCCGACTTTTCATGTTAGACATTACTTCTTGTCTTGATCTACCATTAACAAACACTACATATCGTAACCCAGGGAACTTGTCTTCATATTCTTTGTTTAATTGGGCCAATTTTTCCGCTTCTTCTTGACTTCCCTGTAAAGATTTCTGCTCACTTGAAGAATGATCACTTAATTTTACTGGTTTCCCACCTAATCTGGGATGGGCTGATACTATCTGAGCTATTTCTGGCTTTATTGGCATTCCAGTGGTATTGGATTCTTCTTCTGCTTCCTTTAAATATTGTAATAATTCAGATCTTGCAACCTCAATCAAATCTTTATAAGAAGTGTATTTTCTGTCCCCAGAGAATAATTTTTGGATTAAAATGGTCGTCAAAGTACGACAAGGTTCAAAAAGATTATCAAGTACACTGATTTGGTCTTCTGTCTTCAACTGTGGTACCTGATTAATGTCTGGAAGATTAAACATAGTTAGTTCGGTGAACCCCGTTTCGCAATCAAATGAATATTCCTGAATTGAGAGAGATTTATCGGTGTAAGACGGATTAAGATATTTGGTAGAAGTGATGTATAACTTTAGTCACAACTACCTACCAATGGTCTCTAGATGCAATATATTTGATTACATAATCTACAAATTGTCAGACTAAGTAAAATGTTGGATTTCACGTAATCTCTTTGATTCTTTAGCAGAAGAAGATTGGGAACCTTCTTGAGCAATTAATGGATGTCTCCAGTGTTTTACGTAAGTAAACAATACATCAGCCAATTGAGTTGTTTCATGTATACCCAAATCTTTAAAAGTTGAAGCATTTTCATCGATTACTTGGTTAATAACATGTCTTTGAACTTGATCTGAGTTAGTTAATCTCCAATAGACCACTTGTTTAAGGTCAGCTGCCAATTTAGCAAGAGGTAATGGGATTTGATAATCAGCAAATTTGTAAGAGAATGGACCAACTTGGGAGAAATCTTGGGTCAACCCGTGGATCATTTCTCTGATTTCTCTGAAACTTAATTTTTCATTACCGTATAATTCATAAGTTTTGCCAAGAGTGGAATCATCATAACCAATTTTTTCTAAAGCTTTGGCAACATCAAGGACATGAGTTGGGTAAATTTCTTTAGCATTTCTGTTTGGAGTCCACATCTTTAATTTTGGTCCCAAATAGTTTAATAAATTATCTTCTCTACCATACATTGGAGAAGGTCTAACAATAGTACTATCGGGTATAATGTCTCTTACAACTTGTTCACTTATACCTTTGGTTGCATAATAAATAGATTTTGAATTTGGGTTAGCATTATATGAAGATACATGAATAAATCTTGGGTTACCAGCTTCTTGAACAGCGGTTGCAATTCTTCTGGTAATTTCAATGTTCACATCTGCCATGGAGAAGTTCTTGGTGTTGTAGTCAGCTCCTACCAAGTTGTATACTATATCAGAATGAGCAACTGATTCTTGAATTGATTCAACATTTCTTGGATCCCATTCAACAAAGTTTACAACTCCCAAATCACCTGTAACTTTTAAAAATCTCTTTTTCATTTCATTTCTGAATGGAACAACAACTGTCGTACCATGTTTGGCTAATTTACTCGTCAAATAACGTCCTAAAAATCCACTAGCTCCAAATACAGTAGCCACATAACCGGTTCTTGAGGACCTTCCTCCGGCACCAACTGATACATTAACTTTACCAGTTCTAGTAATATTCAATTCTTGTTCTAAAACAGGTGTGTATACATTTCTACAACCAAATTTAATGGTTTGTTTAACGCTTGGTTTAGATAAACTAAGCATTTCTGGTGATTTTTTTTGATTACTTCTGAAAAATCTCAACTTCTGGTTGGCTACAAAAAAACGGGGTGCGCACGATATTTTTTTTTACTGGAAGAGAGATTCTTTAAATTTTATATTTAGTACAATAAAAGCAGATTTTAAGCAAAAACGGATTCGTAAGTCTCATAAGAAATAATCAGGAGTTTTTCTTGTTACCGTTGGTTCACCAGGTCTAACTGAAGGGTCATATTGTAAGAATTGTCTATTATGCATTTCATCAACTTCCATTATAGCTGCTTGATTACCACATCTATAACAGTAATTTGGAGCAGAAAAAATTGTTACAACTGATTCTTGATGAGACCAAGAATAACCTTCCATAACCAATTGATGAGCTCTTGCAATTAGACTTAAATCATTAGTATGATTAAATTGTTCAGAAATATCTTGACCAAAAGTGAAACCAGCACCTCTTGGAGAAATCCCCCATCCACCTCTATCATCGGGGTCAGACCACAATAAATCACACATTGGACCTTCATGTGGAACTTCTTGAATTCTATTTAATTCTCTAACTTGATCAATTGTTTCAACCATTGGAGATAATCCACCATGAAGACAGAAAATTTTATTATCAACCAATGCAGTAATTGGGAAATAATCGAAAAGGTCTGTAAATAATTTCCAAACATTGGCACTTCCATATTTTCTCAAACATTCATCATAAAACCCATAAACTTGAGTAATTTGTCTTGATTCGTGATTACCTCTTAATATGGTGATTCTATTTGGATATCTTACTTTCATACAAACCAAATATGATACTGTTTCTACTGAATAATAACCTCTATCAACATAATCTCCCATGAATAAGTAATTAGTATCAGGACAAGGACCTCCAATTTTAAATAATTCCATCAAATCATGAAATTGACCGTGAACGTCACCACAAATTGTAACAGGTACTTGAACTGGTTGAACATTTTCTTCAAATTGTAATACATCAATTGCCATATCACATAATTTCTTAACATCTTGTTCACTTAATGGTTCACAATTTGATAATTTTTCAATCCACTGATCTAATTGTCCAATACTGTCCAAAGTTAATTCTTGTGGTTTACCCTTTATTTCGGATTTATTACCTTGAAAAGTTTCATTTTGATCATCACTAACATCTTCCATTGGTACATCTGTATCTAAATCCATCTTTAATCAATGCTAAATTACTTATTATTTTACAATGCAATTCTTCGTTTCAGTGTCAACAATTTGTTGAGGTTTAGGTGTTTATTTTTTAAACCTAAACGATCAATTAATTCAATTTATTAATTTACTTGGGTTTTAAAACTTGAAAGATATGTAATTTCAAGTTATATTAAAATTCCTTTTTTACCAAACTTGGTGTTTTACAAAATCTGATATGTTTTACAATTTCGATTTGTCAAAGGGAGGGAGCGAGCATTTGCGAGTGATTGAGACCAAAATTTTCATCGAGCCAAATTGGGCGCGCACGACCTGGTGGTTACGGGAAGTCATTTTTTAAGTTTACTGGGAGTGGAGGAGGTGTGGGCTGTAGTGGGGTGTTTGTGTGGGTGTGTGGGTATTAGTACTGCGTTTGGGTTTGGGCGTTTCTGATTTTAAACATTTTTGGTGTAAAGTGACTACTCTATTTGTTTTTCGTGAATTTTGCAGCCACAGCAAGTATATGAATAAATATATTTACACTATTAAACTATAATCATACTTTTTCGTCAGGGAGTTTTCTATCTTTTCTCCACTCATATATTATAAATATTATGGCGGTTACGATCCCCAAACCCGCCATTCCACAACCCATACGGAGTCCATTTCTTATTCCAGTCTCTAGCGTAGCCAAAGTGTCGGGTTTTCCTCTTGTAGTATAAACTTCTACCACCCCGGCAAATCCCAAGCCTATAGCGATGGAATAGTTAACAAGGGTACTAACTAATGAGGCGGCAATACCTTGTTGGTGTTTGGGAAAGGTATGGGATAAAATAATGGTTGCAGCTGGGAAGCTCATATCCATTCCGAATGGACCTACAATCAAAGAAACAAAGTTCTGGGCCCAATAAGTTTGACCAATGGGTCTAGTGGCAAATAAAAGATTTGCTATTAAGAAAGCAATCATTGGAACCACCATCAATCTTGAAACAGCTACTTTTTTAATTATAAGAGCAGTTATTCCCGAAGCAATGAAACCCATTGGTAAACATGTAATATATCTCCAAGTGATTTGTTCTATTGATAATTTATCCAACTCTTGTAAGAATTTTGTCCCATAAAATATCCATATTCCAAAACTAGACCAACCAGCTGCTATACAGGCCAATACGAAACCAGTTTCACCTTTCATCACTTCTTTAGGTACCAAAGGATCTTTAACTCTTCTTTCAATTACAAAGAATGCCACCACCATAAGAAATCCAACAATAAATAAGATGTATACGTAAGGTTTTTCCCATCCAACGTTTGGACCTTGGTTAAAAGAAAAATTGATCAAAATTAATCCAATAACACCCGTGATAGACCCCCAATAATCAAAATTATGATGATCATCCGATTTGTGGTTCCCAATGTCTTTGGGGATAACCCAAACACTTAAAATCCCCACCGCCAAAGCTACAATTGCTGTGATCCAGAATTCCCAAGGCCACCAAGCATATTTTATAAGAAGAACATTGAATAAAGAACCAATTACAAAACCTCCTGGAGCCACAGCAGCAAATAAACTCATAAATAAGATTCTTTTCATTCCCATGGGATAATAATGACCAATTATCGCCAAAGCATTTGGGAAAGCTAAAGAAAATCCTAAACCTTGAATACCTCTCATCACATCAAAGAAAACAACTGACTTAGAAAAGGCAGATATACCCCCAAGAAGACTCCCCAATGCCAATATAAAATAGGCAATTATAAACATTAATTTATATCCAAATAAATCCCCTAATCTTCCTGCTACCAATATAAAAGTTCCAACCATTAATGAAAATGCTGCTGCAAACCAGGATTGTTCTCCAGCGTTGTTTTCAACGCCAAAAGTCTTGGCCACCACTGGATTACCTATCACCGTTTGACTCAATGAAGCTTGAGTTAACAATTGAGTCAAACAAATAAATAACAAGAACCAAAATTCTCTAAACCAGCCAATCTCTTCGTGAGATGGCCTTGGTCTCATGGATTTTACAGGTGATGACTCGCTGGAACTATTGGAATCGTCTTCTGGAGCTTCTGCAATTGGTTTCAGATTAACTGTTTGTGCGTAAGTGTCTTCTTCTGACATTACTGATACTTTAACTATGGAGTTTTAGCAGATTTATGGACTTTTATATATGAGGTTCTTCTATCCAGGAATTTCGATGAGCAGCCTGACTAATATATTACAGATCGGAATTTTTGGAGCGAGGCCGAAGTGGTAGAAAAGGTTTAATTATAGACAAAGTTTAAATGTGATTAGTAAGAATGGTTATCAGAGGAAACTTGAGAGAGTTGTGTTCAATTCAGGATCAATTGAGCGAGTAAATTTCTGGTTTAGGGTGAAAATAAGGCTGCAAACCGTAGATAAACAGTACCAGAAGGGCCTTAGAATGGGACATTAGAGCCTAAAGATAGACAGGAATATAGGACATACATGAACAGAGAAGAAGTGTTTACAACTAGACTTTTGTGGCAGTGTATTACATCGTATTACTAAATTAAGCTTTTGACTCGGTGGTCCGAGTCTAAAGCTTTACGTCAAGGGCCCGACAAGGACAAGTGGATGTGGCTAGCTTCCGTCCCGATAAGGAAAAGTGGATGTTTACGGTCTCAGACTGATCTAGACCACCCAAGCTGGTCTATCTCTTTAAAGCAGCGAATCTAGCCTTCAATGCATCTAACTCATTAACCGGTTGTTCCTTTTCTTCCCCTGGAACAGGCTCTCCAACACCCCCCGTGGGGTCATCGTCTTCATCCGAATCTTCAGGGAAATCTTGTAACCCAGAATACGGTGCTTTATAAGCTTTGGCTATTTCACATAAATACAAATTTACTAATTCTTCTGAAGGAGGAGCCACTTTACATCTTTTGATGATCTTTTGTGGAACATGATCACCTTCATTTTCAGATGCTTTCTTCCCAAATTCAATACCAAACCGATGAATTAATGATTCCCTTATTTGAGATAATTCCTTAAGTTCAGTATGAGGAGCAGAATATATGACAGAATTAACTGATTCTAATAAACTTTCATCACATGTTGTTTGATCTATTATCATAGAAACTCTTGCCAACAATAATTCACAGTACAATTCCAAAAATTCAAGTAATTCAATATAAATATCGTCTCTAATAATATTCTCAACTCTTATCTTTGCACTCGATTCTTTACCTTGATTTAAAAGATCCGCCAATTGTCGTCTTTGTTGTTTGGTTAAAGCAGTTTTCTTCTCTTGAACAAACTGAAGTTTACTAATGGCCATTTTCAACGAAGTCTTGAATCTAGACCCGTTAAACGGAGGAGGATGCTGGGCCATGGTGGTGAGAAAAGTTGCGTGGGGGCGGTTTTACTGAGAGACCGAGCGTGGGGGAGAGATAATTGTAAGTTCGTTATTCATTCTTAATCATTAGAAAGTACCACTGTATGCTTATGAGGAGGTGATCCTTTTACCAATACGTCATCTTCATCTTCATCAAAAGTAACTCCTGCTTGAAGGTTTTCTTCACTTTTAACAATTTTATTGAGGGTACAACACTTAATATCTTTTACCCATTCATCGTTGTAAATTTCTTCAATTGTCGCTCTTTTGGTGGGGTCAATCATTAACATTCTCAGGATAATTGACCTAGATGCATGAGGTAATAATCTCATTAATCTATAAGGTCCGTGAATTTGTTTATGGTTTTTCTTCTTGGTACTAGATTCTTCTTCAACTGGTTCTGACTTTGGCCGAGTTTCATTGAATTTATGTTTCATATCTTGTTTCTTGGATTCATATTCTTCAAGTTTTTCTTCCATATTCTTTAATTGGGCCATTATATCTTGGGTTTGCTCATCTGTTAATATTTCTTCCTCTGGTGGTTGTTCTGAATCTTGTTCCATATCGTCCGGATTCTTTTCTTCTTGTAATGATTTCTTCCGTTTATTGGATCTGACAATCATATTTTTCAATTTCCTCTGTTGTAATAATAATTTATGACATTCATTACTAAATTCATAATCATGCCAGGCATCATCTTCCATGGAAAATAATCTAAATCCATCATCTTTTGAAGGATCTGGAGTTTTCCAAGGGAATCTCATTAATGTCATACAACAATAAATAATGGCAATAGACCACAAATCAACTGGTTGAGGATTATAGGAATTTGAATTCTGTAAAACTTCAGGTGCTAAATATGGATCACTGCCCACTATGCCATGACAATAATGAACTGAATTTTTAGAATTACCGTATTGATCATAGGGATATTTAAAGATCACAGCACTACCAAAGTCAATAATTTTTAATATTCCATCCATAGTCAAAACACAATTGTCTAGTTTTAAATCTCTATGAGCAAGACCTAAACTATGCAAATAATTAACTCCTTCCACTACTTGTTTAAAACAACAATTAATCTCTTGTCTTGTCATTTGACCACTCATAACCACAGCAAAGAAATCTATTGGAGCATATTCCATAATTTCATAGTAACGATTGTTCTCATGGATTATATCAATGGTTTTAATAATATTTGGATGCTTTAATGTACTTCCAATACAATATTCTGCAGTACATTTTCTGGTATAATCTTTTAATGATTCAGTGTTTCTTCTGGGCCTAAATTCTTTAACAGCAAATGTTTTAGAGTCTGAAGGTCTGATAATCATTTTAACCGATCCACCAGCTCCACTACCAATTTCTTTATTAATTTTACCATATTTCTGTACTAAAGGTGATTCATCATCAGTAAATGGAGCTTTATCATGTTGGTTTGAAGTATGTTGAGATGCATGCTGGAACAAATGATTTGAAGTTTGATTAATTAAAGCAGTTAAAGAAGTTGAAGATTGTTCTCGACTATGACCTGGACTATGAGTATTCATATTCATAATTGATTGAGCAGTAAAAGGTTGATGATTTGCAATTGGAGGAGGAGAGTGAAGTTTATTATCATAATCTGGCTTCTTGGCTATATTTGCTCTTTTAATAGGTTTGAAAAATTTCTTTAATTCCACCATTGAATTTGATTTAAGGAATTGATGAGAATCTTCTTTGGTCATTGTATTAGAAGGAGAATTATTATGGGAATTAAGCAGGGAAGGATTTCTGGACATTGTAGGTGAAGTTACATCACCTACTTGATTTAAATTTGAAGTTTGACCTGATCCCATTTGACCCGGTGATTGGGGTTTACCTTCCGTGTTACTCATGGTAGGGGACGCTAAACTATCATTTGAATCACCTCTACCAATATGTAAACCCAAGAATTTTTTCATACTTCCATGACTTTGATTTGAATTTAATGGAGTTAGATTCTCTTCTTCTGTATTAGTTTTATTAAAATGAAATAACTTCATTTTATGTCTATCAGGCATTTTAACTGATATTTTCAATTAAATTGAAATTTGTTGGTATTTATTCAATAAAAATGGTTTCAAATCAAATTATTATCAAATGCACATGAACAATTAATAGAATTTATCGATTATTTATTTGTATTTTTGAATTTAATTCAATTTATATGCTGAATTACGAGTAGCCTTCAAAATATGCGATGTCACTTGAATATTTCGAGCAATTTAATTTGATAGAATTTGACACGTCACGTGACACATATCTGGAGATGGTTTTGTTATAGATTTGGGCAGGGTGGGAGTTTATTAGATTTGGGGGTGTTGAATAGGAATAATAGGATCTTCGAAGTGTTATTTCCATGTGAATAGAGGAATCTTTACACGGCTGCAAAATTTGTCCTGCGCTCAACTTTGTTTTACGTGTTGTATATTGAACCTATATAAACCTATATAAACCTATATAAACCTATATAAACCTACATAAACCTATAGAACCATACAACTTTTTTTTGTTTTTATTGTTTTTTCGTTTTTTTTTGTTTTTATGTTTTCTTCACTCCAATACAAAGCTAAACCTCAAATCTACTGCCTATATTTGAGTCTTCTGACATCTACTGGACTTAGCATTGTCCCACACGTGACACATACTTCCAAAAAGATAATCTGCCTGATGTCAGGGAAGCAGAACCCGATGAAACTCATAATGAACAATACCAAATAGACTTCATCCCTATCTAAAGACTTCCCACGATATAAGTAGTACCCTGTATTAAAAGCCATCAACCCTGTGGTTACAAATAATGAAATCCATGGAACTCCCACTAATTCTGAGTTGGGGACTAATAACTTTACAATTGAAGTTATGCCATATGAAAAGAAAGAGACAAAACCAAAAGCAAGAAACATTAACCGAACGGACATTTTGAGCTTTGTAGTCAACTTCAATTTCTCGTAATCTGATAAAACGATATCTTTTTCATGTGCTGGTGTGGTCAGCTTACACAGTTCATGGACTTTACGAATAACATCTGATTTCTCTGCTAAGAAACGTGGAAAAGAATTAAACAAAATAATCAAAACATAAGGTATAATAAATGAGTAGCTGCTAACATCCATAGAATTCAAAACATCAAATAAACAGCAAAGCAGACTAAAAAAGAAAATGATTCCTAAGATGTATGTATTACAAATGTAATTGACGTACATCATTGGCGTTAAAGGGGAATTATCAACAAATGGTTTTAATGACTTTGGATTCATTATAGTTTGTGGATGCAAAATTTGAGAAGGCACAAAAGGTCAATCGATGAAATTGGAAAAAACGAAAAAGGGCTTATAATGAAATTTATAAGAACTGATATTATCGTTAAAAAACATATAAATGTAGACACATTTTGCAAAACTTATCTTTTTTAAGCACAGAAGGGTTGTTATAGATTTATATTTGATGGACAATTTGGATATTCATAGAGCTATTGTAGTATATATAGAAGGATATTTGGCTGCAAAATTTACTTTGTTTTATAATAATCGTATAAAGGACTATATAACACTATATATATAACACTATATAATCATATATAACCCCATAAACTTGAATCCACCTCTTTTAATGCTTTGAAATCCAATCGGCCATCATTAGTAGAGCTTCTTGGAGCTCATGCTTCCGTTCATCCCACACATTGAAGATAAAATCATAAAGCAAACGGTCCCGTTTTGTATATAGGGTAAACCAGATGAAACTGCTAATGAAAAGTCCTAAATAGCATTCATCCCGATCTATTGGCTTCCTATGATATAAATAGAACAAATCATTCAAAATCATCAAGCCTATGGTTACACATAATGTAATCCATGAAACTCTCACTAGATCTGAGTTGGGGACAAAACATTTTACAATTGAAGTAATGACAAAGGAGCAATAGAAGATGACTAAAGCACCTTGGTTGGATAGCTGATTTCTAGACGATTCAATCTCTTTATTTATCTCCGAATTCCAAAAAGCTTTGATGGTTTTCTCGTAATCTGATAACCCTTCATGTTTTCCATGTGCTCCAAGATCTTGTTCATATTGTGCACATAATACAGATAGTTCGCCAATGAAACTTGATTTTTCCGAAAGGAAAATGAAAAATAGAATTGATAAGGAAGCGGAAGCCAAAAAATTCATTACTATGTTGGGTTCTACATCCTCAAAAATAAAACGCCAAAGTAAACTGCAAACAAGACTGATAGGGATATTCTTTCTCAAGACATATAAGTTACATCGGTAGCTCACATACATCTCTCTTTTTATAAGGGTATCATCTGTTACTGTTTTTAATAGTTGCACAATTGTCGTCGTTTTTGGCTGCAAAATTCTGAAACCAATCATTAAGGTCGATGCAACAACCAAAAGTGGCTCTTCATGGAGTGCTATAGCGAATGATATCATGGCTAATCCACATAAAAATCCAGATACATATTGAAAAACCTTATCGTTATTATTCACAGTAGTTTCAAAAGGTGTAACTTGTTTGAGCTCGGTGTTTTTGACAGTTGGAGCTACGGAAAAGTCATCGTTTAAGAAAGTTCCTATAATGCACACAACTTGAACAACAGAACAAAGGTTTGCTATTAAATTTCCAAAGCCAAAGTTCATGTTTCTGTAACAATAAATCAAAAACACAGCCGAATGAAGCCAGTCAAGTGAAACAAAGACTTTTTCATGGCGGGTCTTCTCAATAACAAGTTCTGTTTCTGAATCCACTGGCACTCTATTTCTCCAACGAAGAAGTAAGAATAGCCGTATGAATTGTCCGACAGTAAAAATATATGTTTGGATAATAAATGCCTGTTGGGAGTAAGAGCTCCACAGTAAGCTTAAGCACAAAATTAACTGCTTAATTAAGACGATATTTTGCCGTGTGTGTTTCATGTTGTTTTATTTAGATATTTAAGGGGCTAATCTTATAGTCAATTGTAATTTCCTCTATGCCGTGTGCCCCGTTTTCGGTATGTTATCGTTAAACGGAAAGTCCAGGGCTCACCGGGAAACTATAGACAAGTAATGGCATATCAAAAGCGACAAATCTGAAGATGGATACAGATTTGTGACGAGTGAGCGCCTATTATTTTCCATGGTACTGAATGGGAGTAATAGGATCTCTAGAGTGTCTTTCAATTTGGATAGAAGGACATTTGGCTGCAAAACTTGACCTGCGCATTACCTTGTTTTATGTACTGTATAATAATTATATAAAATCCTATAGATGTGAATTTCACCCCAATACAAAGATTTGTCCTCAAATCTAACACCTACATTGGAGCATCCAGATATTCCTCAGATTTCACGCTGTAGCGTCTAAACCATACAGACAACAAACATAAAAAAAACAAATGTCCCTTATGTCGTCAGGAATGCAAAACCCGACGAGAATGACAATATAATGTATCAAAATGACCTCATCCATATCGATTGGTTTCCTGAGATATAGGTAGTATGAAGTATTAATAAACATCAACCCTGTAATAATAATTAATGAAATCCATGGAATTCCCACAAATTCTAAATTGGGAGCAAATAGTTTTACAATTGAAGCAAAGTTAAAGGAACATAGGAAGATGATAAAAAAAATTTCCATCATCAGCTTACCAAACATTTTGAGCTTTGGAAATATCTCCAATTTTTCTAAAATTCTGTTGCATTTTTCGTAATTTGATAAATCTATATCTGTTTCATGTTCGGGTAAGGCCAGCTCACATAGTTCATGGAGTTCATCAGTAGCATCTGATCTCAGGGATAAGAAAATTGGAAAAATGAACAACAACAAAAGCAAATTTAGAACATTAACATATATAAGGGCTGCTACACCATCGGAACTTGAATCATCAAGTAAACCTCTTAATTCCCAAGGATCAAGATCAGCAAATACACAGCAAGCCAGATTGAGCAAATACATCGCTTTTAGGATATATGAATTACATCTGTAATTGACATACAGCTTCGTCTTTATTAGGTTATTATCCGTCACTATTTTTAATAGTTTTTGAATTGTTGTAGTTTTTGACTGGATAATCGGTTGTTTCATGTTTTGTTTAGAAGTGCAAGGGGCTACAGATCGACCTTATAGTCAGTTGTATTTTCCTCTATGCTGTATACTCAAGAAGTTTAAGCTTTGCACATGTTATGGTTAAACGGAAGGTACAGGAATTGCTGTTCTAAAAAGGAAACAATAGACAAGTGATGTCAAATTTGGAGTGGATTATTAGGATCTTCGAAGTGTTGTAATAGAGTAATCTTTGGCTGCGAAACTCTCAGCTTTGTTTTATGTGTTGTATATTGATCCTATATAATGATATGTAATCCTATAAAGGTGAATTTCACTCAAATACAAAGCTTAATTTCAAATTTACCACCTATATTGGAACCTCCAGATATTTCTCAGATTCTATGGGTAGCACTACAGATGAAACATATAAGCAAAAAAGGACTATACCTGGCGCCAGGAAAGCCAAACAAGGCGAGACATGTAATGAAAACTAACAATACAACTTCATCCGTATCGATTGGCTTCCTACGATATAGGTAAAATGCAGTATTAAAAGCCATCAATATTATGTTTATGACTAATGATATCCACGGAACTCCCACAATTTCTGAGTTGGGGAAAATTAATTTAACAACAGGAGTAATGATACAGGAACACGAAAAGGTAAAACCGAGAGCAGGAACTATTAGACCAGTAGACATTTTGAGCTGTTGAATTCGCCCCAAATCTTTAAAATCCTTGCACAGTTTATCGTAATCTGATAAGTTGCCTTCTGTTTCATTATCTGGTATGGCCAGTTCATGTGGTTGATGGACTTTACGAATAACAGATGGTAATGGCATCTCTGATATGTCGACTTCTGTTTCATTTTCTGGTACGGCTGACTCACATGGCTCATGGACTTCATGAATAACAGATGGTAATGCTAACTCTATTGACTCGCCTTCTGTTTCATTTTCTGGTATGGCACGTAGTTCATGGACTTTACGGGCAACAGATGATTTCTCTGATAAAAACATTGGAACAACAACCATCATGATTAATAAAATTATTATAAAACCAAATAAATACCCTGCTGTATTCAAAGAATCAAACTTATCAAATAAATTGCTTCTTAAACCAAAAACATCAAACTCACTAGATACAAAGCAAAGCAGATTGAAATAGAAATTCGTTCTTAGAATAAGTGCATTACACATGTAATCCACGTACCTCAGTGAAGTTATAGGGGAACTTCTAGCAAATAGTCTTAATAGCTGTGGAATCATTATAGTTTGTGGCTGCAAAATATCGAGAAAGGCACAAAAGGTCAACCAAAAAAACACCAAGGGCTCATTACCAAAGGGCTATATGAAATGATATAACCGTTTTATCACCTATAGTCCTATAAACTTGAATCCTACTCAAGGTCTGTCCTCAAAGCGGCCACATATAGTTGTGTCTCCTGATATTTCTCAGATTTTCTGCTCCAGAAACTTCAAAATTCATCCAAAAGGCACCCAAAAACGCCCCCAAAAACATATATTCCTTATGCTAGGCAAGCTAAACCGAAGGTGACAATATGATATAGCAATACGGCTTCATCCATATCTATTGGCTTCCTAAGATAGAGGTAGTATGCAGTATTGAAAACCATAAACCCTGTGGTAATAAATAATGAAATCCATGGAACTCTCACTAGTCCTGAGTTGGGGGCAAATAATTTAGCAATCGGAGTAAGGACACAGGAACATAGAAAGATGATAATAGAACCTTGTACCATCAGCTCACCAAACATTTTGATTGTCGGAATCGGCTCCAATTTCTTCCAAGCTTTGTTGCATTTTTCGTAATCTGATAAATCTATATCTGTTTCATTTTCTGGTAAGTCCAGCTCACATAGTTCATAGAGTGTATCAATAACATTCGATATATTTGATAAGACTTTCAGAAAAAAAGCCAACAACAAAGCCAAAGGACTGATAGTAACAAATAATAAGGGTGCTGCACCCTTAGAATATAACTCATCAAGTAATTGTCCCATATTCAAAGGGTCAAGATCAAGATCGTCAAATAAACAGTAAACCAGATTGACCAAAAAAATTGCTCTTAGGATATGTGAATTACATCTGTAATTGACATACAGCTTCATTTTTATTAGGTTATTATCCGTCACTGTTTTTAATAGTTTTTGAATTGTTGTAGTTTTTGGCTGCAAAATTCTGATAATCTGTTGTTTCATGTTTTATTTAGATGTGCAAGGGGCTACAGAGCGACCTTATAGTCAGTTGTATTTTCCTCTATGCTGTATACTCAAGAAGTTTAAGCTTTGCACATGTTATGGTTAAACGGAAGGTACAGGAATTGCTGTACTAAAAAGGAAACTTTAGACAAGTAATGAACAAATATGAAGATGGTTCAGATATTTTTTCAATTTTGGGTAGATGTTTGGCTGCAAAAGTTGTCCTGCCCATTACTTTGTTTAATGTGTTGTATATAGATCCTATATAATCCTATAAAATCCTACAACTGTGAACTTCAATCGATACAGTAACATAAAAAGATGATAATAAGACCCTCTATCATTATCTTACCAAAAATTTTGATTTTTGGATTTTTCTCCAATTTCTTAAAAGCTTTGTTGCATTTCTTTTAATCTGATAAACCGATATCTGTTTCATTTTCTGGTAATTCCAGCTCACATAGTTCATTGGGCTCATCAAGGGTTGAAAATATAGCCAAATTCTAAACGGAAACATAGGAATTATTTCTCTCAACCGGGAAGTATAGACAAATAATCACCTGTCACCGGATACAAAGCTCAAGATGCTTTTATTAGAGACCAGATAGTTATTAGTCCATTATACATTTAATCTTCTTTGATACTAGTTCCTCTAATATGCTTTTGTCGTTCGGGAATGTATGGTACACTTCCCTTTTTACTATGCTTTCTTTTGTTATCTTCTCTATTTTTCAAACTATTAATCTCAATAGACTTAATCTCTTTGGCCTTCTTAACAGCTTTGGGTAAGTGTCTATGCCTGGAAATTCTCTTGATTTCTGGCATGTGTTTAAACCTTTCTTTCAAAGCGTCATCATATTCGAGTTTAGCTCTGTGTCTACTAGATTTAATACTAGCTCTATCATTGGCCACAGTTCTCCATAATCTGATGTTATAATCATCAGATCCACTTAAAATATACCTGGAATCGGTGGAAAATTTCACCACATGAATTCTTTGCATTCTCTTGGTGTGATAAACTTCTCTTGAATGACCAGACCTGGTCTTGAAGATTCTTAAAGTCTTATCATAAGATCCCGTAACCAACTCTTCACCCGTTGGAGAGAAATCAACATCCATAACCGATGAAACGTGATCTTTATAGATATTTAAAGATCTATTCAAATTCCTCATATCCCAGTAATATGCATTATGATCATCACTTCCCGAAGCAAAATTGAAAGCTTCCATTGGATTCCAACTAATTGAATTAGTTCTAAGACTTGTAACCACTTTTTGGACTGGAGAATTGGTTCTTATATCGTATAAAACAATAGAATTATCACTACCAGCAGATGCAATAATATTGGTTTGAGTTTTATTAAATTTAACCGTATTAATATTATCGGCACCCCATGATAAGTCCGATATGTAGTTAGATCGATTCATGTCCCATAACTGTATACTTAATCCACCCGTGACAAACATCCCATCATCTCGGTGGTGATCTAACCCTTTAAATGCATGCTCTCCCAAAAAGGTCTTTAATAATCCATTATCCTTGGTTTCATACACCTCTTCATCAGTGATTTGAGTGTTAAAATCTTGAGTGTCAACAGACCACAACTTAATTGTCTTGTCATCACCACAGGATAACATATTATGTGTATTAGGAGTTACCACCAAACCTGTAACCATTCCATAATGAGCTTTAAAGCTGATTTTTTCATCTCTGGAAATCATATCCCAATATTTGATAACCCCATCACCTGATCCACTGGCAACTTGGTTAACACTATCAAAATTCTTAGCAATAGAGTAAACTCCATCTCTGTGTCCGTCTCCTAATTGGCCAATAAATGGTTGTGCAAACATTCTTTCAAGTTTAGTAGCATTAAGCGCTTTTGTATACTCTCTTGACCGCTCAAAAGGATGTAAAGCAGGATTAAGATTCCTTGGTAATGGAGATTCTTGTGTGTTTCTTACGGGAACATAATTATCCGCAGATCTACTAATTGTTTTAATCTTCATGAAAACTGGTTTAATTTGATTTTGAGAGATGAGAGATGAGAATATCAAAAGTCGTGTCCCTATACCAATACTGTCAATTAATATATATTCTATGGGTCAAGGCCTGCTTGAATTATAACATTACATCTAATACTAAACTTACATCATCAACATTTTGTTTACTTAAATCGTGTAAGAAAGGTAACAAGTCTAATAATTCATTATCATGAGTATCACTGAACCATGAAGATATTGGGACTGAATGTTGAGGATGAAATATGTATGAGGCCGGTGAATTATCGATAATAATTGATTCATTTAGGGGTCTACCAATTTGTGATAAGTTTTTTATAAAGTTTCCTTCATAATTATAACATGAATCTCTGAATAATCTATGATGAACTGACTTATGTATATCTAACTTATCCAAAAGTGGATTACCATATTTCAGTACTGATGCAGTAAATACAACAACTTCGAACCATTCTCCAACTTTTTTCATGAATTCATCCACACCTGGACGTTTGATTACATATACATGATGTACTTGATTTTCAATTTCAACCGGTATAACAAAATCTGCAGTTCTTAAATATTTAAAACTTGAATGAACTAATGTCTCATCTAAATCCAATATTAAACACTTTTTATTCTTGAATTTTTCTGGTTGTTTACCCAATAACCACCCCGTTTCTGGATTTTGATACTGCCCTTCTTGGAACTTGGTTAAATCCATTATTGATTCTTCATCCAAGTCTTGTAAATCCAAGTCAACTAAATCTTCGGTACCTGCTTGAGCAATAAATACAGAATCTTTTGGAGTCTTATCCATATTTATATCTTCATTTGTATTGGCAGTTGTCTCCGTTTCATTTATTGAACTTTCATCACTTTCTTTCTTATTCTTTTGAGGTTTGGTTTCTTGTGGAGTGGTGTTAGTTTCACTATTAGAACTATCAGGTTTAGGATTTTTACCAGAATTCATTGGTTTTATAGTTGGATTTGTATAATTAGTGGAATTATTAGTGGGTTGATTATACTTATTTTCGTGTCTATCATCTTTTGTGTCAACTGAACAACAAAAAATTGATGATAATCCCATGTTAGGTTGAAATTATATTATTAACGTGGTGGTACTTTGACTCTATACGAGCAAATATATGCGATTAAACAAAACTTTGATAATAAATAAATCAATATTACTGTATTAATATGGTGATTAACCTTTCTATTATTGAATTTTATTCGATTGTTCTAATCTATTATTCTTAATTACGTGGTATTAACTATTTTAATCCCAACTATGAAAATTTAATTTTATTGCTTGTTTGTAAAAAATCATAGGGCTTTGTGCGGAAAGTCGTGTGTGGCCATTGACTAATAGCTGGTTGCGAAATCCACTACAGGAAACTACTTGTTAAGAGGCCTAGAACTGTCATTACAATAGGAAATCCACAAGTACTTCATTACACGTCATTTTTGGAAATTGGGAAGTGTATTGGTTATTTTGAGGTTGGTCAAATCACTCGCGTATTGTCAAATTAAGCCACTTTTATACTCGCAAACATTAATAAGCACAGGCAAAATACGCCCAAGAGTGGCAATAAATACGATATTTTGACAGTTTAAGAGGTCAACAGAATAACCATATGACAGAATTACAGTTTAAGGTGGAAACTCTTGATTTTTTGGTACGACTTCCCGACTATATAATCCTCCAAATATTCAGTTTGCTTAATGATACATATCTTGTAAAGGAGTTTTTCCTATATTGGGATAAAACAAGAGACCTTGTGATACAAAATTACTATAGTAAAGAGCTTCATTGCATTGTATCTCCGTTATTCAGACAAACACATGTTTGCTTTGGAGGAGAGCCCAGCAGTAAGGTATTTGATTTGAATTACTTTGGAGAAATTGATGATTTTTTTGCATTGAATCCAGGAGTAATCCCCCAGAAGTTGGTGTTTTTAACAGGAAGTGATTTTTACTCATTATTTGATCTTTTTGAAAAGTATAAAGATAGAATTTTACAAAGTGAAAAGGTAGATTTATTAATTGATTATAATAAATCAAAAGTAGATGATTTGAAGTTTATTTTTGAATTCAGTAATATCCATAGAATCCAACTAGGTAGATTTGATTTTGAGCTGAACAAGAATATGCTTATTGAAGTACTACCAAAGCTAAAGGATCTTAAAATCATTCAATTTCTTGGACACAACGTTAAAGACTGGAAAGAATTCCAGTGGCCAGAGAGCTTAGAAAGTTTAGACTTATCTTGGAATAAGTATGCCAATGTTTCAAGTTTAAATTACCCTTCAAATCTTAAAGAATTATACCTAAACATGTCCAACATTGATTCTGGAAACATTAAAGATTTAATCACAAGTCTTCCTGCCAGTTTAAAAGTGTTTATGGTATCTTGGAACAGCATTAGTCAATTCTATGGGAATTTGTTACACGATTCCATTGAAAAACTTGATGTGTCTTCCAATAAGATTATTGAATTAATTGACCACGAAGAAGATGGTTCCAAAATCTTTCCCGACAAGTTACAAGAATTAAATTTGAGTTCAAACAACTTAATGAACTACAGTTTAATACACCTTCAGAATAAAACATGGCCTCTGAACTTGAAAGTATTAAACTTGTCTTTGAATAGAATAAGTGATATATATCTTCTTGATTTACCAGATTCTATTGAGATTCTTCAATTAGAAGCAAATTACGTTGAATTCAGAGTTGAAAATCACCTCATTGTACCATACAAATTTCCTAGACATCTAAGAACATTGTCATTCTCCCATGCAAGCTTTCTTTTGAGATCAGTTTACTCATATGCTGAAGAGTTACCAATCAAGAATATAATAGAATTCCCATCCAGTTTGAGACTCCTAAACCTTTTTGGGTGTAACATTAAGAGCTTAGAATTCTTTAAATTCCCTAGGTCCTTGACAGAACTTTACTTGGGAAACAATGAAGTCATATTGGACAGTTATTCCTACGATTGGAAGGATTTAATTAACCTAGAGAAGATAGAATTGGATGAGCAAGTAGAACGACATTGGGAAGCACCTCCCAATTTAATAGAAAGCGCATGAGAATCACCCAAAATATCACAACACTCAATCCACAAGTATAGAAACCTCCGTCATGACCCACAACCCCCTAAAAGCATTAATCTCCTTCTATATTCACCATATACGATTAGAATTAGCATCGCGCACGACTTTTATCTCGAAATCAAAACAAAGCGAATTACACGATCAACCAAAAAAAAACAAATTTACTCTTCGTTAATCAATCACCATGAGAGAAATTGTATGTGACAGATCGAATGGAGTAATTGATATAACCACAAAGAAGATCTTGAGCCGGGTTCCGTCGGATGTTCTTTTTGGCAATTGATTACTACTATGGAAGGAGTAACGCGTACTAACAATATAGATTCATTTATCAACCGGTCAATGTGGTAATCAAATCGGGGCAGCTTTCTGGGAAACCATCTGTGAAGAACATGATTTAGATAATAACGGGAATTTTGTTGGACAAGAAGAAGTTAAGAGATCCAAATTGGATGTTTATTTTAATGAAGCCTCGAGTGGAAAATATGTACCAAGAGCCGTATTAGTTGATTTAGAACCTGGTACTATTGATAATGTTAAAAGTTCCAAGATTGGTAATTTATTCAGACCTGATAACTACATTTTTGGCCAAAGTTCAGCTGGTAATGTCTGGGCAAAAGGTCATTATACTGAAGGTGCTGAATTAGTTGATTCAGTTATGGAAATTATTAGAAGAGAAGCAGAAGGTTGTGATTCTTTACAAGGTTTCCAAATCACCCATTCTTTGGGTGGTGGTACTGGTTCCGGTATGGGTACTTTATTAATCAGTAAAATTAGAGAAGAATTCCCTGATAGAATGATGGCTACTTTCTCAGTTGTTCCATCTCCAAAAACTTCTGATACCGTTATCGAGCCTTATAACGCAACCTTATCTGTTCATCAATTAGTTGAAAACTCAGATGAAACTTTCTGTATCGATAACGAAGCTCTTTATACCATTTGTCAAAGAACCTTAAAATTAAATCAACCAAATTATTCCGAATTGAACAACTTGGTTTCTTCAGTTATGTCGGGTGTGACTACTTCTTTACGTTATCCAGGTCAATTAAATTCTGATTTAAGAAAATTGGCTGTCAATTTAGTTCCTTTCCCAAGATTACATTTCTTTATGGTTGGTTATGCTCCATTAACTTCAATTGGTTCAAAATCTTTCAGATCTTTAAGTGTTCCTGAATTAACTCAACAAATGTTCGATGCTAAGAATATGATGGCTGCTTCAGATCCAAGAAATGGTAGATATTTAACCGTTGCTGCGTTCTTCAGAGGTAAAGTTTCAGTTAAAGAAGTTGATGATGAGATGTATAAAGTCCAACAAAGAAATTCTTCATATTTCGTTGAATGGATTCCAAACAATGTTCAAACTGCTATTTGTTCAGTTCCTCCAAAAGACTTAGATATGTCTGCTACTTTTATTGGTAACTCTACTTCTATTCAAGAATTATTCAAGAGAATTGGTACTCAATTCAGTGCTATGTTCAGAAGAAAAGCTTTCTTACATTGGTACACAAGTGAAGGTATGGATGAAATGGAATTCTCTGAAGCTGAATCTAACATGAATGATTTAATTAGTGAATATCAACAATATCAAGAAGCTGTGGTTGAAGAAGATCTTGATTATGCTGATGAAGCTCCATTAGAAGATAATATGGAACAAATGTAGTTTACTGGGCCTAATAAATGTTTATAATTAAAGATAGATAATAGCGATGATTTAAGTAAATAGGTCCGTATACTAGGATCGTTGGCATCCTCTGCAATCTTCTTAACAAACTCAAATCTCGTGTGAACGAACCCAAATCTCATCTGACCCAATTCCAGAACCCTTTAAAACTCTTCTACACTTTTCAATACTAATATATATTCTATGACTATGCTACTTATTACCTTTTAAGAATAATGAAATGAAATCTTGTTTGTCGTCAGCGTAAGGTCTTTGATCTTCAAAATATCTCATCACATGACACTGTTGTTTCCAGAAATTGATTAATTCTTGAAATTCCATTTGTCCTTTCATATATAATACATTACTTACTCCCAAATCTTGAACAAATCTATGTCTTTCAAATTCTTGTCTAATCTTGGTTTTGACATTGGCGACTGGCATATCTAATTCATATAAATCACTCATTTCTTTACTGTATCTCATATATTTACGGTACAAGTGAAGAACTCTTTTCCTTAATTCAGCATTTGTAGCAGAACGTCTGGTAGTTTCTGCAAATTCTGTAGCTAAAGTCATTTTGGTGGTAATTTGTTTTTGCAAGATTTTGGTTGGATAATGCGAAAGTGTGGATTGCCCAATTTGGCTGGATTGGGAAGGAGGATAGAAGAAGAAGACGGGTTGACAGATTAGGTAGAAGGGTGGAATTGATAATACAGGTCGGATGAAGTAGATATGTGAGGCAGTGAGAGGTATGGGAAATATCTCGTCAATCGGTTGGCGGTAAGAAAAGTATCGTTAAAATGTCGTATTTTTTTGGCTGCGAATACTATAGTTTATCACAGATTTCGGTCTTTACTCGGACTAACACTTTACTGGACGGATCTACCATCTTTATGAACCGGCATAGTTCGAAACACCAGTCCCAGTATTCCAACGTTACCAATCTCAGTATCAAATTCAAAATGATTTTCTCGTCTGCACCACTCAATTCGTCCGAGTCAGTATCTGATTTCAAGTTTAGGTAAATGATTAAGAAGTTATATCCTAATTTAACGTTTAATTCGAGTAATTGGTCCATCAACTCAATTGGGGTAATCTTCAAGGCTTTGAAAAACACCGACCATTTATCAAATTCGATTTTCCGGAGACAATTAATAAAGATTTCGTACTCATTAATGAATTTAACTAGATCAATGAGTTTCAACAACTTAGAGCCATCATCATTTAGGTAGTTGAACAACAACAATTCCAAGCAGTAATTGAACGTTTTAAACCCACTGAATTTTTTGATTATTAACTCATTATCCACATTGTTCATTAGATCAAATTCAATCAAATCACTAAGAATCACTCTAGAAACCAATCTTACATTTACAAATTGATTGTGGGTTATAAAGTCTTGTAAACCAACTAAATTTATGGATTTGGATGACTTTTGGATCTTCAAGGGTTGGAAATTATCAAGCTCTATGACTATTGGTTTAATTAATTTGTGTGTGACATCTTCATCCTCTAGTCCATCAATAGGATCGTTTATGGGATTGAATAAAAGTTCAATTAAATTGGTCAAGTTATATATAAGAACCTGGTTTCCTTGAAACAAATAAATGTAGTTAATTGGCTGTTCATTTATAAGAATAGCATCAATTTTAAAATCTTCTATGTTCGAGTTGATTTTGATTAAGGTGAAATAGTTGGTCAATAAAATTTTGTTTGACTGTTTCTTCAAGAGATAGAATTCTCCAGTGCTTAACAATATAAGGAAATTAAGATTATCTACCAACAGGATCCGGGAAAGATTTTCTAATGGAAGTCTAGGACTCAACTGATTAAGGTCAATTGTCTGACTTTGATGAATGAAAATTTGATAGAATTGTCCCGTTTTGGAAGTATGATTTTCAACCAACTCAAAGATATAAAGCTTATGGTCTTTGTCAACAATTATGAGTTTGTTCTCATTCAATTCAATGGTCTTTATTATTGGGAGTTTATGTCTCCAAATGAATAAATCAGAGTCGAATTTGAAATTCTGACCACCATTACCATAACAACTTTGATTCTTTAAGTTTATAATCACTAACTCATGGACCTCCTCTGTAACTGTTCCAACTTCCCTTGTGGTTTTGTTAACAACAACCAAATACTGTTTAAACGTCAAATGATTTTGAATATTTAATGTCTCCATATAATAGTTTTTAAAGTTATACCAAACTAATTGATTATAATCTTTTGCAATCTTATAGGGATTTGATATTGATATTCTATCATTAGAAGTGATGATGATCTGATTCATGGAGTTCTTTGATATTTTCACACCTTCCTTTGACTTTAAATCTTGGAGAAGTGGATACTTAATGAGCTTATTGTCAAGGGATTCAATGATTGTAAAATAATTATCATTATAATAAATGAGATCTTGCCCATGTATTACCCTGTTGAAGTTAATCTTGAAGATTTGCTTCTTTGAATTATTAACAAGTATGATCAGATTGTTATTGAACAATGCTTTATGTGCAATCATGAGTTCATTGTTGGTTTCATTTGACAAGTTTTCAGTGTTGGTGTAAATATTTCCAAACTTAGAACTGATTAGCCAGTGTCCTTTGTTATTAAGCACAAGAAGATATTGACCATCACTTGACCACTGTATTGATTCAATGACCCAATCAGCTTTCACATCTATGCAATGGTTAATTCTGGAGATTGAACTGTTAGAGCTCTGTGCTCCATTAGTAGACGTCAGTTCAATACCACCATTAGCATCAACATTCATGGTATTTAGAGTAAAATTGGATCGAATAATATCTGATTCATCAAACGAGTAGACAGATGCTTTATCTCTACCTATAATTATCATTAAAGGACTTGATGGATTGAATATTATATCATCTACTTTGATACTGTCCGCCACTTTGAAGCCAATGGGATCCAATTCATCATTACCTAAGCTCATACACCAAACTTCATCCAGTTCATTTGTGAATAGAAAGTAATTTGCTCGAACATTATACCATATCAGGATAATAATGGAATCCGTATTATACCATTCGAATTCATTTATTTTGAATATCTCGTTCTTCATTGTCCTTATGTTAATTATTTGAAGAAAGAAGTTATTATAGATGAATAAGTTATGACTGTTTGACTTTAAGTAGAACTTCCCAATCCCAATTCCCACTTTAAGGTATTTAAATATGGAAATTTTAACTACTTCAAGGTTCAAGTTGACAGCATGGTCAAAATTATTCAAGTGTTCAATATTTTCGAGGTTTATATGGTTTTTGGATGACAATGTCTTGGTTAATTGATTCAATACTTTAAGGAAGCTTGTACTGGAAGAATTGGTATTTATAGGATACATTTTTTGTATAGTTTGATTGGAGTTGGAATCAACAATTTCGTATACTGACAGATTAGGGTTGATTGTTACCTGATAAATGATCAAGTAATCTTGATCGGTAATGACAAACAAGTTAACAATGTTCAATCGGGTGGATTTGGGACCTAAAGTAAGTTGTTTTATCTTTATCCGGGAATTTTGACCATGTTTATGTATGGACTCGTCTGATCTAACGTGAACTGATAACGGAATAAATGTGGATTCATGAATTAAAATGACTGAATCAACAGTCAATAATGCTAATATCTGAGTGTGGGTGATACTTATAATATCAATTACTGGATTGGCGCCTAGAATTGGCGACAGAAGTTCTTGGGAATCAATCCATACCATGTTTGGAGAAATGAGATCTGAGAAAATATTGTGAGGTATGGGGCCAGCTGGCCGAAGACGTCAGCGAAGGAGGGAGGAGATATGGAACAGGTTTAGAGGAGATATGGAGACCATATCCGATTAGTAAACATATTGGGTGCAAAACCTGTGTGAAAATGGTATAAGAGATGAATTTTAGAAACATAAAAAATCACGAGAATTGACTTGGAAACCTATGCTAGGTGTACAAAGACAGCATATAGAGACATGACAGTCTATAATTATGACAATTATATTATTTTTACAATATAAAATTTATTATAACTTGAGTATGTGTGTGGGAAGGAGTAAACCTGGTCTTAATATATAATGATAAAGTATCTAACGGTAAGATTTTTGGAATCTTGCTCTGGCACCACGACCACCGAATTTCTTTGGTTCCATTCTTCTGGAGTCAGCAACTAATAAGGTTTTGTCGTAAGAAGTGAAGATTTTCTTTAATTCATTTTTAGAAGCTTCATCAACGAATTTTTGATGGTAAGCAATTAAACCTTTAGCAATAGCTTGTCTGATGGCATAAACTTGGGAAACGTGACCACCACCAGTAACTTTAACTCTGATGTCTAAGTTTTGGTATTTGTCTAAACCAACTAAGGTTAATGGTTCGTAGACTTTGAATCTTAAGATTTCTGGTTCAACTAAGGTGATTGGGGAACCGTTAACTTTGATTAAACCTTTACCGGCTTTGACATGAGCAACGGCAGTGGCAGTTTTCTTTTTACCAAAAGTTTGAACAGATGGGGTAGACATATTGATTATCTGTGTATCTGATTTGAATATAAAATGAAAAATTTTTTTCTTCAAGTTTTTCAGTTTGTGAGCGCTAGTCGTGTGGAATCGATTTATTTTATGTGAGGAAAATCGAGTGTGCGTCCGGCTTACCGCGAATTACCACGAGCCTCGTGTAAAACGTCGTCCTACCTCGACCAAATGCGACATTCAATTACGCGCACACGTGATTATGTGACTGCTTTTTCGCAAGTTATTTCCTGCACATTGATCCAAAATCTCGAGTCTCAGCACTGGCGCACCAAAATCTCCATATTACAGGTCATATCAGGTAAGAAAAATTTGCCAGGTTCACACGACTTTTGGTGATTCCTCACAAAAAAAAATAGTGAAAAATTTTTTTCTTTCTTCACTTAAGTACTAGTTAAAAGATGGCTATCCACAAAAACTTACCAATCTTAAAGAACCATTTCAGAAAACACTGGCAAGAAAGAGTCAAAGTTCACTTTGACCAAGCTGGTAAAAAAGCTTCCAGAAGAGCTTCCAGATTACAAAAAATTGCTAAAGAATCACCAAAACCAATTGATACTTTAAAACCAGTTGTCAGATGTCCAACTATCAAATATAACAGAAAATTAAGAGCTGGTAGAGGTTTCACTTTAGCTGAAATCAGAGCTGTTGGTTTAACTCCAAAATATGCTAGAACCATTGGTATCTCAGTTGATCACAGAAGAGTTAACAGAAACGAAGAAATCTTTAACGCTAATGTTGAAAGATTAAATGAATACAAATCTAAATTAGTCTTATTCGACAAGAAGACCACTAAAGAAGAAATTGCTAAATTCTCTAATGTTTCAATTGCTTCTACTTTCCCAATTGAACAAACTCCAGTTGAATCTGCTCCAAGAGCCGTTGAAGTTCCAGAACAAACTGCTTACAGAACTTTAAGATTAGCCAGATCTGAAAAGAAATACAAAGGTATCAGAGAAAAGAGAGCTAAAGCTAAGGCTGAAGCTGAAGCTGATAAAAAGAAAAAGTAAATTAAGTCAAATATTTAACTTAATTTATATGGTTTTTTTGTGTAGATATACCTTTAATAATAGGATAATAATCTAAGAGGTGTAGTTATATATTAAATATAGCATTAGATTTATCGTAAGCTTTAAATACAAGTAACAGTAATTATTATTTTTCTTAGACGATGTAGTTTATATTTCTCACAGTTATTACTAGACAATAGAGAGCACTTTCTATGATATGATATATTACCTAAATATTACTATTTATTTAATCGAATAAACCGAATCCCATATCATCATCAGATTCTTCTTTAGCTTCTTCTTCTTCTTCAGCAGCTTCTTCTTCAGCAGCAGCAGCACCACCGGCAGCAGCACCACCGGCAGCAGCACCACCAGCTGGAGCAGCAGAGATGTTGAAGAATAATTCTTTCAAATCTTGACCAGCTAAAGCTTTGGCGTAGATATCAGCCCAAATACCTTCAACTTCAACGTTGGCTTTGGTGGTTAAAGCTAATAAGTTTTCAGCACTGATTTCGATTTCAGAATCAGCTAAGATTAAAGCAGCGTATGATAAGCTAGTTTCAACAGACATTTTATAATAATAACTAGAAGTTAATCAGTTTAAGCTATTGCAGACTAATTCTTAGTTTGATAGTTGAAAAAAAAATTTTCAACCATTCGCGAGAAGTGCTTTAGAGATACTCACGTGCGCGCGCCTAGGGCTGCGGTCGTGACGGGGCCGAATGGGAGGGGGGCAAGTACGGGGCGGCGTCCTCGTGGTAGATTATACGGTAGAACGGGTAAAGTGGTAGAAATCAGCTCATTGAGGTTTTAAGTGATTGGTTAATGCTTCAGCCACAAATGACAGCGAACACCAAATGACACACAACAGCAAATCAACATGCAAAAGAAACTGAAGATCTTCCAAATAGTTTCTTTTTGCTTGTGAACACTGAGTCCAGTTGACACACGGCAGATGCGTAGAAGGTGAAAAGAATTGATTTAAACGAACATAGCCTAACAGATTTGACCTTCCTATTTCACAAGGTCTCAAAACATTCGGAGCCAAAAAATATTTTCATCGACAGAATCCTCATGCATAAATTCCTGTCCAAGAAAAGTTGTGTTTCCGGGTGTCATAATAATTGGTAAAATTTGCAAAAACACCGTAGTGTACCAAATGACATAATCGTAAACTGGAAATGACAAGGAATTTACTGGTATTTTACTAAAGTTCAATTGTTATAACGCCGTAAAAATCTTGGATATATCTGATAATTCTTGGTTTGATCTTTCAGATAAACCTGGCACTCCTGCAGGACCAACGGATTTGAGAGCAGATACGGCGAAAATTTTTTACTGGTGAAGTAACAGAATTACCTCAATCCAGAAGCACCAATAAACAGTAATTGGCGGGTAAACTATAATATTATGAAATTCCGTGAGGCATTTTTCACCCGATGACATGGCTGAATAACTAGGAATAAACTTAAAATAAACCTTTTGGAAATAGCAAATTAGCAGTGAGAATCTCTATATTAAACGACACATGACTTATTTATTTATCACAACACCACAAACAATGGTTTAACCGTACCTCGCATATTCCGTAACCCAAATGGAGAAATTAAATTGAATGTAAACCACTAAAGGCGCAAATTTATTATTAGCTGGCTAGGGCGGCTCAAGTAATTCGTCCCTAATTGGAGGAAAAATTATCTTTCTCATCTGTGTGCAGTTTTGGGATGAAAAAGAAATATCCCCATCGGTGAAAAAAATTCGTATATATGAACCAATTGGATCCCCATTTTTATCAATTTTTATCAGAAAAATCATGACTTCTCTTAACAATTTTTTTAAGAAGTCTTCTGACAAACATGTCGTTGATTCTGCTTTAGAACAGAATGAGAAAGTTGCTGACCCTGAAACTGATGTTAATGTTGGTAATGAAAAGGAAGCTGATGCTGCTAGTTCAATTAATTCAAAGGAATACTCTTCCGATGAAGTGAGTCTTGAAGCAGCTCCAGGGGTTCAAAAAGTTGAAGCTGCTACTCTTGTTTGGCCAAAGAAAGCGGTTTATGCTACTTATGCTTGGATTTGGGTTTGTTTCTTTATGTTGGCTCTTCATTCTTCAATTGCTTCAACTGTTGCTAATTATGCTCTTGGTACCTTTGCTGCTGCTCCTCAAATTACCACTGCTTCTATCTTATCCACTATTATTGGTGGTGTGCTTAAATTACCAATTGCTAAAGTTTTGAATCTTTGGGGAAGAGCTGAAGGTTTCCTTGTTTTCCTTGGAGTTTACATTTTAGGTATGATTATCCTTGCTGCTTGTGATGGTCCAAATTCTTATGCTGCTGGGTATGTTTTCTACTGGGTTGGTTACAGTTCCATTTACTTAATTATGGACGTTTTCATTGCTGATACCACCGGTTTAAAAAATAGAGCTTTTGCCTTTGCCTTTGCCAGTACTCCATTTATTTGTACTGCTTTCACTGGTCCATTAGCTGGTCAATCTTTCTTAAACACTTCCACTTGGAGATGGGCTTATGGTGCTTTCTGTATCATTCAAGTTGCTGCTTTACTTCCACTTGCAGTTGTTTTCAAATTTTACTCTTTGAAAGCTAAAAAAATGGGTCTTATCAAGAACGTTGACAGCGGTAGAACTACAATCCAATCAATTATTCATTACATTCATGAATTTGATATTATTGGTTGTTTGATTCTTATGGCTGCTTTCATTCTTTTCCTTCTTCCATTCAGTTTGACTTCTTATGGTAGAGCTGACTATAAGACTGCCACTTTCATTGCCATGGTAGTTATTGGAGTCTTACTTTTCCCAGTGTTCTTCATTTGGGAAAAATTCTTCGCCAGAACTCATTTCATCAGATGGGAACTTTTCAAAGATAGAACTGTTGCAGGTGCTTGTGCTCTTTCTGCTATCCTTTACTTTAGTTTCTACTGTTGGGATTCTTTCTACTTTGCATTTGTTACCATGGTATATGATTTAACTTCATCTGATGCCGGTTACATGACTCAAATCTATAACATTGGTTCTTGTTTCTGGGGTGTCGTTTTCGGGGTTTGGATTCGTTACATAAAGACTTTCAAATACACTTGTCTTTTCTTTGGTCTCCCACTTATGATTTTGGGTTCTGGTTTAATGATTCACTTCCGTGGTCAACACAGTAATATCGGTTACGTTGTTATGTGTCAAATTTTCATTGCTTTCGCCGGTGGTACTTTAGTTATTGGTGAAGATATGGCTGTTATGGCAAGTTCCGATCTTGATGGTATTCCAATGTTACTTGCATTAATCAGTCTTTTCTCCAGTGTTGGAGGTTCAATTGGTAGTGCTGTTGCATCTGCCATTAACAATAATACCTTCGTTGATGCTCTTGTTAAAAAATTACCAAAAGACCAAGTTGCAAACGCTTACACTATTTTCGGTCAAGGTGTTCTTAACCAAAGTGTTTATGCCCAAGGTACTCAAACTAGAGAAGCTATCAATTACGCTTACGGTATGGTCCAAAGAAATGGATCCATTGCTTCCACTTGTTTATTAGTTTTAGGATTCCCATGTATTCTCTTATGGAAGAATTACAACGTGGACAAGAAACAAAACAAGGGTAACGTTCTTTAAATAAGTTAGATAATTAATATAATATTGTAATAGTAGCCGTACACGTCCTATGCCGGGAATAACAATAGTCCCCCGGCACGACCCTGAAGTCATGAAATATATTAGGCAGAAGTGCAGAGAACACGAAATTACTCTGAGTACTGAAATTTCGGGTTTAGATGAAAATCAAACCAAATTATCACAAATTTGACCCAAAATTGGGGGTGCAAATTTATTAAAGTGATTTCCCACCCATTATATATTTGTTTTGAATTTACGTCAACCACCAGCAACCTCCGAAGCCAAAAGTTGCCCGCCAGGTGTTTACTTGGGAAAAATCCTGGTTAAACGGGTGCGTGTTTGTCCTGCACACACGCCGAAATACGGGTACATACGCATAAGTTATCCCTTACACAAATGCATACAAATGAGTTTCATAGCCAACATATTTAAACCTTCCCAGTCCCACAAAAAACATAAACATGTTGAATTTTTTATTAACTTTAATAAAATTTGTTTGCATAGCCCAGGCACTACCACTTTTAAGAAGAGGTGTTGACTGGGATTATGAAAATGACAAAATAAATGGAGTTAATTTAGGAGGTTGGTTCGTGTTGGAGCCATTTATTACTCCTTCAATTTTTGATGCATTTGGAGACGACTCCAATACTCCAGTCGATGAACATAGTTTATGTGCCGCCTATGGGAAAGACAAATGTAAGGAAGTATTGGAAGATCATTGGTCCAGTTGGATTACCGAAGACGATATTAAGAAAATTAGTGACGCCGGATTAAATATGGTAAGAATTCCTATTGGTTACTGGGCATTTAAGATGTATGACTATGACCCATATGTCAGTGGACAAACCAAATATTTGGATAAAGCCCTTGGATGGTGTAAGAAACATAATATTAAGGTGTGGATAGATTTACATGGAGCTCCAGGATCTCAGAACGGGTTTGATAATTCTGGTTTAAGAGATGAAGTTCAATGGCAAGCAAATGAATATAATCAAGCTTTAACTATTGATGTAATTAAGATTATTACCGATAAATATGCAGGAGATGATTACTATGATACTATTATCGGAATTGAATTACTTAATGAACCCTTGGGCCCTGCGCTTGATATGGATATGTTAAAAACATATTTGGGAGATGCATATGACACCATAAGAGATAGTGGTTCAGTTCAAAATGTTATTGTTCAAGATGCTTTCCAACAATCAGGTTACTGGAATGATTTTTTCACGGTCGATGATGGCCAGTGGAATGTTTGCATTGATCATCACCACTACCAAGTATTCTCTGCCGGAGAATTACAAAGGTCCATGGATGATCACATTTCAACTGCTTGTGAACAAGGGTCTCAACATAAAGATGAAGCTCATTGGAATGTAGTTGGAGAATTTTCGGCTGCATTAACCGATTGTGCCAGGTGGTTAAATGGAGTAGGTAGAGGCGCAAGATGGTCCGGAGATTATGACAACTCACCATATATTGGTAGCTGTGACGGGTTTACCGAATTTAGTAATTGGCCAGACTGGCAGAAAGTTAATACAAGAAAATACGTTGAAGCCCAATTAGATGCTTATTCGACTAGAAGTGGATGGATATTCTGGAACTGGAAATGTGAGGATGCTATTGAATGGGATTTAAAACAATTATTGGCCCATGATATGTTTCCCCAACCTTTAGACGACAGACAATATCCAAACCAATGTAATTATTAGTTATGTTTATAAAAAGTAATATAGAATTTAATTATAGGGTCATTTATATTGAGTAATTGTGTTACTTAGTTGAGTAATAATGGTTTCTGAACACTGGCCGCACGATTGTGGAATTTGCTTGTTTATGCGTAACAATACTTCCATCATCTACGGCGGTGTGTATATAGCCCGGCTCGAGGCCCCTTTGCAAGGCGTCCTTATCAGACTAAACCTGTTCAATTGGGACTCTAGACTCCAATCGAGTCCAATTTTGGTTTCATCTTTGTTTGGCCCCAAAGTTTTATGACGTAGTCTCGCAGCCGTCCACCGATCGCCCGGCCCAGAAAATATGTCACAGGGTGGGGAGTAGCTACTCAATGGGACAAGCGCGTCATTGATCTTAACCACCCCTTTCAGGGCGAAATTGGCTCGTTTCAATATCATGAGACCTGTTTTATCGGGAGAGGGTGGTGTGGTGGGGACACATATGATAGAGGCACGATCCACGTACATTTATTCTAACTGGAGCAGTTCAAGCTGGGAAGAGGCCTTAATTTGGGGGATTGCTTGGTCAATAAAGTCCATGGCTTTGATGTAATCTTCATATTCATTGTAAATTTGAAATGACATTCTCCAAATGGTTTTGTCTTTGTAGTTAGCAATCATCAGTGAGAATGAATATTTAGCAGCCATTAATTGGAATTGTTCAACTTGGGGGAAAGTTAAAGTATATTTATCTGGTAAGATAATGTTTGCCATCATAATTTTATCAGTAACTAATTCTTTTGCTTGCCATTTTTTGGTAACATAATCAACCACTTTATCTCTTAATTCTGTGGTATATTTCCAAATTTCTTCTTGTCCTCCAAGATCTTGAATAAATTTATGAGCTGCAGGAATACAGTTTAAATTAGCATAATTGTCACTTGCAGCAAAGAAAAATTTCTTGATTAACGTTTCTTCACCTTCATTATCAATAAATACATGACTAATTGGATTTGGTTGAATAGTTGTATGGTGTTTAGGGTCAACGTATAATAAAGCAGTAGCCCTGGGACAATAAAACCACTTGTGTAAGTTGCTAGTGAAAAAGTCTGGACTCAATTGGGTTAAGTCAAGTGGTACCAACCCAATTCCATGTGCTCCATCAATAACTGAAATAACATCATATTTCTTACAAATTTTAACTAATTGTTCACATGGAAAGTAGTACGCTGGAACCGAACTAACAAGATCAAACATACAAACTTTATATTGACCCGATTTCAATTCATCTTCAAACTGTTTTATCAACCCTTCTTGTCCATGTTCAAGATCAATATCCATTTTAACCACTTCAATACCAAACATCTGTTCCATAAATCTTAATACATGTTCACAGCTATCATATACAACTGAAGTAATCAATACCTTATCACCTTTTTCCCATTTCATACTTCTATAGATAATATTAATCCCAGAAGTTGCATTACGAACAATTGCTAAGTTTTTATAATCACAATTAACCACTTCACGAATGGTTTTAAGAGCATTCTTATACTCTGATTCTTCAGTTACACGCATATATTTATCTGGGAACTTCAAATCCTCTTTCATTGATTCAACAAACGCTTCATAAACTGGCATGGGAATGATTCCATACGAGCCATGATTAACAGCAACCAAATTTTCATCCAATAATGAAAAATACTTTTCTCTAACTGGTTTACCAAACTTCATTAATATGAGTAATACCTGGGTGCCGTTTATGATAAGATATTCCCGTGTAGGAACCAATTTCCCCAATTCCTTAGTAATTCCTCTGGCAATTCCTTTCTAATTTGGATCTAGTGGTTTTGAGTTTCGCGCACTACTCATTTCTCCAGCTTCCCCATGTTCAGGCCATTTATAAGGCCAGCGCTTAAACCATTAAGGTTGGGTCCAAATGGGCCCATAGGTTTACTTAATAGTCGATTGTTGTTGTCTGGCGCTAAAAATTGTTATAAAACTCCGGTTTATCCCAAATTTAATCATTTTTTGCATTTCCCTAGGTGTCCCAGCGCCCTTACATTCATACGACAACTTCATTATCTGACGCCTAAACGACTGCCAAATAAGGAACAACTACTTAAAAATGCCAATAATTGGATATCCCGTATAAGAATTCGAATAAAATGGCTTTTAAAGAGAAGTAATCGACCATTTAATACTGATGATTATTCGGCTTTTTTCTCATGGCTAGTCATCAGTAATGCCCTTTTAATTATCCTTGGAACCACCACTTTTTTCTCCCTTGTGATTCTTACCATTAATACGGTATTTGCTCAAGAGTTTGTAGCCACAAAGTTTGGAGAATTCATCACCAAGAACTCTAAACTAAGTGTGGTATTTGAGAAAGCAATCGTTCCGGGATGGAAAGATGGTAAAATATCTTTTAATAAAGTACTTGTAAGTAGAAGACCTAAAAAGGCCAAAAAATTCATTAAGGGAAAAGCAGATGAAGACAAAGATACTGAAGAAGTCTTTGATGATGGAAATTATACCCAATATGATTTAACTATTGAAGAACTAAATCTTAGTTTAAGTTTTAGTAAATGGGTCAACGGTAAAGGTATAATCGATACGGTTGAAATGTCTGGAGTCAGAGGAGTAATTGATAGAACTCATGTGGTATGGGACCCCAATGATAGTGCTACAAACTATAAAAATATTGCCCAACCAGGAGACTTTGAGTTAGACAATTTCAAAATTGATGATATGTTGGTAAAAATGTATCAACCAGATGATTTTAGACCTTTTGATATCGAAATTTATAATTTAAAATGTTCAAAGCTCAGAAAGCACTATTTGTTCTTTGACATGTTGAATTCAGATATTGTTCACGGCTCATATGATGGTTCGTTGTTCACTATTCATAAACGTCAGCGGTTTGATGATTTTGACAATGAATATACTACAAGCTTTAATCAAAAGTTCCGTAACGATCAGTTCAAATTCCAAACCCTTCGAATCAATTCATTAAGTATTGATCATCTTAATAGAGGTTTAGAAGGACCATTTGGCTGGATTACCAATGGTAAAGTTGATATGTTGGGAGATTTAATTATTCCAGTTGATCCTCCAGAAGATTTGATCAGCTTCTTAAAGAATGCATTAATGGACAAGAAAAAGTCATCGTTTCATAAATATAATGAAGCAGAAGATAACGAACCAAAAGTGATTTTGAATTTGATGATCAAGCTAAATAACGTTAGAGCATCCGTACCATTCCAAACCCCAGAACTATCCTACATAAATTATGCATTGATAAGACCAATTGTCGCTTATATTAACTCAAAAAACACCTACATGGAAATAAATAATCAAATAATTAAGGATTTAAAAGACTTTGATGGATCATGGACAATTTATGATTGTTTATTGATGGATGATATCAGTATTGAAGTATACAATAACTTTGTCAATTATGTGGCTGATGAAGAACTGAGATTGATTAGAATGAAGAAAATCGGCTTCTGGAGTGCTCAATTGTTCCTACAAGTGTTATTATTGGCCATTGGAGCTCTCAGCTAAATTTACATCCTCATTATTAATACAAATATCGTCACATAACACATTAAACTAACACCTGTTAGTACCATTACTGAATTCCCCGAAGTCTTAAAAAATTCCTTATCGTCATGATCATAATAAAATGATACAGACCTACTCTTGTATATACCCATAATAAATACAACTAATCCATAAAATGTATAAGTTGTCCCCAAGGGAAGAAACTCCTTGGAGAATAACTTAATCACCACCAAAGAAAACGCTAATGCTCCAATAGCAGTTCGTGTATAAGCTCCTTCATACGTTCTTTGATGTGCTCTAATATCCAATCGTATTCCATTGGAGAATGCATCTAATCTTGAAGGTCTTCTTTCAAGATTGGGGAGCCTTACTCCGCTACTAATACCCGTATCCATAATTAAGGAATCGCGAACAATTTATCATTAAATGCCACCACCAAAACGATATTGGGTGACAGTCAAGGTCCCAAGCAAAGTTCTTGGAACATTACCGGTGTTCGAACCTCCAATCAGTAAAAGTAGAGCAAAAAAGGTAGCTATTGAAGAGAAGAAAGCTGAGTTTTCCAAGACTTCTTCACCCCAACCTGACAGTGCTAATAATTATAGTAGTAAAATTAATAGTGGATTAAAGGAAAGTAGTACTTCCGGGTTGACTATGAACCCGATCATGGGTGCTTATACGTTAGATAAGAGTGGAAAGCCTGTAAGTAAATGGACGAAGAGGCCTCATCAATTTAAAACTTTTAGTGGATTCAGAGTAAGGCTTTATGGGTGGAAGCAGAAGAGGGAGAAGAAGGAAAAAGAGGTTAAAGTGGAACCGGTTGTTAAAACAGAAAACGCTCCAGTGGCCGCATGAACATATTATAGTTGCATAATAATAATAAATGGTTGATTACAGTATTTTATATTTGATTCTATTTCTCTTCGAATTCATGGAAAAAAAACTCTATTTCCAACCAGAATTGTAATGGGTATTAGCGCTTAAAATTCACCCCCAGAAACTTCAGCATTCTTCTCCCAAACCCTAAATCCTCCCAAAATCTTCCTCCAAATGCCCATTGATCTGTGAATTTCGCAAAATTTATCACCAAACCACACTCATTGTATGATTAGACTATCCAGAATACCTTTAATTAGGTACTGTAGTACTTCAACATCAAACCAAACGATTGCCAATAAGCAATTACTTTACACAACTGATACATCATCACCTGGATCTATATTCTTTCTTCCTCATGGGACTCGTATATTCAATAAACTTGTGACATTTATGAAGAACCAACAAACAAAATATGGATTTCAAGAAGTTATAACTCCTTTAATGTATAAAAATGAGTTGTGGAAAACATCTGGTCATTGGGAAAACTATAAAGATGATATGTATAAGGTATCAGGTAATTCAGATGACCAAGAATATGGTCTTAAACCTATGAATTGTCCTGGCCATTGTATAATATTTTCTAAATTTGAAAGATCATATAATGAGTTACCAGTAAGGCTTAGTGATTTCAGTTCCTTACATAGAAATGAAGCTACAGGTGCTTTGACAGGTCTCACCAGATTACGTAGGTTTCACCAGGATGATGGTCATATTTTTTGTAGCTTAGACCAAATCCATAGTGAAATATTGAATACTGTTAGCTTAATTAGAGACACATATGAAATATTTGGTTTGAAAGATATACAATTTAATTTGTCAACCAGACCTGAAAATTACATCGGAGAGATAGAAACATGGAACCAAGCTGAAGAAGAATTAATTAAAGTGTTGGACCAGACCTGCGGTGAAGGAAACTGGAAGATAAAAGAGCAAGATGGTGCATTTTATGGTCCTAAAATCGATATTATGATATCTGATAAGTTTGATAAAGTACACCAAATTGGTACTATACAATTAGATTTCAATTTGCCTGAAAGATTCGAGTTGAATTATATCGACTCCAACGGCTCAAAACCTCGTCCTATTATGGTGCATAGAGCAGTTTTTGGCTCATTAGAAAGATTCTTTGCTATTCTATTGGACAATTACCAAGGAAAGTGGCCTTTTTGGATTAATCCAAGACAAGCCGTCATCATTCCTGTAAATTCAAATCACTTAGAATATTCAAAAAATATTCAAAAACAGCTTGAAGGCTCCACTTCTGACAATGTAGCACCCATGACAAATTATCACTTCTTTGTGGACATTGACTCTAGAAATGAAACAGTTGGAAATAGAATCAAAGAGGCTATTACAAAAGGCTATTCATATATAATTATGATTGGTGATAGAGATATTGAAAATGGTACCCTTGCAATTAGAACCAGAGACTCCAGAAAAGTGGAAAATAAAACTGCAGAAGAAATTTTTAATCAATTTATTGAATTAGAAAAGAAATACTTGTAAATATACACATTAGATGCCATAACCTCTTTGAATTAGAATTTTTTCAATTTCTGACCAAAAATCATTTACAACCATTTGGTCTCTGAATCTTTTATCTCTATCTACTTTGATTTGGTTAACATTCCAGTCTTTGATTTGTTTAGGTACAACATCACTTTGATAGCACATATAAAATCCTGGATATTGTTGGAATAATAGTTCAGGGTTTGAATATTTGTACTTATTAAATTGCCAGCTTTGTCCAGTTGTGAATATACCAATAACTCTATCCCAATATTCTGGTTTGGTGAAGAAATCCACATTATCCACAACAGTAATTTTGTGGGCTGCTGGATGTAATTTATCTGATTTATGTGTAAGGGTTAAGATTCCACTTGATTCTCTTGTCAAGTTATTTGCATTAGGATCAACAAATTTGGCTTCTTCCAAAAATAATTTTATATTTGATAACGAAAGCAATGCTGAAGTTGAAGGAGAAAGTAGGATTATAGGCGATTTCAAGTTCTTTGATTGTTTGGATGTGGTACTTGAAGGTTTATTCTTCTTTAATTGATTGATAAAGATTTTAGCATCCTTTAAAAGGTAACCGAAATCCACATTTTTGGAACCTCGTAAAATAGCATTGTGGTCTATGCTTTCTATTTCAAATTCCATTTTATCGGTTGAAGATTCATCCTCTAATTTCCTTTTAGAACCTACTGAATCTGTCGTTGCACTATCTACCACGAATTTACAGCTATCAGCATTACCAGATAACCAAGTGTTCAATTCAGTTTTCACCAAGAATTTGAAATCGGGTATTTTATACTTGTTACATTCATTTTTATAGTCCACAATACTTAGTTTATCGTTCATCCAACAGAATACAACTGCTCTTAAAGATTGTTTGTCCAGCTCTGATTGATTGAAAAAATTTGTCTCTTCATTCAAATCGAACTCATTTTCGCCAATTTTAAGAACTTTGGCATCATTTATATTCTCAGCAGTAAACTCAACGTCGAATCCTATAGATTCTTTCGCTGCAATAGCCTTCCGTAAAGATTGTAGTTCAAACATGATAAATTTTCAGATTTTGACCCAGCGCGAAATTGACATATAACTTAGGAGAGGATATATAATCCATAAATATACTCTTATTGGCTTGAAAATACGAGTTTATACGATCACACTTGATTGGATTTCTTTGGAGCCAATTGAATTAAGAGTTGGTATCAATTGAGAGAGGTTTCCGTCATGTATGGTAAGGAGGATTTAGTAAGATGGACTCAAGAAGCTAAAACATTGTTAAATCAAGCGAAAGAATACTGTGGTACAGCCGATACCCTGATTAATAACTTAATAAATAAGCTAGTCGTGAAAGTTCCTGAGACTTTTGAGTCCATTGAAGAAAATCACCGCCAATTCAACTTAAATTATGATCTAGTATCCAATTTTATAGTCTTCTTAGATGACAAAGTGTATCTTGAGTCGATTAGAAAGTATTCCGATGAGTTTGATCGACTACAACTGGCGGTTAAGGAATTTGATATCATACTACAGCAACTAGGAGAAGTGGAAGTTCCTGATTTTCTTGTTAACCAAGAGCCAAGTGTAACTCGCCTGTTGAAAGATTTCATTTCATTAGACGAAATTGACTTATTGTATCGTAATATCAATATTCATCATGAAAATATGACCAAGTTACATGATTTTATGGATAAATGCTTCCGAGAAACGGTAGAAGGGCCATTTAAAAAGGTTATTACAAAGAAGTTCTCTCTGTTCAATTCAATATTTGAAGACTTGGCCACCCAGTATACTAAGAATTCCGAATTAATCCAATCCATATTGAAAGAAAATGAATCTTTAGAGCATGAATTAGTGCTGCTCTTACAAATGTTAACCAATCATTATGATCAATGCCTTATAGGAGTTGCTGAGTTTGATCCTCAACGACAAACGGATTATCAGATACTAGAACAAGATTCCTTCGAGTCATTTACGGTATTGAAAGATCTCAAGTCCATCTACGAAATAGTCATAAATAATGAGATAAGGGCAAAAAAGATATCGGGTTCTTTTGATGAACTGGATGAGAAGCTTAGCCAGTTGACATTGGAGTTGAAAAAGGTGTTTGATAAATTCAAATCTACAAACTTATTTCAAATCATTATACTCCTCAATAAGTATAATGAAATGAACCAAAAAGTCCTGTTATCCAATTACCACCATATAATTGACCAGCTTTCATATTACTATAAGAATTTCCTTTCAATTTACAAGTCAAAATACTTATTAGAGTATCATCATCAACAATTCACCTATCCCAAGCAGTTTGTGGCCAAGCTCAATAAATTTTTGAATGAAGAACTATACAGTTTCCAACAGCAGGAACAAGAAAGAAGAACCAGCTGGTTAAATAGATATGGAGAATTCATTCCAAAGCAGTTTCAACTCCCAGGAGAACACCAACCACTGGTAGTGCAGGTCATTACTGATGGAATTCCGGAAGATGAAATACTAGCAGAGAAAGAAGTACTCGATTTAATAAAGAAATACAAGTGACGATGACGCATATAAATAATGAACCAAATACACAAGTAAAAGTTGACTCAGATACCCCAGCAGATCCTTATAAATGAACACATGCCCGTATTTTCCTGTACCTGAACGACCGTTTGGGTGTCTCACAATGTTTTGTCTCACAATGTTTGTGTCTCACAATGTTTGATGTCTCAGATAATGTCCAAACTTCTAGCTCTTCCTCAAATGGGTCAATTGGAATTGAATTGGTCAATTGACACCCAAACCTCCACTCTGTCTATAACCAATACTATTTTAAATGGCTACTCTCTTAGTCCCATCTCGCGCTTTTTAATTATTCATAACTTGTTGAGGTAGTTTAGTCTCTCGGTTGATGAATTTCGTTCAATTCAGTAAGGGTAGTAGCAATGGGAAAGGTGATGATGAGAAGAAGACTCCAGAAGAAACTTCCACTCCACGTGAAAACAGAATGGATGATATAGCGCCTGATTTGACATCTACTTATGGGATAGGAGCGAAGCTTCTTCTATCAATGGGGTATAAACCTGGGACAGGACTCGGCTCCAATGGTTTGGTTGCACCTATAGAGACCAAAACACGTCCACAAGGACTTGGAGTTGGAGGAGTTCCGGAGAAAGTACACCCAGATAAAGAACCAGATGGACATCAGATATCTAATACTTCTGACCTTACTAGACTTTATACGCTACTTGAAGATCTTGAATTGAAGGATGTTAGTGTCAAAAAACAGTTCAAAGGAGAACTAGGTAAGGTTTTACCGGTTCTATCACAGGTGAATAACTCCCTTGATGAGTTAAGCGTTCAGGAACGGTTCGTGAATTTCAGTGTGAGGGACATTAACCGACAGGTTGATGATATAAACGTTCATATCCTGGAACTTGAAGGGATAAAACAAGCATTACAGCATAACCAAACCGATATTCTCTTTCAAATTGATCATCAAGAAGCAAAAAGAGCATATGTTAGTGTGATACAACCTGAGTTTAGTAAAGCTATCAGAACAATGGATGTGGAGACCCTAAAAGAGCTATCTAAATCATACCAGAAGTTTTCTGAGCCAGATATTCCCAAAATTAATCCATTTGATAGTGTTATACTAAAAGAAGTAAAGCAAATGATACTAAATAAGCCCCATGATCAAATAGTGCAAATTCTTTTATTCTGGGAAACCTACCCCATAATAGTGGATCCATATACAATAACAAAAATAATCCTAGATGAGGTGGTTCCAATCATACGACGAGCTATTGAAGCTTGGACCCCAATAGCTAATCTGCCGATATTCTTAGTGGACTATCTTAGGCTATCATCTTCACAAGAAGAATTCATTCCCTTGGTGCAGCTCGTGTATGATAAAATACTTAACTATTTTAATAACCCCACAATGGAAATTGTCCATGAATTGGATAGTTTGAAGCACTTATGGCTAGAACTATTTCAACAGTATCTTTCGCCCAAGACCTACAACCAATTTTTTGACATTGTATACGAAAAGCTTCTATCCATCAGAGATCCAGAATTGATGTTTGTTATAATGAACTCAGGATTATTCAACTCCCAAAGAGTTGAAATTTATCTAGAATTTGTTTACTTTAATCCTCTTGCTATCGAACTTATCAAGCTACGAGAACAGGACATAGATGTGTTTCTTAAAGAGTTTAAAAAGTGGTATGAAAGTTTAAGTGGTTTCATTAAAAATTATGACTTAAGCAAACAAATACTCGACATAATAAATTGGTACATTAATGTGATTCTTTCTCCAGATACCCCAAGTCTACCTTCATTATATTCGGAGACAATTCCTTCATCCGCCACCATAACAAAGTATTTCAGTAATTTTAATCTGCAAGCCATACTGACAGCCCAACTTTTAACGTCTTTTAGAGATGTAGTGGAAAATTATTGCATTGAAAATAATATTTTATATTCCAAACTGCAATCAACTTATGAGTTCACAAGTGGGTCTTCAAAGTTACAAGGACACGTCCACGAAGATGTATTATATCTTCATTTGGATTCGAAACAGGTACCAATCAATATTTCGCAGCTATCGAGTTTTTTTCACTAAAGAAATGAATTGTGGTCCAATCAAAAATGTTCGTTTTCTAAACAGAGCAATAACAGGACATAAATCTCTTGTGATGGGGTACCAGAGTAGTAGAAGCTATGGAGTGGGTGCCCAACTCAAAAAGATCAATAAGTCCATAAATAAAATTGGTGAAGAAGACACCAAAGAAAGTAAAGCAGTTTTGGGAGTGGTGAGAAAGATTGGAGGTATATCTGTAATAGTGGTATTATGTTCATTATTATGGGCTAGTCTGTTCTCAGATATGCCCACTGAACTATCAGCCACTGAATCATACCAAGAAGTGGACTTAAAGAAAGACGTTAGATCCTAGATGAATGTATGAAATTTATGATAATGTCCATGTAGTCATAGTGGTTTTCTCTATTTCTGTGATTGTGATACTTCTCTGATGTGTAGCATGAAATTACTAACACAAATACCTACCAAGTTATACGTATCTTCACACCAGTATGACAAATCGTGAGCATCACATTTTCTCGAATTTTTCATTTCAGCTTACTAACACAATGTTTAGAACACTTCCTAGGACACTCCGAAACACAAGATTTGCTGCTAGAACTTATAGTTCTAGAGCCACAAGAATCTCCACCCCAACAAAATTCATTACATTTGCTGTGGGAGCAGGAGTTGGTAGTTTGGCCTATAGTCAAATCCACAATGATGTTCCAGAAACTCAAATTCATGAAAACTTAGAAAAGTCGGCTGAAATCGTAGAGGTCAAAGCCCCTGAGCCAGTTGAAGTCAATGTCCTGGAACAGTCGATTGTTGAATCAGCAGAAAAGTCCGCTGGTAAGCCAGTTGAAACCACCGAAAATGCCGGTACCCCAGAAGGCGAATCAGAACCAAAAGGTGAACCAACTGCTGAAGACTATGAAGGAGCCGCTTATAATCCAATTACTGGAGAAATCAATTGGGATTGTCCATGTCTCGGAGGAATGGCCCATGGACCATGTGGAGAAGAATTCAAGGAAGCATTTGCGTGCTTTGTATACTCAGAAACTGAACCCAAAGGTATTGACTGCATTAAAAAGTTTGAAGCCATGAGAACTTGTTTTAGAAGATATCCAGAACATTATAAAGAACAATTAGAAGAGGATGATTCGGAGCCAGAACCTCAGGCTCCAGAGACTTCAACTCCAGAAGCTCCAAGTCCGGTTGAAGTCCAAGCCCCAGTTGGTACTTCAGCTCCAGAGGCCAAGGCTTCATCTGATTAATTGTAAATAGCTGTATATATTAACAACATTTTTTAGTTTTAGATCGAGATAAATCGATACTCTCTATTCCTACTTCTTGTCTATCATGTTCTAATCCAAGTTGTGCCACTCGTTTAAATACTGTCTCCACCATTTCATATTTCTTACTACAAATTTCAAATACATCTTTTTCCCAATCCACATAAGCATCTAGATTAACTTTATTGTTTAAAGTTAAAATCTCTCGTATCTCTTCAAGATCAACACTCCTTTCATTTGTTTTATCAATTTTATTACCTACTATTACTACCCCAGGATTTGGTACTTTACAATGTTCAATAAATCTAATAAACCATTGTTTTAAACTTAATAAACTCTCATAATTAGTTATATCATATACTAATATTACCACATCTGTTCCCCTATAAAATGCCTGGGTAAGTGAATTAAATCTCTCCTGTCCTGCAGTATCCCATACTTGTAAAACAACTTTCCCAACTGGTAATTCAATGGTTGATGTTAAATAATCTCCTCCTATTGTTGCCTTGTAAGCATTGGAAAATATTCGATGAATTAATTGTGATCGTATACATGTTTTACCAACTCCCAGATCTCCTAATAAAACTACTTTACAACTGTCCATTTATTAAATTCATTCAGCTGTCCTCGTCTGTTGGCCCCTCACGATTTCACGTTATCTCAATGTTTTTTGGTCTCAAATTTTCCTTTAAACACAGCAATGAAGTTATATTATATAGGTATTCTTAAAACATCAGGTTCAAAAGCAGTTGAACTTACCAATGCCAAAGATTTATCCCAATTTTCTTTCTTTGAAAGGTCAAGTGTTGGACAATTTATGACATTTTTCGCCGAAACTGTCAGTCAAAGAACTACTAGTGGACAAAGGCAATCAGTTGAAGAGGGTAATTATATTGGTCATACATATACTAGATCCGAAGGTTTATCATGTGTTATTATTAGTGATAAAGATTATCCCGTTAGACCTGCTTATTCATTAATTAATAAGATTTTAGAAGAATATTTATCATTACACCCAAAAACTGAATGGGAGCTGATCCAAGAAACAAATGCCAGTTTAAATTTTGACAATTTAAGTGTTTATTTATCTAAATATCAAGATCCAACTCAAGCGGATTCCATCATGAAGGTTCAACAAGAATTGGATGATACCAAGATTGTTTTGCATAAGACCATTGAGAATGTTTTGCAAAGAGGTGAAAAATTGGACAGCTTAGTGGATAAATCTGAAGCATTAAGTTCAAGTTCTAGAATGTTTTATAAACAAGCAAAGAAAACCAATTCTTGTTGTATAATTATGTAGGGATAGATTTGGTAGTTAGTAATTTACATTAATGTTATAGTTGTTTTTTTAATCCTTATTATATCGTATATTCTAGTCTATCATATCAGTTATATTGACTCTTAATTACATCAAATGCTTTTAACAACTTTCTTCTTGCTCCTAAAGCTTTAACTCCTTTTTGTTCTAACTGTTCGTCACTTAATTCTATCAATTGTTTCCAGGGAATATCTTTAAGACATTCGGTGTATTTATGTAAACGTAACAACTTTAACCACGCAGGAATGTTATTTAATAATTCAAGATTAGTTACATCCGATGGCATTGAACTATTAGATGAGCTGGAATCTTTTTCTCTGTTGGGAGATTTTGCTTTAGGATTTGGCAGTTTTAACTTATTTCCAACAGGAACTGAAGATGAATTAACAGCTCTATTAGTTGGATCATTATAAAATCCTTTCTTATTTGAATCCAATGCAACTCTTGAATTAATTGTTGCCAAAGCACCTAATTTTTGGGACATATCAAAACTTTCATAGTCTTCAGGACTTTGACTACTTAACCCAGGACTTTGGGAAACCAAACCAGGTGAATGACCTGCAGCTAATTGTAAGAAGTTGGTCTTTTCAAACAAATGATTTGTTGGAGACTTTGCTCTATCAAGATACTTCAATGGTTTTTGCTGCATATGAGGGTCAGCTGATTTTGGACGATTAAATGTCTTAAAATTATTAGGTCTTGGTTTTGGTTGATGTAAAGTCCTATCATCAAGGTTTAAATTATCCATATCATTTAATAAATCAGGATGACTTTGATAAAATGGAGGTGAAACCACATTAAATACATTCGATTGAAGTTGCTGAGGAGTTGAAAGTTTTTGATCTAATTTAGTCTTTAAATTAAATAAAATATCCAAAGATAAATTATTACATAAATGATCCATCATCATCATACTATCTTGAGGATTTAATTTTTCAATCCAACCGGTGAATTTAATTAGTTGTTGGTAAAAGTCTGCATGAATATTTGAAGGATTATTTGATTGAGGTACATTGGAAGAAGATGGGAAATCCGAAACAGTTTGAGGTCTTGGAAGATAAAAATTTTGATCTAATAATGACCCAAGTCCAGCTTGTGGCCCATTATTGGTTGGAATGGGTGAAGAAACATTAAAAGCATTATTGATAGGTGTCTCGTTTAGATCTAAATTTAAATCGGCATTTAACGTATTAAACTCTTGTTGTAAATTATATCCAACACTTTGTTGCCGTTGACCATGAGTTGAAAGAAACTGATTTAAAAGTGATTCTGAATCCGGATTTGGTCTCCCATTTGTAGACTGAATATTTGATGATGAAGGATTGGACCCCAAAGGAGGTGGAGATAAAATAATCGGTCTAAAAGGGGAATTGGGTTTGTCCATTTTCAGTTGAATGGAGTTTTTCAATTTAATTATTTATTCGAAGACTTTCAACTGATTTATATAGTTGTGTTCTGGCGGTTGTACAACGTTCGCTGCAATAAAGCTTCTCATCGACGCAATGAATTTTCTATGACATCGGTCTGGGGTTTACGCGCGGATGTTCGGATACCGTGTATATATCATACCTGGATCTTTCATACAGTTTAGCCAGAGTTGGGTCGTTATATATTATGAATCTATTGTATAAATAGAATTAGTGGATTAACCACTTAATGCTTCAATATTCTCATTTCCGTTATCCGTTCCGATATTTATGCTCCCATAATCTTACATAATTTCACATATTACAAATGCTGATGCCATGGATTATAATATTGATAGTTTATTCATTTCTTTGTAGCCAAAATTGTTTGTTCTCTTTAACAATTTCTCCGGTGTATCCTAATTGAGGTAATAATTCAATAATATTATTAAATAAATTTTCGGCAAATGTGTTAATAAAGAATATTTGACCTTTATGAAGGTTTTTATTCACTTCAAGAACTTTTGATAAATCAGTTGGTACTTTGTCATATGAAACGTCAAAGTTTTTTGAATCATCTTCAATTTTTTGTTCTAATTTTGATACTTCATCAAATTCTCTTGACAAAACTAATGCCCATTGAGCTGATACTCTTAAAGGTCTTGTAACATTCGAAATATCTGCACATTTAATTAATAAACTTGAAACAAGTTTAATTAAATTGACCTTGTTAATTGAGTTTTCTTTAACGTGATTTTCTTTATGGTCTTGGTGTATATGATTCACAGTTGTTAACTTCTCAATATACTCAAAATGCTCCGCCATATCTGTTGCTAAGATACAAGTTATTATTAAATCCTTGACATTGATATTCAAATCGGTATCAATTTTACTTGATAGTAATTGAGGCCAGTTGATTAACATTATCTTATTAAGGAAAACTGAAGAATGGAATGATTCCAAAACAGATCTTTCATTAAATATTAGTGAAGTAGGACTTGAATGTTTGATCATAAACTGATTTGTTACACCTGGATGTCCCACATCATGTCCTAAAGCAGCTAATAATAAGGATAAAGTTTGAATAAGATTTAAATTAGTCTCTTCTGGATTCAATTTGGTATCATTCAATTTAGTCATTGGAATTAATTCAATGGCATTACCGAATTTTTCAGAATTTAAACATATTAACTCATTAGCTCTTGGGTTGGTTTGAAATTGAGTGAAAGACGGTAAATAACCCAACCTTATAACATAATGGAAACATGCTTGTAAAACATCAACTGCGTGTCTAAAGTTATGGAAAGGGTTTCCATTTTTATAAGTATCTCTTACCATAAATATTAATCCCATTATTTCATTATCATCTATGACAATCTGTTTAAATAATTCGGGGTCATTAACTTCGATTTGATCCAAACAATACTTAATGATTAAATAAACACAATAAATTAAGTCATCATTAGATAATTCATGAGCTGGGAAAGACCAATGACCCACTAGATTACATAATTTTGAAAGGTGACTAGTCTCAAAGTTCGATAGTAAATGGATAAAACTTATTTCTTTCATGAGTAAGCTTTTGAGTTCACATATTTTTTGATTAGTGACAAAGCTCTTATTGATACTACTGCTTAAAGTATATGACATGGTGTAAATAATGTGTTCAAACTCTAGATCATATTTTGATCTGTCTAAAGATCTAGCACATCCACATCCTGCACCAGTACCATATTGATCGTTTATATTCGATTTCTTAGTACCCGTCCAGGTCTGAACTCTTGAAATTCTGTCTTTGATTAACACTTCAAAACTTTCCACTTGACGAAATATCTCCTTGATAAATTTTTCATTCAATTCTTGCTTTTTTAACACAATAATGTTGAAATGACTAAAATAATACTTCAAAAGTAAATGCTTTGAATCATAATCTAATGCATCTAATTTTGAATGAGATTCAGTTATATTATCTAGTACAACAATGGTAAGATTATTAGTATCATATTCTTTATTTCCTCTTTTGAATAAAATCTCCACCAACTTTTTAAATGATGATTCATATGTTATATTTGCCTCGACATCATGTAATTGTGGAATGTGGTCCAGGGAGTTAACAAATATTTCTGTAGAAGGACCTATCACTTCCATCTTGGGATGATTTAATTGAAAAATTAAGGAAATGAATGGGAAAAAGTCGGAATTTAATCAATATAATTTAATTTATAGAATTTCCTTATAATATTTATATTCTGACTTATTAATTTATCGTTATTTGCTCTCCTTCTACCTGCAATCCAGGATCTTGTATCGTGAAAAAAAACTTGTGCGAGGAGAAAGAAACAAAGGGCGTGGCCGAACCCATTCCCCTTCGGTTGAGTGATCTGGAAATTATAACCGTTGGGAATGGGTCCGGGTAATGTTCATTGTAAATATCTATATAACCACATGATTATTAAGATAAAACTTATAATAAGGGCAAAACTTAATTGTTTTAATCGAGTTTTACTAATTTCTTTGGCCTCTTGCATGAATTTGTAGTCGATATACTCGAGGGTTTCAATCACGGATGCAAAATCTGTATTGATGGTAGTTTTACTTTGATTCACGGTATATTTGATTCGATTGAGTCGACACTCGAGATTATCCAAGGTATATACCAAATCTTTAAGTTTATCAACGTTCCGGTTGATTTCGGGTTTAAACTTATCGGAAATCGTATTGGAGCTTTCTTGTAAATGACTATCTATATGCTTAATTGTGGAATTCATGTCTTGAAGTTTGAGGACCAAGTCTTTAAGTTGATCGGGATCCACGTACTCTTGGATCTTGGTGAAATTTAGGGCTTCATTAATGGACTTTAGGGTGTTCAATATTGGATCTAATCGATTAGATTTGTCTTCATCATAGGAATCCAAATCTTTAACTATGGTATCGATATTAAGGAGGTAATTTGTGAGTTCCTGATCACTCTTGATGTGTTGATCGAATGGGGAATACTCCACGTAATCAAACTCCTGTTGTTTAATCTTGGCTTCGTCTATTGAATAAAATTGATCCACCAACGTCTTTCTATCGGATTTCCTGGGACTCTTCCCAGGCTTGGGACTTTTATTGAATTGTTTGAGGTTTGTTTGGGAATGGAACGGCTCATGAATAATTGGCTTTGTGCTTATGGCTCCTAAATTAGTAGATGAATGGGAATTCCTTGAAATATCTTCAGGTTTCTTAAGCCCTCGTTCATATAAATCCTTCCGAAGTTGATCTAGTCCGGCATATTCGGTAAATGAATTCCTCTTGGACCCTCGTAAACTGGTGGAACCAGAAGTGGAGATGCTTCCACTTCGACTGTGGGCCACAGGAGGTGTTATACTTGTGAGTGGAATGGCGGTGGAGTTCTGGCTAAGCTTGTACCGTTAAAATGCGACTTGAGGGGATTTGGGCCAGGGATTTGGGGAGACCAGCTCAGGGCCCAGGGCTCTAGGCTCTGGGAAAACGACCCTTGACACAAGAACTCCTCATCAAGAAGCTCACCTGGTGCTGGGTCCTAGTCCCAAGCCTGTCCTGGCTCTCACAGATACCCCAGTTGACCTGTAACCTGGGACATCTGTAACCTGGGACCAGTATGTACTACCTGCTTCAAGCACACGATCAATTCACTCTACCTCTAGCACGTTCCTGATCCGGAGATTTGGGTCCAGAATACAACCACGGAATTGGATGCAAATTTATAAAACCTTATCCCAACAATCATGGAGCAGAAACAGGAGCCAATAGTGGCCCAACAACCCCAACTTAAGACAACTCCAATCCCTCGTGGAACATCTATCGGAATTACATCCCCATCATACGGCTTCTTACCCCCACTCAATCAGTTTCGTAACCAGATATTAATAGCACGAACCTTAAAAGTATATGCATGGAAAATCAGAACCTCTAAGCGAGATAACTCCTCCACCAGCAACTCCAGCAACTACAGGAGATAAGAAATCGTGACCCTGGTGGTGGATATAATAGGAAAGAGTCAAGATTCCCAAATAGTCGGTGGTGCATGGGTCAATAAAGGGACCAATATGTCCAAATGGGGAACGGTACGCTTTAAACAATAAATGTGAAACCCGAACAAACCCTTGGCCAACCCCGACAAGTGAATAAACAAGCGAATAAACGGGTAAATATCCACCAATTAAAAGCTAATAGTTTAAGCTTTTCTTTGAGCCACTAACCGGGGTTGTAAGTTGATCATTGTTACGGTTTCCAAAGGTCTATTTTAAGGAATAATTAATCAAAGAGTAAATCCGAACCCCAGCAATTACGGATCAATAAAGGCAACGGGGGTTATGTACACCACCCAAACCTTAAGTCAATAGTTTCCAATTCAAAGTTGGAGTGGTGGAACTTAATCCGTGTTTGACAAACGGCGTTCTTAATCTATAATTATAATTTTATTCAAGGTATAATTCTTCACAAATTATTTCAACGGTGAAAAATAATTGTAAATCACTCGGCTGTTTACACCTGATAGCAATCGATTTATAAGCCGAGTGTCAACCCGCTTAAACTGACCTCCAATACCCGAATAGTTATTAATTAAGGTTAAGTCTCGAGAAAATATTTAGGGAATATCAGTTGAAAGAACTTCAATTACTTGTAAATTATACTTTTTAACTTCCATTGTTCTTTATATAATTCATAAAAGTTTTGCCGAAGCACCAGTTAAATGAAGGGTAGCAGGTTGCAATTTATTTAAACTTTGAAGCCCTTACCTACCCCAACAATTTCATTTGCATCGAATGTATGTGACAGTGGTAAATTCGTGGTCTATATGCAGATACCATGATCTTAGCTATTGATAAACTTCAAATCTGTCGATAATAGGTCAAGAGGCTTTCCCAAATGGGAATTTATTTTATCACAATATTCAGAAGGAATTCAATTCAAATATGTATAAATACACCAATTAATCCTTAATTCTAATCATTAAAAAATGTTTTTTGCTATTTTATGTTGTTTAATGTCTATTGCCACTTTGGCATTAGGTGATTCCCAAAATTGGGAACTTAACTATTCTCCAATCCGTGAAGATATTGTTAGAGCCTTGTCAACTGTTTACATGGTCGATGGTAACTACACTGGTTATTTCTACTCAACTGCTACTAACTTCAGAAAACTGGGATCCGCAACTGCAAGTACCTACATGGGCTTCCAACCAAGAGCTCATCAAGAATTACAACACTTAACTTACAGTGTCTTTGGTGAGGGAATTTATCACTTTGACACAAACAGATGTCACTCTGGTGCTGATTCTTGGAATGGGGCTTCATGTGCTGCCGAATACCCATTCAAATTCGGACAAAACTATACTTTTGAAATTGTTAGAACTTTAGTTACCGAAGAAGGTAATAACACTTGGACTGGTTCCGTTATTGATGAAGTTACTGGAGACAAATTTTACGTCGCTGAATTCACTACTCCAGCTTCTTATGGTTTAATGGAGTCTGCATCTTACTGTTTTGCTGAATGGTACTTGTGGAAAGATGATGAATGTTTCCCTAAATCTACCTACTATCAATTTGCCACCACTTATTTCAATGAAGCAGGTGAAGAATTCCAAGGTAAATTCACCAAAGGAAACAACTGGGATTATTCAGATGGCTGTTTCGACGGAAAAACTACTAACCAATATGTCAAATATAATGACACTTGTATTTTATTTGAAAATGGTTTCTACAACACTCCAACTTATACTTAAATAAAATGTTTTGTTTTTAATTAAAAGTTCTCTTTTACCTATATTTCCCCTTGTGTTTGCTTTTACTGCTATAAAGCCACATTTTATATTTCGCAGCCAACCTACTTCTTTTGGTTAAGAGACGAGAGAAGGAGATTACTTGCATGTATCTTAACAAAACTCATTTTATATCTATTTAGCAGCAGATCCACGTCCACCAGAACCTGCCATAATTAAATCGAGTGATTCTTTACTCAATTCCACATCTGGTAAAGGTTTACCTTGTCCTTTAGGAGCTGGTAAGAATCCGATTTTAATCAAGTAGCTTATATAAACACCCATTAACTCTTCTGTAACACCTGCAGGTGTCTTGAAGTCAGCTTTGTAGTTGCTCAAAGATTTAGATGTATTAGAATCATCTAATTCTGGCGCTTTGGTGTTTTGAGGCAAATCATCTAATACGAAATGCAATAATGGGAATAACGCTGATTCTTTGGATTTATTCACAACAAAGTCTTCTAATTCGTTTTTCCAAAGTGGGTAATCGTCCTGTTTTAATCCATAACCATATTCATTCAATGCACCAATAAACTGGTTAAATTTGATTCTTGGATGTGCAGTTACTTGAGATACTGTCATAGTAGCAGTAGCAGGATAAAGAGCAGTTGAATTGACTATTCTTGCCACATGATCAACTGGTACCATGTTAACATTATTACCAATATCAGGATATATTCCCAATTCACAACATCCTTTCAACATTCTCAATAAGAAGTCATCGGTGTTACTGGCACCGGTTTTACTATAACCAGTCACATAACCAGCTCTGATGATACTTCCAGCCAATCCTCTTTCACCAGCCTTTCTGATAAGATATTCAGCTGCCCATTTACTTTGACCATAACCATTTCCTAATCCGGAAGATGAACCTTCAAGATCATCAGATTCAGGTACACCATTTCCTCCTTGTGCAATAATTTCATCAGATAATCTGATGTAGTGATCAGTATCCACAGCAGAAGTTGAAGATACAAAAGCATAATATTTAGCTTTACCAACACCACATAAATTCATTAAGTGAACTGAACTGATAACATTAGCTTCTCTTAATTGAGAATATGGATAAACCCAATGAACAAATGCTCCGTTATGGATAATAACATCGATTTCTTCTGCTAACTTATCATAAACTGATTTTTCTAATCCTAAATCACTTTTGCTCAAGTCTGCTAATACCACATTGATTTTTTTAGCCCATTCTTCTTTCCAAATACCAAATGTTTTACCAGCATTACGGATTCTATCTAAACCAGCACTCTCTGATTTAGCTCTTACATGAGCATAGACTGTTACATCCAAGTTGGAATTTTCAAATAAATCTTGAAGGATAAATGAACCAAGGAATCCAGTTACACCGGTAACAAATATGTTCAAATGCTTGGAAGTGTCTAAGTCTTTCAAAGTAGGATAGGAATCAAGTAACATTGTCTTACTTAATTCTCTAGCATCGTCAGAATAACTAGTTTCTTCTTGCTTGACGTCTTCAGTCTTGTCACCAGCTAATTCGAAATCATTACCTTTGACAAAACCATCAACTTGTTTGGAAAAAGCTTCGAGTGTTGGATTACTAAAGATGATACCCAATGGAACATCAACGTTAATCTTCTTTCTTAATTCAAAAATCATTCTAGTGGCTAAAATGGAGTGTCCACCCAAATCGAAGAATGAATCGGATTTACTTATTGAAGCTGGTCTATTTGGCAACACGTCTATCCACAAATTGCATACCAAGTTTTCAACTTCACTTAAAGACTCTTCTGGTTCATTGGACTTGGAGAATTTGGCAACAGCAGCTAATTGTGCAGTGTCAGGGAAAGGAAGTTTAGGCTTATCCACTTTACCATTTGGATTCAAAGGTAATTTAGCCAATGGTACAATCAAAGTTGGAATAGCATAACTGGCCAATCTTTTCTTCAAATAACCTTTGATGTCCTTGATTAATTCTCTGTATTGAACTAAGCCTTGAACAATTGGATCATCAGCAACATCTTCCATTTCTGACTTAAAATTTTCAAGCTCTTTGGAGTCCTTTGGAACAATATAAGAAATCAAAGTAGGCTCTTCATTTTTGTCTCTCTTGACTAAAGTAATGTTTTCTCTAACATGAGGATGTTGGGATAAGTGTGTATCGATTTCACCCAATTCAATTCTGAAACCTCTGATTTTAACTTGATCATCTGCTCTTCCACAACATTCAACATTACCATCAGGCAAGTATCTACCTAAATCACCAGTTCTATAAAGTCTATCTCTTGGTCCTAGCCAGTCTTCTCTCCAATCTTCGTTTTTGTTTACTTCTTGATCTTGTTTAGTCCAAATTTCGGGGTCAACATACCAATTGGTAACGAATTTTTCAGCATTCAAGTCTGGTAAGCCTCTATAACCAGCAGATAAACCTGCAGCTCTGACATAAATTTCACCAACTTCACCTACACCACATGTTTGGCTTCTATCGTTACGGTTTACAATAAGTAATTGCACATTGTACATACCAGTACCAGCAGGCATAACGTCTTTCAAAGATTTCAAGTATAATGGATCTGACTTAACACTCTTGATTTCGTAGTAAGACACAGCCCTTTGGGTCTCAGTAGTACCATACATATTTACAATGAAAACATTTTCAGCCAATGATTGTAATCTCAAACAATCTCTCTTGGTAAGAATATCACCAACAAAGAAAGCATGGTGTAATTTGGGGAATGGGGTAGTAGCCTGGGCACTTAATAATTGACCCATGGCTGGAGTTAAGTGAGTAACAGTAGCACCATATTCTGCCATCCAATCAGCTAATTTACCAGGAGTACCAATGTCATCAGCAGTTGGAATTAATAACTGGGCACCCAAGAATAAGGGAGTAAACATGTCTCTTTGAATTGGATCATGAGCAATACCAGACAACATGGTGAATTTGTCGTTCTCAGATAAGTTAAATCTTTTAGCCATCCAAGGGAAATAGTACGCTAAAGAGTAGTGACGTCCCAAAACACCTTTTGGAATACCTTCAGAACCTGAGGTGAATGACAAAGTTGGATTTGAATCTGGTCCAACTTTGACACCTGTAGGTACATCACCATATTGAGCATACTTGGATAAACAGTCTGAATCTTCGATTAAACCACCTTGGATGGAACCATCATCATTGATCTTCAATTGTGGAATTCTAGTGACAACATCTAACTCCTTATCAATGTAATCAACAACCAATTGGTCCAAAACACCTGCTTTTTCCAAACCTATTAAACCTCTTGGTTTAGCAACTGATAAGTAAATGTTTTGTCTTGCTGGAGGATAAGCAGGATCAATAACTGAAAAGGTAGCACCTGCTTTCAAAACACCCATAACTGCTATCATCAAGTCAACACCTCTATAAGCGTAAATCATAACGATGTCCCCTTTTTTGATACCAGTTTTAACTAAATAATTACCAATAATATTAGAAGCTTGGTTAATTTGTTTATAGGTGAATGTTCTTGTTTTAGATTTTGGATCCATGAATGATTTTGTTTCGACCACACATGTTCTTTCTGGGTGTTTCAAAGCATTTTCCATGAAAATATCTTGAATAGCACCTCTGTATCCCCACCAATCAAGTTCTTTAGTTGGATCAGGTAAGAAGTCAACTTGTGATTTAGTTACCAAATTTATCTTAGAGATTTCTGTTTTTGGGTTTTTAACAGCAGATTCAACTGCTTTATTGAATTGTTCCCCAAACATAATGATTCTTTCTTGTTTGAATAACAAACCATTATAGAAAATTTCAATTCCCTCTTCATTGTAGAACAAAGCCAAATCTCTTATTGATCCCTGGACAGATGTGGATAAGTTTTGGTTTGAATTGCTGTATTCAAATGACATTCTGAACAAATTTGGATATTCTTCTAATTTCTTAGCCTCTTTGATGGCTTCTGAAATATCATCTAAAGATTTATATGAGGACGACTCCTTTTGAGATTTAGTATACTCTTGTTCAACCGTCTTAACAAGATCTTCAAAACTGATAGTAGGTGACATACTTAATCTGATAATGAATTCTTTGGCATCATCTTTGGAATTGACAGCAAGAACAATGTCTTCGTCCCCCGTAAGTCTGAAAATTAACAAAATGAATACCGATAAACTGGTAATGTAATCAGATTTGGTAGAAAATTTGATTCCATAGTTAGCTTCAATTACTTTATTGTTGGCTGGTCTCAAATAGTCAAATGGGAATATAGATAATGTAGGATTATCAAGATATTCCAACCAATAACTACTCATTTTGAACTATGGGTTTTGAGATTTGAGATTGAAGATTTTTGATAGAAAATTTTGACTGCGAATTTTGACTGAAAATGAGTCATGATGAAAGAGGGAGAGATTAGATCTGGAGATATTTTATGCCAGGGGAAGTTAATATGTATTTATATTGAACTTGTGTATTCTCTGAAGTTGTGGTAGTATGTAGTATTAATTTGGGGGAATTTTGCTCAATTTTGAGATGCTCAGGGTTATTTGGGTTCAGCCGTGCTTATGGGGACACATGCCTCTGTGGATTATGGGTGGAAAATCACCCTGATACGGTTTGAAAACGGTAAAAAATATATTGTCTATACATACGAATCGATTTAATATGAAACCAGGAGACTTAATTCATGAATAAGAATTGTAAGTCTTCTGGAGTTAATTTACTAATAGCAGCATCATCATGATTAATGGTGGCATGGATCATATTGGCCTTCTTTTCTTGTAATTCTATAATCTTCAGCTCAATACTATCTTTGATGCAGAATCTAGTAATCTTTATTGGTCTTTTTTGACCAATTCTATGAACTCTATCCATAGATTGCCATTCAACAGATGGATTCCACCAAGGATCCATAAGAAATACCCGTGAAGCTTCACAAAGATTTAATGCAACTCCACCTGCCTTTAAGGAAACAAGGAAAACTTCCACCTGGGTATTTTCCATGAAATACTTGATTGTATTGTCTCTTTGGAGTGGTGACATAGATCCTTGTAATTTAACAGTCTCAAAACCAGCTCTTTTAAGTCTCCATTCAATTAAATCCAACATGGAAGTAAATTGAGAAAACACAATTGACTTAAGTGTATGCTTATCTGATCTAAGCTTATATAACTCTTCAACCAACGCTTCGATTTTTGTAGAAGATTTCCATTCGTTCCCGTGTGTACCCAATTGAATTCTATTAACAATGGAAGCTTTGGAGAATTCTTGTTCATCTACTTCCAATGCAGGTTGTTGGAGATCAATAGATAATCCGATATGGCACACTGGACACTGAAGTTTAGATTCGTCTTCACCAAAAGACTCACAATACTCTTGAATACACATTCTGCAGAACTTGTGATGACATTTGGATTCAATTGGTTCTTCTGCTTCATCATCACACACTTGACAAATGATTACACCCGATACTTCCCCGGTTAATGGATTGTTGCGTGCCTTTTTTAATACTAAATCAGGATGATCTGCCAATTGTCTCATTCTAGTAATTAATGTGAAAATATTAGCATAATTATTTAATACCACACCTTCTGCAACATAATCATTGAATTGTCTTTTTGAGTCACTATACAATGACACATATAAATCCTTCTCTTCGGGGTTAAATGTATCATACCGAATTTCAACTGTTCTTGGAGGAAGCCCTAAATCATCAGCCCTTTCAAGCTTAGTTCTTCTCAACATAACATTCTTTAGAAGAAGCTGAATATTCTGGAAACTTGTAAGTCCATCACCTTCAATACCAAATTTTTGGATATTTTTCAACATGAAGTGATTAAAGAAGTTGGTGTGAACCATAGGAGCATGCCCACATAAATCACAATGCCTCCAATCACTGAATAACCATTCAGTACTAGAACAATCACATTTAGTACAAAAATACTCGTGAAATGGACGAAGTTTCATAAATCTGATCAAAGAATACATCTCACCAATTTTATTTTGAAGTGGTGTACCCGTCAAACACCATCTTTTCTCTGTTTGTAAATTGTTAGCTGCTTTTGCAGTTCCACTAGTTCTATCTTTTATATTATGAGCTTCATCAAGAATTACTCTGTAGAATTTAATGGCATGGAGGGCTGACTTTTCCTTGACCACACCATCTTTTCTTTTGAAACCATAATTTTGCTTTCTGAAAACAGATTCTAACACAGAATAAGATGTTAATATAACATCGTATTTAGAAAGTTCTGCAACATCAGTACTTCTATTAGCACCATGAAACAACAAAACCTTTAATTGGTTATCAGTGTGGTTCTCTATTTCGTGCTTCCATTGCATAAGAGCAACTGTAGGACCCACTACCAAATTTGGTTTTTTAGTTAAATCACTCATAAAAAGCCCAATAGTCTGAATGGTTTTGCCCATACCCATCTCATCTGCTAATATTCCACCACCAAATTCACCATCTTCTTGTTTCATTAGCCAATTTAACCCTTCAAGTTGGAACGGTAAAAGTCTGATGGACATCCCGGGTGGTTGAGGAGCTCTTTCAACGGGTATTTGCGGTAAAGCTTCCAAATATGGGAATACATCTTTCAAATAAGGATGATTATCATATAACTTCCCAGTTATTCTAGTAAAATAAGGGATTTTGACCTTGGGTGGCTTTTTCTTAGTAGCTCTTTTAGCTCTCTTTTTTTTGGGAGGCGGCGGCTCATGTTCTATTAAAGGAATATCATCATCTGACAACTCTATAGCATCGTTTATACTAACCCCAGATCTATCAACGAATGATTCTTGGAGAATTTCAATGTCATCTTCTTCATCTTCAGGCTCTGGGTCATTATCAAGCGTGTACTCTTCATCTTCGTCATTAGAAACTTCTTCGATTTTCTTCTTCTTGGGAGATTTTTTCTTAGGTTTTGACGTGTTTTGACGTGTTTTACGTCTCTTAGAAGCCATACCACTACTCCCTTCTTCAGGTTCTTCAAGATTTTGGTCCAGATCACTGTTCTCGTTGTAGCTGTGCTTCAGAGATACTCTCCTAGGTCTCCGTCTATTAGAAGCATAGTCCTTGTCATTTACCACAAAACCTCCTCCCATATCACTATCGGATATTTCGGATGTATTCGAACTCATATCCGCTGCTCTGATGTATATTAGTAGAAAGAAAGGTGATTAGTAACCAAAATACCAAAAGTAGAAACCTAATGAGAAACTGATAACCCGGTTTGGTTTCGCGCACGCTCCTGAGATGAGTCTTATCTCCTGTCATCTGTTGGTGGATTACAAGATGTTTAGAGGTGTATAATGTTAGGAAGAAGAAAATTCGTCCCTGTAGAATGATTTACATTATTACATAAGTTAATTAACAGCTGTGGCAACAGAAGACATGGCTCTATCGGTTCTTTCAGCATCGTATTCGAAATCAAAGTAAGATTTATCGAAATGGTGAACTCTAATAAAACCATCTTCTCCTCCACTTGCATATCCGGTACCATCAGGATGTACTGCTATGGTATTCAAAGGACCGAAATGACCTTTGACTCTACCAATTTCATCAACAAATACTTTATGATAGAATCTTGCTTCGAATTTACCTTGATTTTCTGCAGTGGTGGTAACATTTCTTGCTTCTTGACCACCTCCCAATACAATAAAGTTCTTTACTGGGGTTATAGCAGCACAGTTCATTGGAGCATCTGCTTTGTAAACTTTCATTATTTCAAAGCTTTCGACATCAATTAAGGTTGAACATTTATCTTTAGATGAAGTGATAAAGTATGATTTATCTTCTGGACTAAACTGTATATCAGTTATGGAAACAACTTTTTCTTCATTATGAATACCATGTGCTTTAACAGTTTGGATAAATTTACCGGTATTACCATCATATTTAGAAATGTGACCATCTTCATGTCCTGCAATTATGTATTGTCCTTTATTAGACCAACCAGCAACTACTACTTTTGTGGCATCTTCTCTGGTTTGAATGATTAATTCTGGTTCTTCAGATTGATTTTTATAATCTCCTTTGTAATTTATATTAAAAACTGTTATAGTACCTTTTTTACCCATCACTTGATCAGTAACTGCTAATAATTTAGAATTATCTGGTGAAAATGCAACTCTTCTAACTGGAGAAGGCATCTCATATTTAAACACCATTTCTCCGGTGGCAACCTTCCATAATCCCATGGTTAAATCAGCGCTTCCAGTAGCACATAATTCAGTTTCTGAGTCAACATCAATTGACCAAATCGTACCCATATGTCCTTCCAAAGTACCCAATCTTTCTCCATTAGACGAATACCAGATGGAAGCAGAATTATCCTTGGACACCGAAAACAAAAGATCTCCTTCTCTATTATATTTAACTTGTGTGAGGGAACGTTCATGTCCCATTAACTTAATTGGTCTCATACTTGGTGGCTGTTTCTGTGCTGAGAGATGAAAATTTTTATCGCGCAGAGAAAAGTTGGGCGTGTGTAAACCGAAAATGACACCTTGGGGTTTTAGATAGCTAAGGAATTGGGCAATTGGGGACCAATTGGGATTTTGTAATGATAAAATAGATTATCTAACTAACTAGGGAAGTGCACACGGTGTTTGAATCAAATTTGGAGGGATTTTGGTGGTTTAACATACATCCTCAATTTTAGCAGCCACTCCATCATGATCTCCATATTCAAGCTTCAACTTTCTGTTGAAAAGTTCAAGTAACCATTCCATACAGTTCTTAGTGGTGGCGGGATCGTATCTTCCTTTACTCATTTCATCTCTAACGAAAGCATGTTGAGCATCATTAATTTCGATAAAAGTCATTTCTACATTGGCTTCCCTTAATTTACTTCTAATTAAGTCTCTACCGGCCAATGGGACGTGATTATCTTTACATCCGAAAATCATTATAATTTCCCCTTTGATTTCTTTACATCTCTTTAACGAATCATCATTCTGTCCTTCACCTAAAGCGTGGTTATGAATATCAGTTGCAAAGAAACAAACAGCAGCACTAACACGAGGATCAAGAGCAGATCTAAACGCTAAATGACCACCAAGACACATACCTGTAGCCCCAATCTTATTATTACAAGTTGGTAAAGATAATAAATAATCAATGGCTAAAGAATTATCTTCATCATAAGATTTTAATGGTTTTTTGACCTTATAAGCATTTCCCTTATCAGTACCTTCAACATCATAAGCCAAAGCTTCATGAGATTCATAATTATGATAAATACTTGGACAAACAACAATAAATCCTTGACCTGCAATATCCTTAGCGAATCTAGATACGGGACCAGTAACCTGATAAATCTCGCTGTACACCACCACACCAGGAAATTTAACTTTTGGGTAATTTAAAATCTTTGGATGATACACAAAGAGTCTCATTGTGGTACCATAAGAGGTTTTGACATCGTGGAAGGTTTCTTCAATCAACATGTTTTGTAAGTGAAAAATTGCGATTCGGCCCAGTGTTCGAATTATGGGACCCAAACCAGAGGATTAATATGGAAAACAGGGTCAATTGTCCAACATTAAATCGTATATTATGGATCTTTGAAGCTATCATATTCTATTTAGTTTGTGCAGCTTTTCTAGCATCGGCTAAATTTGTTAGTAATTTGACATTGGTTAATTATTCACATACCTTCAGCCTGTTTTCTTCTCATTTTATCTGCATCTGATTCCATTCGTTTTTTAGGGTCACCTTCTTTCTTTTGTGCTTTCTTAGCTTCTTGTTGTTTTTTCTGGTTCTTCGCCCTTGCCAAGTCTCTCTGGTTACCTCTTGCCATGATTGTTGGGGTGAGTTGGAGTTTTGGGATTCGAGATCTGAGGAGAGCTTTTGAGCACACACGACCAGGTAAATAGTAGTTTGGTGATAAGAGATTTTGGTGATGGTTTTGAGGCTTTTGGATGATGTTTGGGGTATTTAGGGTTATTTATATAATTTGTTGGCTTTTTGGCTCTTTTATAGGCTTTTAGGGTAAGTTTATTTGGAGTCTCAGTTTGGCTGCAAATTGTGAATTTTACAAAATTACATGGATTTATTTAAAAATAATTATTAGACTACTGGACTCAAGGGGTAAAACAAACTTTAATAGAGATTAAGTATTTGGTTTATAGTGTATTAACAAACACATGCGAGAGTATCAATACTTAGCTCGATATGTATTAATAAACACTTTGAGAGTTTAGAGATTATACCACTACAATTTCTAATTCCTAAATCAATTTATTACCTATTTACCTATTTTAATCGTTAGTTTAATCAACTTCCTCAACAGTTGGTCCACTTTCACCACCAGGTGCACCACCAGGAGCACCACCAGGCATTCCACCAGGCATTCCACCTGGAGCACCACCAGGGGCACCGCCAGCTTGATAAGCAGCACTCATTATTGGATTTGCAACAGACTCCAATTCTTTTTGCCTATCAGTGTATTCATCAGTGGATGCGGATTGTGATTCATCCAACCAAGAGATGGTTTCATCAACTGCTTTAGATAATTTCTCTTTATCATCGGCAGGAATCTTGTCCTTCAAATCACCATCATTTATAGAATTCTTTAATTGGTAAGCATAAGATTCCAATCCATTCTTGGCTTGAACTCTTGCTGCTTCCTTTTCATCCTCTTCTTTGAATTTTTCTGCTTCATTAACCATTCTTTCGATATCATCCTTTGATAATCTTCCTTTATCATTGGTAATAGTAATTTTTTGTGTCTTACCAGTACCTTTTTCAACAGCGGAGACATTTAAAATACCGTTAGAATCAACATCAAAGGTGACCTCAATTTGAGGAACACCTCTTGGAGCAGGAGGAATACCAGATAATTCAAATTTACCCAACAAGTTATTGTCTTTGGTCTTTGCTCTTTCACCTTCAAACACTTGAATCAAAACACCTGGTTGGTTATCAGCGTAGGTGGAGAAAGTCTCTGATTTCTTGGTTGGAATGGTAGTATTTCTTGGAATCAACTTGGTCATAATACCACCAGCAGTTTCAATACCCAAAGATAATGGAGCAACATCCAATAATAATAAATCTTGGGTCTTAGAAGAAGTATCACCAGTTAAGATAGCAGCTTGAACAGCAGCACCATAAGCAACAGCTTCATCTGGGTTGATGGATTTGTTTGGTTCCTTACCGTTAAAGAAATCAGATACCAATTTTTGAACCTTAGGGATTCTGGTTGAACCACCAACTAAAACAATCTCATCAATTTGAGATTTATCAATTTTAGCATCTCTTAAGACTCTTTCAACTGGGTCAATGGTTGATCTGAATAAGTCAGCACATAATTCTTCGAATCTGGCTCTGGTAATTGAGGTGTAGAAATCAATACCTTCATACAAGGAGTCGATTTCGATGGATGTTTGAGCAGAAGAAGATAAAGTTCTCTTAGCTCTTTCACAAGCAGTTCTTAATCTTCTTAAAGCTCTTTGGTTACCAGATAAATCTTTCTTATTCTTTCTCTTGAATTCATTAATGAAATGATTGACCAATCTACTATCAAAATCTTCACCTCCCAAGTGAGTATCACCTGAAGTGGCTTTGACTTCGAAAATACCTTCATCAATGGCTAATAATGAGACATCAAATGTACCACCACCTAAATCGAAAATTAAGACATTTTGTTCACCACTTGAGTTGGATTTCTTGTCCAAACCATAAGCAATTGCAGCGGCAGTAGGTTCATTAATAATTCTTAAAACATTCAAACCAGCAATTAAACCAGCATCTTTAGTAGCTTGTCTTTCAGAATCATTAAAATAAGCAGGTACAGTAACAACAGCGTCATTAACAGAAGTACCCAAGAAACCTTCAGCAGTTTCTTTCATTTTACCTAAAACCATTGAAGAGATTTCTTCAGGAGTGAATTGTTTAGTTTCACCCTTAAATTCAACTTCAATAACAGGCTTACCACCTTTATCAACCACTTTAAATGGGAAATGCTTTATATCATTCTGTAATTGATCTTCATTAAATTTTCTACCAATCATTCTTTTAGCATCGAAAACCGTATTGGCAGGATTCATTGCTGCTTGATTCTTTGCAGCATCACCGATTAATCTTTCAGTATCAGTAAATGCAACATAAGAAGGAGTTGTTCTATTACCTTGGTCATTGGCAATAATTTCAACTCTATCATTTGCAAAATGTGCAACACATGAGTAAGTAGTTCCTAAATCAATTCCAATAGCTTTTGACATTTTAATTGAAATATTATTTGATGGTAGAAAAGTGGAGATTTTTCACCTTATATAATTTTGCAGTCAATCCCTGAAGTACAGTTGCGAAATTCTAGAAAATTCGAATGAGGAGGGGATTCTCAATTTAGTACGAGGGTACTGACATATACGTCCAGGGGACGAGAACATGCTAGAATATACGCACAGTATCTAGAATCTTCGAGCTGGTTCGAAGAAAAATCACCCCACAAATGGGCAAAACGGTAGGGACACGGGAATAATTTCTGATTTGTGTGCAGGAATCATAGCTGCAAAAAATTATACATTACTAGACAGTTGTTTCTTTCACATTAATTTCTTCTTTGTGGAGGATTTCTCGCTTCAAGTCTTCTTCGGTGATTACGTCAAGAACATCCTCCAAAATATTATCTGATCCTTGGTAGTGTAATGGCACTTTTTCACCACTGAATAACAAATCAATCTCTTCCAAGCTTAAACCTTTGGTTTCTGGATAATACATCCATATGATAATAGCCGATAAGAAGTTAAATATAGCGAAATAAATATAGGTTTTATAACCTATATTCTTAACCGATGGAGGAGTTATTTCAACAATGAGAAAGTTAAAGATCCAATTGGCCATTGTAGATAATCCACAAACTTTGGTTCTAATATGTAAAGGAGCATATTCTGTTGGTAAAAGCCAAGGTGTAGTTAACATTCCATTGGCAAAGAAGAAATTCACCAAGAATAACATAGCAACAGCGGCTGGACCACACCCTTTAACGTCAAGGTGAGCTTGAGTTCCTGCTAATACACACATAGTGGCAGATAAGGCAAAACAATTGGGAATCATAAGTTTACGCCTACCAATTCGATCCATCAAGAACAAAGAAGGAATGACAGAAGCTAAGTATGCAATTCCCATGAATCCTCCCATAAGTAAGGACATATTATGAGACATTCCAAGAGAATCTTGTAAAATAACTGGAGCATAATAAGTAACAAGATTAATACCTGTAAGCTGTTGCATGATCTGAGATCCAACTGCAAGAATTGTTCTTCTAAGATTTCTGGTTTTGTTACGAGAAAACATGGCAGCTATTGAGTTTGAATGCCCAGAAGAAATTTCACTTAATACTGTTGCTCTCACCACTTCTAATTCCACTGTAACTAATTCATGGTTTTCATTATCAATTTGGTCGTTTTTCATTAACCTATAAAGGATAGTTCTTGCTTCATCCATTCGATCATGATTAATGTACCATCTAGGTGATTCAGGAAGGGGAATTATGAATACAATTGTGAGTAAAGCAAATACAATTTGAAATGCAATAGGAAATCTCCATTGAAGTTCTGAGTCAACAAAGGAAAATCCGTAGTCCATCCAATAAGAAAGAGCTACTCCAAAAATGGTAACAAAAAGTTCAATTGTGATATGAACTCCACGATTATTGGCGGGAACCGTTTCTGAATTCCAAATTGGAATAGTTGAAGAATTTATACCATTACCAATACCAGCAACCACTCGTCCAACCATTATTTGAGGAATACCATAAGCAGTACATTGTAATAAAGCACCAATAGATAATATAGAACATCCAGCTATAATGGCCTTTTTACGGCCAATTTTTTCAGCATATAAAAGAGTAGCCAAAGCACCAAAAAAGCATCCAATTTCATAAATTGCAACCACCAATCCTTGTAAAGAACTATTCCCATTCCGATAACTAGTATCAATACTTGGAAATCTATCGGTAAAAGCCTTTCCCGTCAAAAGTCCCGACATAACTCCTTGATCGTAACCAAATAAAAGCCAACCAGTTGAACTTGTAGCAGTAATTGCCCTATAAAGCCATTTTCCTTGTAATTTTGTCATATTTTATGATGATTTGAAAGGGCTTTAGTACCAGATTTATAGCCGTCAAGTTGGTACTCCACCAGTATCGGAAACAAGTTTCCGAAGGTATACCCAACGGTGCCCCACCGGATTCCCCAGATTAATCCTAGGAGAAGGGTTTCCGAGAGCATAAGGAAATGGATATCCATGGAATTCAGTCTCCGAATCATATAAATACGATTGGTAACTTCAAAATCATTAATCATGGTATACATTATAGGCTTAAACAGTGGTTCTCTGTTTGACGGAATTGATGCAGTTTTGGTGAAGATTTCTATGGGAAAAGATGGTCTACCAACTTTTCCAGAATATGTGGATGGAATTACTATTGATTGGCCTATTCAATTACAGGAAAAGATCCTTAAAGCGTTTGAAAACGAACTTAGTATATTTGAATTGACCAGATTAAATTATGAAGCTGGAGCTGCTTATACAAATGCAGTTTATAAACTTCTTGAAAAGAATGGACTTCTGTCTAAAGACATTGATGTGATTGGATATGATGGCCAGACAATTTACCAGGAGCCACCAGATCCCCTGTTGATGAAGAAGCTTGGAAATGACCCGGACCACACCAAAAAATGGTTGGAAGGTGGATACCCGTGTGGATTATTTATTGTAGAATCTGGAGTAGTGGCTGCACTTTGTGATATTACTACCGTTACCCAATTTAGACCAGTAGACCATGCTTTAGGAGGTTGTGCTGCTCCATTAATGCAATTTCTTGACTTCATTGCCTTTAGAAACCAAGGTCCAGTTCTTACTCTTAATATTGGAGGAATTGCTAACCTTCAGCTTGCTGATAAAGATAGAACTAAGATGATGGCGTTTGATACTGGTCCTGGTAATGTTATGATTGATCACATAATGAAAAATAGGTCAAACGGAAAGCTTTCATATGATGATAATGGAAAAACAGGAGCTAAAGGAAAGGTTAATGAAAAGTTATTACAGCAATTAGAAGCTCACAAATTTTTCACCAGACCACCTCCAAGATCTGCTTGGAGATTAGATTTCGGGTCAGAATTTTGTGACGAAGTTCTTCAAAACTATTCTGACTTATCTACTGAAGATTTAATTGCAACAGTTACAAAATATACTGCTACATCTATTAGAAGGGCAATTGAAAAGTTTATTCTACCTAGAGTAACTCCTCTGGAGCTAATTGCAAGTGGAGGAGGAACCCGAAATGGGAATCTTTTGAAAGTTCTTCAACAAGAGTTAGATCAATATGGAATTCAAGTTGTTCTTAGCGATAAATATGGTATTCCTGCAACTTTTAAGGAAGCGATAAAATTTTCAGTTTTAGCTTTTGCAGCCAAAAATAAAATAGCCAACAACATTCCAGCAGCTGGAGGTGCTAGTAGATATGCTATTCTTGGGAAGCTTACATTTGCACCTAGAGAATCTTGTGGTATTTAGCTTTTTTGTTTAAGATTAATACAAAATCATTTTATTATTTACCTCTTAGCTCTAATCTAGGCCAATAAACCTGGTCTACGCCACTTCGACCCCACGAAGATAAGCTGACAAAGGCAACCCCTCCAAGATAACCCCACCACGATAACCCCCACAGAATTCAAGAACGGAAACCCTTTTCCATGGAACCTTTCTCCGAAATAGTATAAAGTGATGGCACTCAGATTACCACAGTAAGAATGTCTTTTTCATTAGCTGGTAAAGTTGCAATTGTTACTGGAGGTTCCAGAGGTTTAGGATTCCATTTTGTTAAAGGAATTGAAGCACATGGATCAAATGTGGTTGTATTTGATGTGATTCCTCCAAGCCCAGAACTTGAAAAATTAATGAGTACTTCAAAGCAGAAGGTAAAACATATGTTTGTTGATGTTAGATCAAAACAAGAAGTAGATGAAGCGGTTGAATTGGTAGTTAAACAGTTTGGAAATGTTGATTCTTGTGTATGTGCTGCTGGAATTTGTAAAGATGTTGCATTTATTGATACTTCAATCGAAGATTTTGAAGCTCAATTGAAAGTCAATACGTTTGGGAAAGTATTGGTGGCTCAAGCATGTGCTCGAGTCATGAGGGATAGTAAGAAAGGTGGTTCAATTGTATTTGTAGCTTCAGTTGCAACTCATGAGGCTGCAAAAGGTCAATTGATTAGTGCTTATACTGCCACCAAAGGAGCCATTAGGACCATTGTTAAGCCTATGGCTATGGAATTGGCCCAATATGGTATTAGGGTTAATTCCATCTCTCCTGGTCACATGCTTACTGATATGGCTAAAGAACTTGGAAAAGATAATCCGGGGTTATTGGAGGGTTTTGCTAAAAAGAGTTTCTTTAATCGGATGGGAGATCCTCATGATTTGATAGGTCCAGTGGTATTCTTGGTAAGTGATGCTTCTGGATATTATACTGGCCAAGATATGCTTGTAGATGGAGGTGTAAGTAGCTGGTAATAGAAATATATACTGTACTGAAAAAATCTCACTATGAACCAATGGTAAAGTTTGTATGGAGGGCAGTTTTGGACTATGACTGAACGATAAGTGTGAATAGAGGGGCAATTGGGGCAGACCAACACCCCGGAGTCCTGTTTCCTCGGAGAAGTCTCTCCGATATACCATAAATAGTCTCCAATAAGTTCCCTTCAATAAGTTCCAAATGACAGTTTATACTACTAAATGGGGGATAATGGCTACTGGCTGGATAGCTGGTGACTTTGCTAAAGATCTAATTAGAAATCCAATCCAGAGAAATGTTACAGATGTTCAACATAAGCTTGTAGCAGTTGGATCTTCTTCAAATATTGAAAAAGCTAAAGATTTCATTAACCAAACGATTGAAGGAGTTCCTGTTAGTGGTGTCAAACCATCGGATATAACACCATACGCTAGTTACGAAGAATTGGTTGCCGACAAGGAAGTTGAAATTGTTTATATTGCAACACCTAATTCACATCATTATGCTAATTGTAAATTAGCTTTAGAAGCTGGAAAACATGTTCTATGTGAAAAACCATTTACTATAAATGCTAAACAGGCAAGAGAACTCATTTCCATTGCCAAATCCAAGAACTTATTCCTTATGGATGGTTTATGGACAAGATTTTTCCCTCTTACATTGGAAATTCAGAAGCTTTTATTTGAAGACAAAGTTTTAGGGCAAATCTATAGGATCTTCTCGGATTTTGCAGTTCCATTTAACATTAAATCTATGGATCCAAAACATAGATTGCTTAATCCAGAGCTTGGTGGTGGTGCGTTATTGGATATAGGAGTCTATGCTTTAAGCTGGGTTTTCGTGACGGCATATGGAGACCCCAGAAATGAAAAGAATCCACCCCAAACCTCTTCTGCAATGATTAAGACTCCCATTTCAGGCGTAGATGAATCTACAACCATATGTCTTAACTTCCCAAAATCAGGTGTCAGTACTGTGGTGACAGTTAACTTCAATGTGGAATCCAATCACAATTCAATTTGTAGAATTCAAGGTGAAAAAGGTGAAATAAATGTTCACTGGTCTTCTTGTAGACCAGAAAAATTCACGTTGAAGATTGGAGGAGATAAGGAAGTAACTAAACTGTTTGATATTCCTGGCCATGGACTTTTCTGGGAAGCAGATGAAGTAGCTCGTTGCTTAAGAGACGGGAAAACTGAATGTTCGAAATATCCTTTGAATGAAAGCTTGTTAATCCTCGATATTATGGATAAAGTAAGACAGGATCATAACTTATCCTTCCCATGTGAATGATTATATAGTATACTACTCAGTCCCAAATACAATTTGTTCGAAACCTTCTGGCCAATACATCCAAGAATCAAATCCCTGGAGACCAAATCCTTGATCACTTTCTAGGGTGTTTTGAATTTCTTCTCTTATTCCTAAAGCTGAAGGCCAAGTCTCTCCTATTTCTTCAAGATACTGTAAGGACATATCAAGGAGAGTCTTATCAAAATATGGCTTATTCTGTAGGGAAAGATGAATAGTTGCAGCCGTAAAAATGAAGTGTCCACCCAAATTGGCTATGTGTCTTAGTGAATACTGACTCCGGTACCGAGTCATGATATCAATGGTTGCTTTTGCTGATTGAATACACTGCTGAAGTGGATCATATTTTTCTCCAATATTCAAGGTGATTTGAATAAAAGGTCTGAAAAGAAATATCTTTATCACATGGTAGAAACCCACAAGTAGTAAGCTATGGGGAGAAGACAGTCTATGAATTTGTAAACAGTCGGGTAAATTGCTCCACCAATTTTCAAGTTCACTATGATACTGCTTAATTAAATGTACATAAGAACTTTCACTAGAAGGATTATTTTTATGATATATCAGTCCAATAATTCTGTTCATAATCATACTCAATTCTATTGCATAGGAAAAGCATATGTACTGATTTTCAAGGAAACCTGATTCCAGCATATATGGGTTAGTGAATTTGGGTACTTCAATATCAATGAAATTTTGGGAAAGAAATGGGGGTCTTCCAAGAATAACACTCCAGCATTGATCCGCTAAAAAGCAAGCCCAAAAGGTATCCTTTCTAATTTGTAGATCTTCAGCATTGATTTTACCTTCTTGGTAAAGTTTTTCACAACTTAAATGTAAACCAAGTTCCAAACCCATACGAAGAGCCATTCCACTAAGTACCCAACCTCTAGATACTTTACCATAACCTGCTTCTCTACTGGCAATTATAATAAGTGCTTGTACCGTTGTAATTCGGGGTTCTTCTAATTCATTAAAAAGCCGTTTTTTGACTTGATCTACATAAGATTCCTTATTTGGATCCTGATCCGTGAACGGAGCTCCATGGGCCAATATGGAATTGAAAAGTAGGTCTGAATAGTACTTCCCACCGTGAATTTTGTCCCGTAAGAATGCATTTTTGTTAACTATGGGAAAGAAACAGTGTTGCCATTTCCAATAATTTTCAAGGTGTTCGTCCACCAAAGCACTTTGGTAAGATGTTTCAAGATTAACATGCTCTGGGGAGTATTCTGGAAGCAACACCGAAGGAGAAGAATCTTGTACTACAAAAACATTGGAAGTACCACCAAAAAAATGCACTTCTCCCTGTCTATCCAACTTAAAAGTCCTACCATCAACCGATTGAAACTTGTGGTCATCAGTTGGGAGACCACCACTTGATATCTGAGGATAAACTCCCTGGAGAACAGATGTAAGTCGTTTTACTTTAGCTTCAAGTTCTTGATTCTGGTGCTTGAGTTTTTCAATTACTCCTTTAGTACTTTGACGTCTCTTATCATCACTGAAATTGTATACACATTCGGCTTCAATGCTTCTACCAACGCATCCACTACATGGAACTTGTCCATTACATTTTGTCTTGCGTTTTCTACAAGGACCACAAGCCCTTATTACTACGATTCTTTTTGACATGGATGAAGAAAATGCGGGGTGGGACTATTTAGAGATAATATGGCCTGACGGGGAGGAATAATTGAAGGCCATAATATGGGAATGGATGAATGAATTTCCAGTGTATACATTTATAAAACATTTCTTACTATGGATTCGTTAACATGGCCATCCAATTCGGAATTACCGGTGAAACTAACGGTACTCTTAAGATATTCTTGATGTTTAATAGCCGCCAATGCATAACAAGCAGAAGCTAATAAGAAGAAAACAGCCACCACAATTAAACTTGTTGCTTGGATCAATAAACTTAACCATTGGATTACACTCATTAATAAATAGAATCCACATCTTGGCCAATTTTCATCGAAATTTTTAATAAAATTGGTAAAAGTATCAGTCAATGGACAAATCTTTAATAAGAATGGGACTTCAACGAATAAAACCACTAAACCTTGAACTATACAAATAATTGAAAAAATTATTACCAAAGAAGCGTGGAAGATATTGGCAATTCCTAATGCTAAACATAAAAACATCGTTAATAATCCAATCCATTGTCCATATAAACTAAAATTCTTCTTTTTAAAATCATTGGAAAAACCTCCAAATAAATTGGAGAAAATTGATTGAATATTCATGATAAATGATGTATTATGTGTTTAGATTTATATGAGACCGCAGTAACGTGTAAAAAATCCAAATCGCACTAAAGATTTTTCAAGTACCAGTTTTTTGAGTTATTATGGCCAAAGAAACCATAATTGGGCTTGTGGGGAAACCCAGTTCAGGTAAGTCCACTACCTTGAATGCACTTACAGATGCCAATGCAAAAATGGGGGCGTTTCCCTTTACAACTATCGATCCAAATAAGGCAACTGGATACTTGGAAGTTGAGTGTGCTTGTAAAAGGTACAATCTTGAAGGTAAATGTAAGCCTACGTATGGATATTGTGAGAATGGGAAGCGTGGAGTGCCCGTGACATTGTTAGACGTGGCGGGACTTGTACCAAATGCCCATCTTGGTCGAGGATTGGGTAATAAATTCTTATCTGATTTAACAGAAGCAGACTGTTTGATTCATATAGTTGATGTTAGTGGGACAACTGATGCAGAAGGGAAAGCTACTCGGGGTTATGATCCACTCCAGGACATAGAATGGCTTCAAGATGAGATATTCAGGTGGATTTTGGGGAATTTAAAGGAGAGATGGGGGTCTGTGGTTAGAAGACATGTAGGAACTAAATCTTCCAGTTTGGAAACGTTAAGACAACAATTGGGAGGGTACTATGCTAACAAGAATCTTATAGCGAAGTGTTTGGATGATATTCCCAATTTACCTCCGCTTCAGGACTGGGACGATGAAATGATTGAGACGGTTGTTAAATCTTTTATGAAGCATAAATTTCCTACAGTTTTGGCATTGAATAAAATGGATCATCCCGACAGTGATAAGAATGTTAGTAAGATCATTTTGAAGTACCCAAACTCCAAGTGTGTGTTAACTTCGTCTATCACGGAGATTTTATTAAGAAAATTGGCCAACCAGAATTACATCAAGTACGAATCTGGAACAGAGTTCGTTGATACCAAGGAAGACTTACCCGATTCCGAGTTGAAAGACTTGGACGAAAAGTTGAAGACCAGAATAGAAAATATTAGAGATTTGGTCCTTTATAGATTCGGATCAACTGGTGTGGTTCAATTACTTCAAGCAGCCATAGACCTATTAGATTTAGTACCAGTGTACACCGTGAGAAATATCCACAATTTCACCGGAGCTTCTGGATCAGAAGTATTTAGAAACTGTTTATTGGTCAAGAAAGGTACACCCGTGATCTCTGTGGCCCGGAAAGTTATGGGAGATGTAACTATTGCAGCCATTGAAACGGTTGGAGGAAAAAGAGTTGGAGAAGAGGACCCAGTGGACGTGGGAAAGAACGATATTTTGAGTTTTAGAATTGTACCTGGATCCAACCAATAGCATGTATATATGTATAGTAAAAGCATTTTTTGATAGGCATTTGTAAAATGGGCCTCGTCCGAGCCAATACCGAGTTATCGAAAAAATCAATTGGTGTTAAAGCATGTCAGAAAAACCTTCCACCACAAGCGATTCGTTGAGTTCTGCGGTCAAACTTACCAAAGAACAGAATCAGAAGCTTCAAAAGGTGATTGACTCGATTCCAAAGATATTGGATAAACTTGAAAACAAAGAATATGATGAGATATTTGGCTACAGAATAAATACTGATGACACAGAATATGTGAATGTAGCGGTTAGAAATGAAATCTTATTGAAGTTTTTAATTGCCAATGACTACGATGTGGAAGTGACGATTGAAAAATTGGTAGAAACCATGAATTGGAGGTATAAATTCCAGCCATTATCAGCTGCTTATAATGAAAAATTCGATAAGGAGCTTAATAAGTTGGGAGTTATCAGTTATTTCCCTAAGGAGAAATTGGATAACTTCAAAGCAGGTACGTGGAATCTCTATGGTAATGCCGGAAGTCCCAAGGTGTTGTTTGAAAAATTTGGTGGGAAAGATTCAAAGTATCCTGGTACAACATTTTTAAGATGGAGAGTTGGATTAATGGAACAAGCATTACTGTTTATCGACTATACTGATTCTTCAAACCATAAGCTCGTTCAAATACATGATTATAAGGATGTTTCTATGTTCAAAGTGGACAAGAACATGAAGGCATCCACCAAAGAGATTATTAAAATATTTGGTGATAATTATCCAGAGCTTTTATCGACAAAATTCTTCATAAATGTACCCAGTCTTATGAGTTGGGTGTTCAATTTGTTCACGGCCATTGGGGTAATCAGTCAGGAAACCTTGAACAAGTTTAGACCCTTAAACCATGGAAACTTATCTGAATGGTTTGATAAAGAGAGTTTACCTTCTATTTATAATGGAGGAGCCAAAACACCTGTTGGACTGATCTTTGATGTAGACAAGTCATCACAAGCCACCATTCCCGAGTACGGGAAACTCATCTTGGAGAAAGTGAACAAGCTGAACATCCAGGATATAAACTTGTCAGTTGAATAGATATGCCAATTTTTGTCGCCATCTCTCGGTAGTTCTCGCTATTCTACCGCCGCTATTGGTAGTTCTCGCGATCCCACCACTACTCTCGCCAGCTCTCGCTGGCGCTCGCTTAAATCCCAATCCGCCTCTTCGCGTTCCCTATGTCTGATCACTATCACATCTTGGGAGTGTCGTATGACGCCTCTCAGGAGGAGATTTCCAAGTCATTCAAGAAGTTAGCGGTTAAATATCACCCCGACAAATCATCTGATCCCAAACACCACGAAATATTCATCCAAATCAACCAGGCGTACGAAGTTTTGAAATCCAAAGACAAGAGGGATCAATATGATAGGCAAAATAATCTAAGGTCCCGGCCTCAGTGGGGCACCAATAGTCATTATACGACGTCTAATACCCGAGATCTGTATGAAGGCTTTGCCTGGGGGCAGTATAAGAGCCATTTTACTAGTGATGACTTACTCCACAAGCAGAAACAGGCACAAATGGAGAAGATACGACGGGATACTGAGCTTAAAAAGGCTAAACAAGAGGCAGAAAGGCAACGAGAAGAGTTAAAGAAACAAATAGAGAAGGAGAAGAAGGCTAAATTGGAAGAAATACAACGACTAAAAGAGCAGTTCCAGAAAGAGAAAGATGAAGACTTTGAGACCAATTTATATAACCAAAGAAAGAAGCAGGCATATAGAGCCCAATGGTCTGAGCCTTTAAAGACTTTTGATGGTGATATATTTGGTAATGTGTTTCCCCGGAAGAAGAACAAAGGAGATGAAGCTGATCCGATTGTGGTAGAATCCGAAACTGAAAGGGAAAAATCAGAGAATGCTCCAAGTTCAAATTTCAGTCCTTATGCCACCAGCAATGGGAATAACGAGGAAATCAAACCTGAAGTTGAAGAGAATGAAGCACTGTCTTCAATACCAATGGAGGATGACCAAGATATTCTGTCCCGGCCTATTTTTGTTCCAGAATCTACACCTGCTTCTAAGGAACCGACACCTGAAGACCAAAATGAGCCTCAAATACCCATCACAGAACCCAAACCTCAATCTTCGTCTACAAAAGAAAACGTACCCCCATATAAATCATCAAAAAGACCAAAGAAAGCTGCTTTCACCTTTGAAGACATCTCGAAGTTACTTAATCCTGATATCGGAGAAGATGACCTTGACGAACTCAAGCAGAATCTTCCCCAAACAGAAACCATGGGTACCACTAAAGGCTCTAAACGAGGTACACCGGAAGTTTCTGAAGCACCATCCAAAGCTCATAAGAAACCCAGACTTTCAGAATATTCCAATGGGGCATCCAACGCAGAAACCCTTCACACCCCTGTCAACAAGAAGTATTCCAAGAAAAATCCCCAGTTGACAACATTTGATCTCAATGCATCGTCTGTGGTAAAATCCATAACTGCACCAATTCCACCAAAGATAGTTGTAAATAAGGAATTAACCACCCAATCATGGGAAGCATATATATCCCAAATCCGAGATTACCAAGAAAGATTCATGATCTATCGAACCAAAATCATCCGATACCAAGCAGAACGAGCCAGTAGAGATCAAGAACTCGCCAATATTTATAATAATGATCATGGTTCATTCAAAGTCTACTTAGACTGTGTTCACCAAGATACTATGGTAATTAACCGATTTGCCGAAGATTTACGAGTATTTAATGAAACCATGAAAGAATACGAACAAAATAGTAATTGGGTCCATTTAACTGGTCTCACCTAATATATATTATCATGTAATACCTCCAAGGTATTTGCTGCTAAAATGTTGCGAAAACTCATTTGCAATCAAATTTCTCACTTCTATACGCGTAATGCACAGTCAACGTAAGTTACTTCTTTTGGTAGGAGTACTATTCCATGTGTTCTACTTATGGTCGATCTTTGACATTTATTTTGTGTCTCCATTAGTCCACGGGATGGACCAGCACGTGTCGAATCCAGAACCGCCAGCCAAACGACTTGTTTTGATAGTTGGAGATGGACTTAGAGCTGACAAGACGTTCCAAAAACTCCATCATCCGAAGACGGGAGAGTATAAATACATGGCACCTTTCCTCCGGGACATTGTATTGACGAAGGGAAGGTATGGGATCTCCAATACGAGAATGCCTACTGAATCTAGACCAGGACATGTGGCCCTTATTAGTGGATTTTATGAGGATGTGAGTGCTGTGACTAAAGGATGGAAAGAAAATCCAGTTGATTTTGACTCTTTCTTCAACCAAAGTACCCACACGTATTCATTTGGATCCCCAGATATTTTACCCATCTTTTCTATTGGAGAAGTGGTACCTGGAAGAATTGATTGTCATATGTATGGCCACGAATTTGAAGATTTTACATCTAATAGTATTGATTTAGACACTTTTGTGTTTGATCATTTTAATGAGCTTTTAGACAATTCCGCTACAAATGCTACATTGGATTCGGAGTTACGTAAAGACGGTAACGTTTTCTTCTTACATTTATTGGGCTTAGATACTGCAGGGCATGCTTACAGACCTTATTCTGCTGAATATTATGATAACTTACAGTATGTTGATCAGGAATTATCTAAGTTGGTGCCCAAGATTAATGATTTTTTCAATGACAGTCAAACAGCCTTTGTTTTCACAGCAGACCATGGAATGTCTGATTTTGGCTCACATGGAGATGGACACCCTAATAATACTAGAACCCCATTGGTTACATGGGGTGCTGGTATCAAACCACCAGCAGTTGCCACTCCTTTGGACTTATCTATTCAAGATCCCGTTAAAGCTGGGTATGAATCAGATTATTTTGATACTTGGGAATTTGATCATTTGGTTAGAAATGATGTTAAACAAGCAGATATATCTCCATTAATGGCTTACTTAATTGGTACTAACTACCCTAAAAATTCTGTTGGAGAATTGCCCTTGGATATTCTTTCAGATCCCAACATCGCTAAGATTAAGGGTTTGTATCAAAATGCATTAGCTTTGCTTGAACAATATCATGTTAAAGAAATGGAAGTCTACAATCACCAGTTTAAATTTAAGCCTTATCCTCATTTTGAAGAGTATAAGATCGAACAATACATATCAGATATTGAATATCTCATTGGTCAACTAGAGGTTCAGGAATCGGTTGAAATAGAAGCAGAAGTAATTAATTTATGCAGAGAGCTCATTTCCGAGAGTCTCAATGGTCTAAACTATTTACAGACATATAACTGGTTGTTTTTGAGAGGTATTGTGTCTTTAGGTTTCATTGGTTGGATCGTCTTTGCATTTAGTATCTTTTTGAAGCTTTTTATCCTCAGAGAGAGTGTACCAGAACAAACAAACATAGTTTACAATATAGCATTTGGTACCATAAGCTCCGGAATTCTTTACATGTTATACTATCAGGGATCTCCCTTCAATTACTACATGTATCTGATATTCCCTATATACTTTTGGTACAACATTCTTCTCAATAAGAGGAACTTATTTGTTGGGTTCAACCAGTTGTTTGACAAAATGAGTTTAGTGACGAAGATTTTCACAATAGTCTCGTTTGTTGGTATGTATGAAAGTGTGGTTTATGGATTTTTCAACAGGATTATCTTTTCTGTATTATTTGTATTGATTGCCATTTATCCTGTATTTTATCCTATTGATTTTAAGCTCAAGGGATTATGGATGGTCACATGTTGTTCCATGACAGTATTCACCAATTTAAACCCCATAAAAACCGAAGACTTGGTCCAAATTAATGTCGGAGCTGTGCTTTGCTTGATTATAGGAGTCTGTGGGTCATTATATCTCAAGTCTAAAGTAAGGCTCGACTCATTTACGCAGATAATATTAGTTCTCCAAAAGGTATGCATTATTGTAATGACTTTAAGTACTAATTGGGCGATTGTTTCATTGCAGAATAGAGACGGTTTACCTTTGGCAAGTCAAATTATTAACTGGGTGACTTTCCTCGTATCAATTATTGGATTACCTGCTTTATATTCATTAAAGCCAACTTTCAATTATGAGATAAGACTCCTTATAATCTTTCTTACCTTTGTTCCAACATTTGTTATACTTACCATTTCCTTCGAATTACTTTTCTACATAGGTTACTCCCTTACCCTTCTTCAGTGGCTTATTATTGAGACCAAATTGAAGGCCCACAATGTTGGCAAATGGGGACAGACCTTGAGGGTTACAATCATTGGATTTTTCTTCCTTCAATTAGCTTTCTTCGGAACGGGTAACATTGCTTCTATATCATCATTTTCATTGGATTCAGTCTACAGATTAATTCCAATCTTTGATCCTTTCCCCATGGGAGCTCTTTTAATGATAAAATTAATCATTCCATATATTTTATTATCAACTTGTCTTGGAATTATGAACTACCAATTACAGATTGAAAAGTTCACCATTTCAACGTTAATTATAAGTACAAGTGACATTCTTTCACTTAATTTCTTCTATTTGGTTAAAACAGAGGGAAGTTGGTTAGATATTGGTACTACAATTTCCAATTACGTATTGGCGATGTTAAGTTCCTTATTCATGTTAATTCTTGAATTGGTAAGTTCCATCGTGTTGAAGGGAGTTGAATTTAAGACCAAGAAGCAAGAAAACGTTGAAGAAGTGAAGAAAAGTAGCATAAAGGTAACTAGACACATCGGAGAAGAGGTTAAATCAAGTGGATTACCCTCTCCAATGGCCCGTCATAGGAATCTCAGGTCAAGAAAATAGTTAAATAAAAGTTTATTTGCGTAAATTACTCTCTCCTGGTCTTTATAGGAAGCGTTGTCTCCAAAAAAAAAACTGAAAACAGTATTTTAGCTATCCAAGGGTGATTTAGGCTTATGTGCCTTTACCAGAGGGTGAAAATAGTCTAGTGGAAGCTATCGTGGTGCGTGGGCCCACGCTGGCGGTAAGCTAGGCCGAGAACGTGGGATCGGTGGCCGAGTGGTTAAGGCGGCAGATTCAAGTCCTGTTGACGTAAAGTCGCGCGAGTTCGAATCTCGCCCGATTCACTATTACCTTCTTTTTTGACAATTGGGTTATGTATATAATCCAAGAGAACTTTTTAGCACCATAACCACCCATTTATAATCCATATACTCTTTCCAACCGCTCTCCCAGCTTATAAATCACACTTTTTACCAAGAATCTCTCACTGCACTTTTGACTCATTCGCGATGAAAATTCTCACCACGATACTATGACTACTACTAAGAAACATGTATTAATGATAGATAATTATGATTCATTTACTTGGAATCTCTATCAATATCTTAACCAAAGTGATTACTGTGCCAAGGTTGATGTTGTGCGTAATGATGAGGTGACGATCAAACAAATTGAAGAGGAAATAAAGCCAGATTTAATTTTTATCAGTCCAGGACCGGGCCATCCTTCCACTGACGCTGGGGTAAGCAAGGATGTTATTGATCATTTCAAGGGAAAATTACCTATAATTGGAGTTTGTATGGGATTACAATGTATGTTTGAAGTATTCGGTGGTACGGTGAAGTCAGCGGGTGAAATTATTCATGGTAAAACTACTACCATCAAACATGATAGTAAGGGATTCTTTCAAAATGTACCTCAGAGTGTAGCTGTTACTAGATATCATTCTTTGGCGGGTACTTTTTCCAGTTTACCTGATTGTTTGGAGGTTACGTCTCGTACTGAAACCAATCCAGAGATCATTATGGGTATTAGACATAAAGAGTACGCAATAGAAGGTGTACAATTCCATCCTGAATCCATTTTAACCGAGTCTGGTCAAATAATGATAGATAATATTTTACAATTCAATGGAGGATACTGGGAGCCTAAGAAGACCACCAAGAGTGATAATATTTTGACCAAAATCTATGACCAAAGAAAATTGGACTACGAATCCATTGAAACTCTTCCAGGGAAATCTTTTGAAGAATTAAATACTTACTATGAACTTGGATTAGCTCCTAAGTTAATTAACTTCTATGAAAGATTGGAGAAAACCAAGAAACAAGGTAAGAATATAATATTGAGTGAATTTAAAAGAGCTTCCCCATCCAAAGGAATTATAAATATCAAAGCTAACCCTGTCCAACAAGCATCAACATACGCCAAAAATGGATGTGCTGCTATTTCTGTATTGACAGAACCTACCTGGTTCAAAGGTTCCTTAGAAGATATGAATTTAATCCGTAGAAGTTTGGATTCCATTGAGGACAGACCAGCAGTATTGAGAAAAGAATTCATTTTTAACGAATACCAGATCTTAGAAGCTCGGTTAGCAGGAAGTGACACCGTATTGTTGATTGTAAAGATGCTTGAACCTAGTTTGTTACTTAAATTATACAACTATAGTTTAAGTCTCGGGATGGTTCCTTTGGTTGAAATCAACAACCAACAAGAATTACAGGCAGCTTTGAAGTTAGGAACCACCGAACCAATGGTGGTGGGAGTTAACAATAGAAACTTAACGAACTTCGACGTGGATTTGAATACCACCACCAGTTTATTAGATGATATTAGAGCCAGTGGTAGAAATATTATGGTACTAGCACTTAGTGGTATTACCACCGTGGACGACGTAGTTTCGTATAAGAAACAGGGCGTAGACGGCTACTTAATTGGTGAGAGTTTGATGAGAGCCGAAGAAAGAGGACAAGCGGGTACGTTTTTAAGTGAATTGTGTAACTGTTGAATAGATAATGTAGACTCTGCCTGGAGCCCAAGGGACTCCACCGCGGCGTACCGCCACCACCGCGGCAGCCTAGCAGCCTAGCACCCACCAAATCTAAGTGCGCTCGCGTTTTCTCCTACGCGTCATGGATGCAACTAGCAAGAGAATAGACGGCACAATCCTCCAAGCCAACCAAGGAAAACTCGTGAAAGTGATTGGTAAATTAGATCAGTATGATGGTACAAATGGAATTCTCAAAAGTAATGGAGATATTCAATTAAATTTATCCACTTTGGGGAATGGAGAACAATTGGAGGTGAGTAAGAATTATGAAGCCATGGGGAAAGTTAATGATGATATGAGTATTTCTGTATATTCCATCTTACCTATAAGTGATAATTTCAAGTTGGAAAACTACTATTCGTTAGTTAAGTATGTTAGTAAGGTTCCTGAGTTGTTCTACTAGAATGGCTCTTGTTCTACTAGAATGGCCACCCACACGACCCAATATATATGTTATTGACTATAAACTCTGTATATCTGACACGAGGGCTTTGAACCGAGGTTCATCGATTGTTTTGGCCCATGATGGTACTGGACTACTGGTAATTTTTGCATATTTGAGGTTCCCGTACGCTATTAAGAATCGGTAGTTCGCTTCGTTGTTGGATACTTTAGATGTGAACTGGCTAATGTCTGTGTATACTTTTTTAGTCAATGAAACGGCAGACAAATTGAATACTAAGGTTGAGTAATTGATTAAGAATTGATCATAATGCTTATGAGACTTGTTGAGGTCTTTTGTATTAAGACTTTTGAGTAATTTGATCAAATCATCACTGAATCTCAATTTATCATCTTGTTCTGTAGTAATAAACATCTGAATGAACAAGATAGATTCTGTCAAATTGTTAAGAAATTTCAACAACATCATCAAAACGCTTGGATTTTCCGACTTGATTCCCTTTTCTATGAATCCAAGAATGGTGGCTGGCAAGTTTTGTGAGTTGAGAATATCACTCATTCCTAAATTGATAACAAGAACTCTAAGTAAATCGAAACCGATGAGGTAACTAGATTCATTCCATTCAAATACTTGGGTAACCACCAGGTTTATGAGGTCTAAAGACTCGGCACTAGAAACGGTGAAAGACTGAGGTATTTCACCAAGTTTATTCGTTTGTTGGTCGTTGAATTTACTAAGACCTTTTACTAATTGAGTATTATTGACGTCCTTGAAAAGAATGAGGGAAGTAACTGGGAGGATCTTAGCCTTTGGTGGAGGTGTACTAGGTTTAGCTACATCTGCTTGTGGTTGAGATACTGGTTTTGCACCTCCAAGATTAACACCTTCAGTGTTAGTCTCTAAAAACTGGACAACATCGTTAATGTAGCTTGTGGGTAACTCATTGTCAGCCAAAAACTTCTCTGCCACGGTATATACATTGTCATTAGCATTGAATGGTAGTTTCAATGGTGGTTTTCCGTCTTCAATATCAACATCAAACACATAATCATACATTTTACCTTGATACTCTTTCTTATCGGTTGAACCCGTAGAACCCACAACATCTCCAATCTTATTCCATTGGCTATTACTCCATTGATGTGCCTCAATTACTCCTACATGATTTTTTACCATGATTGTTTGACCCTCTTTACCAGGTTGGTCTAATCTTTCATACCCTGGCAAATCAGTCTTATTGATATCTAAAGACTGTTCTGCTATGGTGGAGTTTTGTATAGATTCTTCAAAAGCTTTCAAGTCTTCTGGGGAAGCGAATTTGGATTCATCATTGGTAAATACTCGAATAAGTTTGTCTGAAGAACCAACAACAATATCATTCTCTAAATTGGTCAAGCACCAATTGGAAATACATGGTAAGGTTATGACTTGTTTAACAGACTCTGATCCCAAGTCCCAAATTCTAACGGTTCTATCTTCACCCGCCGTGACCAATAATCCATTTGGTAACTGAATCAAATCATAAATGAACGATTCATGTCCAACTAAAGTGCTAATTAAGACACCGGAGAAATCCCAGATTTTGATGGTTCCATCGTTCGAGCAAGAAGCAAACGTGGAATCACTCAAAAGCACCAAATTTCTAACCACATCTTCGTGTCCTTTAAACACTTTGACCACCCGGTCTTCTTCCCATAACTGAATGAGCTTATCAGCAGAACAAGTCAAGAAATGGGTCTTGTCAACTATAACAGAACTTAACATTGATACCTGGGACTCGGTAGTCAATGTGTACTTACAACTATTATCACCCAAGTCCCAAACTTTACTGGTACCGTCCCAACTACTACTTATAAGAAGTCCATCCTTAGCAGATAAAGAACAAATATTGTTCAGGTGACCAATCAAATTGAACATTCCCATATCACTGGCCACATCATTGATTGAATTGATGAAAATAATGTTATCCTTACCTCCACTGGCTATCAAATCATCCTTTAGGTGACATATACAATTGATAAATGAATTTGTAGACGAATTAAAAACCACAAGATTGTCAGATTTGGCGGTATCCCAAAGTCTAACGGTTCCATCCCGTGAACAGGAAATCAATTGATGAGAAGAGATTGAATCTAGACCTCTAACATCTTGTTCGTGCCCTCTTAAGGTTGTGCTGAGTTTATACATTGCCACTGCGAAATAAAATGAGATTGAGATATGAAGATATGAGGAAGCGAGGAACTATGGGGAAGACACGGGAGGAGTGGGACAAGAGGAGAAACCGTGCACACTAGGCCAATGGGTGGCTGCTAAGTCAATGGATACTGAAGAGTGGGGGTTAGGCGCTGAGACAAGCCAGAACTCAGAAGCAGAATCAGAATCAGAATCAGAATCCAGAAGCCACAAGCTGGGAATAGTCTAGAAAGCTGAGGTGGAACTCAGAACCACAGACAGAGAACGGAGAAGTACGCAAAGCCCCAAAGCTCTACAGAAGTCGACAGGGCCCAATCAGCGGACCTCCAAATCATCCAATGCTACAGGTCACTTCCCAACCCGAAGAGGCCTACAAACCGCCATAACTGTCACAAACTGTCACAAAACGTTTGGGAAGTACACGTGTATCCTGCTTGCAAAGAAACCAACCTGTATTCCACCTGTTTCTTCATCAGTAACTGCTGTCCCTTGTTCAGCGGTAATTGGCTGCAAAAGACTCCCACGCCACCGCGAGCTTCAGCCGACTCCCGTCCCAGACACCGCGATTGTAGGCCCAGACACCGCAGTAACCTCGCCAGCCCCGCCAAAAAAGGCCAAGCATCTTGGGTCGTGTCCCCCCAATTCCACTTACCTCCAAGAAATCAACCACCAGAGCTCAAAAAATACCCGGAAAACTCAACAAACCACCCCCAAACTATCCCCAAACCAGCTAAGCCAGCCTTCCACCTCCAAAATCTAAGCTACGGGCCAAATATCCCGGCCCAGTCTCCCTAAACTCTTCTCTGGCAGCCTCAACCCCAACCCGCGCTCACAACCTACACGTGGGCCTCATTAAGCAAAAGAAAATCCATCAGCCAATTCCAGCCAGGACAAGAAAAATCTTCCAAGTTAAAGTCACACGATAGATTGACTGTTACAGAAACTTTTCTTAGCAGATAACTTTACGACAGATTGACATATTTGACGGATTTGGGAATTCTTAGCCATGAAATTCAATCAATCTTTAAAGTTTAATATAGTGCCTGAATGGTCTGACCATTATTTAGGGTATGATAATCTTAAGAAGATTATTTATGGACTTCAGAAGAGGCAGTTAGATTTGGGGATTGAATTTACCCTTAATGAGCAAACTGTTAGTGAATTAATTGATGAAATCTGTAAGAATTTATCCAAGACCAATAGTAGAGATTCTAGTAGTACCAGTAGTTTGGATAGGACTGAAGTTCACGTTGACTCGGGTAATGAGGAGAAAAAATTGGATAATGATTCGGAAAATCTGGAGGAAGAGCAGGTTAAAACCACCATTGAAAACTATTTAAAGTGTATTGATCAACAACATAAGAAGAAGAAGTTTCATCCATTATTAGAATTCACTCGTGGGGTTCTTGGTGAATTACAGAAGATTGATGGATTTTATAACCTTAAATATGAAGAAATCGAAAAGGAGTATAATTTCTTGGTTGAAGATTTAGGTACTTTGGGTGAACCTCATATTTTTGACTATATTGCTTATGAAAATCGGTCTGAAGCTCCTAAAGTTAGTAGAACCACCACTCACCATTCTTTGGTGGAGGATAATGAAGAAGTAGATTCTTCCGATGATGAAGAGTTTGAAAACAATGAATCTTCGGCTTTGGTTAATCCTAAGAATTTTAATGTTAAATTACAAAAATTGGTTACTTTAAAACAATCAAATAAGCTGATTTTCATCAAATTGAATGAGTTGAAGTCTTTCATCGAGTTGAATAAAATTGGTTTTGGTAAGATTAGTAAAAAATTCGACAAGAATTTGAATTTCGAAATTAAAGACGACTTAATTGAAAACTTTTTACCAAACAACTCCATAGTATTCAAGGCATCTACTTTTGATGATGTAAACAGAAAAATTGACCATTTGGTTAACTCTTTTACTTTAATCAGTCAAAGATTAGATCCAAGTAAATCTATTGAATCTGTGAAGTTCGAATTGAACTCTTATTTAAGAGATCACATCATTTGGGAAAGAAACACTGTTTGGAAGGATCTCTTGAGTTTACAAACCAAAAAGCAAGACTTCCACTTAAATTCAACTAGCATTTTACATTTGAGCATGAAAGAATACAAGATGTTCGGTTATGAATTTAAATTACCAAGCTTCTTGATTACTTGGCAAGTGTTTAAAATCTTATTGACGATTGCAGTTTTCTTCATATTGGTGTACGTTAAAACATTCAATGATAGAGCACAAGGCAGATGTTTGGCTTTATTAGCTGCTTGTGCTATTTTATGGGCAACTGAAGCCATTCCATTACACACAACTGCCATGTTGGTTCCATTATTGGTTGTCACCTGTAAAGTTCTTAAAGATGACTCGGGTGAACTCATGTCTGGAGCTGATGCTTCAACTTATATTTTGGGTAAAATGTGGACTTCTGTCATTATGGTTTTAATTGGTGGGTTCACATTAGCTGGTGCCTTATCAAAATATAATATTGCAAAGATTTTAAGTTCGTGGATTTTAGCATCGGTTGGAACAAAACCAAGGAATATCTTATTGACAATTATGATGATTTCTTTGTTCTTATCTATGTGGATTTCTAACGTTGCTACTCCAATCTTATGTTACTCATTAATTCAACCTGTGTTAAAGACTATTCCAACTAAATCACCATTTGCACAAGCCTTGATCTTAGGTATTGCCTTAGCGTCAAATATTGCTGGTATGTCTTCCCCAATTTCATCTCCACAAAATATCATTGCCATTGAATCCATGGATCCTGATCCAGGTTGGGGAAATTGGTTCGCTGTTGCTTTACCTGTTTCCATTATTGGATGTGTTTTAATTTGGGTTGAATTGATCTTAACTTTCAAAATTAATACTGCGAATATCAAACCATTCAAACCTATTAAAGACAAATTGACCATTAAGCAATGGTTTGTTTTATTAGTGACCTTATTGACCATTTTATTATGGTGTGTCTTATCTAAAATCAGTTCAACTTTTGGATCTTCAGGTATTTTAGCTGTATTCCCATTTGTTTTATTCTTTGGAACTGGATTATTGAAAACAGACGATTTAAATAATTTCCCTTGGTCAATTGTTATTCTTGCCATGGGAGGTCAAGCATTGGGAGCTGGTGTTTCATCTTCAGGTTTATTGAAAACTGTTGCCGAAGCCTTACAAAAGAAAATCATGGACTTTGATGTTTGGGTCATTATGATTATTTTCGGTATTTTGGTGTTGGTTATTGCCACATTTGTTAGTCATACAGTTGCTGCCTTGATCATTGTTCCATTAGTCAAAGAAGTTGGACAAAGTTTACCATCAAATCATGCCAATTTATTGGTTATGGGTACTGCTTTATTAGCATCAGCTGCCATGGGATTACCAACTTCTGGATTCCCTAACGTTACTGCCATTTCAATGACAGATGAATTAGGTCACAGATACTTAACAGTTAATACATTTATCAATAGAGGTGTTCCTGCAAGTATTATTGCATATCTTGTTACTATAACTGTTGGTTATGGTATTATGGCAGCACTTCATTTCTGATTTTGGCCCATGGTCCAAAGTATCTGAACCAAAGTATCTGACGATTATGATGTTTAGAATAGATAACGAATAGATTCACCGTAGAGCTCTCTGATCACTTCAAAAATCTACAATAGACAATTAAACGGTATTATATTACATTACATTAGGGTATTTAATTAGGTCCATATAAAGCATCTTCAATGTCTTTATAGTAACCAGCTTTTTCAATTCTAAATAATAGTTTCCCGGCTGGAGGTTCCCAAGTTGGACTATCTAATAGCCAACCAATAGCACTACTTAAAGTACCTTTCTTTCTTGTCTCTTGGAAGATTCCATTAACGTCTATATCATTAAAAGCACCTTTATTGTATAACCCAGATACCAATTTAGGAACCATGTTTAATATGGTTTGATTATGAGCTAAATTTATAATAAGAGGACCTGCTATTCCAGTATCATTAATGGCCCCCAAAATTGACGATAAACTGGTGGAAAAAAGCCCCGAATTCAACACACCATTAAGGACATTATTTAAGAATGCACTGGCAGAACCTTCATAGGCTTTTAATACTCCATCCAATAAATCATCGGAATCGTCTCTTTTATTCACCAGTAAAACTTGTTGTTTATTACTGGCGGGGGCAGAACTGTTATATTTGGGGTTCAAGTTGGGGGTATATTTGATGGTATTGGCCACCATATCAAGAGTACAGGCTTCACCTGCACCCAAATTATTTAAAAGCTTAGGAATCCAAACATTACTAGCTAATAAATAACCTGAAAAATTAGCCAAAAATTTGTTGTTGGTATCATTCATCAATAAATAAGAAGCGGTGCTTTGAATGAGTCCACTATCCAAGATCTCATTTAACAAATCACTTGTATTTACCGATATGTTTAAACCTCCTAGTAAAACTGACATTTCAGAACTATTACTATTAATTAATGAATTAGCCAAATCTACTAACTTATCAATCTTGTCGTCGTCACTGGCAATTTCGTATAAAGTGTCTTCAATAACACCTGAATCTGCTAGCGCTAAAACTAATGAATCCATAGTAGAATTAGACATCGTATCCCTTCTATGAATATCTTCATCTGTCATATAACTTAAACTATCAACCAATCTTTCATAGTTAACATTTCCATGAGGATCAAGCTCGTCTATCCAGGAAGCTGTCCCAAACACAAATAAACAAATCCAGATAATTATCTGGTAACTAAACATTTTGTTGACAAAAAACTAAGGAAATGGATAGTTTAAATTGTATATGATTTAAGTGGAGACGGTCGTGCATATGGGATTTTTCCCTGTGAGTTATTCATTTACCGAAAGAGGGAATTTTTGCTCATCTCCCCAGGGCGCGAGAAGTTGGGGCGAGCTGGGGCGGGTGCCGGGCTGGGAGGGCGGTGGAGCGGTACCAGGGAAGCAAACAGGATCTTTATCACCATAGAAGCTTGTTAGTTGATTATACACCTGGGAGCACCTAGAGACACCGATAGTCTGTGTTATGTTTATGTTTGAGAGCATGTGTCCAAGTTGGGAAGGAATTAACCCAATGTTGTCATTCTCATCTAATTACATTACCCAAATAGGCAAGTTTTCAATTACATTACTTAATTGGGAAATTATTTTATGGCAATAATTCCTACTGAATTAAGACCGATATAACTACAAATGGTAAATAGTTGATGGTTTAAAAATAAGGCACATCCCAATAATTCGATAATCCTTAATTTTCATTCTTTTAGCCTTCAATGAATTTAAAATTTTTGTTCGTTTTCCAGGCATTATTATTATCAATAAGTGCATTGGTATTACCCCAAATTGATGATGAAGCAGACTATATTAATGATTTAAGTGAAATATTTGATGATGTTTTCTCCAATGAACAATTTGAAGCCATTGACGAAATTCAGTTGGAATTAGAACATGTATTTAGTAATAATGAAGTGGATGTTTTTAAGAGAGATTTAGAATCGGGAATTGAAAGTATTGTTAAACTTCTTGATAATTCAGGAATTATCTGGAAAGGTTTAGACTATGGTGTCGATCATCCTTCTATTATCAGCTTTATTGCTAATAAGACCTCAGACTTGGTTAATCTGGCCCTTTCTGGTAGTTCTGATGCTAACCTTTCTTCTATTTTGGCTTTAGTTTTAGGTGCTGCTGAAGGAGTTAATTTGACTGGTCTTGGGGATTTGGTATGGGATTCTGGTTTGGTTCAATCCACTTTAGATGGTGTTTTGTTGGACACCAAAACTCAAAAGAATATTGCTAAGATTATAAACCAAGTTGTTGAAAGTAATATTAATATTATTGCGTTCTACGCCAAAATGTTGTTGGCACCCGCCAATGGTAACTCCAAGAGAGACGGTACTTCTTCTCTCTTGAAATTTGTTGGTAATATTGCTGGTTCATTTTTAAATTCTAAGGCCTTTTATACGGGAATTAACGATGTTTTGAATGCTTTAAATGATACAGGATTTATTGTTGGTACCGTTCAACAATTTCTTGGTAATGAATCATATGTAAACATGACAGGTAGTTTATTATCACAAGTTATAAAACAAGTGGATTTAGATAAATTGGATGTCAAATTTAATATTACTTCAGTTGTTGAAAAAGCTTTATCTAATCCAGCAGCTATTGCAACCACAATTGCTGGATTATTAAAAGGAGATCATTCAGGAGTAAGTAGTTTTGCCAAGAGATATATTCCAGGTGTTCAAGCCATTATTAAAGATGTTGAAAATGATGGTACATTTGATACTTTAAATAAAGCCATTTTTGGATCCAGTTCAAGTTCTAGTTCAAAATCTACTAAAACAGATTCTGGTAAAAACATCTTGATGACAGGCATAAAAGATACTGATGCAGCCGTTTCCACCACGCTGGATTCTGGTTCGAGTAAATTTGTTATGAATGGACTTATGATAGTTCAAACCATATTTGCAATTGTATTCTTTGTATAATGATTAGATACCTTAATACCATAAAATTGATTTTATTGAAGGCTAGTGGGGATAGTGGGAATAGTGTGGACTCTAGTAGACTCTAAGTAAGCTCTAAGTAAGGTATAAGTGTAGGATATTAGCATTTGGAAAGTTTAGACTATTGACAAGTGGAGACAAGTGCAGACAATAGTAGACTGCAAGTGTAAATAAGTACAAACAAGTAAAGTACAAGCAAGTACAACTACAACCTACAAGACTAACCGTAGATAGGACAACTGTAAGGAGTCATTCCATTATTAAAAAATGTAGAATTATATTTTCTATTGTTTTTAAAAGACAATGTAATTAAACTAACGTGTAGATAAATACAATCATATTTAGTGGACTAAAAAGGTGAAATGTATTTGTTGTGGAACGTAAGTTTAAATTCCGTTGTTTATGTACTTTCCTGGCTAAAGAGTATGGTAAAATAAACATTCGCTGGTCTAAAGTACAACGTGTAAACTTGCTGGTCAGAATTATCAAAGTTTTATCTATGTAAATTAATTTGTGTATTTCTAAATTATGTCTAGCTTGTGTATTTATCTATTTAATTCTAGATTGTGTATTTATTATTGCTCCAAAGTGTAGGGTGTAAAATTACACTCCTCCATATCAAAAAGGGCTTTAGAGCTTATCAAATCTAATTCGTAATTACCGATATTTAAATTCCCAATTTGGGCTTTTTTACCCGATTTTTGTCCCTTTTCGTTCGTATGTTTTAGTATTTTCTCCATTATACTCAATACCTGGTTTACAGAAATGGTTAAACCTTCCAACTCATTGTTATTTGCATTATAATAATTTTTATAAAGTTTGTTTATAATTAAGCCAGTAAACAAGTCACCCACACCAGTAAAATAGGAATGAATTAACGGGATTTTAAAATATCGTATGATAGGGCTAGATTTACAAGCAATTACACAATAGATTGACTCGTCATCGTCGAATAATTTACAACTAGTAACAATAACAAATTTCACATTGTTTTGTTTAAGATTGTTTATAGCGGAAACCAATTCCAAATTGGTGTTTATGGTAGTATTGGTTAAAAGTTCTAATTCAAATTGATTTGGAGTTATAATATCTACCAAATTAGTTGAAACTAATTGTCTAAAACTTGAAATACATGACTCATCAACGTATAATTGATGCTCATCTCCAAGTATAGGGTCCATAAGATAAACAAATTTCTTATTACTTTGGACCAAGTGCTTCCTGTATATATCTATAATGTCCTTGTTCGGTAAGTACCCAGAAATTAAAAATTTGAATTCGGTACAGTAGGTTAAAAGCTGGTGTAGTAAATCTCCAGATATCTTTTCCCCTTTAAATTTCCCATATCCCGTATGATTAGAATAATTAACCGTATTTATAACATCTACTTCCCATCCCAAACATTGTAATGGGAATACAATTGCTTTATTACCAACATATCCATGAATTACATGGGAAGAAATGGTTAAAATTGAAGACATGATAAGTGAAAATCTATTCCCGCAGATTGTAGATTACCCAACCTCTTACCTAAGCAAAAGACAATAGCCCAAAAAGTGTACGTGTCCAGTTCATATTCGGCATTTGCGCTTACGGACCCCCATTCCTGGGGATAGGCCCTTCTTTGGCAGTGTTTCAGGGTATACGGGCTCCTGAAACTGAAAATTTTTCACTCAAAATTTGGCCCCAAAATTAAGAGAAACTTGAAGGTAAAAACTCCTATTGTAGGATAAAAAATTAGATGTTTTGATAATTAAAATTATTTAAAATACCGTAATTGACAACGAACAATGGGGAACACGCTATTTCTATTGTATTGACCAAAAATAGTTTATTTATTTTCGTTTACAGCCAAGAGTCGTGGCTTGTACCAATGCTTTCGTCAGCAGGGTTTTTTGGGCATTGGACACGCCGGTCGAATATAAAAGGACAGCGAATTCCTGAAAAAAATTAACTCGGACAACAACAAATACCCCAAGAACAAATTAACAAGATGGAAAATTTCAAAACTACTTTACCACCAAGAAAGAGAGCTAAGACCAAAGAAGAAAAAGAACAAAGAAGAATCGAAAGAATATTAAGAAATAGAAGAGCTGCTCATCAATCAAGGGAGAAGAAGAGAAAGTATGTTGAATATTTAGAAAATTATATTGAAAGATTAACTAGTAATATGGAAATATACCAGTCTAATCAACAATTATTATTATCTAAAGTATCATCAAAGGTTGATTTAAAACCAGTTGATGATTTAAAAGATTTTGAAGACTTTCAATTCAAATCCAAGAAGGATGATGGTAAATCTACTTCAAGTGATTCTTTTAATGAAGTTGAAGTTAAAGTTGAAGAATCTGATTCTGTTCCATCCACTGGTTTGATGGATGAAACCCCAGTTTCAGAAGATTCCTTTAATCAATTTGAAGAAAATATCAGAGTTAAATCTGAATATTCCAACGATTATAGTTTATTACTTAACCCAATTGACAACTATTTGTCTCCTGTCTCAATTAATTCCCCAGAAAATTCTCCAGTTAATTTATCATTGTATGATTCAAATGAAGAAAATGATAATCATTTACACTTTTTGAATAATCCAATTGATTTAGAGCACAACTCAGAAGCAGTTGTATTCTAGAAATTTTTCATCCGTTTGTTCTTGTTGTTGTTGTACAGTTCATTAGCTCTTGGTAAAGTAGTTTGGCCTGCAGTGCCAATCATGGATTACGAATTCAATGGTAATATGGAAAGTTTATTTGATTTTAATTGAGTATGCGCTCCCTTGTGGTTGAGCGACGGGATAATGGTGTTATTGGTTAGTTTTATAGTTTAATATAGGTAGGAATGATTTACATGTAGTTTTATATTTGCCGCACTAATTTAGATCACGGATCTTATCTATTATGTTTGATCAATTAAATGACGACCTTTTATACCAAATTTGCAGCTATTTAACCGCTGAAGACATTTTCTGTTTGTCATTAACCAATAAAACAATTTATGATTCCCTTCAATCCAATTCAATTTATCATATAATGTATTTAAAGAAGTTTGGTCTCAATACTAATCCTATAGGGAGCAACTGGCAAGATAAATTTAAGCTAAGAGTGAACCCAAAATGTAAATTATACACTTGGGGATCAAGTGATATGGGTAGATTGGGTTATGGAATTGCCCAGGTTCCTCCAGAGAATATAAGCTCCAGAAGATATGTAAAAGTTCCTACTAATTTAAATAACTTTAATAGTGAGTGTATTGTGGACCTTAAATCCAATGGATACAGCTTTCAGATCCTCACCACCAAAGGATTATACTATACAGGTTCTGATTATCGAAGAGGAAATGCCTCTGCCGCTCCAGGACCAAAAGATTCTGACTTTATTGTGGCAATAACTCCCAATAGACCAATGTTTAATATGCCATTTATGCGTCCTGGGCCCGGGAGAAACTTCCAAAGACCTGTTACGGAGAATAGAGCCCCAACCAATCCTAATCTTCGAAACCCTCCCAATGAGATTCCTTCAGTTCGGAGCTTTTTTGGTAGATCTCCACCTCCAGATGACCCAGTGGAGAGTAATTTTATCACCAAAGTAGATTTACCTACATGTGCAGGTAAGCTTCTTTCCTTATCCAGTGGTAGACACCATTTCATTGTTCTAGATGATAAGAATCAAGTATTAACATGGGATTCTGGTAATTCCAACCGGTATGGAGTGAAGATGAAATTCAGTTCAAGTGATTTGGGTAAAATACAAAAGATAAAGTGTGGATGGAACACCAGCGGCTTGAGCACAAAAGATAAGATAATTGTATGGTTCTCCAGAGAGAATCTCACCAAAGAACAATTAGAGGCGGCAGAATATGAATCAGAGGCCAATTACTTTGAGATGGACGTACCAAACCTAGTGGACTTTCATTTGGGAAATGATTTTATAATTGTTCTGGTGGATCAGGGCTTATTCGTTTACATGTTTGACACTGCAGATTACTATAACAATAAGGTAGGAAAGCACATTCTCCATTTTACGGACTTTGAGCCAATAATATCCTTCAATAAGTGGCTTCAAGACCTTAACTTCACCGGTACGAACTATAGGTTTGATAAAATCACCGGATGCTACAATAATTTTGCAGTTTTTTCAAATGATAAGATTCTCTTTGGAAGTAAGTCCATCATTAACGACGAATTGGAGCCCGTGATCAAAAACATGCCTCCAAACGTAGTGGAAATAGAGATGGGAGATTACCACTATTTGGCGTTAACAGACCTGGGACAGCTATATAGCTGGGGAGAAGAGTCTAATATGTGTGGATGCTTGGGCCTAGCAGACGATTCTGTCAAGCAGCAAAAAGGCAGAAACTACGTGGTGGCGGAACCAACGCAGGTCGAAGGGTCCTGGGTGGCAATCACCGCCAGTGGGTGGCACTCCGGCGGCATCAAGGTGTGATCTGGGCTGTGTATAGTATATAGAGTAAACGACTCTATACGAGACGAATTTTTTTTGCAATGAGCGTGTGCGAACCAGTAATGTAGAACAAGGACACAAATGGTGGAGGCCAGGCCCAGGGACGGACCACGGTGCCACTAATAAGTGAAGCACAACATGCATCTAGTTCTATCCACCCAATTTAGCCCTGGGCCCACGGCCACCGCCGGCAGACGCCAGAAGTCGTCTCCAGATCCACGTCCGGGTAAGTGCGCTCTCTCGGTTACCGTCATTCAAAATTCAAAGGAGAGTAATAACAACAACGCATATAAATACATATAAACCAGAAAAAATCTGCTGTAAAAATGCCGAAAGAAAGTGAATTTCCAACTACTGGAGTTAACTTATCTCCTTCACAATCCCATATTACCAGACAAAGAAGGTCGTCATCCCTCATACAACATTTGGAACCAGACACCCAGGATACCAAGATAGATCAACAATTAAATCCTAATTTAAATGCTGATTGGGTACATTATAAAGGAGCATGGATTGTTCATATTGTAATTATAATGATATTAAAGTTATTCTTTAATTTCATTACTATATTGGATAATAATTGGAAGTGGACCTTGACGAATTTAACATACAATATTGGATCATATATTATGTTTCATCAGGTAAAAGGTACGCCATTTGAATTTAATAGTGGAGCGTATGATAATCTTACTATGTGGGAACAAATTGATCATGGAGACCAGTATACGCCAACCAAGAAGTTTTTGATGTCGGTGCCAATTGGGTTATTTTTGATTTCAACCCATTACACCAATTATAATTTGAATTTATTTATTTTAAACGGGGTCAGTTGTTTGTGTGTGGTAGTGCCAAAGTTGGCCATTAGTCATAGGTTAAGAGTGACACTTTACTAGGTGAATAGTGGTCTCTGCATGCTTTGGCACTGGCATCGCGGGGAGCGCTGACTCTCGTGTCGCTCGGACTCTCGTGGCAGCTCCGAGTGCTGGCTGAAAGGCCCTACGACGGGACAGGGAGACGGAGAGGACGACAGAAGGCGACGGGAGTGATAATAATGAGGTGCTTATACCATATATCCCACTATAGAGTAGGTAGGATCATATACACTAATATGTTACTGTTGTAGAATCTCTAACCCACAGGCTGGCGAGCTGTCTCGGGAACTGTACCACGAGCTGTACCGCGAGCACTCGCCCGGCCTCCCGCGACCGCCAGGGTTTAAGCGAGGTCGTGGCCGCACCGAGGGACCTCCACCTTCTCCCATCAGCTTCTGCTGCCTCCTGGCGCCTCCACAAACGCCCACAAACACCTCTTCCAAACCCCTCGCCCCACGCCACAGCCTTACCATTCATCACACCAGCCCATCAGCTCCTGCCACTCCCACCGTCCTCTCGTCCCTCATCACATCCTGCATATAACCCCAATTTATTTCTGACTCGTTATGACTCCGCAATCTCCTATATAAGGAAGAATTTTCCACTTTTTCAAAACCCAAATCCAAATGCCTTACGCTTTAAGTGAATCACACAAACAATTAACCGAAAGCTCATTAGCTTCATACGATCCAGAAGTTGATGCCATCATCAAGGATGAAATTGAAAGACAAAAACACTCGATTGTTCTTATTGCTTCAGAGAATTTCACCACCAAATCTGTTTTTGATGCTTTGGGAACTGTTATGAGTAACAAATACTCTGAAGGGTACCCAGGTGCCAGATATTATGGTGGAAATGAACACATTGATAGAATGGAAAATTTGTGTAGAGACAGAGCTTTGAATGCTTTTAATGTTACTCCAGATAAATGGGGTGTTAATGTGCAAACATTATCTGGATCTCCTGCTAATTTACAAGTTTACCAAGCTTTAATGAGACCACACGAAAGATTGATGGGTCTTGATTTACCACACGGAGGACACTTGTCTCACGGTTATCAAACTGACTCGAGAAAGATCTCTGCTGTTTCTACTTATTTTGAAACTATGCCATACAGAGTTGATTTAGAAACTGGTTTAATCGATTATGATATGTTAGAAAAGACTGCTTTATTATTTAGACCAAAGATCTTGGTGGCTGGTACTTCTGCTTACTGTAGATTAATTGACTACAAGAGAATGAGAGAAATTGCTGATTTAGTTGGTGCTTATTTGGTGGTTGATATGGCCCATATTTCAGGTTTAATCGCTGCTGGTGCCATTCCATCTCCTTTTGAATACGCTGATGTGGTTACCACCACCACCCACAAATCTTTAAGAGGTCCAAGAGGTGCTATGATCTTCTTTAGAAGAGGTGTAAGATCCATTAACCCAAAAACCGGTGAAGAAATCTTATACGATTTAGAAAACCCAATTAACTTTTCTGTTTTCCCAGGTCACCAAGGTGGTCCTCACAATCACACCATCAGTGCTTTAGCCACTGCTTTAAAACAAGCTGCCACCCCAGAATTTAAAGAGTACCAAAACCAAGTTTTAAAGAACGCCAAAATTTTAGAAAAAGAGTTCTTGAGCCGTGGTTACACCTTAGTTGGTAACGGTACTGATTCTCACATGGTGTTGGTTTCTTTGAAAGACAAGAAAATCGACGGGGCTAGAATCGAAACCATTTGTGAAAAAGTTAATATCGCTTTGAACAAGAACTCTATTCCAGGGGACAAATCTGCTTTAGTTCCAGGTGGTATTAGAATTGGTGCTCCAGCCATGACCACCAGAGGTTTAGGAGAAGAAGATTTTGGTAAGATTGTTGCTTACATTGACAAAGCAGTCACCATTGCTAAGAATATTCAAGACAACTTACCAAAGCCAAACAACAAATTGAAAGATTTCAAAGCTGCTATTCAACAAGGTACCGAAGAATTAAGTGCTTTGAAAGAAGAAATCAGTCAATGGGCTGGTGAATTCCCATTAGCTGTCTAAGGGGTCGATGATTTTTAACAAATCTAATGAGAGATGATTTTATAGTACGTTTACTCAACTATTCGTAGTTTATCGTTAATATATTAAATATAACTTCTACAAAAGACCATATTTGGTGAAAATTTCCTTGGTGGTTCCAGCGCCTTCCCATTTCTTCAAGTCCTGTTCATCGTATCTGTCACCATTGAAGAAAATCGTAGGAACCCATTTTCTTCCAGCAATTTCGGTAATGGCTTTTTCCAAATTGACAGCATCTTCCTGGTCTTCAAACTTGTCGAGCTCAATCACGTGCACTTTGCTTGAAACGTTGTACTTATCCCAAATCCGGTAAGTATAATGACAATCTGGACACCAAGATTTGGAAATCATCAAGAATTTGTTATCTTTTATAAGAGCTTTTGCTCTGGCAGAATAGTCTGACATATTGACGAAAATGCGATTTTTGCAAAAATGTGGCAGATTTCCGAATTTTGGCTGCGAAAATTTGGGGGAGGGAAGAAGATTTTGGAGATTTGGATGGAGAAGGGGGGTGGAGGCAGAGAAGAGAGTGAAATAAGAGGAGTGTATCTGGGAGGTAAAGGGAGGGACATGGGGGCGAAAAGGGACAAAAAATTAGAGTTTTGGAGGTGAAATATACACATGTGTGGCTATATAGAGTATATCATAGCTTGTAAGCACTTATGGAAACACGTAGTAGGTCTCTCTAAGGCCGAAGAGTTGCCTAGTAACACATATATGCGTATATAGAGAGTATCTGTAGACTCTTCCGTATGATAACTCCGTCATCACGTGATAAGCATACACCACCCTTTTGCAACCCATAAAGCTGTAAGACTTAAGCACACGAGACCACAAGAACACGAGAGCTCTCTCGAAGCCCGTGGTACAAACTTGGCTGTATGGACTGTCCCGCCCACCAGAACAGCTCACATGAAGCCCGGCGGTGGGTGCCCCTAATTCCCCGTGGAGAATGCCGAGATGTGGAGAAACCATCAGGTGAGGCCATGGACCAGAGACTTCCGTCACCGTTGGAGACCCCAACAGGTGCCATTTGCAGCAGAAGCTGGCGGCAGACAATAAGGACCACTGACCGGACCGGAAAAACCAACCACGAGAGGCCCACACCGCCTAAGATGTTGGTATATCTCGGAATAACGTTTTTCCCCAGTCCCCAGAATCTGTCTCTAAAACCATCATCTGACCTGTTCCCACCCCGAAACTCGAATGACCACCCCAAATCACCCCAGTAATCCTCACCCCACCCCCACCACTGGCTAACGGCTCCGTAACACCTATAAAACCCCAGTCTACCTCACGTGATTGGGTTCCCCATATAAAAAATGAGCAATGCCCGAAATTTTTCAAGAATGAACAGTGAATTAAAACAAGTTGTGGATAAAGTAGCCCAAGAATACGCTATAAGCGATGAATTCTTGGTGAAAGCTACTGAAAAATTTTTGGAATCGATGGATAAAGGATTAAAATCCCATGAACCTACCCGGGAACACATGCCTATGATCCCAACATTTGTAACTGATATTCCCACCGGAAAGGAGAAAGGATTATATTTGGCAGGAGACTTGGGAGGAACCAACTTTAGGGTGTGTTCTATTAACTTAGGGGGCGACCACACGTTTGACTTGAAGCAGTCCAAATTCAAGATTCCTTTGGACTTGATGAAGGATTCAACTGCTGATGAATTATTTAGCTATTTGGCGGGTAAGATCAAAGCTTTCTTGGACGAAAGCCATAAGGATTTGGATGAATCTCATACCTTGAAGTTGGGATTCACTTTCTCTTTCCCAGTTGACCAAACTGCGCTTGACAGAGGAACTTTGATTCGTTGGACAAAGGGGTTTGATTTACCTGATTGTGTTGGTAAAGACGTGGTTGAATTGTTACAGGGTCACCTTGACGCCTTAAAAGTGAATGTCAAGGTTGCTGCATTGGCCAATGATACTGTTGGAACTTTATTATCCAGAGCATACTCCAATAATTCTGCTGAAACCAAAGCAAACACCATAATTGGTGCAATTTTTGGTACGGGTACCAATGGGGCATATTTTGAGACATTTGACAAGATACCTAAGTTGGATTCGAGTAACTTTGGTGATAAGAAAGGTATGGTAGTCAATACTGAATGGGGATCATTCGACAACACCCTTCAAATCTTGCCAAACACTAAATATGATGAAATCATTGATTCTCAAACTGCTAATAAAGGATACCATTTATTCGAGAAGAGAATCAGTGGGATGTTCCTTGGGGAGTTATTAAGAGTTACTTTGATTGAACTTTTCAAGCAAAACCACGTTTTCGTTGATTTATACCAATCAAGAGGTGGATCTTTACCTCATAGATTAGCAGAACCTTGGTTATTGGATGCTGAAGTATTATCTTACTTACAAATTGATGATTCCACCGATTTAAAGATGTCTGAATTAATTTTACAGAATCATTTGAGATTACCAACAACCAAGGAGGAAAGAATCGTCATTCAAACATTAACTAAAGCAATTGCCCATAGAGCTGCTTATCTTTCAGCAATTCCATTGGCTGCAATTACCAAAAGAGTTGCTGAACAATATAAAGATGATCCAAATGATTTTGAATTCGGTTTAGATGGTTCAGTTATTGAGTTTTATCCGGGTTTCAAAGAGTCTGTATTGAAGGCTATCAGCATTATTGATCCATTAAAAGGTTCTACCAAGAAAATCCACTTGAAAATTGCCAAAGATGGAAGTGGAGTCGGAGCTGCTTTGTGTGCTAGTACCAGTTCATAGAATATACGACTGATGAAGTAAACCGTAGAAGGTATAGATGAATATCGGGTACACTTCCAATTTAGGAAGTACTCCCACTTACGGGTAAAGTACATAACCACCGGTAAAACATCTATGCTAGGCCAATCTCTCCTGCACATAACCGCGCGATAGGAAGATTCCGCTTATCTATAAACCCATTTCCGTGGCCGTAGGCTATTCCGACAAATTTAATCATGTCGTTTCCCTATACCTAATTTTTTCATCAAATATGTTTGAATTAACCGCTGCTGACAAAATTCCTGCTGAAGTCAATGTTGACGCTAATAAAGATACCAAATATGACTTTAAGAGAGATCTTATTGGATATGGAGAGGAAGGTTTAGACTGTGAATGGCCACAAGGGAAGAAAGTAGCCGTTTCATTTGTGTTAAACTACGAAGAAGGAGGTGAAAGATCCTTGGCTTTGGGAGATGATACGTCAGAATTCACTTTATACACCAGTAGTAAGCCCGGACCGGTTCCTACCAGAGCTTACGATATTGAATCGGAATACGATTATGGTTCTAGAGTTGGAGTTTGGAGGATCTTGAAGTTGTTTAAGAGATTCAACAACAGAATCACCGCTTATGCTGTTGGTAAGGCTTTCGAAAGGAACCCAGCAGCCGCCAAAGCGTTCGTTAGAGACGGCCATGAAATTGCCAGTCACGCTTATAGATGGATTCCATATGCTCCAGTGTCCCCCGAAGTGGAAAAAGCCTACATTTTAAAGCAATTGCAGGTGCTTAAAGACACAACAGGACAAGAGTGTCCTGGATGGTACATGGGTAGACTTTCTCCCCAGACTCATGGACTTATTACCGAAGTATATAAGGAATTGGGAAAGGAATTACCATATCTTAGTGATTATTATGGAGATGATGTTCCATATTGGATCGATGTTCCAGCAGAAGCCGATCTCCCAGCTGAAGAGAAGAAAGGATTGTTGTTGGTACCTTATTCATTCGACTGTAATGATTATAGATTCTTAAATGCCAATGGGTTTAGGTCTACTCAAGCGTTTTATGACCACTTGAAGAACGCATTTGACACTTTATATGAAGAAGGAGGTAAAATGATGACAGTTGGTTTACACTGTAGAATCATTGGTAGACCAGGGTACTTTGGAGCTTTGAAAAAGTTTGTGGAGTACGTTAACTCCAAGGAAGATGTTTGGGTTTGTTCTAGATCCGATATTGCTACTCACTTCAAAGAGAAGTATCCTTATAAGCCCAAAGCTTAGAGATCTATGAGTTGAAGCATAAAGATCTGTGAGTTAGTGAAGAGACCAGAAGGCTTTAGAGGACAAGTTTGAGTAGATAATACATGAATATGGCGTTTTTTGACTTCTCTGTCTCTTGATTTCAAGATTTATTGAATGCATATACTACAATTTCACTCCACTTCCGACCTATATCTAATCTAGTACCTTACTTAACGGAAACTCCTATCTCCCTAAACCTTATCAAACTCGTATCACCTTCCTATTGTTCGGACTGTCCGCCTTATCTAGGATGTTCCGCTCTCATATAAATCCTGTTGCTTCCCCTTTCTACTTGTCTAACAATGTTTGAATCCACAATTGCTAGTAAAATCCCAGAAGAAGTTAATATCGACGCCCAGGCAGGTACCAAGTATGATTTCAAAAGAGATCTCCTTGGTTATGGAGAAAAAGGGTTAAAAGTCGAATGGCCAAATGGCTGCAAAATTGCAATCTCTTTCGTCCTTAATTATGAAGAAGGGGGAGAAAGATCCTTATCTTTGGGAGATGATACTTCTGAATACTACCTTTACACTAGTAGTAAACCAGGACCGGTTCCTACCAGAGCTTATGATATTGAATCCGAATATGATTATGGTTCTAGAGTTGGTGTTTGGAGAATTCTCAACTTATTCAAGAGATTTAACAATAGAATTACTGCTTATGCAGTTGGTAAAGCATTCGAAAGAAACATTCCTGCTGTTAAAGCATTCGTTAGAGATGGCCATGAGATTGCAAGTCATGCATACAGGTGGATTCCATATGATGATGTTTCTCCAGAAGTGGAAAAAGCGTACATTATCAAGCAAATTGAAGTTTTAAAGGAAACTGCTGGTCAAGATTGTCCTGGGTGGTATATGGGAAGACTCTCTCCCCAAAGTTATGCTTTAATTTCTGAAGTTTACCGGGAAATGGGTAAAGAATTACCATATCTAAGTGATTACTATGGAGATGATGTTCCATATTGGATTGATGTTCCAGCTGAAGCAGACTTACCGGACTCCGAAAAGAAAGGAATGCTTTTGGTGCCATATTCTTATGATTGTAATGATTATAGATTCTTGAACACAAACGGTTTCAGATCAACTCAAGCATTCTATGACCATTTGAAGAATGCCTTTGATACTTTATACGAAGAAGGTGGTAAGATGATGACTGTTGGTTTACATTGTAGGGTTATTGGAAGACCAGGATACTTTGGAGCTTTGAAAAAGTTTGTGGAGTATGTCAACTCCAAGGAAGACGTTTGGGTCTGTTCAAGATCTGATATTGCCAACACTTTCAGGGAACAACATCCTTACAAGAAGTAGGATAAATAGTTCTTTATATACATTAGACTAAACTTTCTCTTGTGGACTAGACTAAGCTTTCTTTCGTCATAACAGCACTCAGTTGTTCTGAATATTTTGTAAGATCTGGTCCCAGAAATCATGATTTGGAGTCTCTAAAGCATTCAAAAACGCTGCTTTACCAACTGGCTGGTCGGTGGATGCAGGCTGGTCCACAGTCTCTAAGATATTATCAAATAAATCGCTGTAAGTTTTTGCTTCCGTCCATCTTTCTGAAAACACAAACAATAAGCTTGAACAGGCTCTAAGATCATTCTGGATGTTGATGAAGTCAGGCTTTCCTTTGTTTCGAAGATAATATACCATGGTAATTCCTGCTAAGAACACTGTGTGCAAGGCAACCATACTAAACTCAAGAATTGAGTCTCGGTAGAGCTTCTTATAGCTTGTACATATTCTTCCAGCAGCTAAGCATGCTTGGTCCAAAAGAGTCTGTCTTTCTGAAGGATTACGCATAATCATGGGGAGAAGTAGCACCAATCGGGCTCTATAGTACAGTAAATCAAGGAAATCATAGCTTTCTCTTTTACCCATTACCTTATTGAAATCTTTCTGGGAAGGTAATGAGTTGTACCAGTTATCAATTTCGGCTTCAAGCGATTCAAAGGTGTCTGCAACTGGAATAACCGTGCTGGTAGAATATAAAAGTAGGTGGATTCTACTCTCAATCATCCGAATTTTGGTGGTGGAAACAATCGTGGTGAACTGGGATATCGGCTGGGCAAAGTTGGGCTCCAATTCTTGCTGAAGCTGGAGCTCGTAAAGCTTCTGGAAGTCTTCGTCAGTGGGATTTTTGGGTAGCTCTATACTGATGGGGTACGGAATATCAATGAAATTATCCACAAACGAGGACGGCCTTCCTAGAGAAAGTGATAAGAGCTTATCGTAGTTATACGCCGACCAGAAGAGCCGCTTTGTGAACTCATAGTTCCAGCTGTTCTCCAAGCTAATGGTCTGTTTCCGGTGGTAGCCAAATTGCATTAACTTTCTCATAGCAGATCCAATTAAATCCCATGCAGAAACGTAGAACGAAAGATGATAACTCCTACTGATAAATACTGCAATAAGCAAGGAGGCTTGGATCTGTTTCAATGGGTCCATGTCAGCTTTAGAAAGGTGTTGGAGTGCCCTTCTAAAGTATGTTTTGGGCTGAGGGTAAGTAGTAACGTTAAGAAGTTCTGTAAGCCTACACCCAATGGCCAACGCCATATCCACACTGAAGTGCTCCCAGGGGTCCCTGTCAGATTTCTCTAGAACAGACTCGAACCAGTATTCGTCCAAAAGATACGCCCGATTGTGGGCCAAACTGAAGAACTTGTCTAAGAAATTCTTCTCCATTCTTTCGGGAATATCTCCTCCTTCGTCTTCCAAGGACTCATCTGGTAAGCTTGGATCTGGATTTGTGTCTTCATCAGACCCAAGAAGAACGTGTTTGATGCTCTTTACAATGGTAATGACTGCAAAAGTGCCAATATATTCTTCCAGCTCTTCCAGCGTTTTGAACATAAGCTTGGAAAGAACCTTGGTGAAAACGCCCTCCGAGGTTTTGGGCGAATCAGAAGCCTTGGATGGCCCTTGTCTAACCGAAGCAAGGAGACGCAGAGCATAGAAGTCACTCATCCCCGTGTCCAGACTCCCAAATGAACGGGAACGTGCCGTAGTCTGAAGCGGTCCTGGCCCCAGAGCGTGGGAACCGGCCCCAGTATTAGCGCTGTTGGCGGCACGTGTCTGGAGCACTTGTAAGTTATGTGTAAGTTGCACATTCTGGCCTCGGGCCTGCTGTAACTGCAGTGCCAAGTCTGCTATCCGTTCATTAAGCATCTCATTCTCTCGGCGGAGTCTTCCCGCCTCGGTGTTGTTGTCAATATACACCAGTTTTTGGGAGAAAACACACACAGCATTCAGCTGGGAGCACCCCACACACGGCTGTTCTCCATTACACTTTCTCTTTCTCTTCTTACACCGGTCACAGGCCATAAGAACCCGTTGTCTCTTCTCTGACATGTTGATATAAGATAAGGTGCGGAACTAGAGATAAGGCATAGATTGGGCGCCGAACCGGGGAGAGGACGGTGGGAGGAAATGGTGGGTTTGGGAGAGTGGAAGGGGAGAAGGAGATGGGATCGGGATACTGGAGGATTGTGTATGGATTTTGGCAAATTTTGGGAGTTTTTCGGTGGTTTTTAGGTTGTGGTGGGTGAAAAATGGCCTGATAAGGCCATTTCATCACGGGAAATGGTCCTAATTGGTGGTAGAAGAGGTCTTTGGCATGACAGAGGCCACACAGGGATATAGTCTCGGAGAAAGGAAGCGAATGTTAACGATTTAAGTGCTACGGTATGATCTATTTCTAAATATTTCTAGCTGAATACTTCCATCTAAATACTCTATCTAAAGCAGCCAAAAACCCTAACGTTCCTTCCAGTTGGTTTCTTTCTCCCACCCGTAGGCAGCTCTATACAAACTGAGTTCATCGAAGTGCTTACCAACAATCTGTAAACCCACTGGCAACTTAACCTGATCATTATCCACTGCTTCTAAGAAGCCAATAGGAAGAGACAAAGCAGGATGGCCAGTCATGTTGAAAATACCGGTGTTCTGGTTAAGACCAATGGTATTTCTGATCAAATCAAGCGGGGTACCATCTCTTATACCGTGTGGAGGAGCTACTACGGGAACAGTTGGGGTGATAAGCACGTCCACGTCTTCCAATGCTTTATCATAGGCCATTCTTGCCTTGAAACTTAAGTTAATACACTTGGTGTAAAGGCCTGGGTACTTTTCAGACAAGTATAATCCATTTATGAGTCCATTTTTCACGGGAACAGGAGTCTTTTCGAACTGGGCTTGAGTCCAGGGGAATGTATGCTCCATGGCTTTGGTGGATTTAAGTATTCTTCTCCCACTGGCCAATCCGAGTTTTCTAACGGCTCCACTGATTCTTTGTCCTACCATCCAGATTTCAGGGGCAGTCAAGTGTTCGGGGACAGAAACTTCAACTACTTCAGCCCCCAACTCTCTAAATCTTTCGGCTGCTTCATTGAACTTCTTCTTCATAGATTCTGTCATAGTACCGATTTCTAAAGACTCTTTGAGGATACCAATCTTCATACCTTTAAGACTAGACTTTTCAGTGATCTCTTTATACTTTGGTACTTCTTCTACAGTTGGAGCAGCGTCTTGTCTGTCATCAAAACCATCTTTACCAGCAATGACTTCGAGAAACAAGGCATTTTCTAATACAGTTCTGGTCATGGGTCCACAATGGTCAATCACAAACTCCAAACTAGAGACTCCAGTATAAGGAACAAGACCAAAGGTAGGTTTTAACCCTACAATTCCACAATGGGCTGAAGGAACCCGGATTGAACCACCCTGGTCCGCTCCGATACCCAAATCAATTTCTCCAGCTCCCACCAAATATCCAGTTCCCGAACTGGAACCACCGGCAGAATAGCCATCGTGGTATGGGTTTTCCACGTTTCCAAGAGCTGAAGTGTTGGAGGAAGTAGAAGAAGTTTGATTTTCACAATTGGCCATTCCCTTGAATATAGCACCGGCTTTCAACGCTCTGGTAAGCACCGTAGCGTCCGCTTCGGGAGTCCACGCCTCATAAGCATTAGTTCCTAACGTCTGGGGAACTCCAGCAGCTTCAACACAATCTTTAGCACAAAGAGTCATGCCTGCCAAAGGACGATATTTGGATAATTCTGGCTTTGTGTCTTCAATTTCCACCTTATAAGCCCATCCACCCTTCAAATTGTCTTCAGGCTTGGGCATGTGGATATTCTTCCGAGGAAATCTATCCAAATCAGTTGGCTGGAAGAAATCTTCCATCCCCAAGATCTTCTGGGCTGATTTATCCAAAGCACATAAAATCTTATAGTAATCTTCAGTTTCTTGTGGTAAGAGTTTCAATCCCAATTTAGCAGGTTGGGCGTGAAGGTCATCGTAGGTGACCTTACAGTTTGGGTCAGCGTCTAAGGAAGTAATTGACATTAAGTTACGAGTAGGTTTTCGGGAGTATAAATATATAATCCGATAGGAGCTTATCAGCGGAACGGATCCGCAGGTGATGCGCGAGGCACCTGGCGGGAGCTGCCGCCTCAGCTCGCGGGTGCTTCGCGGATAGGTCGAGGCGAATGCCCAGCTTATCGGACTGATACCCGCCAGGAACTTGCCGCAAAATGGAACTCATCATCAAAACCATATCTGGGCCCACAAGACGCTGAAACTTGGGTAGAATGAGTCTTACAGACCAAAAGCAAATTCTTCCCAGGAAAACTTTGTTTGTGACGTTGGCATGTTGTACTGCTTCACTATTTGTATCATTTTTTGATCAAACTGCTGTTACTACTTCAATTCCTTCCATTGCTGATTCGTTAGATAATGCTGATATTATCAATAGTTGGGTAGGAAGTTCATATTTGGTGGCCAATACCACATTTCAGCTACTTTATGGTCGATTTTCTGACATTTTTGGCCGAAAGAGTATCTTTTTATTCTCTTTAGGGTGTTTGATACTAGGAAATTTGGTGTCAGGGTTTGCTGTTAGCCCAGTTATGCTCTTTCTATTCAGAGCAGTGAGTGGTATAGGCGGTGGAGGAATTAATTGTTTGGTAATGATCACTTTTTCGGATCTTTTGACAACTCGACAGAGAGGGAAATACTTTGGGTTCGTGGCGGTTTCTACGTCTTTGGGAAACGGCCTTGGACCTCTTTTAGGAGGGATTCTTAGTGAAAAAGTCAGTTGGAAATGGGCTTTCTGGGTAACATGTCCGGTAGGTGTAGCCTGTGGGCTATTAATTGTGTTTTTCGTTCCTTTGAAGCCGGTGGAAGGAGATTTCAAAGAGAAGCTCAAAAAAGTGGACTGGCTCGGTTCTTTGACATCAACCGTGGCTTTTGTATTCATATTGGTGGCTGTTTCGGGAGGAGGAGAAACATGGAGCTGGAAGAGTGCCACGTTCATCGTGTTGGTGATTTTAGGGGTGTTGGCTATGGGATTTTTCTTCTACACAGAAAGCCGAATAGCCACAATCCCAATGATTCCTCTCCACTTATTTTCCAATTTCCAAAGACTGGTTCTCTTCCTGATGTGCTTCATGATGGGATGGGCCTACTTTGTGGACATTTATTACTATCCATTATATCTTCAGAATGTCCGGGGACTAAGTCCCATAATGTCTGGAGTTCTACAGCTTCCAGCTACTTGTAGCAGCAGTATATTTGGCATCATAGCAGGGTTCATCAACTCCCATACGGGAAAGTATGTCCAGTGCCTCTATTTTGGGGGAGCAATGTGGGCTTTGGGGACTGGGCTAAAGATTTCCTTTGGATTACACTCCAATTATGGCCTCTTGGTGGGTGCAAATTTAGTTCAAGGCTTGGGAATTGGGTTCACATTCCAGCCCACCCTCTTGGCTCTACTTGCCAATTCAGACTCAAAAGACAGGGCCGTGGTGACGGGAATAAGAAACTTTTTTCGGTGTTTTGGAGGAGCCGTAGGGCTTATTATTAGTGGGATTATATTCAACAGTTATCTTAGACACCAGCTCCATGTAAATGGAGTAGATTCTAGTACCGTTACCCAAATAATGGCCAACCCTACAATCATAAGAAAGCTACACCAGAAGGATATAATCATATCGTGTTATCTCCAGGGATTTCGGGTGATTATGGAGGTTTTAACTGCGTTATCCGGCTTGATGTTCATTTTCTCTTTGTTGGCAAGAGACAAGAAGGAAGAAGAAGAAGAACAAGTAGTCGTAACAGAGCCCAAAGAAGAGCTCAGTGATTCAACTGCCAGTAAATAGAAAACAAAAGTACATAGAAGAATATTACACAAATGGTTTAAGTTCTCTATAATTTATATCACTAATACATTAACTACATATATATTCCACCGCCAGATTTGATACTGGTAATAACCTTCAATTTCTCTTCTGTTAAGCTTTCTTCTGTACTATCCACACTAACCTTACCGTACCCAACTCCATTAATGGATTCGTCCTCTTCAAAGAAACCATCAGTTCCTGTCATAAATTCCCATGTTTTGGGCTCTGATTCATGGCCTGGAGGGTAAATTTTGGGCTTAAAGATAAGACCAAACACAGAATGTAACACGAAACCACTTATGAAAGTATATAACCAACCACATAAGTAGATATCGGACGCCACATGGTTCAATTCTCCTGGATGGTAAGATGCATAAAGACCTGGAATACCAAGAACAGTAGACAATGCCCAAGCAAAGAATCCCCAAATGTTGAAACCTTTATAGTAATGGTAGGTAGCATCTGGAGATTTGGTGAATAAGGATGGAACATGGATATTACCTCTTCTAAGTACGTAATAATCACTTAAAAGACATCCAAGTAAAGGAGCCACAAAAATGGAGTATGAACCCAAAAAGATAAGGAACTCAGTAGCATTGGCCAAGAATTTCCATGGGACAATGGCCCAGCAGAGGAACCCGGCCAAGATTTGACCTCTAATGATGGTAAAGTATTTTGGAGCCAAACCTGCTAAATCGGTTGCAAAAGGAATCGAATTAGCAAAAATATTGGTACCAGCAGTTCCAGCAGCGTAAAAAAGAGCCAATAAGCAGACACAGGTTCTACCACCAGCAGTCCATTCATTATCAAGGATGGCAGCAAATAAATCCCACATATTCCAGTATACTTGACCGTAAGCTCTTCTAAGAGACACAGCTGAAACCATTCCGAACACAAGAACAATCACTTTAGCAGGAATGAACCCAATGGCTTGAGGAATAACTGTATCTTGCTTTCTCTTAGCATATCTAGCAATATCTGGTTGGTTAATAATCATTGGTGATAAAGTTCCAAAAATAGTATTAATAACCGACATCCATTGATTTCCTCGAGTATTTGTTTGTACAAGAGGTATACCAATACTCCAGTCACCAGGACCTCCTCCTCTAACAACACAAAAGATGAAAAGTCCTAAAGTTGCAAAAGGTAAAATAACGGCTTTGGCAGCAAAAAAATACCGAATGTGTTTAGGGTGACACCACATTAAAGGCATTTGAAGCAACCAATAAAGGAAGAATGCCACCATTCCTCTGGTAGTAATATCAGCGCTTAAAGGTAAATGATTTGGAATATTCACCCATTTATGTCCAAACATACATCTAAGAGCAACATCAAGCATTTGCAGGCCATAATAAGTTTGCACCCCAAACCAAATTTGGGCAATGAAAAATCTAACAAACACAAAAAAGTATCCAAGATAAATACCAAAAGTTGACCTTACCAACACATTATATCCCAAATGATATGAAGAACCTGGGCGGGCATTAAGTACAGTGAAAAAACATGATAATACAATTCCAATTATCGAAGCACCAATAACTTCTCCATGAGGAAGCCCCGTCAGCTTAATTAATGAAGCCCCGGTATTCCATTCATTAACATTAAAAGATGATTGAAACCAAATGAAAAGATAATTATATACTTTCCAAGTTCTATCTTGAGGAGGAGTTGGTTTAAGATCCGTGTTGACTCTTAACTTGGAAGGGTCGTGTTCTGAGTCATCTTTGACTTTAACAAAGTCGTCTACTTTACGAAACAAACTCATTATGAGATATTTGAACCATTGACAGGTATTTTATAACTGATTTCACTTGAAAATTGTTATCTGCCAGTTATCAGCAGATGTCGGAACCACCCAGCCAACAATTCCGCCGTGATAGGAGGTTCCGCCTTATCGGCCTGTCTTACCCGGAAGATTGACTAATCCAACGGGCGTGGGGTGTGCTCAAACCGATCGGCCATCTGACGAGTTTCGTATTAATTCCGGCCTATTTATCCTATTATCGGCCAACCTGCAAAAAAATGTTCACTCCACTCCAAATTGGTGATATAACCTTATCTCATAGGGTCATAATGGCCCCATTGACCAGATTTAGAGCTCCAGACAGTGTGCCCGGCCCAATGATGGTAACTTACTATGATCAAAGAGCTTCAGCCGGTGGTTTAATCATTGCCGAGACCACATGTATCTCGCCAAATGGTGGTATTGCACCCAACATGCCTAGAATTGATACAAAAGAAGCCATAGAAGGATGGAAACCGGTGGTAAAGGCAGTTCATGATAAGGGTGGATACTTTTATTGTCAATTGAATCATTTGGGAAGAACCGTACAAGAAAATTATACTTATACTACCGTGGTATCTAGTTCCTGTAATGCATTATCGCTTCCTTGTAAGCAGATGGACTTGGAAGATATGAAATTGACGATTGAGGAGTTTTGTCAGGCAGCAGAGAATGCTATTAGTGCTGGATTTGATGGTATAGAGCTTCATGGGGCTAACGGATACCTTTTGGACCAGTTTATCGAAGATAATATTAATACGAGAACAGACGAGTTTGGCGGAAGTATTGAAAACAGGTGCAAGTTTCCTTTGATGGTGGTGGATGCAGTAGTTCAGAGAATTGGTGCCAATAAAGTAGGCTACAGAATTAGCCCTTGGGACATCTTCCAGGACGCCAATGACTCCGACCCAGTGGGCCATTTCTCTTATTTCTGTGAACAATTAGAGAAAAGAAAGCTAGCATATGTCCACGTAGTGGAGGCCAGAAGCGACGCCAACGGGGGTAGAGAAAACGATAAGTCCAAAGCCCAATCAATCTCTTCTGATTTGCTTCAAAATAGTGTTAGTCAGTTCAAAAAGTGTCTTCCCACCACTCCACTTCTTTCTGCTGGAGGCTGGAATGACAAAAACAGTACTTTAGAAGGCACACAAGTGGATGCGCTTGTGTATGGAAGATACTTCATCAGTAACCCAGACTTGCCTACAAGACTTAAAGAGCGTCTCCCATTGACTCCATACGATAGAAGCACGTTTTATGCGGCCCTTCAACCAGAAGGTTACATAGATTATGCAGCTGCCAAATAGAGAATTTTTCGCAGCCAAATTGTAGTTTCCTAATTATACTATCCCCAGATCTTTACCTGAGATCGGTGACGATGTGATATGCTGGAGGCGATCTCGTCCCCCAGGACAGGAATGAATAGTAAGAATCATGATCTGGAAGAAAAGTTTGTATGCTTGGAAATACTATAAGTTTGAGAATTTCCAGTGGTATTTTTTATTCAAATTATGTCTTCTGCTAACCCCTTATACCAATTTCTTGATGCTCCTGAAGAGCCTAGACCTAAACTTTACCTTAGGTTCAAAGTTCCCTCTCATATGAGAACTCCTACCACTCAAGAGAATGAACAGAAAATTATACTAAGACTAAAAGTACCTAAATAGTGTTGTCTATTAATAAAAATGTATTTAATGATCTCTTGGAGGTTTACGGATCAAACTTAAAGAGTTTTCGACCCAGGAGTCGACGCCTTGTTCTCTGCCAACCAAATCCAAGACTCTTTCGTCAAACGCTTCTCTTGTATCATTTTTGTATTTAGAATGCTTGTTTATCCCAATGATGGCAACATTTCTTGTACTTGGAATCCTTAAATACTCTTTCTCTACAATCCATCCAACTGATTTTGATACATCTTCGACATGCTCCACCAAAGATCCATATGTTGACAAGTTGCCGGAAGCTTTCTTTGGCGTATACCTCTTCTTTGCCCCAGAAAGTGAATGAGAACAACAGGGAATTACCATATATGGACACCCTAATAAAGGAATCCAGCATGTTAATTCGTCAGAGTGGTTTCCAATAATGAAAACATTACTGCCGAGTTTATCAGTTGTGAAGACATTGTCTGCATTTTGCAATTTGGAGGAAGAATGGTAAGTCATCAACGTCATATCGTTGAAATCAGGGATTTGGAAGTACTTCTCTTTATTTGTGGTGGACTTTAAGAGAACATGTGGGATAATTATCTTCTCATGCAACTGATCTTGAGTTTCTTTTGGGTAAGTTGACCATGATTTTCTTCTACGAGCATCTATTCCTTGTCCTTTGTATCCCTCCATATGAAGAATATAGACCAAAAGCCCATTTCCACACCCTAAATCAAGGAATTCCACCGGCTCAGAATATCTGGTATTCCATAGCTCTATTAAAAAAGCTGCTATAGCCAAGTCTTCGAATACATGCTTTTTCGGGTCAGTTTTTTCAGCCCACAGGTTCACCAAATCAGAAGAATATTTCTTCTTGAGACTAATGTACCGGTTCTGAAATGACTCCTTGGACACCACTAAGTCGTGGTTGACTCTCTTTTCGTACCCGTCTTTCGTACCCTGGCTGTGCTTCTTGGAGGTCTGGATTAGTCTGAGAGCAATCCGAAGAGTTCTATCATTAGGATCCAACTCTCTGATAGATTGGGTCGTTTCCGGCTCGAACGGCATGTAATGAATGGAAAGCTGCCCCTTGTTGAATAAGATCCCGATTCCCCACACTGGTGGCAAGTAGAAGGGAACTTCTTCGGTTGACTTTATATGCGGTATGTACACGACTAATATTGACAGGTTCGATTTGTCACTCAAGATGACAGATGTTTGGTTGATAATATAGTCCTTGAACGGATTCCGGGGGATCATTCGTCTGACTATCTGACACTTGGGACTGAACTGGATTTGGCTCTCAGCCAAGGGAATTTCTCGGAGTTCTACGTCGTCGTAGTGTCGATACAACAATTGTTGGGTGTCATCCTGGTCTGGGAACTCGGGTAACGTCTTCACCTGTTTGCTTATGAACATAGTGTCTCCTTTGTCCGGATCAAAGATGTTTTCCTTAAGAATATCCGCTCTCATTATCACAGTGGAATTTATGTTAGGCAGTTTGATAATATTAGACATGGCTCTTTCGAAGTGTACGCTACCAAAATCAACCGCTGTTTCGTATATTGGAACCCAAGAATCTCCTAGTATGGATTTCTGGTCTATTATAAGATCCAATCCGGCCCCATCACTACTTTTATTGTGTTTCTTCATCTCATCGGGGGTTTTCTGATGAAAATTTGAATGCGAAGTTAATTTGACTGCGAAGAGTTTGTGTATTCGTTAAACAGGGGATTATTGTACGTTTCACTGGGAAGCAGGGTATGGTGATGGTAGCAGTGGTTTGTTACTATGGTGGTCAATTTGGGCCCGTTGGAACGGAGAAAAATGGAGTCCTTTTGGAGGCTCAGGGCCGATTTTATGGTGGTACGGACATAACTACCCCATGAAATCGATATCCGGAAGTTGAAATTACTTACAAGTCAATGAAGTATGCCTCACTTACTTCAGAGAACTTGTGTTTCTTGTAACAGTAATGACACCTGAACAATTCGCTACCTCTTTTGGACAATTGCCAGACACTTTCTTTCAAAGCAACGTGCTGACACCACTTCAAAACTACAACTGGGTTATGAGATATCCTCATAAGGCTTTCAGTTTTGTTCACTTCAAGCTTAGGTCTCTTGGTCTTCTTCTCGAACTCACTCCGCTCATCTACTGTGAGAGGAATCAACTGTTCCTTCGTCACCGGACATATGAAAATGGTATGATACTTGAATAAGAACCGGTTTGTGTCTGATAACTGGAATGGTAAGTCATAGGTGAATGGTGCAATGACCTTGGATGTTATGTCGTCCTCGGCTTGTCCAGTTCCATCCTCTAGAATAGGCCGTTCTCTTGATTCGCTTAGACTCCTGATTGTTTTGAACTTTCGCTCGATCTGGTTGTACTTGTAGAAGCTGGGCAAGTTGATGTAGCCCGCCATAAGACTCTGGAAAAGAGAAGAATCGTTCGATAAATTCAATTCCCGACAATAGTATGAAATAAACTCGTTGGAAAGGGTCAGAAATAGGCCCTGGTTAGAGTCTAAATCGTCAATGTCTTCGAGCACATCGCTTACAAATTTCAATTCATTCTTCTTATCAGAAGAATCAGCTTCTCTTCTGAGTAGTTCTTTCACTTTCTCTAGCAAATCATCCAACGCTTCTCTAGCATCTTGTGTAACCTGCTTGTTATTCCAAATCACCAAAAGCGTCATCAAAGGGGAAATTAAATCAAGATACACGTTCTGGAATCTTGAGAAATGCTTATTGGAATACTTGAACGCCTTAGCTGTACTATCTTCATCCTTAGTAAGTAATAAAGCATATTGCAAAGTATGAAATTTAAACTCGATTTCTAGCTTATCAATATCGGAAGAAGCATCAGTGAACCACTCCAAAGCCCTAGAAAGGTCGTGCTTCACAAGTATATCGTCTACAATCTCATGTAGAACCCGAAATTTATCTAGTAGATTATCATCTATGCGGATATCTCCTAAGTCCTGAATTATATCCTTAATAAGTTCACTCTGTCCGATTTTAAGAAGGTGCAAGATGATGGCCTTCATGAGTTCTTGTTGATTCTCCTTTCGAACATCCCGGAGAATGGCTTCATCCCCGTAAACCGGTGAATCTTTCTTCTCAATAGGAATGCTATCTAAGTTTAACGGATAGGTATACGCTTCATCTAAACTGACATTGAATTTGGGATTGGTAAGAACGTTCTTGGAAAACTTATTGATCTGGGAATTATACGTCTTAAGAGACGAAATATTCTTCTTATACCACCCATCAACCAATTCTAGTGGTTGGAGGGATGTGGGTTTTGAAACAGGGGCTTCATTTTGCGATGCTTCTGCCTCCAATTCTGCCTCCAATTGGGACTCTAGATCCCGTACCAGGCCAAGGTACTCGCTGGTCTCCACAAGAATGCTCTGTAAGCTGTCCTCTGCCGTAGAATTGAGGGTATGAAGCTGTGTGGATAGTGATTCTAGGAGTGACATGAGGAAAATGCGGGTGAGAATTGGTTAAATAGAGTCCATGTAGGCTGGGGGTTTGCCAACCGCCTGTTATGTATTGTTAAATCGTATAAAAGCTGCTGCTGTCCCATGATAGCTGACAGGGACCACACAGCCAAGGGGTCAAAGGGCCACGGAGCAAGAAACGTACACGTCACGTGACCAAAGTGACCTGTCGTATGGGTCTATATATCCAAGTAGTCGGCCTTCACCAACAATTCCAACGCCAAGTGGGTGGGGATGTTGAATTCAGGAATGTTCCCTGTCTCTGCTTGTTCCTTATACTTATAATTGTAGTACAAGTATTCCACTATACATTCTAGAATATCTCCGTCCATATCCAAGTTAATTTTACCGGTTTTGCTCTCTTCGAATCCCTGAGTGTTCTTCAACACCAGAGATATCAGTGCCACCTCCTTCAGAATCACAAACCTATGATTATCCGCAGATACAAGCGTGACAAATTCACTCATGGCAGTTCTGGTGTGGATTTCTCGCGACTCGCGAGATATTCTTCCCACAATGAACCCAAGTTTGAACTGGCAGAAGATCCAGGACGTTTATTATAGTCTCCAGCCATGTTACGAGTCACTTGATTGGTCAATTGGGAATCTTTATGCTGACTACAAGGTTAAGGTGTCATCTGGTACGACGGTTGTGGCTATTTCGTCCAAGTCTGCCCCGTATCCCAGCGTGATAGATATTTATACTATCAGTGGTACTAAATTATACTCGATTGTGTATAATAGTACGGCAGCAGAGCATATTGTGGACTATGAATTTCACAATGAAGATCTTTATGTGGTGTTATCGAGCCAGAAGTATCGTCATTATAAGGATTTGAAGGGGAGTTTTGACGAACATAACTATAATAATGGCTTGATTCCGCTTGATAATTTTGGTGATACCAATATATTGACTCTGTTACACCTGTCAGATGATAGCAGTCCGGCCAAACACATTGTCAATCTAGAAAATAATGAAACGGAAGAGATCTTTCAAGTTCACACTGTGAACATATGGGGAGACTTCCTCTTTATGAAGCTCACCAATAGATTCATTATTGTGAACCTATCGACTAGATCAAACTACGAGATATTGGTGTCTGAATCGGTTATTAGGAAAATAAATTGCATAAAGTTGGTTGAATTTCCAGATACTAGCACCCTTTTGGGAGTCATAAGTTATTCCAACACGATCTTATCTCTTAAAGTGGACCTCAGTTCCACCAGTTATGAGGTGACAGACCACAATCTTACAGATGGTCCGTTTACAAAAGTATCTAGCTCACCAAATGGTCAATTAATTGCATTGTTGAACGAACAAGTATCTACTATTTTTGTCATCAACAACACATTCTCCCAGGTTTTACTAGAATACGACACTTCAAATGACTCAAGTCTTCCGTACCAACTAGAATGGTGTGGAAATGATGCCATCGTGCTTTCATTACGGGATGAGATCAAGGTGGTGGGTCCCAACCAGGCCTCCATATCATTCTTTTATGATTTAATTGAAGAGGACGATGTGGATTTTGATGCTATTCTCAAGGGGAATACCTCAGATGAACTATCATTTACCATTGCATTTCTCAAGACTGAACCCGATGGACTCAAGATCTTGACGACTAAGAAACTAGAGTTTCTCTCTCGGGTCGGTGATTCTACCAAAAACTTGTATCAAATAGGATCTTCTCATCCAAGTAGTATCCTTCTCGACTGTGTGGATAAATTGTCTCAACAGCCTTCCAAAGCTGACACAAATATTGCTCTTCTTAAATCGGACAATTCACTACAATTGGCCATGGACTCGTGTCTTGAAGCAGCCTTAGATGAACTAAATTCTTTCTGGCAAAAGAAGATTCTTCTGGCAGTTGCTTTTGGAAAAACATATATTGGAGGTCTCTATGATTCAGAAAAGTATCTTAAAGTAGTTAATACTATAAAAGTACTTAATCAACTTAGGTCCTCAGATATTTCCATCTTTTTAAGTGCAAAACAAGCAGAACTGATAGGATGGGAAAAAATTATCAATATGTTATTAAACAGAGAACAATATCTTCTATGTTTGAAGGTCATAACGGCTTTGGATCTCCAACATTTTAGAGATTTGGTTTTCATCCATTGGTGTTGCTACAAAATAAAAAAGGAAACTGATATGGATGATGAAGATTTGTTCAAGATTATCTCTGCCAAATTATTCTCCGCTAGAGATTCTATTCTTGACCAAACACCAACGAATTATCTTCCTGTGGCGAAGATCTCCAACATAGCGTATGAAGAAGGTCGGAATGAACTTTGCAATAAGCTCATTGACTTAGAGCCTGCAACGGCTGAAAAGATTATTCAATTTTTGAAGTATGACAAATCAGAAGCTGCCCTAATCAAATCATTCGAAACAGGTGACTACGATCTTGCTAAGCTTCTACTTATGAACCTTCATGACTCCTTGTCGGTAGCTCAATTTTTCAAAATTCTTCACCAAAACGAATCTCATAGTAGCTCGGAAAACGTAGTTCTTGTGACTGGTGACTTGGTAGAGAAGTTTTGGGTCGAAAGTATAGGAAAAAGCAATAGAGACCTCTTAGAAAAGTATTTCAAGCAGGAAGACAAAAGAATTGAGCTTACACTAGATAGGTTTAGGGTGTTTTTAGAAAAAGAGATCCCGAGTTCCAGCGACCTGTCTTATTATGACGACTACCGACTGCGTCTTCTCAGCTTGTCTTCACACTCAGGTGATAGACCTAACAATAAGTTTTATCAGCTTGAGTTGGATGTGTTGGAGCTCAAGAAAAAGCTCAGTGAAACCTATCAGACTGATTTTTATGGTTCAACAACTTTAATAAAGATTTTACAAAAACTAATTACGATGCACCAATTGAAGCAGGCCCATAAAATCGTCAAAGATTTCAAAATACCAGTGGAAAAGCTTTGGCACACTATATTGGAAACTTACTGTAAATTGGGAGAGTTCGAGAGACTTCATCAATTCATCTCATCAAATAGCGATAGAAACCTCAAGTCTCCAATTGGGTTCCAGGATATTGTAGAAACGTGCTTAGCATATAAAGCTCCTCCACATTATATTTCTATTTACATTCATAATTGTACTGACATGCATTATTTAGATAAAATCCAGTTATTTTTGAACAATAACGATCTCATTGAGGCTGCTAACGAAGCTTATAAGTATAGGGATGTGGATTTCCTCAAAAGTATCTTACAGAGAGCAAATAAGCATGCCAACGAATCGGTGATTCAACAAATCAAGGGCTTATTACAAAAAATGGGATATTAATAAATATCAAGATGACTCAAAATACCGTCCGTCTTTAACTTTCCCACAACTCCTACCCTCTTGCCCCGTTAACCAGGAAGGCATCACTCTGGGATCAATTATCATCTCTTTGGGGTCAACTGATTGGACAGAAAGTTCATGTAGGCCTGCAAACACGTCTGTTCCTGCCAATTTTAGGGTTATATGGGTAATATCATCATTCATTTCTTCTTGGATTTCAAATTCAGCATACTGGAGTGGTGCCAAAGAACTATATTTTGTCTTGGGAATCGAATCACTAGCATCTGTATCCATATTTGTCACCTTTTTTCTTCTCTTATTTTTGGTAGATTGTTCATATATGTCTGAATCCACAGATTTAACACTTCTAAATCGAGATTCAGCAATCTTTTCCAATTTTTCCCGCTCCAGCATCTGCAATTGGGGCTCTTCGATAGTAGTTAGAGCCTTGTGGTTGTCTATACTTCCCAACGGAGACATATCCACGGTTCCATCAGCATATGCAGCCCAAGCACCCAAACTATGACCAAATCTAGAATCTCCATAGAGCAAATTCATGGCTTCCAAAGATTTGATTGGGGCCTGCTTCTTATCTGTATCGATTCTAAGTAGATTTTTCCGGCTTTGGGGTAAATTTCGTTCAATTACCTGAATTATTATATCTGTAACCAAATCATTCCCTGGAGAATGAATAATATAAGCCGAGTTCATGGGTATAGCAATGAAATATGCTTTATTAGAAGCGATATGGGGTCGAGATGACGTTTTGGATATGCTGGGCGCCTGTAAGTCAAAAACCTGGATACGAATAATTATCATAGGAAGCCTTGGGTGTCTACAAACATAGATATGACTCATGAAAAACACACTTAAATCTTCAGATAACAGCTCCAAGAACCTCCGAGGATCTAAAACTATAGGAAATTCCTTATCATGACCATCTTTAACCACAGACAGAATCCATTTATAGGCAGTGGGCCGATCTACTATAAGCTGACAATCAATCTGAGACAATTGAAGGAGATTCAACCCGTTGGGCCAATATTCTTGGATCTTATCACAGATATGCTTCTTATTCGACTTATCAGTTCGAAATCTTCCCCCAAGCGCCATAACTTCCTTGTTTTTGGTTCTCTGATCCACTGGCCGCCTAACATATGGCTGCGTATTAACGATTCTAGGCCACCGATTGAAGAGCTCCACGAGCGAGCTACGCGGGAGCCGCTGGAGAATTCCCGCCACGGAGCCGTCCAGCATCACCGGAATGTATGTGTTAGGTAACACGTTCTTTTTATATTTCATTAGCTGGCGGTTGTTTATATCAAGTGCAAACCTGTAAATTCGCAGATTATACGATTTGCAGGTTCGCGCGAGAAGAGATGCGATCCTGTATGAAAATTTTCATTTATCATACCTATTTTTTTTAATAATGTCCCAAATTCAGGATACCACTGGAGGTAAAGACGATGGATTGGATAGAAAGACACTCTTTGTGAGGTCCATTCCACAAGATGCCACGTCAGATCAACTTTCGGAGTTTTTTTCCCAGTTTGTTCCGGTAAAACACGCAGTTATAGTGACAGACGCTGATAGGAAATCTAGAGGATTTGGATTTGTTTCCTTTACTTTGGAAGATGATACGTTGACTGCATTGGTTGAAGCCAAGAAATCCAAGTTTAATAATGTGTTCTTAAGAGTGGATTTGGCTAAAAGAAGAGACAGAAAAGACAAAACAGAGAAAGTTTCTACCCCAGTCGAGAAGAGAAGAGCCAGATTAATCATCAGAAATTTACCTTGGTCATGTAAAAAGCCAGATGAATTGAGAAAGATTTTCAGCAAGTATGGAGCTGTGTTTGATGCATATATACCGAAGAAAAAGAACGGTCAGATGTTAGGTTTTGCATTTGTAGTCATGAAAAAGAAGGCTGCTGCTGAAAAAGCCGTCAAGGAGTCTAGTGGCTTAAAGATTGACGGCAGAGAGGTTGCGGTAGACTTTGCGGTGGAGAAGAGTAAATGGGAGGAGAGTAGAGTGGACGAAGAAGAAGAAGAGGAAGAAGAGGACGACGAAGAAGAAGAAGAAGATGATGATGAGGACGAAGAAGAAGAGGAGGAGAAAGAAGCGGAAGTAGAGGAAGACACCGAAAGCAACCAGCAAGAAGACGGCGAAACTGCTGAGTCAGATGACAAAGCCGAAGAAGATTCCAGCGAGTCTGAATCGGACTCTGACGACTTTGATGAACTTAATGATCTTAAAGAAGAAGAAATCCAAGAGCCAAAACCTACTCCAAAGAACAGACAAGAAGCTTACTCCGTGTTTGTCAGAAACATACCTTACGACACTACTGCTGAAGCGTTAAAGGAGCACTTTCAACAGTTTGGTCCAATAAAGTTTGCTCTTCCTGTTAAAGACAAAGTGACGGGAATCTCAAAAGGTTCAGCCTTTGTAGCATTCACCAAGGAAGACTCTTATAACAAGTGTTTAACTAACGCACCCACCATCGAGTCTACCACCATGTTGATTTCTGATGACGTTTCACCGGAATATGTGTTTGAAGGAAGAGTCTTGAATATTACAAGTGCTGTGGATAGAAAAAGTGCCAATATCTTAGCAGACAGAAATGCCGAAAAGAGAAAAGAAATCGACGGCAGAGATTTTAATGGGAAGGACAAGAGAAGCTTGTATTTGCTTAACGAAGGTAGAATCACAGAACATTCTAAATTGGCTCAAGTAATTTCCAAGACCGATATGGAAATGAGAGAGAAATCTTTCAAACTCAGAGTCCAGCAACTCAACAAGAATCCTTCGTTACATTTATCACTCACTAGATTGGCTATCAGAAACTTACCCAGAGCCATGAATGCCAAAGCTTTGAAGGCTTTAGGTCGTAAAGCCGTCGTACAATTCGCTACAGAAGTAAAACAAGAAATTAGACAACCACTCTCGAAAGAAGAGATCAATAGGTCTGTCAAACTCAAGAATGATGCCAAAGAGGATGAAGAAGTGAAAGTGAAAAAGTCCAAACATGCTGGGGTGGTGAAACAGGCCAAAGTGGTCATGGAAGTCAAAGGAACTGGAGACGTTGGTAGAAGTAGAGGATATGGTTTTGTGGAATTTAGAGACCACAAATCTGCTTTAATGGGTCTCCGGTGGTTAAATGCCCACGAAGTTTCCCCAGAAGAAATATTGGAAGGAATGACAGAAGAAGAGAAGAAAATGACCGATTTAAGTGGTTCAAACAGAAGAAGATTAATAGTAGAGTTTGCAATTGAAAATGCTCAGGTCGTCAAGAGAAGACAGGATAGAGTTCACCAAGCCAGAAAGAGAACAAGAGAACCAGAAGCCGGAGAAGAAGACAAAAAGTCTAAGAAACATAAAGGTAAAGGTAAGAAAGGGAACATGAATAAAGGACCTAAAGAGGCTAAAGAATCTAAGAAATCCGAGGTTTCAGATGATGTGAAGAGGATCATCTCCCAGAAGAGAAACAAGAGAAAAAATAGAAGTAAGTAGCATAAAAACCACCAATATATACTCTTATAACCGTAGTAGTGTACTGCAGAAGTTTCCTCCACCGCCACGTCCAGCGAGACCCCCTTCCGCACTCGGCCCACTCCCCCGAGCACCCTCGCCAGCCCAAAAACATATACGCGCAATTTTCCACTTCATCATTATGGTCCTCTACAAGCGTAAACAGGTCCAAGTTATCCTCCCAGCGGAATATCCACAAGACCCGGAAACACCCGTGTGGTTTATCCGGGAGACAGGTGAGTGGTTTCTTAACTATGAAGAATACCTTGAACGGATGGATTACTACCAGAGACGCAAGTTTTTCTGTGAAATTACTGGTAACTCCTGTTTGACGTTTTTTGAAGCGCTTAAATCAGAGAAGAAGGAGGTTAAAGATGTGGAACGGAACTTTCCCGAGGCTTTGAAGACTCATATTCTTCGGTTTCTTCAGTTTAATCGGATTACTCGTTTGGATCAATTGGTAGATAGAGTGTATCTCCACTTCAAAAACAACTATTTTCCCGGTGAATACGTATTGTTGAAAGGAGTTCCATTGAATAATGGAATGGAGTTGTCTATTAAACAGAAAGCTTTGATTAGAGAGAAGGTGGAAATGTCCGATTCGCCTACAAAATACTTGGTTGTTCGGTTATCTGACGACCAACAGGCCATCACTACCGGAGAAAAGCTCTCTCGTGATCGGAATCACTTCACAAAATGGCTTATCAAGACATTTATAAAGTTGAGTTTGACCAGAAGCCACAAAATCGGGGCTCCGTGGGTTGTTAGAGACAAATATGCTAAGAGATACAGAATCGACCAAGAATTCCCCGCTGATTTACAGTCTTTTGCAGAGTCCACTCGTATTCACGATGATATTGAAGATTCTGATCCTAGCTCCATGCGCCACTTTACTGTGATGACAGCCAACCAAAAGATGAAAGCAGCAGAAGAAAAAAAGATGGCCAGAAGGCTAGATAAAGCCAAGACACAAGTCAAGAAACAGAGTGTAAACAGTATTATTGACACCACACCAGCTCCAAGTACTCCTGTCTTTACTCCATATCAAACAAAAGACAGTACCAAGAAATTTCCAATCCATTATTTACCTTCTACTTTAAGAATGATTGGTAACTTGGAAGAAGAAGGATTCAATTGTAATAAACCAAGCGTAATTGCATCTCTTCAAGTTGCAGGAATACCACCCACAAGAAAGAATATGGTTGATGATTTGAACCTCAAATTTGATCTACAGAATCCTCGTCCAACAGGTAAAAGGCTAGAAGTTCCTGCCAATGCCAAAACCTGGAATTTGGAGTTATTGAAGTTGGTGGAACAAGAAGAAGAAAGGCAAAAAGTAGCTGCAGAGGAGGCCGCTAAGAAAGCTGAAGAAGAAGCTAAAGAAAAAGTAGAAGCAAGTGGTATGGGTACTCGTACCAGAAGAAAGGCAAAAGAAGACCCCGGAGTAATAGAGGTGTCCTCTCAAGAAGTCGTAGACGTGGAAAGCGACGAGGATGAAAAGGCAGATGAACCAGAACTTCTCTGTCTTAATAAAGCACACCTCCAGGAGAGATTCCTTCTGAGCATCGAGCAAGCCCTTGAATGTTGGACTTTTATGAACATATTCCATTCTCCACTCAAGATCGATACTTTCACATTCGATGACTTTGTATATTGTATGGGATGGAACCACGAACAACTCACATCAGTTGGTCGTTGTGTGCTTCTTGATGAGATTTGGTGTAGTCTTCTTGGTGCCATTGTGTCCAATAAGATACCCACGGCCTCTGAAGTGAAAGCCCGTAAAAACTCTGATGAAGTCTATGGGCTCCAAGTGATAATTCCTTCAGGTGATTCTTTTATTAATCCTAAGGAAGAAACAGAAACTGTTCATGGATCTGAGAGTGAAGCGGAAAATGGTAAGACCCTTAGTGATGACGAAGATAGTGATACAGAAGGAAAGGACACCTCTGCTGAAACCCCTAAAACAGTAGATGTTTCCAAGGAGGCGACAAACGAAGCTGTAGAAACTATTGAAGTGGAAGACGAAGCTGACGATGAAGAAGAAGAAGATCAATCAGAAACTGAAGAGGAAGATGATGAACCCAGAGACCACAATGCTTTCCAAATGATGAACCACAGAGGATCTTCTTGGCATGACAGATTGCGTAAACGTAACTTTAAAGACGGAAACTGGCAAACCATTCTTCTTGGTGTGCTCTCTTTGGTAGACCATTTACCAAAATATTCTGCCATCATCGAAGCTTTCTACAAGCTTATTGCCCCAGTAAGTGAACCTGCTACTCCTTCGACTGCATTGAATAGATTTTATCTGAGAATCGACATTAACTTGAGATTTCAAATTCTCGGTATTCTTTGTGAATTATTGTCCACAAGTCAAATGACCAGAAGGTACATAGACGGATGTCTTGAAGAATCCACTAACCTCAGAAGGAAGAGGCTTGAAAACATCAAAGAATATAAGAATGTACTTGAGAAAGCCCAAGTATTACACTTTGAAGTAACCAATCATTTGGTAGAACTGTTCAAAGACGCCCCTAATGTTGAAGATCTTAAAAAGAGACAAAGGTTTGACTCATCTCTTCCCGAGTTGAACGAAACAGAAGCTGCGTTGGCGGAAAAAGATAGTGCATTCAAAGAAAAGTGTGATCTGAGAGCCGACGCTTACCGCCAATTGAACGAATTAAAGAATGAAAAGAAGATGCTTGAAAGAAAATTAGCCGAGTGTGATTGTCAGAGAGTTAGGTGTTTGGGAAAAGATAGGCTCTTCAACAGGTACTGGTGGTTTGAAAGTAATGGTCTTCCTACCCTTCATGCCTCCACTGGGGATGATGAAGAAGATGACATGGATGATGATGACTCTGGTGATGAAGTCAAAGAAGAAACATATCTAATGGGAAAGCTTTGGATTCAAGGACCATGTGCTGAAGATGTTAGAATCCATTTTGGAGGACAATCTTTGGACGATTATACTTGTACAGAAGCAATCGAACCAATTAAGAGAACGGAAACAGATAACAAGTTCTTATTCAATGCAGAAGGGTTCCTTCTCTCGGAGCTAGATTTTTCAGGAATTCCCCAGCTGTTCAAAGATGTGTCGAAGAAAATATTTAACCTTGAGTTCAAAGACGATCAGATAACTAAGAATAATAGGCTTGTCATTGATAGATTTGGAGAATTAAGTCCAGAAATTGCATTCAATCATATTCCTCCCATTGAGAGAAAATTCATTGAGGAATGTCCAGATCCCTTGGTTAATGGCCATAATTGGAGATTTATAGAAAACCTCGAAGACGTAGACACCTTAGTGAAAAGGCTTAATCCTTATGGAGTGAGAGAATCACAGTTGAAAAAGGAGCTCATAAATGTAAAAGATGCTATTGAGTTCAGTATTGACTCCAGACTGAAAGCATTCTCTGCTAAAGATAAATTGGAAGAGCAGTCTAAAGTCCAATCCCAGATCGACAAAATAGATGAAAAGCTCTCGAATGCCGATGTTGTTGAAATAAAAGATGAAGAAGACGACGATATCGAAACTATTAGTATGAAGAGACATCTCAGGGCCAATGCCAGACCTAACAAAAGGCAAAAGAGGTCATTTGATGAAATCATACAAGAGGGAACACCCGATGAACTAGAAGAAGCAAAAGAGGATTTAAAGGAGAGACTCCAAGAGAAAATAGAGGAAGCAGAAGAGGATAAAGAGTTGTCAAGAGCTTTGGAATGGGTCAATTCGACGGCCATAGATGAATTCGATAAGAGTTTATACGATGGAGGAGATAAGGCCACCAAGAAGAAGAAATAGGCCGTGTGTTATAGGATAAATAAATGTATTGTAGCTGAATAAAGTCTCTAGCCTAAAAAATATTGCATTGTCGTGTCATAATTCTATCTCCTGCTTCTCTTCTGCCCCCGGGCCTCTTCCCGTTTCCTCTTCTCTCGTCTACTCACCTCTGCCAACTCTCGAAGCTTTTCTTCCTTTTCTCTCTGTTGCTGTTCCATCATTTTCGTTCGTATTTCATTTCTTTCCTTTATTTCTTTCCGTGCCTGCATATCTGCCTGGTCCAATGCAGATGTAAACCCTGATAGTTTTTCTAGGTTGACGGTTGGTGTTTCTGTTCCCGAAGCAGCTAACATTCTTTTATCTAGAGAAATAGTAAACCCTTGATTGTTCTTCCAGTTGGATATCGAAGCAGGTATATTCCATTTGTCCCTTTCCTCTTTAGACATCTCCACAGGGGCTTTCTTAAGTACTGGGGGAGGTGGTGATGGGTCTTTGTGTCTATTTTTACGAAGCTTGTGTTTAGGAGGAAGCATTGGATCTTGTTGGTAGTTCTTAATCTGTATATGTGTTTCTCTTCCACGACCCTCTATGGCATCATTTGATGTATACTTCACAAAAGTAGAGTCTGGTTCATCCGTCTGACCCATCTGTTGCTTAAGAATAGCATTTATTGCCTGTCTTGTTTCCTCCACACAATCTCGTACTGTGTCATCTGGGCATGTTTCTAGGGTATACTTGGGGAATAGATGCTTCAAGTTGGGGAATCGTTTCTTAAGAGGAATTGTATCCTCCAAACTACCCTTGGTTGCTGCCTTATTGTATGTACGGTTATAATTTAGCGTCCCATCATTATTCAAATAGTACTTGCTGAGGTGGTTTCCTGGTCCTTCAGCACTTATTTCCTGGGTTTTTTCTCCTGTTTGTGGTACAGTAAGTACTCTGCTATCAGTAGACCGGCTCTTAACAAGCACTATCGGCCGTACGTACTCGCTGTGCTTGGGCTTTGGAAGAAGGGAGCTAAACATAATGAAATCTTCACGCGAAGATGAGATTTTGACTACAAAACTACACATCATTTCATAGTTATATTCATTATTACTCTAGAAAAATCCAAGGTGTTGACAGAGATAGAACACCTTCAAGAATAGTGGATTTACAGGGGCCATTTCCCTCTTTTCAGGGTTCACTACGCTCTTGAAATCAGGCACAGGTCTTTGGCCGAAGTAACTGAATACCTTGTATACGAGATGGACTGTGTGCTGTTTAAGCTCGATGGGAACGTCTTGTAGGGAAGTGGGATTGGTTTGAATGGTGTCCCCTTTGTGGATAACCATTTTTTCCGGGTCGTCAGACATAATTCCATACTCTTTGATGCCAGCTACCAGACATACTTTATTGAAGTAGTCATATTGGTAGGTGTTATTAATGGTCCACGTCCAAAGTTTTAAGTTTTCTAGTTTAGCCAAAGGCATGAAAGTATCCAAGAATCCCCTGGACCATGTCAGTAAGTATAAAAGTGAGACACCCACCACTTTAAAAAGCTGTCTCTCTTTCCCATACCTCTCTTCCAAGTAATGGTTATAATTAATATAGTTAACAGAGTTGGACCAGCTGGTGGAAATATGGAACAACTGGAACGGCTCTGTTATGGAATACGTCTGGTAGATGTCCTGGAAATATTGGTCCTGGTTCAAATACTTCACGAAATCTAGGTCCCAAACCCCAAACTGAAACTTCCGAAACCAATAGTTGGGATCTGGCTTGAACGCCAAAAGCTCCTGAACCGTGTTTTTAAGAATTCTTGGTTTGTTGTAAGTCTTAATATCCAACATTACCGTTCTGTCAGGGCCATCATGTGTTTCTAGAAACTGAAGAAGCTTCTTGAACGTTAAAAACTTATCTCCCGTCTTAATGTTGACCAAATCCTTCAAATCCTGCTCATAAGAACTACTGGGAATGTGGTAGTCGGCTTCTGACCCATCAGGATGTACGTAGGTCCTCTTGGTATTGGCATCGTGGGAAACCACCACTACGTCATCCGTAGTCACATATAAATCAGTCTCAAAACTGGTGGCTCCACACTCAAAACACTTGCTGAACCCCAAAAGAGTATTTTCAGGGTACTTACCCTTAAATCCTCGGTGCCCTGAGATTATGGGCATTAATAGGCCTATTTTAAACATGTTCTGTTTCGGATTTAGTGGGACCATGTGCTTGTCACATTTTCGAGAATGGGCGTGTGCGGCATATTTTGCAGCCATAGGAAGGAATTAGGCTCCAGAGCCCTGAGAGTGGCAGGGGAGGGTTGGGTAGTACTGTAGTAGTACTGTGGTAGTACTGTGGCGGTATGACGGAGAAAGAACGAAAGGGAGAGAATGGCGGTGGAGAGCAAGGTAACGGGACTATCTATTATGAACTCTAGTACTCGAAAACGGTTCCATCATAATCAAAGAAACCTCCATTGTCCTTTTCTTCAAGTTTCTCAATGAAACTAATCATCGAAGTGGAACTCTGGTCGACAGTGATCATTCCTTCACTTCCATATTTGATAATATAAGTATCTGCCATGTCGGTAATAACATTACCTGGGGCAATGGCTGCTACAATGGAAGATTTGATAATAGGATCAGATTCCAATTTATGCTCCAAGGAAATTTGCTTTAAGAAATAGTTCAAAGCAGCCTTGGACATACCATAGCCATTAAAACCATTACATGCCATATGTTTCATGCATGCAGCTACTGATGAGATACCAATAAACTTCTTGATTTCTGGGCCTGCTTTGAACAAGTAAGGAGAAATACTTCTGTAGAGTTTGACGGTAGAAAGAACATTCACTTCGTAAACCTTAGTGTAGTCGTTGAAATCCTGGATGGAAGAATGCTCAATAGAATTATTGTGAACAATTCCAGCATTGTGAATAACCACATCAATTCCATTCGGTGTGACTTCTTCAATGACTTTGAAAGCTTTGACAAAATCCTCATAATCCGCCGTCATGTCCAAAGCAATCAATTTGACGTTCTTGAATCCTAATTTCTCCACAGCTGCAAACTTATCTGCACTTCTGACAGTTGCATAAACAAAATTGTCAGATTTTTCAGCTAAATGTTGAACAAAACCCAAACCGATTCCTCTATTTGTACCAGTAACTAAATATGTAACCATTGTTGATTATTGTATAGCACCTACTACTACCTTATACTTTATACTTCTTTCTTGACGAATGATTAGTAATGGTCTGAAAATTACGCTGTATCGATTACGTGGCACACTACCATTTTAGGCATATTTGCTGCAAAACTGGACGAGACACGACAAATTCTTACTCATCAGACTAGTAGTATATTTCAGACTGGTATCCATCATAACGTTATAAGGTCGTCCCTAAAATCACCCAGTTCGTACCGCTTCTTAAGGTCTTCCATCATGTGTGCAATACACAATTGTTTGTTCAAAGTTCCAAGCAAATATGCCTGGTCGAATTGAGTTTTTTTAGACATTTCAAGACAGAGAACCATATCTACCTTCTTTATCAAAGGACCATAAGGAGATGCGATTAAGTGTCTGGATATAAAGGTGATGAGAATATCAATGAACATAATTTGTGGTTGAAAATTCACCACAATATTGTCAGCAATTCCGTAAATATCAAGAACATCTTCAGGAATATCTTTATTCTTTTGAAGCCACTTTTTTGGAAGCACTCCGTCACTAAGGACTTTGAATGATTGGTGTACATAATCTCCAATCAAGCACACTCCATACTTATAGATATATCTGAATATAGAAGTGTGGCCAATGTGCACCTCACTTTCAGCCTTACTAAAGCATTCAGCAAAGTGGTCACAAATAATCTCCACAAAGAACCTTCCTTGGGTATTGAAAAAAAACGGATAAGCCTCATATTTCTCTCTCATCACCGAAACTGGTACGTAAAGATCCTCATCATCGATTCCTGGATCAGTTAGATGTAAATTCAAAACATGTTCAAGCTGTGTGACAGTTATGTCCTCCGTAGTAACACCTAAAAGCTTGAGATTATCCTTGGAAAGAATCTCTGCCTGTTCCCTGTGAACTCTGTTTTGTTCTCTGAGCCTTTCAAGTTCCTTTTGAAGGTCATTCTGTTCTCTCTTTCTCTTTTCCTTAAGGAGTCTCTGTGATTGCCTCATTTGCTTAAGCCGAAGCGCTCTGGCGTCGGCCTTTTCGTCCGAACTGGTGGACCCAATCGAACTGGGAGGTGATATTGACGTCACCGTATCTGTGGGGCTTTTGTTGCTCATGTGGTTTGTAGATATACTGGTCATAGTTGGTTCGTATTTATTAATAATTGTTTCGCAGAGTTATAAATGTGGGTACGTACACGCCCGGACTAATAATGTATGAATAAATTCTATTACTATAACTTAACTTTAGAGGCCTGGTCCACGACTATCTTGATAAGGGTATAGGCAATACTTTCAGGCATGGGGATCAAAATTCCTTCCGGATTTGAGTCAGAGTTGTTATTTTCGGAGTATACCAAGTTCTTTACAAACTCCATATCGAACCATCTGGCGTCGGCCAATTCGTTATCGTGGCCCAAGTGAATCACTTCATTCTGGTTGTTGAAGTCTACTTCGGCAATACAACCAATCATCAAATTTCCGGGGAATGGCCAAGGTTGGGTCATAACAATATCTATGCTCGAGCAAGCAACCCCAGTTTCTTCCCAAATCTCTCTTTTTGTTGCAACTTCAACCGTTTCACTGGGTTCCATGAATCCAGAAGTACAGGAATACATGTTTGTGATGGCATGTCTCTTATTCAAGGATAAGAGGACCTTGGTTCTGTTGGTATTTGTAATAGCAGTAATAACAACTGCATCAGTTCTTGGGAATGAAACATTAGATACCGAAAGATTCTTAACTGGACATGCGAACTTATCTTTTCCATTGTGTCTCTTGCCAACAATTTCATCATTAGTACACTTCAATTTCCCACCACCGTGAATTGGGATTACCTTGTTTCCACAACCAGGACAAAATCTATTTCTATGTAACCAGTCGAGGAACATTTTCCCATGGGAATATAAAGCTGCTTCTGTCTGGGTGAATCCCAAATAATGCTTCCTGGAGGTGGTGTAAAACACCGAATCGTCCTCAGTTTCTGTCTCAGTTTTGACAAATTTGATAATATCATCAGATAACTCGGGAGAACTGGTTAAATCAACAGCAAAGTATGGGATTCCTTTATACTTGCCATCTTGAAAGTCCATGATCAGCTCTTCAGATGTGTCCAATCCAACACTTTCATCTTCGATTCCTAAGAATAAAAATGTGGGCTTGCTATCTCTCATGGAGGCGTTTTCTTCTGCATTGTCTTTGCTCCATTCTTCTACCACTTTCTTCCAATTTGTAACATTTGAAAGTCCTTTTGAGATCTTGTCGTTCCCTTTGAGGAACCCATCTCCATTAGTTAACAATAAAAGCTTATCTTGCCATGTTTTTACCACCAAAGGATCTGTCTTATTGAAAAATATAAACCTACAATTTGGATGACTAATGGCTTCAGACAAAAAACTTGAGTTTTCTCTCAAAAAAGAAACTCGATTTATCACTTCTTTTCCAAAATACATTTCATTTTGGATCTCATTGATTGTGGCTAAGGAATTATGTGACATGTTCGTTCTAAAATAGGCTGAAACGGATTTCAAACGCTTGAACATAAGTACATTTCCGCGGGGATTTTTCGTGGGGGATGAGAGTACAGCGTGGGGGCACCAACAGAGATTATATATTATCTACTTCTTCCCCTTCTTCTTCTTTTTCTTGTTCTTGGTGGCTGGCGCTGGGGTGGCAGCAGGAGTTGTGTCCCGGGATGGTACCGGAGACTCAACGGCACCTTGATGAGTGGAAACTTTCTTCTTGGACTTCTTTGGCTTGTAGTATGATCTTAATTTCATAGGTAACCATCTTTCTTCATCTATTGTGAGTTCTTCAATGGGTTTTAATACTTTCAGCTTACCGAACTTAGGCTTTCTAACTGGTTTCTTTTGGATTCTGTTGACTGTAGCAACCGGTTTCTTGGAGTTAGGTATGAGGGTTTCGATATCGGTTTCTATTATGTTTTGGTCAATGTTGTTGACTAATGCTTCCACCGATACACCATTGGAGTTGGAGTTATTTAAAACATCATTTATCAATGCGTCTTCTGGGTTGATCGTGTGTAATTTCTCAAACACAGCTTTATACTTTTCGTTATTGATAATAAGAAGCTTGAAGCCTATAACTTTGAAGAAATTATAGGTAGTTGGGGATAAACTGGATGAAGAAGATAACTTAGATACCAATGTGTCATACAACTTGGTACATTTATCCGAAGAGTCTAGCTTCTCGTACAAGTTAATCAATGATCCAATTAAACCTGGTAATAATTCGGTAGACAAATTATATTCAACTAATTTCTCCAAACTCAAAACTACTTGGTTAAAGTTAGAGGAGGAGTAGTTAATGGATAATAAGATCATGCTTAAAGTGACCAATTCCTCGAAGTTCTGGGAAGTGATCTCAGTTTTATTAATGATTCTGTAAATCCTTTTAGCAGTTTCTTTGGGATGTTTTTGTATGTCATTGCCGGTCATTCCTAACTTCAATAATACCTTATAAGATAATAAAGTGAAATCGCCTCTTTCCAACGAGTTCTTTATACCAGAATTGGAAATGTAGTTGGAGGATGTAGATAAGGAATTGGTTAGATACTTGATTAACAAGTTATTTTTGATGAGGGTAGTATACTGGGAGTAATTAAGTTTCTTGGATACTTTATTCAAGTCTTGTTGATAATCTAGACTCCTTTCTATTGAGTTCAAGTTCTCTGTTCCTAATTCACTTACAGAATAATAATTATTCTTTACAATTAAGTTCAATAATAGATCATTAAACTGCTTGAGTTTCAAGTCCTCCAAAATCTGTTTGGACTCTGCTTCCTTCCCTTGTATTTGGTATATGTAACTCTTTACCAAAACCATAGGGCACTTCTCTAATTCAAAAGTTTCCTCCTCCAAATCGCTTGCTCCTAACAATTTCAATGCTTCGTCTAGTAAATGCAAAGATGAGTTCAATTCGTTGTTGCTTAAACTTATCAAGGCTTTATTGAACACCAAATCATAGTTGGTTTCAGTTTCTGTGGATATTGGTTGGGCTAATTCGTCACTAGAGAAATTTAATTGACTTATGATGGCCAACTCATTGGTGCTTAAATCGATAGAATTGTCAATTTGATCATTACTTTTGATTAGCTCATGACAAAGCTCCAACGCCTTCTTATCTTCACCTCTTTGATAGTAATCTTGAGTCATTATATGCTTCAAACCTCTTATTAAGAATTTAGAATTACTGTCTCTAGAAATAACATCATGGTACAATTTCTCAAGTAAAACAGATTGTTTGGTTTTGTAGTAAACATAAGCAACTTCTATGGAAAATTGGTTAATTAATTCCTGATCTTTAACCTTTTTAATAAGTTCTAATGCTTTAGAATATTTGTCCATACTAATCAACGCAACCAAACAGTTATTGAGTGATTTTATGTCGTCGAAATTCTTGACCTTAGCCAAATATTGATATGATACATCAAATATGTTTTCATGATCCTCGGAACTTGGAGAAACATCCAATTTTTTAAACGCCTGAGCTATTGAGTTGGACATCTCCGGAGTTGGTTCTAGATAAATGGAGATTTGATCGTCCATTGAAAAATTTATTCGCGATTGGGCTGCACACGAAGTTTTAGGCTGCAAAAAGTGCTTTATAGGTTTCTGCTGGTAAATGGGTCACGGGGAGGTAGAATGTGGTGTATGGTGGTGTGGAGAGGCTGGGGAGATAATTGGGTGATCTGTTTTATGAATTTGTTTTGTTGTGACCAGAATAATCACATATTATAGGATTTGCGAAATTCACAATTTGCAGCTTATTAGAAGAATTAACTTACTATTTGTCAGAGGAATTAACACATTCCAAACAACAGACATTATCACATGAAAACATGTTTCAGGTTGTTGTCCATTTCTTGTTCATTAGTTGTCTGTTGTTCGACACAGATAACTTACACCACCTTATCTACAATAATTTACGGAATCTATTCATTATTACATTAAAGAGTGTCTAGACGAAATAAACGAGTGTGTCATGCATGGATCAATTGGATAATATGGTGAAGTCGTTTTTCTGAATCAAACTATGTTTCAAGTCATTTTTTCCAAGACTGAAAGATCTCTTGTGGAACTTTTCCTGTTTGAGTCTCAACAGTTTTCTTAACAAGGTCATCTCTAATTCGTCATCTGCATTAAAATCATCAATTTCATCTTGAATTACTTTCAATCCAGATTTGAATAAGAATCTTGTGTTGGATTTCATAGGGGAAACATATGATGGTGCATTATGAAATTTATGAATTGAATTAGATTCATTTTTAAAAGTTTTTGGATAAAATGGTTCAGTTAATTGCTGACAGTCATTTTGAATCAAAAATCCTTTGAAATCATTAATGTTTAAATTCATTAAAGGTCTTCTGGTGATATTTAATGAGTTTTGTAATATGGTCTTGTATTTGGGTTGCAAGATGTTTTCTTGTTCGTTAAAATGTTCTTTTTGTTTTGTTTGTTTACTTAAATGGTTTTCTTCTCCAGAAATTTCCAAGTCATTGAAGTCGTTAGTGGCTACATTTATCTTATCTTCGTAAATAGCAAAGTTGAGTTTATTACCAGTGGTTTGGGATGTAAATTTGGCAGGTGATAATTTCGACCTCTTGGTAGGAGATGATTTAAATGGGGAGCTGGAACTTGACCTTGATTTCATACTCTTTGTTGGTGAACATGATACAATATTAGACTCCTTAGAGGTTAACACAGGTCTGGAATTTAATGACATGAAGATGGGTTTGAAAAGTTAACCTTGATCCGAAAGAATGATTTTTAAAAACTTGGTGTTTTCAAGGTTTATATATTTAGAAATGTAAAATTTGACTACGCACTATAAGGCCTTTGTCTTTTCAACTTTATTCTGCAGTTTCTTGAATTACGTGTGGAAGGAGGACGCAAGTTAGAAATTTCGTGGATTGTAGTGTGCATATTAGGGATATTTAGCCGGGTGTGCATAACACAGGTGGCCGATCGAAGTTTCTAGTGGGTGATATAATTGGTCATATTTGGTGGTTTTTGGACCAGAAAAAGAACATGGCAACCGGGAATGGTTCCCCAAACCAAATGTTCAAGCCTGTTTGTACCATAAATGCCACTTGACACCACATTCATCACTTTCAACCCCAAAGCAAACGCACTGGAGGATTTGTGGGAGATCCTTCATATAATCCCAAAACAGGATACATATGCAGTAGCGGCGACGCAGCTGCACTAAATTTTCTAATATTGGATTCGTGTTGGGATAAATCGTGCTAGAATAAGGAAATGGTGTATGCGCCTGTATATACCTGGGGCCAGAGCCATCTGGATGAGGTGTCAGCTAGACGAGCAATACGTTCCGGGTTCAGTCTGGGGATCCTGATGCAGCCAGTCGCGTGCCTGTAGACGCGTCTGGGTGCAAGTATTTTAACGGTAAACCAGAAAGCTGGAGATAATATAATTGAATATTCTATCAAGGCATCATATAACTTTCCAGCCAATATAACTACTGGTTACGGAAATATCCCCAAATTATTAGACCCTTCAAAAACGGATATTGTATACTCCTTAAGATCACGTATGCACCTGCATGCACGCCAAAAGATTTACGCGGACGTGAACAATATAGCACTTTCTATTTTGGGGTGGATTGTTGGTTATTGTTATACAGTCGACAAGACCATTTCGTCTATTTGAATTACTAAAAGGGATTGAGAGGAAAATTGGCGTTCTAATTGGGTTATTTTATTCACGTATTTGAAATTATTAGATATAATAGGATATCGGGATTATTCTAATGTTTAATTCATTGTCAAACCTCATCAAAGATTTAGTTATTCAATAAAGGGGAAATTGATCTATTTTAACCCTTTTAAGATTGAATTTATTCATCACCTGATGAATTTTGACTTTAACCCTTGCAATAGTTAATTTTTTAGTGAATCGCGAGACGCTAGTGCCAAATCCAGCCGGAAGGGGTTAAGGAGGCCTAAAAATTTCTGCCAAACTATAATTAGTAGGGGTGGGATTGGTTTTCACACGCATAAGTACCAATGTGAAACACTATAATTGGGTTGGACCCCATTTAGTGCTTCTATATACACACTCTGGGTCCATGGAACTCCTGTGGATGGGATCTAGTCTTGCCCATTATAACTACGAGCTTAGATAAGCATATATCTCCGTAGTTTACGAAACCTGAACCCCTATTTATATACTGTAGGTTCTTTATTTTTCACCCTTTGGGCAATATTGATGGTTGTCAGGTTCTGGAAGGAGTAGTTAGAGAGAAGAATGTATTTGTAAGAATATTCATTTCACTGTCACTAATTTCCTATAAGCAGCTGTCAAGAACTGAAGCAACAGCTATGGTCTTTTCTTCTTCGTGGGTCTTTCCAACCACTTGAAGACATACAGGCATACCATGGAATAAATCTGGGTCATAAGACTCATACATAGCTTTGTCATCATCATTTATTGGTTTATATTCGGTGTCCTTAGAATCAAGTTTCTTATCCACTTTCGTGATGGGGACAACAACACATGAATTGTCAAGGAGATTGAATGGGCAACTGTAATTCAATGTTGGAGGATAATCTGCTTTGAACGAAGTTGAAGGCCAGAGAGGACAAATCATGGCGTCAATTGGTTTACCAGATTTAGTATCTTTTGCCGTTTCATTCCAATAATCTCTGAATACTTGTTGGCATTTATACTTTTCCCCACAAAGGGCCCACCATTCAGTGGCATTAAGGACCTTTGGCTTACCACCCGAAGAGATATTATCTCTAACACACGGAACCAATGGTTCCCCAGTCAATTTACATACTTCTTCTACTTCGAGTCCTTCGTCTGCCATGAAGATTTGTTTTGCAGTAGTAAACACTTCGTCGTGATTTGGGAAATCCAATTCCAAGACTTCGTGTCCATTATCTTCCAAAACCTTCTTTGCTTCATCTAAAGCTCTTTGAATTGGTGGATGTGGCATAATCTTACCATCAAATCTCCAAATTCCGTAAGTTAACTTCTTTTTCTTTAAATCTGAACAGTCGGTATAAGGAATTCTTGGGACTTTAGGATCATATTCCCAAAGGCCAAATTCAATAATCAATTTGGTGATATATTCGATATCCGCAAGGGATCTAGCCATTGGTCCAATCACAGATGGCATAGTTTCCTGGTTACAATAAGAATTTGTAACTCTCAAATAAGAAATTCTATTACTGGAAGGTCTTAACCCATGTAATCCTTGAAAAGCAGAAGGTATACGAATACTACCACCGATATCAGTACCGAATCCCATTGGCGCAGCTCCAGATCCTACAATTGCTCCTTCACCACCTGAAGAACCTCCACATGTCAATTGATTATTCAATGCATTAGCAGTACTTCCATAAACATTAGAAACAGTTTCAGGAGCCATCATGGCCATAGGAACAGTTGTCTTGATAAAGAATATAGCACCTGCTTTCTGTAAGTGCTCTGCCAATAAACTCATCTTGGTTTTAGGTTTGTTAACATATGCAACATAACCAATTGAACTATCAAATCCTTCCAAGTCAACTTGATCCTTAAGACTGATTGGGATCCCGTGAAGAGGTCCAATTACTTTCCCGTTTGCTGCAAAATAATCGTCTAATTTTTTTGCAGCCGCGAGTGCCTTATCAAAGAAAATCTCGCTGCAACAGTTGAGGATTTGCGTTGCAAGTGCAGCTCTATGACAGAAAGCATTTGTAACCGTTAAAGCACTAAGTTCACCAATTGATATTTTCTTTTGGAGCTCCAATAATGTAAGATTAGTTATATCATTCTCCTCTTTTGGTAAAATTGTATTTAAATATTCAAATGTATTAATGTAACCTGCTGCAGCCATATCCAGTTTGATCGACGCAAATTTCCATTCTGAGGGAATTGATGCATAAACTGCAGATTTTTTTGTTTGAGCGATATCTTTCCAAGAATCAGTTGTCATTAAGTTAGTAGTGAATCAAGGGGGGATTACAAGTTATTTGTATTACATATGGGAAACCGTGGTCCAGAATTCCGTTAAAAACGACCGGATTTCGGATCTCGGATGTCGGAAAACTCCTCAAAATATGATAAGAGATAAGGACAATTAACCAAATCTAGCTAGATAAGCGAACTACATAGAGTCTCATATAACTAGCAAGTTCCCAGATCCTCGCATAATTCCATAAAATCATGAGCGATACTATTCTTGGACAAGGTTATGGATACGGTTTTGCTTTAGGGCTTGGAGCGGCATTTGCGCTCTTGATGATGATGATTACAAAGGTTCTTGCTAGTTATCTTGGTCAGGTACAGAATTCCGAAAGATTTTCTACTGCTTCTAGAAGTGTAAAATCTGGTTTAATTGCTTCCAGTACGGTTTCGGCTTGGACTTGGCCTGCTACGCTTCTTACTTCGGGTACCTGGTGTTATTCCCATGGAATTAGTGGTGGTTTCTTATATGGTCTTGGAGGTATTCTTCAGATTACTCTTTTCTTGTTCTTAGCAATTCAAATGAAACGGTATGCTCCTTCTGCTCATACTGTTTCGGAGATTTTTTATATAAGATTTGGTAAAGCTGGACATTGGTTATTTTTATGTTATTGTATGGCCACCAATGTGATAATTTCGGCTTGTTTATTACTTGGTGGTTCTCAAGGTTTTGCAGCTGCAACTGGTATGCATGTTGTGGCAGCAAGTTTCTTGTTACCTGTTAATGTTGTTGTTTATACTGCTTTGGGTGGTTTAAAGGCTACTTTTGTGTCTGATTGGATTCACACAGTGATTATTTATGTTATTTTATTGACTACTGCTTACACGATTTACTGTACTTCTTCAGTAATTGGATCTCCAGGTAAAATGTATGATTTATTGGTGGAAGTTCAAGAAAAGTTTCCTAATCCTACCGGACAAAGTTACCTCTCTTTCCATGATCCATCTATGTTTTATCTTACTTGGTCTGTGGCCATTGGTGGTCTTAGTTCTGTGTTTGGAGATCCTGGTTACTCCCAAAGAGCCATTGCATCTGATGCTAAGAGCGTTTTCCAAGGTTACTTGATGGGAGGTCTTTGCTGGGGTGTTATTCCATTTTCTTTGGGTGCTTCTGCTGGATTAGCATGTAGAGCTTTAACTAACCACCCTGCTTCAATAACTTACCCAAATCCTTTAACAACTGCTGAAATAGATGCTGGTTTACCGGTGATTTATGGTATGGCTTCCATCTTTGGTAAAAGTGGTGCTGCTGCTGGTTTGGTGATGTTATTTATGTCTGTTACTTCAGCTACATCTGCTGAATTAATTGCATTTTCTTCTGTTACCACCTACGATATTTATAGAACTTACATTAAACCGGATGCCCATGGAACCCAATTGGTTAGAGCAGCTCACATTTCGGTTATTGCTTTTGGTTTAGCTATGGCTGTTATTGCAACCATTTTCAACTATATCGGGGTTACTGTGGGATGGCTTATTAGTTTTGTGGGTATTATTTTGACCCCAGAAGTGTCAGCTGTTACATTCACATTGTTCTGGAGTAAAATGACTAAAACATCTTTACTTATTGGATGTCCTCTTGGAACTTTAAGTGGTATTGCTTCTTGGATTGGAAGTACTTACCACTTTGCTGATGGAGTTATTAATAAGGATACTGTCATGACAACCGAGGCCACCTTTATTGGTAACATAGTGGCCTTAAGTAGTTCAGCCATTTACATTTTTGTTATATCATTGATTAAACCAGATAAAGAACCATTTGACATGAGTATAATGAATAAAGATCTTGCCCTTGGGGACGATGTGGACAAAGAAGGTAAAACTGCAGTTGAAATAAGTGATTCCACCAAGAAGCTCTTAAAGACTCAATCCTGGTTGAGTTTGGCTGCTAATGCTTTCATTGTTCTTGGAGTTTATGTTATAGTCAGTGTTGCCTTATATGGTACACACAGAGATTTTAGCAAGAGTTCGTTCACCGGGTTTATTATTGTCATGTTAATATGGTTATTAGTGGCAGCAGTTTATATCATAATATTCCCATTATGGCAAGGAAGGAATTCAATAGCTCTGGTGGTGAAACATTTACTTGGGAAATCAGCTTCTGAACCTGAAGAAAGTAACCCAGAAGAGTCTTCAGAGGTTTCTGTTGTAGAAGAAGTACATAAAGCTAAAGAATAGTATTATAGAGAGTTATGGTTAATATATTATGAGGATTATTCAAGGTGAATTTGACATATGGCACTGATTCAGGTTTATCTCAACGTTAAATGGCTGCAAAAATGGCCTAATCTGGTGTGGAAGTCTAAACAACGACGGATTTCTGATTGTGTTTTTGTCTCTACCTATTTTTCAGTCAATTGTGCTTATACTTCCCTTTGTATTACCCCAGACATGCACAACCAGGCGAATAAATCTGTTACATAAATCTAATCCTACCACAATATCCGGTATATAGACCAGTTTTCTTCGCACACTCTTAAATTTCTATCCTAAATGGATACCATAAGGAAAAGACGAGTCATAAGAACTTCTAAGGCGTGTGAAAATTGCCGGAAAAGGAAGGTCAAATGTATAGGTCAACCGGTGTGTAATGAGTGTAAGAAATATGGAGAAGTTTGCATCACTAGATCACAATATCGAGAGTCCAAGAAATCTAATCAGAACCAAATTCCTACTAATCTATTGAATGAAGGACCGATAGAGATTCCTGATTATGTGGAGAATGATACATCTGAATACTTTGGGTCAGCGTCGAACTACTCGTTTGTGAGTCAACTAAATTATTTTCTTCGTCAACTTGATAGCTCCAGTACAGGAAAAGATATTGGATTAGAAAGATTTGGGGTAAAGCCCACCGTCCTTGACCATTCATGGATTGACACCGGGTTTTCAATCGATGACATCGATGATAGGACTCTTAATAAGCTTCTTGTTGCATTTCTTGATACTTGGGCTGTTCCCATGCCAATTCTACAACCAGATCAATTGTTTCAGCTAGCTTCAAATACCTGGAAAAATCCCGAGAGTCCAGCAGAAGATAGAGCCCTTCTATACTTAATTATGTCTTTAGGAGCGGCAACCTCCTATTTTGACATTGAAGAGAGTAGTCCCACAGCGTTCCCCCTAGCCAGATCACTTTTCAGTCTAGCAGTGCATACAGTACCGTTGATTTTGGCTCAAGTAACCTTCGATGCAGTTAGAGTTGTGTTCTTTATGAGTATCTGTGCATGTTCATTAGGAGACACTGCTCTTTCATATATTTATTCGGGTATATCAGTTCGAATTCTGGCGGCCATTGGCCTTCATAAAAATAGCCCGGTTAAACCTAAGCTTAATTCTTTCGACGTGAAGCACCATGAAAGAGTATGGGTTTGTGTGTGGCAATTTGAGAAGTATTGGAGCTTCTGTGTAGGAAGACCCAGCGGGCTAAGTGAATTTGTCTCAGTTCCTAAAGTGAGAGAGAATGTATTCACTTATGATGGCTATGGACCGATGAAAGAGTTTAGAATGACAGCAGAGCACCTGAGGCTTCGGGTGACTTTTGCATCTATTCTTTCCAAGATTCATGGTGAATTGTACCACAAGAAAAATGATCTTCTTACCATGTTGAGTAAAGTAGAGCACTTTTCCAACCAAATTGATAACGACTACTTTAATAGTACTGATACATTAGTAACTCAGTCAGAAATAGGACCAGATGTTAATCAGATTGAAAAGGCCAGAATAATAGAGTGGTTCTGGATTAGAATTTACTATCTTTACCTCAAACTTATAATTTTTAGACCATTTTTAATCTTCAGTGCTTATCTTCGAAATAAGTTATCAAATGTATCTGATTCCATTTTAAGTAAGATTCAAGCAGGAGCAGATACATGTGTGAAAGTGGCGATCCAATTAAGTAATTTCATAATCGAACTCAATAACAAAACCAGACTTATACAACCAATCATTTTCATCAGTACTTATTTGGAGAGCACATCAACAGTTTTACTATTTTATATAGTGAACTGTGCCCAAAATATCCCAGAAGAACTAGCAATGCAGATTTGGAATGTTCTTCAAGACACAAGAAACTTTTTGAATGGTTCATACGGAAGTTACATGGCAACCACAAAAAATTTAGCAAAAGATGGATTAGAGTCTTTGAGAAAAATAGTTAAAACAAGAAAGAATGAGAGGACAAAGACATATCTTGATAAAATTATGACTCCGGTGGTTCCATCATCCCCTACCCAAATGTTAGAACAAGATTTCGAAGGCACTTTAGAAGCTTTTTGGTTACAAACCTTGGACTGGATTAATGGTTGAATAAGAAAATAAGAGATTATATGAGAACACGCCAAAAAATGTAAATTATTTGTGAAAGTTGTTGGCAATAAATGGCAATTTACTGATTACCCCTTCTCTTGTTTTTCCTCTAACTTCAATATTAACATTAGTACCTATTTTGTAGCCTAAATTGATGTATGCTTGTCCGATATTGTACCCTAATATTGGTGATAATAAACCAGAACTTATGTATCCGATAACTTCATTAGTATTTGGATCCAAAATCTTAGATCCAGTTCTAGGAGCTGGCCCTTTAGATGTTATACCGATTCTTCTAGCTGGGTAAGAACCTTTTACGTTGAATTGTTCGATGATTTTGGAGTAACCATTGAACCTTTCATCTGGGTTGTCAATTGATCTTCTAGACTTTGGAATTAACCATTTTAATGAGGCTTCAACTGGAGTGATCTCTTCAGTCAAATCGTTTCCGTAAAGACACATACCTGCTTCTAACCTCAAAGAGTCTCTAGCAGCTAATCCAATTGGCTGAACTACATCCGACTGTTCTTCAATTAAGCTCTGGAAGAAGTTGTTGCTTTCCTTTGTCTCTTGGGAATTACTGGAAGGAATTGACAACTCAAAACCATCTTCTCCAGTATAACCGGTTCTTGATATTTGGATTTCAGAATTGATAACGGAATTAATCTTTGTTCTTAACATAGAACCGAATTTCAAATCATCCAAGTTTTGCGACACATATTTGGATAAGATATCACTGGATTTTGGCCCCTGAATAGCTAAAAGAGTACTTTCAAATGTACTGTGATTCACATCTAATCCTTGAGCGTTTTCTTTAATAAATTTAGTGTCCTTTTCTCTACAACCAGCATTGGTAACCATATAATACAGATCATCACCAATCTTGGTAATAATACAATCATCTATTATTCCTCCATTGTCGTTCAATAAAACACTTAAACTTGAAGTATATGGTTTTAAAGCAGATAAATCAATTGGAGTGATTTTTTGTAAGAGTCTAACCGAATCTGCCCCTTCAAAAGTGTGCTGGAGCATGTGACTCACGTCAAAGAGTCCAACCTTGGATCTGACCCATTTATGGGATTCAATATGGGATAATCCTTTGTATAATATTGGCATTTCATACCCAGCATATGGAACAAATTTAGCGCCATATTTCACATGACTCTCGTACAATGGAGTCTTTATAAGGGAGCTGGTAGAATTGTTTCTTATAAATCTAAGCATTAAGGAATTTTTCAAGGTTTACAATAAATTTGTGCCGTTTATTTAAATGTGGGTAGTTGCTGATTTATATAGTGGAAGTGACTCGGATGGTTGACCCGTGGTAGGGCGCGGAGTCAAATCGGAGTCGGGAGTGGGTTTGGGTGCAAATTCTTATTGTGGGTGTTTATCAAACAAAATTATATTGAATATCCCAAGGATGAAGAAGCTAAGTAGTATACAGTAGATAAGGAAGGCAATGATTGAGTAGAATAACAATTGATTGGTGATTTTCCTGTTTTTAGTGTGACAACCATAGTTCTTTGTCAACTGGTTGGATTTGTAAAGTACAGTTTCATAGGTAAGGAACGATATATTTCCCACCCAAAGCACGGGGAAGATTATCTGGAGCACCATCACCAAGTATAGATAGCTCTGGGTTCTGGTTCTTAACCTACAGGGCTTACAGTCACAGTATTCTTCCGGAACAAGATCAAATTCATAGTATATTCTTTCGGTTGACATTGACTAAAAATGGGAGGAAGCCTGGGGTATTTATAGTAGTAGATTTACGATCGTCCAGCCCATTTAAGACCGTTTCAAGTAAACTGTGTTTCAGATCAAGTGGACATTACCCGTTTGGGATGCTTTAATGGATGCGAAAAATATGGCCAATATGAAACCAGATCTAGATCTAAAGTGTCTGAAGTGTAGTGTTTTGGCCAATGGGAACTAGAAATGGATAGGAAGTTTGCCAGAAAGAATAAGTAAAGGAAAATTTGGACTTCTACCAGCCAATTCGGGTCGTAGTGGACTGTTTGGGATTGATGGTATTCATGATAGCTGATATTAATGGGGATAAGTCTAGAATATAGTGGCCGTAGCGGGCAATAATAGCTATCAGGTATCGGCTACCCGTGTCTGGAGCTGGTAGTATGTGCAAGTACCACATGACCAACCAGGATACAGAACAAAGTGTGTATACTAAAGGGCCACCTTTTAAGAAAAGATGTCACTAATGAGGAAGGCCTGGAGAGCTTTCCCGCTCGAAACAATGTAATACACTACACTTGATACGTAACCAGCTATTTCAAACTACCATAGTGATCTTAGCCCATTTTATATGTTAAAGCCAAGCAACTGAGACTTTGAGTCTCAGAATACAATCATTAGAACCTTTCACCCACACAAAGCATTAGACCCCCAAAACCCACAAGCGCCCATTCATCCCACAACACCCAAGTGACACATCACACCCAAGTGATACATCACACAGACCCCAAGTTATACATTACACAAACCCCAAGTGATACATCACCCCAAATTCCCAGCTTCCATTCCTGTATACACCATCATCTCTTCTCACACTATCTACGCGTAACTAAGCATGAAGCTTTCAACCAATTCCCTCGTCACGGCGTTGGCGTCTTCCAGGGTAAAAGATAGAAACGAAAGTCTAGAATACCTTGAAGGGTTTCTTCCAGGTGTTTTTTCCCTGGAAACACGGGATGTGATTACGGTTTGTAAGGCACTTTTGCTGATGATAGATAATGAGCTTACAGGCAAACTTAAATCCACAGCGGTTCCCCGAATAAATAGAGCCAGTTTATTGTTCCGGAACCTTCTAGAACAAAGTCTTCGGAAACTACCTCCTCGTCCTTCCGGTTATATTGCGTTATTGACGGCATTATTCCCCCGAGCTGAAGGAGTTGTATTTCTTGACTATATAAAATGCATTAAGTTGATTATTTCCCACCAGAACGTGAAGGATCACTTTAACAAAGCTATTTGGGAGCTGGCTCTTGGGTTTTGTAAACACAAATTGGATCTGGAGTACCCAGAAGATGTGAAAATAGGGGCTTGGATAGAAGTGCTAGAGGCCTTGGATATTCTAATGAATTCAAATACAAGTTCTTACACTCCATTTAGTTCAATAAAGGACGGTATATTTGATACATTGGAAGCAGTACTACGATATGACGGCATCAAAACACTAACGGTATACACTTATATCATGAAAATCATCAATAAAACTTTGGTTCTGGCGTCTGGTAAGGAATACCCAAGTATTATAACCCCAATACGGCTTGCATTTGATATAATAGGTCTGGCACCTGTTTCCTTTAATAATTACCTTGACTATAATGATGAAGTAACAAAATTCTTAAATTTAGATGTGGTCCATTATACTTTAGAGCATTACACTGATTTCGACGAGTCTACCAGAAACCAATTAACTAAGAATGTAGCATGGTTTTTGACACATAACTTCAACCAATGGACTACTTTGGGTAGGCCATTACACCACTCATTCGTAAGGATAAATGATAATAACGATCCTTTAGATTGGTTTAATCTCCCTAGCATTTACCTAGCAAGTGATGAGACGTTTGTGTGGTTATTTTTATCCGGATTCACTAGGATACTATCCTGGTATTTTGTCCAAAAATCGAACACAGAGGTATTGGTGGATCTTGATAGACCTCCTGTCAAAAAACAAAGGGTAGATAACGTTTTTTTAAGTTCTGAAACAATGATAGAATTTCTTGAATCAACTATCAAGGAAAAGAAGCTGCAAATCAAGATAATTGGTCTTCAAATCCTTATTTTTTGTTTAGAACAGAAGCTATTGACGTTGAATGACACTTATGAGAAAGAAAAGCTGGTTTCTACTGTAGGTACTGAGACGGATCAGGAATTAGACTGGAGTTCTTCCGTGCTTTTGCCGTCGTTCATTGATAATGGCCCAGCACAAGACACTAAAAGCCTCATATTCAAATTAATATTTCATACATCCAGCTATAAAGAAGTTACAGGTTGGTCTTTATTGACATTGAACTCCTTTTTACAGTTTTTACTGAATAGTAAGTCACATTTGACCGTCAAACAAGTATCTGAGACAATCCAGTTTGTACTTCCTTATGTGAAACTAGACCAATATAGTGATATTTCTTGTCACATCCTTTATAATACAGTGCATATAGCTGTTGCTCAAAACATTGAAATAGACTCCAAGTCAGCTTCCTTAGTAAATCAAGTGCAAAACTTATTCGACAACTCCTATTATTCGGGGCCAACTTCTTTAAATGACTCCAGTTTCAAGTTCTGGCTTTCTTTTTTCAAAATCATGAAATTTTTAGGTCTCAAGCTAGATCGTTTCCAACAAGTGCTAACAGACTGGTTTTTGTCAAAATGGGACCTAAAATTTTCACTTGAGTCGCCTGAATTTTGTAAATTCCCAAGCTTTTGCAATTATGTTTCGTGGATGATGGAAAATCTGGTCAACGAAGTTTATATACCAAGCTTTGGGAAGTATAGGGGAAAACTTCTGTGGTTCTTTCAAGAACAGAGGCGGAATAGCGGCTTACAAATGTTTCTTATGAACGACTCCCGTACAGTAGGTGACCAAAAAGTAGTTATGGTGGATACGTTCCCACAAGACCATTCATTTAACAAAGTTCTTACTAAGTTCCTCAATATCCATACCCAGTTTGACGAAGAAGGAGTAATCCTTCCTGGCGTGGGCACAAAATACCTCCATTTTCGTATACTTTGTCTTTCTTTACTGGACATGCCAAAGACCTTAGATGCCAGCTTTGAAGTACAATATGAAACACCCTTCGATGAGAATACCCTATTGTACATGAAAGCTTGTAAATACCTGGAGTTTTACAATCGAATATTCCCTGTTGAAGAAATATTGCAATTAGATACAAACACAAGAAGAAATGTTGGTAAGTATCAGGACCCAGAGCTATTGTCTGTAGATCAGATGGATGCTTGTGAAGTGGGTTTAGATGCTGCAATTGATTTCATAGTAACCAACCCACCCACAGCTCCAGACTTGAATGAGCGTTACTGTGAATGGCTAAGTTATCTTCCTACTCATGAATTGATTTATGTTCTCTACAAGTTATCTAGCTCAAATTTGGGCTGGAAAACATGTACTGAATTTGGCATAAGAGGACTAGTTCTCTTAGGGGAAAAAGCTTTAGTACATCCACTTTATGAGAGAAATGAACTGACCATGATTACATTGTGTAGATTAGTCACCTGTGTTGTTTCATTAGAAGATGTCAACCTGAGTCCTTCATCCGTTCTTACTGACATAACTAACTGGATTTGCCTTGCTGCCAGCAAAAAATTAATAATGACAGAACTTGCAATCTCGGAATATATGAAAATGTGTCTTCACGTTTCCAATAAGAAAGCCTTCACGGGTGTTTCCTGGGAAGACTCTTTTCATTCATACTTTTCGGAATCAACATTTGACACACAGTTTACAATAATTCCAAAGGTTAACAGTTATATCAATGCATTAGATCCTAAACAAAGAATGGGGTTCTATAAAAGTCTTATTGAAAACTTTGACCTCTCACAGAATAGTTTATCTGGGTTTTGTTTGATTATTAGCTCATTATGCTGCAATAGTTTGGAAATTCTCGAATCAGTTGTTCTAAATTTATTTGAAATTGGTAGCCAGAAAGAGAACCTTCGTGATATAGTTCAAAAAACATTTGCTAAAGTATGCTTCAACTATAAAGTGGAAAATATAACTCAAATATTTCATGCTGCTAAAATTCCAATCATGAAAGCATGGTTTAGTCACTATGATCTGTTTGAGACTTTCCCATACTACTATTTGAATGAAAACTACGAAACTGTTACTGATTTCTACCAAGATTACGCTTTTGAATTGGTAAGCGTCATAGTAGCTTGCAAAGATCCAGTCAATTTGGGTTGTTTGACACTAATATTGAGTAGCTCTAGCTTGAATCCGTCTTGCGTTGTGCCATTAGCGTTCCCTTTAGCATATATACCAGGAGCAGTCCGGAACAAAATCCAATCAACTTTGACTCGAATTACAGAAAGAGACATTCACCAACAAATCATGGAAAACTTGGATCTCGTGATTACTGAGATTATACGACTTATGGATGTTTCAGATCTCAGTCTCCTTTCAAAAGACACTGCAAAATCACACCCTAGAACCAATTCAATATCCACATTTACAGGTTTGGAATTAATTAAAACAGTTGTGAAGAAATCAAAGGTTGACTTTTGGACTACTGAAAGAGTTTGGTTTATTATCAAGCGTCTTGTTATCGATTTGAATGATTGTGTAACTGAAGATCTGAAGATTTATACCATTAAAAGAATCAGTATGGTACTATTAATCAGTAAAATTGATCCAACCGATCAATTGGTAAGTCTTATAGTGAATAACTGTGTTACAGGCTCACTGGATCCATTCACTATAGAGTCTGTCATTGAGCTCTTGGGTCTTATTCCGAAAGCAAGCTACAAAGATAAGACTGTTATATCTTTTGCAGCAAGAGTATTACCCTGTAAGGCACACCCAACTATTAAACACTTACAATCCTTGCCGGATACATTTGGTATCCTATCTTCTGGAGATTTTGATGTTTCACCCTTATTAACAGGAGAGTTTGATGATATAGCAGCAGATATCGTGGTACTAATGTCACATATTTCACAATTCAGGAAGCTAATTGGTACGGAAACTGAAAGATTTTTGAGCTTCATTATGAAACATTCTACGAAGCATACTTCCAATACGTTTAAACAAATAATGGGCCAAAGATTAGGCCAGGAATACTTTGAATCGACTTCAGACTTGGAGGTCAATCTAACTCATAAAGTTCATGAATTCGATCAGCTTCTGGCATACTATATGGAAGAATGTGTTGAAATTATAGAAGGTCTAACAAAGGAGAATAATCCTACTGTTTCAAGCTTTGCAGAAATTATACTTGGAATTTTGCAACCATATAAAGAATCTAATATGAACACAACTACTGTTCTAGAATGGCTTAAGGCTAATTCCAGGACACACGAAATCCTGTTGCTCGAAGGTGATGAATGGATTCATCGAACCTTTTCGAGTGTTTGTAACCTCCTTGGTGATAAAACATCATATAAAGGAGTGAAAGTTTTAGGAGCATTCAGTCTTCTGTATTGTAAAAAAGCCTTACCTTTTCTTATGTGTCATTTACTTCCAAAAGATGATTTGGTAGGCATTAAAGTTCTTGAGTTCATTAACCAGTTTATTGATAATGCTAAATACCGTACTAGGGAACTGACCGAGCTAGTGCTCAAACTAGTGCTCCACATCAGACAAGAATTTCAAGTATCATCGAAGAATTTTGTTTTTGTTTACGACCGTATTAATCTTGATAAGTTGGTGTCTATTTGTGCTGAGTTTCAGTTTTTCCAAACTGGACTAATGCTTTTTGAAGATAGTAAAGTAATTGGATCCAAATGGTATCAAAAACCATATATGGTTAAGATTTTTGAGTCCATTGACTATGAAGATGTGATAAATGGGCTTCCTCAAGAGACAACTTTGGATACAGCATTAAAGAGCATCTGGAGAATCACTGAGAATAATGCTTCGGAGAGAATGAAATTCCAATTTGGAGAGCAAGAAGCTGGACTTCTACTAGATTCCCATAAGGACCCTACTAGGCTAGCCAAAACAATGCTTGAAAATGGTTTACCGGGGGCATCTGAGATAGTAGGTGCTAAGTTTGGTACCAATGCCATAGATTCATACGAGTGGTGCTGGAAACTCAATAATTGGAATCTTCCAGCTCCTACTAAACCGAAAACATCTCACGAAGCAATTTACAAGGCCCTTTGTTCAATAAAACACCAAGTTCCAGCTTCAATGGAACAGAACTTAGGCTTAAATCAGATTTATGTTGACGTTATGGACTGGAAGGATGAAATTCTAAGTACCAAAGATCGCAAGCAGTTTCACTTTCAAATTGGAAACTTCTTTACCAGTCTAGGTATATTGAATCATATGACCAAACTCCTGGGAGGTGACATGAAGTTCCCTGAGTTTTCCATCATCCAAGATAAATCTCTCGATAGGGCGGACGATTTCATGCTAAGTCGTATAATGCTGCTTACTTCTTTAAAGATACAGAATCATTTAAAGCATAAAATTTTGATCAGTGACATGGCCCGATACCATAATATGACTTTAGAAAGTCATCATCATCAAAAAAGTATTAATACCATTATGCTTATGAAGGAATATGCTAGTTCGAACACAATTGAACCAACACAAGCACAAATAGTTCAATTCCATGTGGCCAAGGGTCTCTGGAAACAAAATTATCATGATATAGCCATCCCATTGTTGAAGGATCTTAGACAACAGAAACAGGCCTCATTGACAGACTCCTTGAATCAAAGTTCTGTATTTACGGACGATTTCAGTGGTATTTCCTTGATGACGATCGATTCAACCCTCGTTCAGTGGCTTTCTGAGTCCAAAACGGAGTTACCGATAACTATACTTGATACTTATTTTAATACGGAGGTCGAAAATATATCTTCAGAGCTTTTTGGACAATGCCAGGCCAGCCTAGGTAAGTTCTGTGAAAACCAATATAGATATGGAGATATCAACGCTCAAATCCAACGACTGGAGGGCCAGATTAGGTCAAAACGAAAAGAATTAGATGATATAAAAGAGTTCTACAGTAAAGTTTCAGTACCCACAAAGGAGAAGAAATCAGTCCAGAAGTACTATTCTAAGTTGAAGAGTAGGTATCAAACTGAGGTGGAAGACTTGAGTAAAATGTCAGAAGCCAAATCTACCTTTCTTCTAAAAGCTCTAGATTCATATCTTAAAAGTTTGTTTAAACTGGACGACCCAGAAATTGTTGATAGATTCTTTTCCCTTTGGTTTGAAGCATCGAGTATTCCTGAGGTAAACGACCTAATTTGTGGAACCTACCTCTCCGAAATGCTATCAAGTCCTCACAAGTTCATTAACTGGATATCTCAGTTGGTATCCAGACTTCTGGGGGACAAACATGATACCGATTTCCAAGGTATAATTCAGGAGTTGGTATATGTGATTTGCTTGAAGTATCCTTTTCATTCCTTGTACCATCTTTTGTCCCTTAAAGAGCATACAAATCATTTGGATGATGGTAACCAAGTTATGTTGAACAAAGTGATGGCTGCTGAAAACATTATGAAGAAGCTTAGGTATTCTGCAAACAAAGACTTCGTCACAATGGCTTTAGAACCCGTTTCCCAGCTTTGTGAAGCATCTATAAACTTAGCCAAACATAAGATCACCAAGGGAAAGCTGATGAATCTTCAGAGCAGCAAGCTCAATACATCTTTTTGGATGAATCTTCCACCAATTCCTTCCCCGATCGAAGCAATCCCGGTTGAAGCATCAGGAGCTATTGCCGATAGTCAAATCCCAAAGCTTTCCAGTATCAATCCAATTGTCACCATAACCCTGACAGGACTTAGTCTCCCCAAAGTGTGTGAATTCCGTCTCACAAATGGAAAAGTGGTAAAATTACTCTTCAAGTCAGGTACTGATAATCTAAGACAAGATGCCATTATGGAGCAAGTATTTGAAAAGGTGAACCAAATATTCAAAAGTGATAAAAGAAGTATTAAGAGGAATTCCCGGATTAGAACTTATAAGATTGTTCCTCTTGGACCTATTAGTGGAATAATTGAATTTGTGCCCGATTCAAAAGCCTTGATCGATATTATTAAGCCTTTTCATGCACAACATGACGAATTAGACATCACTAAAGTTCGAAAGCTCATGAAGGAGTGTCAAAACGATCCTAGTGTGGAACGAATCAGGGTATACAAGAATAGAATAATCCCCAAAATCCACCCCGTGTTACGCAAGTACTTTGCGTCTACTTACTTAACTCCAGACGAGTGGTTTTCAAGTAGAATTATCTATAGTAGAGGACTCGCCATAGCTTCAATAGTTGGTCACATTCTAGGTCTTGGAGACCGCCATTGTAATAACATTTTGATAGATAAATCAGGTGAGCCGGTCCACATAGACTTGGGGATTGCATTTGATCAAGGAAAGACCCTCCCCATCCCTGAAACGGTCCCTTTCAGACTCACCCGAGATCTCGTGGATGGACTAGGAATAACTGGCGTAGAAGGAGTGTTCTTTAAGACTTGTGAAGTCACATTTACCATCCTTCGAGAGAACAAAGACCACATCATCAGTATTCTCAACATCTTAAAATGGGATCCATTATATTCCTGGACAATATCGCCACTTAGGAGAAAGAAGTTGGAGATGAATGAACTAGAGGACCATGAGAATGATATTAGTGAGGCAGGACAAGCCATTAGAAACGTTCTGGATAAACTACAAGCAAACAATCTAAGTAGTGACACAGTTGTTCGGGGTCTTATAAGAGAAGCAGTAGACCCAGACAATCTTGCGTTGATATTTTGTGGATGGAGTCCTTTCTATTAGTAGTCTAATAAATTTCGCACTATGTGTAACATTATAGTAGTTCCATTAGCCATTGAAGATGAGCACAAAAACCTTATAAAGACCTCTGAATTGGTGATTCGTATTACTCAAGAGGAAGATTATCGAATAATCAAAGCAGTTGTGCCAGAAGGGCTTTTCTCCGCTTCAATTACCTTAAAAGACTGGATGAATGCGAGGTTAAGCAAGCTGGAGGAACCTTCCACCGAATGGATAGGTTTAATGGACCAATTGCTTCCGGTGGACACAGATTCCCAATTGGACCAGTACCCAGAAGTGCTTGGTGGAGGAAAACTTGGGGCCAAGCAGGAGCAAAATGCAATTGACTCGAATCTTGTGCTACGGGCCAAGTTCACCATGGGCCGCCAATACTACGACGGCACGGACTTGAAGGAAGATTTCGATCTCATCAGCACTACTCTACACCTTCACGTCCAAACAGATGAAGAGTTAAGCCAGACTTATGGAGTATTGGACTTACACGAGGTGGATGAACAACTAGACATGTTCCAATGGATTAAAGAGCTTGTGGCGGCTAAAGAATCGCTTCAAAAGTCACGGGTATTTCACTTGGGCCAAATACGAGCACTAAAAGACGAAAACGACGTGTATAAACACACCCTACACGATGTCCAGACCAATAACCAGCGCATCACCGATGATCTAGTCAATAACTTCTCGGCCATTCTTGCCAGTAAAAAGAAGAAAATAATCGAATTGACAAGCCCTGGCCATCTCCAGCACCTCAACACAGGTGCCTCCCACACCCTGCCTCCATCAGCTTCCCAAACCACCACATCCCGCCCACGTGACTCGCAGCTGTCCAAGAAACGGAAACTCACCCCGGCAGCCCCTGCGGCCAAAGATGCCGAAGGCCATGACCATCCCACAAGTGCCGACGATGGTACCGACGCAGGACCTTCGGATCAACTGCCCGCCACTGGGCCCTCCAACGCTTCCCCGGCCACCGAACAACAGCCTCCGTTAACCGACAACCAAATCACCGAAGCCCTCCACCTGACGGACGAAGATGAGCCCGAAGTCAAAGACAGTCTTACAGACTACAGCGACTCGGACTAGCTGCCGCCCACCGCCAGCCTGGGGCCGTCCCACTGCTAACGGTCCTGGTCGTGTGCGATGCCCAATCAAATTTTTTCCTCACGCTTTTTCAGATCATTATTCTATTGATACTTACACATATAAAACGTATTTATAGCAACCCAAATAACTTAAAGGTTTATCAACCATATTGTATTTTTAACAAATCGGTTTCATTTCTTTTGTTCATAGTTTTTACTTTATAATTTTCCGGGTTCAATAGTTGGGGTTATTCATTAAGTGTTTATTTCTAGTGGGTTTCAATCTTGTTTAATATGTCATATTATGGGACTTATCAAGTTCCACAGCAGTATATTCAGGGATATTATAATCAGTATTATGATTCCAATGATAATTTGGACATTTCTTCTAATTTAGGCTCCAATAGCTCATATGAAGTATTCCCTGATGTACATCCACAAGATGATCATAATCAACCATATTATGGGGCTCCTCAAGGTCAGTTTCAAGGTCAACTGTGGTCTCAAGGTCAATATCCTCCTCAACCAACTGCTGTTCACCCTCAGTATCCAATCCAAGGCCAATATCCTCCTCAAGGATATCCTCCTCAATATCCGGTGCAGAATCTTCACGGCCAAATCAGTCCAGAAAGTCATCCGGGTGTTGCCGCTCACCATCACGGCTCTCAGCAGCAAACTACACATGTACCAAATCAATCAAATTCCCATTCTTCTCATAGCAGTCAATCCCAAAGTCATTTATCTTCTCAGAGCCAATCACATCAACAATATCACCAAGAATCTTCCAACCCTTCGTCCCAAGAGTCCCCTTTCACTTCCATGGACCAAGAGGTCTACGCAGATGATCTGTTCCATCAACATATGAATCAGCAAGATTATTTGGGACCTCAGCCAGGACCAAATCCAATTAATGGTGCAAATTCAGGTAGCCCTTCTAGAACAGTTTATCTCGGTAATATTCCATCCGATATCGAGCCAAATGAATTACTTGACTATGTTAGATCAGGTATTCTTGAATCAGTTAAAATTTTGCCCAATAAAAACTGTGCTTTTATCTCCTTTATTGATCACCAAAGTGCATTATTGTTTCATTCTGACTGTATCTTGAAGAAGCTCAATATCAAAGGTCACGACATAAAAATTGGTTGGGGAAAGAACTCTCCGATTTTGCCTGCCGTGTTAGAAAGTATTCAAAGAGATGGTGCCACCAGAAATGTTTATTTGGGAAACTTGAATAATCCTTTAACTGGTGAAATGATCACAGAAGCTGAATTAAGGGAAGATCTATCCACATATGGAATCATTGATAGTATCAAAATCATCCCAGAGAAAGGTATTGCATTCATCCATTTCTTATCTATCTTGTCGGCAATTCGGTGTGTAGCAAATTTGCCTTTCAAGGAAAAATACCATGAAAAGAAATGTTTCTACGGTAAAGATAGATGTGCTTTCATCACTAAAACCCAACAGCACAATGCTGCCCAATATTTGGGTTTAGCTCCTGGTATGGAACACATTGTAACTGCTGCTGACCGAGAATTTATTTCTTCAGCCTTGGTTCAACAGTCTGCTGCTGCTGCTCAAATTGCTACTCACGCCGGAGGAGCCAACAATCTAGGTAACAGAACTGTTTATTTGGGTAATTTACATCAAGAATCTTCGGTTGAAGAAATTTGTAATGTTGTTAGAGGAGGATTATTGCAAAGTATTAGATATTTGAAGGAACGTCACGTATGTTTCATTACATTTATCGATCCAATTGCTGCTGCCCAATTTTTTGCTATGTGCCAATTACATGGGCTCACCATCCACAATAGAAGAATTAAAGTTGGATGGGGAAAGCATTCTGGTCCTCTTTCTAACGCATTAAGTTTGGCGGTATCTAATGGAGCCTCCAGAAATATTTATGTGGGAAATATATCAGATTTTGAACATTATAATCAAGAGAAGTTAAGAAATGATTTCTCCAAGTTTGGAGATATCGAACAAATCAATTACTTACAAGAAAAAAATTGTGCATTTATCAATTTTGTTAATATTTCTAATGCTATTAAAGCCATTGATGGTATCAAGTCATTTGACGATTACAAAAACTTGAAGATCAATTTTGGTAAAGATAGATGTGGAAATCTTCCAAGACAGTTTCAACAACCAAACATGCAATTGAATCAATTGAATCAATTACAATTAAACTTGAATGAACAATACTTGGAACAAAATAGAAGGGAATCCAGTACAGGGCCTAGTGAAACTAGTTCCTAGGATTTCAGTCAGCCATGATAGCTCACTATAACAATCGACACCTCATCTAGAGCTTTGGCAACAAATTGATAATGATCAATGTAAATATAAATATAGTTAATATAGCACCCGTAATTTTTATCAAAAACCAAAATGATATCTTTCCTCCCAGCTTATTCAACACATAATTATTCAAATTTCCTCCCACTACATTCATTAAACTATCATTCTTATTCAAATTCTCTTGTGTTCTCGTAAGTAAATTATTATCATCCAAAATCTTCATGGAAAGACTTATAGCTCCGTTCTTTAAATGACTTGCAAGATTCGATAAATCCTGTATCAAATCCTGTTGTACCGTTTCGTGGTAATCGTTTGATAAGGTTGGAGTATTATCCGATAATACTCTCTTCCTAAGCTCATTTATATCATTGGTACGGACCGTAGAACCTGTAGTGTACGTCTTTGGTTTGATTTCCAGTGCCTTTTCCAAGTCTGGAGGGATGTTTGATTCTTCTATCGGCGCCACACTCAACGACAGGAGATCCTTTGTGTTCTGGTACTTCAATTGGTCAACTTTATACACCAACTGACCGAAATTATCATTCACTATGGAGTACAGTTTATGAGATTTAAAGTTATTCAAATTGGATTTTATCGTGACCAAATCATTTTCTACCCGATTAATAACAATCTGATTAAGTACAGGACTCGATTGGGGAGTATTTAAGTCGTTTAAATACTGATTTATAAGATTGTGTATGGATTCAATCATGATTTGTGTGCGTGAGAAATGGGCCACCTAATATTAGTAAATACCAGAGTACACGTCGGATCATCTAGAGATACAGCTAGAGTAACGCTGTAGAGGTATTTCGTACCATTCCTGTACTACACCAACACAAAGATTCCTACAATAGAGAGTTTTACCCTGGTTTAAACGGCTCAAAAACCATTCATTCCAGCTAAATTTCTGCCCAACTACTATCAAACAACGACTTATCAAGAACTAATCGTGGTTAGCGAAAAGGGCACATTTCTTTATAAGAATTATGTTTAAAAACTCATCATCACAAAATTAGAGCCTTTCATATATACAAAATCCTATAATAAAACTTTTCAAATCTCATCTTAAGTACTATTATAAAAGTCGTGTCTCTACCGCTTGGTTGCACTCTCCTCCATGGGGCAAAACCTCATTTTTCTGGCAGAAACCTCCCGGTGGCCAAGCTGGCTAAGGCGCGAGACTGTAATGGGTTTCCTCAAAGTAATCTTGAGATCGGGTGTTCGACTCACCCCCGGGAGATTTCCATTATTTTTTAAATTTTTATGCCCTCCTTTTTGTACCCCTATTATAAACGGGGAATTCCCCTATAAGTTTCCCCAAAATTCCTCAATATAATCCTAGTAACACAGGTGCTATAATACCACCTCCTATATCATTAAATCTGTCATATATGGATCTTACGGACTTGGTCACTCAGCCTAAAGGTTCTCGTCAGACACCCGGTATGTCCACGCACCCCGCTGCCTCCCTATAAATTGGCCGAATCCGCTTCAACGAAAAACATTCAAAAAACAAAATGGATAGTGAAAAAATCGTTGCTTGTATCATTGCTGTATTATTACCTCCATTAGCGGTATTTATGACTGTTGGTGCCACAAGTCCTTTATGGATTAACCTTATTTGTTGTATCTTTTTCTGGTTCCCTGCCATTTTACATGCGTTATACGTGGTCTTAAGCAAATAATTTCTTAGAATTCCAATCTGTATTACTAATTTAATGAAAATTAATTGTCAATTGATCCTCTAATTATCTAGTGGTATTTGGGGTTAGTTATCTGGGGTATCTGCCACTGGGTTACCCGTCCCCCCTTCGTGTATCCACCGCCATTGTCTGTAGTGGCTCGCCCAGCCCTGGCCCCAGATGATTGGTCAGCAGCCCTTTGGCTTATCGTGGCGGTAGGGGTGGCTTGATACCTCTTATGATACTCTGTAAGTATTATTGATCGTTCCTTATCTCGGGTAATGGGATTTTCCCGGGTTTGCCTATCTTTTTCCATTCCGTGGTTCAAGATCCTGTGATAAGATCTTATCGGCTAATTATACTATCTACAGTACACGCCTTAAATTGGAGTTTTGCTACCCACAAAATTCTACAATTTGGTTAAAATTATTCCTCAAGTATTGGTCGAACACGTCCCGTTCTTTCGGGTTTATTCCTCCCCCATTTGTACCAGTTTCCCTCCTCCGCCGGACTTGTGTAGTTGCAAATTATTGATAAGCAAATTAGCCAATGGCGCACGACTTTATTATCTGAGATTCGCAAAAAAGGCAACTGGTGGAATCAGTGATCCCTAAATAATCTGGTAAATAAAATACCTACAGAGCGGTTAAATTTCTTAAAATTCTAGGAAAATAATGACTGAGAGTAAAACTGAGAATAAACTTGAAGAAGGGTGTGCCTTTTCATTTAAAAAGAAGCCAATAGATACTCTGGTACCTGTGAGGTCTACAATTTCTGATATTATGGTTAAAAATACTTCCAAACCATCTTTAATTCCGTCTGATAGTACAAGTGATCCACGAGTTGGTTCTCCTTTGGGGTTCCCACAAGACCCTCCCAAGAAAGCACTAAATAATGTCAATTATGATGAACAAATTAGAGCCCCTAGATTTAATTTATTTAACCAGGTAAATATATCAGGTGATAGAATTAACAGATCATATTCTTTTTCTTTTAAAGAGAATGATTCTAATACAAAAGATGTACAAAAGCCAGATGAACATGAAGAGCCTCAATCAGTTTACGTTCCTGCTAATTTTGATCTTAACAATTATACTTATGGTAATTCAGTTAATGAAGATATAAATTCTTCTAGTACTAATTTAAATGGTGCCATTAATAATCTAAATGATAATTTGACCACTTTTGAAAGAGAAGATGTTGAAGAAGTTACGGTTCTGGATAAATCGGCAAGTGAAACACCCGAAAGACCTGGGAATTTACGCCATACAAGCTCCCAGTTTATTAAGCCGGTTTATAAATATAAACGTCCACTAAGTATACCCGCGGTGCTTAGACCTCCCAATGATCCCGAACCTTTGTCAAGTTCAAATTCAACCGCAACATCAGATCCAAACTTCAAATTAGAGATTAACCCTTTGAACAACATAAGTGATCACTTAAATTTATTTACAAGTATTGAAAACTATGAAAATGCTAATTTCAATAGGACAGAGCCAATAGAACCTACTCATATTCACTGGAAACCTAATAACTTTACAAACAGCTGTATGAAATGCTTCAAAAACTTTGGAAATTTTTTCAACATGACAAGAAGACACCATTGTAGATTTTGTGGATTTTTAATCTGTTCTAACTGCTTATTTGAGAACAAAAATGAAAACTCCCCCATTAAAGAAGATTCAAGTAGTCTTCATCTAATTTATTTGGATTCTGATGCCAGATTCATCATTCCAATATTCAAGAATCTAAACTTAATGAACTTGGACGTTGATATACTCAACAAATTTTTCAAACTAAGTAAGATTTGTAAGAATTGTGGAGATTACTACATAAATCTATTATTTAAACTCAACAACTTAACGTCAAATAATTTGCCTAATATGACTAGCCAATTAATATCAAATTCCATGACAGAATTAAATTTACCATTCATAACAGTGGAAAATCCCTTCATAGGCAAAAAATTTAACAAAAATGAAACCAACCCCCGAAAAAATTCCTTCATTAATAATAACGACTGGAACTGGAGTTCTTTCTGATCCCAACCAGACTTGTCGTCTGGATGCCCATTCAACTTAATCCCACTTTTCACGTGGGTCCAACTGAGATTTGTACCATAACCTGGTGATGATTCCTGTAACGTTACTCCTCCGTGTACTATATTTCCAATTATCACTTATCACCCCCAGCCTCACCTTATCACAGTCTCACCCCATCAGACAGTCTCATCCTATCAGACCCAGTCTCGCCTTATCAGGCTAATTCCTTTTTTGTGGACGGGCGTGGGGGTGCCCAAAAAAGCCCCTACAGGTTAATATATTTTATAGACTAAAAAATATTCAGTTCTTGCTAACTACTTAATTCGCTAACCCTAACCGGATTATAATAATTGATTATGGTTCCGGTCTATCCTTCCAATTTCGGTACTTACCAGAATTCCCCTTACTTCCCCAATTCCGACCATTTAACGTTATCATCTACGCTAATTGCCTATTTAGGAAGCGTGCGAATTGTTGCAATATCTTATCATATATAAGAAATGCCAATGAACATGTTTTGAAATTACACTGAGATTATGATAGATGAAGAGCAAGTTCCTGGAACCATTCATTTGGTGGATTTACAAGGAGTTTTATCTGTGAAAAAAAATGAAGGAGGTAATGAGAAAGTTATTTTACATCCTCCACCCACTTCAAATCCTAATGATCCATTAAGATGGTCCAAAGGGAAAAAATTCTGGCAATTTTTCCTTTTATGGTGGTTAGCAGTTTTTTTAGCATTAACGGTTGCTTGGACTGCACCTATTTGGTTGATTTGGACAGTTGATCTTAATTGTAGTATTAATGAATTGAATAATGCATTTGCATTGACATTTTGTTTCTTAGGTTTAGGATGTGTTTTCTTACAACCAACCGCTTTAAAATTAGGTAGAAGATTTGTTTATTTGGCTTGTTGTTTAATTATGTTTGCTTCTCAAATTATTGGTGCTAGAGCTAAAAGTATCAAAGCTATTTATGGAGTTTTTATCTTAAATGGTTTTGCTGCTGCTCCATGTGATAGTTTGGTATCAATTAGTTCAACTGATGTTTTCTTTCAACATGAAAGAGCCAGTTATCTTGCTTTACTTATCTTAGCGTTATATTTTGGTAACTATTTAGGTCCAGCTGTTAGTGGTTATTTTGTCGATAGAACTAGTTGGCAATGGTCTTTCTATACTCAAGCTATATTATATGGGGTTACTTTCATTGTTTTATTCTTCTTAATGGACGATACTACTTTCAGAAGAACTGACAATGAAGAGCAATTCGAGGAAGAGATTTTGGAACAAATCAAGTCTCATGAAACCATTCAAGCAGCTATGGGAGAAGAAGAACTTAAGGATAAATCAGAATATCAAATTAATGAAACCAACAGCTCAAAAGATGAATCCGATAATAAATCCATCGATACATCTATCCCAATACAGACATACATGGAAAAAATCAAACCAGTTCAAACTCAATGGAATGATACTAGATCCTGGTTCTGTATTTGGTATAGACCATTCTTAATGTTAGGATTTCCTTCTGTTGTTTGGGGTGGTTTAATTTATGGTGCTCAAATGATGTGGTTATCTTTAATCAGTACAAGTCAAGCATCTATCTATGGAAGTGCTCCTTATAATTTCACTTCTGGTGCTACTGGTTTAGTGAATTTTTCTCCTTTGGTGGGAAATATCTTTGGTATGATGTACGGTGGTAGATTTGTTGATTGGTTAACCATTAAATTAGCTGAAAGAAATAATGGTGTTATGGAACCAGAATTCAGATTATACGCTATGATTGTTCCAACTATTACCAATGCAGTTGGATTATTGGTTTATGGTTTAGCAAATGCTAATGGAGATCCATGGCCATTATCAGTTGTTTTGGGTATTGGATTACTTGGTTTCAGTATGAGTAGTACTGGGGCTATTTGTTTAACTTATTCTATTGATTGTTACCATAAAATGGCAAGTGAAGCCATGGTTTTGTCATTATTCATTAGAAATATGATCGGTATGGCTTTTACATTAGCTTTCCAATATTGGTTAGAAAGGTGTGGATTAGTATTATTAACCTGGTTGTTATTCATGATGGCCCTTGTTATTAATGGTTCTTTTATTATCTTTATTTTGTTCGGTAAGAAGTTTAGAAGATGGACAAAGGACAGATACATCAAGTTTAGTGATCCAAACTATGGAGAAATTTTCATAAGAAAGTAATCTGTAGATATATATTTATGTAATTCGTGAATGTGATCCTTTTTGTTAATTGTATCAGTAGATGGCTTCCACCAGCCATTTTGGTGTTTTATCAGTTTTACTGTAAGCCGCTATAGATCCCATATGACCAATTTCCTTATTTTGAAGATAAGGCAGTTCAGATGGTCTAATATTGGTGTTTTCTAATAGTAAGAATTCCAATTCTGGACTGTCTATCCATTCTAGATAACGACAATTAATTAATACGTCTTTTAGTTTGATAGCCCTTAAAGTAGAATAAGCCTTTTTTAGAGGAGGATACCTACAAGTGTCACTAGAACCCGCATAAGAGAAGGAGCTAAGCAGTTTAGGTAGCACTTCTGGTAGACCGTGATAATGCTTTTCCATTTCAAGAACTTCCAATCCGTCTGGTAGATACATTGGGTGAGTATAGTTCTCCAACCTAAGATACTTAAGGGAATTTGGAAACTCAAGAGGTTTGTGAGTTTGAGTACTAAGGGAGAACTCCTCTATTGCTCTGTTGAATTGTATTTCATCAATGCTCCCGCCAAGTAATTCACAACGACGAAGGTTAGGAGGAAGTGACAATCGGCCAACTGTGGTATCAAACGTTAACTTTAAGGTTTTAAGCTCTGAAAGGGTTGAAATGGTCTCAAAATCATTCCCAGACAGCCAAATCAGCAAGTATTCCAAACCTGGTGGAAGAGAACAATAATAACCAAAAGGGAGCCAACACTCCAACTTCTTCAACAGTTTGAACTCTGAAAAATCAAAATCACATTCACACCTCTTCAAGGATAATTCCACCAATGATTTTGGAAAGGGTGTATATAACCATACACCAGACAATTCCAATTTTTTTAGACTGTTAGGTAGACTATAATCCATAGTGAGTCCGACACTTGCAACTCTGAGCTCTTTTAAATCTGGAGGAAATTTTAACTCCTCATTCCTCCTAGCATCCGTAATTGAGATTGCTAGTCTTTCCAATTTGAAAGTAGAGAAGTCTGGTACATGTTCAATAAACGCAAAGCGCAAGCTTAACTCATATAAGGGTTTTGTGATATTCAACAACCAGAGTGGATGTGTACGTGCAATCAGAAAAGTTTTAAGGTTAGGAACATCCCAATTGTTTATGCAATTGAAATCAAAATTGTAGTTTCCGCTGTTCCTGGACCCTCTCAACTCAATTGTATCGACAGTATCATGTCCTACAAAGTCACTCGCCATGTCTTTGGACAATCGGAGATGAGTCGCTGCTTCGGCTCCCTTAATACGATCCATGACTAACCGCTCAAATGAATAGTTCAATGTAGGCGTGTCATTTAGATTCCAAAACTCAACACTTATTCTATAGCAACTGAGAATCTCTGGAATCTCACGATGCGCTGCCATAAGCTCTGTGGCAAACCTAAAATTCAAGATAATAGACTTATCATCTGGAAAGTATGGTGGACTAGTATGGAATCTAATTAGCTCTTGTATATTATGAACACATCGCACTCCAGAAATTGAATAAGTAAGAGTCCAGATACTCTTCCCAAAACGAAAATTAACCGAATGGGGAATCCTACCATATAAACTTGGGGCTACATCAGGTGTATAAATTGCATTATAAGTTTGCTCTGGCAAATATGAAATGATATTTTGTACTTGTACATATGACAACTTCATACAAGATTAAAGTTCCGATTTAGTGCGAAATTGCAAATTTCACATAAGTCTAGAACAAAACAGTTTAGGATTTGGCCCAACATGGTAAGGAATAATTCACCTGAAACAGGCAAAAGTCCAATGTGCCTAGTTCTGTGGATCTTTCTTTCCACTACACCTGTCAATTTGCCCCCATCAGGCTGGATTTGCCTCTATCAGGCTGGATTTTCCTCCGTCAGTGGATTTGCCTAGAATCGGGTAAATGTCGTGTCCATTGTTGTTCGCCATATACAATCTTTCCTATTGTAATTGCCGTGTGGTGTGTGCCTAAACAATAGCCTAACACGCGTGTGATTCAAAAATCGACATGCGGGTAGTGTGAGGCTCATAATCGCCTGGGATTTGGGCCATTAAAAGGGTGCTGGAAGGGTGTAGAAGGTGGTTTAAACGGGTGGGATTGATTTGTGGAGTTGTTAGCTGTCTATTTGTGTAATTATGTCTCTTTTCGGGTAAATTTGGAGGTTTTAGGCTGGTGGTAGTTGGTGTTCCTCTGTGCGACCTGCTCGACAACTGAGAAATATCCCCTTTTTTTCAGTTTTTAATCCAAAAGTTTTTATTTAATTCATTCTTTTCTTAATAGAATTATATAAATCAATAATTCATCATACTATAAAACCTTTAAATTGGAAAGAATATACTTATTCAAAAGTTCATTATTTATAATAGATCTGATAAGTGTAAAAGCCACCTTGATCCACTGACACGAACTTGAGATACCTTAAAACAACCAGGGGTATAGATTTAAGTCAAAACTTTGAATATTAGGATCAAATTTAATATATTAGACGGATTACTTTACCTAGAAGTTCAGATCAAGTCGAACACAGCCCGTATCATCCCCATTTATTGATTAGTAACGCGGCTGAATCAGTAATTTTAGAGTAACCCATCATGTATCAACAACCAAATCATTCATACGCTTCAGCCGAATCGTTAAGAAGGTTGTCATCCAACAACCCTTTCAGAAGTAATGACTCCTCCCGAGTTCTTTCTACTTCATCAAATGGTTCCAATGCCTCGTCTACCATGGTCAAAAGTCCTCCTTCTAAAAACTTTGATACGTGGGTAGAGAAGAATAAGAAATTAATAGAAGAAGATGACTCGTTTGAAAACGATGAACACTATAATAACTATCTTTTGTTGGATGATTTCACCGGAAATTCCGATTTAGCACCTCCTCAAAAGCCAAAAACCGCCAGAACAAATTCTGATTCCAGCGTCAGGTACGTATAATTATTAACCATAGCCATATCCAAGCCCTAGGGCTATACACGTAAAGTGGGGCAGTTTATCTCCAACCTCCAGTCCGATTTGGTTAGCGTGAATGACCGCTTTGGGTATGTCACGTGATGCGACTGTTTGAGGGTAAACAGGAATGACACACATCGCCCCTTATTAAGTGTATAGATTGCTGAATTAGGATTGCCTTATATATTCACATCTTGGCTTTTATCAAAATTTTATTTTACTAACAATGTCTATTAGAATGTCTTCAAATAATCCATTTGCCAGTGCTTTGAACAACTCTTATGTTCATCACAGAGAACCTCCACCTGTCCCCGGACAACGTCAAAGGTCTAATACTCCTCCCACAAGACCTCCAAAAACCAGTGTACCACCACCACCATCGTATGAAGAAGCAGCAGGACCTGATGGAGTAAGAAAAGAATATCCCCGGGAAAAACAGCAATCGTCTTCAAGATCTAGCTCTCATCATAATGCTCCCCACAGAAGTCACAGTGAAGGGTCCCGTCCTCATAGAAGTCACAGATCAAGAACTGATAGAGACAAAGAAAGAGAAAGAAGTGATCGTCACCATAGATCTTCCAAGAGATCCCCATCAAAGAAACATGTTGAGCCCGTAAAATCCAAGAATTTAGATACAATCGATAAGTTGGATGTCACAGGATTTTTTGGGGGAGGATTCCATCATGATGGTCCTTTCGATGCTTGTACTCCACACCGTAATAAGAATGCCAAAGTTGCCCCAGTAATGGCTTTTCCAGTGGATGGTCCAAATAGTTCCATTAAAGGTGGAGCAAATATCGACCCAAATCAGCAATTAGACTTGGCTTTCGGTAGAGATTCAGTACAAAATGAAATTGTTGGACAAAAAATAACCAGTAAATCAACAGAAGAATTGCCATTCCCAAAAACCAATAAACAAACACACGACATGACATCCAGTTTATACACACCAAAGCAAAATCCTTCAGTTATTAACTTCGATGCTTATGTTAAAAGTGAGCCAGTCCATGGAGTTTCCACCGCTGGTTTGGGATCATCTACATTTATTGATGGTGCACCAGCTCCAAAGAATGATGAATCCCTTTCAGTTAATAACGGAGGATTAGGTAGAAAGAAATCATTAGTCCAAAGATTAAGAAAAAATAGTGGAGGAGACTTTAATTCTAAGAACAGATCAACTGACGAGTTAAATGTAACTAATTCTTTTGATTCAAATGAAGGTAATTCATTAATAAGGAGAGTTAAGAGTTTAAAAGTCGGTAGAAGAGAAAGATGATGTAGAAACAGTTGTTATGACCATTTATAACTTCTTAGGATTATGATTAATGATAATATTTGTATATTATTGAATAAAGGTGTTCTAGTTAAGTATAAAATATCTCTCGCAGTGGGCTCACCGCGAAGCTCTCGCGAATGCCCCACCACAACTCCACCATTTTTCTCCCCACCGCTAACCACCTTCGCGAAATGAAAATTTTCAAAATTTTCACTGAAGTTTTTAATCCATATGTTTAAAGTCAATCATTTTACTAAAAATATTAGATTATCCAATTTAATAAGGATTCAAAGAAATGTATCTTCATATAATCTTCCAAGAATTCAGCTATTGGATGACTTAAAGGTCAATAACCAAGATTTCCAAGGATTATTTCCTGTTTCAACTTATAATCAATTATGGTTCGAAAGGTGCCAAACATTGACTAACGAATTAAATGAATTATTAATTGAAAAACAGATAAATCCACCAAATAATTTGAAAGAATTAATAGGTCTTACCATCAATAAACCAGAATATTCCGAAGTTTACACCAAAGCAGCCTTGTTATATAACACACAATTTTTCTTTGAAAGCTTAAAAGAAGGTGAACCATACAGTTTCGTAAAGAAGACTGAAGCAGAAATCTTCCGTAATCCAGATGTTGAAGATGTTTCCACAAATTTACCTCAAGATGAAGATTTTTCAAACTGGTTGATTTCTTCTTTCGGTTCCATTCAAGAATTCAAAAACTTATTGATTAATTCAGCCAAATCTATTAAAGGTGATGGTATCACCTGGTTAGTGGCTCAGCCTAACACCAGCGAGCTGGCCATGAGATCCAGTATAACTGGTGGCTTCAATGATTCTATTGAGCCCAGATACTCAAAACTAAGTGTAATGAACACTTATAACGCTGGAGTGGTTGATGATTCCATCAGATCTGGACAGATTACCAAGTTGAAGGAAATGAAAAAGGCCAAAAAAGCACTCAATGAAGAAGCTGAAGACGAAGATTCCCAGAAGCCTAAAAACGAAAACTATCTTGTATCCTTGGAAGAAGCTGAAGCAGCCGAATTATTTGCTGATAAGAAGCTCATCCCATTATTGGCCATTGATGCTTCATTAAGAAACTACATATTAGACTACGGTGTATTTGGTAAGGCTCAATATCTTGAAAATGTGTGGAACTGTATTGACTGGCAAGTTGTGAAGAAGAGATCACCACCAAGATTTATAGCCAATTTTACCATCGAATAGAGTAGTTCTAAATCCCTACACGTATATATATATTGTAAATAGACTAATTTTTTAAAGCTTTCTTGACAATTTCTTCCAATTCATCCAAGTCATCAGTTGGAACTCTACTCATTTCGATACCTTCACCAAAATAACCTTTAATATCCATTAATATTTGGTATGATCTCTTGTCATGAACGAAAGAAATTGACACACCAGTTCTACCGAATCTACCAGTTCTTCCGATTCTATGTAAGTAGGTGGAAGGATCTGCTTTTCCAAATTTATCAACTGGTAAGTCGTAGTTCACAACCATTGACACAGAAGGAATATCTATACCTCTTGCCAAAACATTTGTAGTTATTAAAACCTTTGTGTTACCATTTCTGAAATCATCAATTAATCTGTCTCTTTCGGAATTCTCTAAGTCTGAATGTAAAACAGATATTTTATGTCCTTCTGCTTTCATTTTAGCATATAACCTGTTTGCTGTTTCCTTTCTAGCCACAAAAATGATGGATGAAGCAATAGTTAATAATCCATATAATTCGGTTAATATGGTGTATTTGTGGTCTTCACTATCACAGTCCATATATAATTGTTTAATAGCATCAACGTTCAATTCTTCTTGTTTTAAAGATAAACTGTTAGCATTTGGAACAAACTTATCAGCAAACCTTCTTACTTCTTCTGGGAATGTAGCACTGAACAAAACCAATTGACAAGATTTAGGTAAAACCTTCTTGATTCTAACACTTTGATCGGCCATACCTTGGGCATCTAACATATTATCAGCTTCATCTAAAACAAACACTTTAACGGTTTTTGTGTCTAAAGACTTGTATTTGATTAAATTCAACAAGATCCCTGGGGTACCCACCAAGATTTGAGCAGTGGCCTTTTGACCTCTTGGAATAGATTCAGGTATAACTAATTGGGTTGTTATTCCAGTGAATTTACCCATAGTTTCTATAACGTCAAGTGTCTGTCTTGCTAATTCTCTTGTGGGAGATAAACAAATACATTGGGGAGCTTTGAGGGAAATGTCAACTCTGCTTAACATATTCAAGGAGAAAGCAGCAGTTTTACCTGTTCCTGATTGTGATTGACCAATCATATTGGTAGCAGGATTCTTCAATAATAAAGGTAAGGCTTTTTCTTGAATCTTTGAAGGTTTAGTGAATTTCATGGCGTAAAGACCTTTCAACAATTCATCAGACAATCCCAATTCATCAAAAGACTTAACTGAGTATAATGGTGAGTTTGGGTCTGCTTGTAAGTCAGCGAGCTTAACTTGAACTTCGTATGTTGAACTAATAAGACTTGATTCTGGTTCTTTTGTGTCAGCCTTCGAAGCTTCTGAATCGTCCTTGGCCTCTTTAGATTCAGTTTCTGGCTTTGATTCACCTTCAGGAGTGGGATCTGGGCTGGCTTTATTGTCTGTAGTTGTATCTTTGGCTTCATCTTTAACAGCTTTGGAATCTTCAGTCGAAGGAACTTCTTTTGTCTCATCTTTAACAGTGTTGGAATCATCCTTTGATGGAGCTTCTTTCACCTCCTCTTTGCTGATTGGTTCAGGCGTCTTTTCGTCTTTCGTCAAAGATAAAGACGAGAGTAATTCTGCTGCATCCACTTCACTCTTTTTAGTTTCAGACATTGGTGTTGAAAATTTTCAATCGCGCCCTTCCAACTTCCTCAAAACTTCCACCATGAGTAAACCTTCCAGTACTCAATTGGGCACAAAAAATAAGTCTAAGACCAAGAAAAAGTCTTTGGTTGAAGTCACACAAGAAGAACTGGTATCTGTGTCAAAACGATATTCACTTTTGAACATTTGGATCATATCTATCTTCCTTAAGGTGCTTTTATCCATTGGATACCACTCCACTGATTTTGAAGTTCATAGAAATTGGCTTGCAATAACGTATAATTTGCCGATAAATGAATGGTACACCAATGAGGTGAGTCAGTGGACTTTGGATTATCCTCCTTGCTTTGCGTACTTTGAGTGGATTTTATCACACGTCGTGCCTTCGTTTGTTAAACAGGATGGATGCTTAGATTTGGTTAAACAAGGTAATTATGGGCTTCCGACTGTTCTTTATCAGCGTTTCACGGTAATATTAAGTGAATTGGTATTATTTGGGTCTTTACAGTGGTATTTAAAGTCTAGTAAATCTTTTAGTGAAGCTAGAAGAGCATATGTTATAGGCTCTAGTTTATTACTATCTCCTGGTATCTTGGTGATTGACCATATCCATTTCCAGTATAATGGGATGATGTACGGTATATTGGTTCTTGTTATTAACTGTGCTAGATTGAAGAAGTATTTGATGTGTGGATTCTGGTTCGCTTTACTTTTATGTTTCAAGCACATTTATTTATATTTGGCACCAGCTGTATTCGTATTCTTGTTGAGAGGTTACTGCTTAAACTTCAAGTATAACAATACAAGATCAGTATTGTGGAATTTAGTACATTTTATCCAATGGAAAAACTCAATAAAGCTTGGTATGGTGGTATTGTCTGTGTTTGGTATTTCCTTTGGACCTTTTATTTACTATCAGCAGATCCCACAACTTTTGAGTAGGTTGTTCCCCTTTTCAAGGGGTTTGACTCATGCTTATTGGGCTCCAAATTTCTGGGCTATCTATTCGTTCTTCGATAGGTTGTTAATCACATTGTACAAAAATATCCCTATAATTAGGTTGCCATTGTTAAGGCTTTTCAAATTCAATGAGGCTTATCTAAGTGATCCAAAGTTTTTGAACACATCCACAAGAGGTATTGTGGGAGATATTGAATTCTTGATCTTACCAACAATCACACCAAAGCTAACATTTTTATTAACCTTGTTCTATCAAATTTTGGCATTAATCCCATTATTTATTCAACCTAATTTTTCAAGATTCATTGGTGCAATGAGTCTCTGTGGTTTTTCAAGCTTTTTATTTGGATGGCATGTTCATGAGAAGGCTGTCTTGTTGATTATTTTCCCAATATCTTTCTTAATTGTCAATGATACCAGACTATTACCATCTTTCAATTTATTGGTGAGTTGTGGATATGTTTCTTTGTTCCCATTGATATATACCAGCTCTGAATGGATAGTGAAAATCCTATTCACGTTCTTGTGGTACGTCATCTATACGTTTAACTACAGGAATGTAACCAAGGTTCCAAGGAAAACCATTGGCCTGGAAGTTATTTTGGATAGATTCATAAATCTTTATATCTTGGGATTATTGTTGATTGTGGGTGTAACCAGTTCAATAGACTTATTCGAAGATAAGTTTGAAATACTAAAGAAATTGGAATTCATGAAGTTAATAATCATAAGTGTATACTGTGCAATTGGTATAATTGGAAGTTGGAATGGTTTTACCTGGTGCTATTTTATAAACGACTCAATCTTCAAAAATGATGATTAGATAATGCATCCTTTATTATTCTGTATATATATTCAAATATAGGGTCCGGTGTTGTATGTCAACTCTGCTTTTGTACATTCAATTATATGTGCCCATGAAAGTCGTGTACGGACATTTTTTGCAGCAATCAATTTCCGCAATTTGGAGATCCTTATACTTACTTTAAATATGTCAGAAGAAACAATTACTTTAGGAAGATACTTATTCGAAAGATTACATCAGCAACCAATTGGTTTAAAATCAATTTTTGGTGTTCCAGGAGATTTTAATTTGACTTTATTGGACAAAATTGATGAAGTAGAAGATTTAAAATGGAGAGGTAATGCCAATGAATTAAATGCTGCTTACTCTGCTGATGGATATAGTAGAGTTAAGGGAGGAATTCTGAAAAATCAAGAAGAAGGAGGAAGTGGATTTGCTGCTTTGGTTACCACTTTTGGTGTGGGAGAATTATCAGCATTGAACGGAGTGGCCGGAGCTTATGCCGAACATGTTGGATTATTACATATAGTTGGAATCCCATCAATTGAGGCACAAGCTAAGCAATTATTGTTACATCACACTTTGGGAAATGGAGATTTTACTGTTTTTAGAAGAATGTCGGAGAATATTAGTCAAACCACTGGAGTTTTGACTGACCCCACAACTGCTACTAAGGAGATTGATAGATGTATTACTGAGGCTTACATCAATCAAAGACCCAGTTATTTGGCTTTTCCCTCGAATTTGGTAGACGTTGAAGTTCCCAAAAGTGCTTTAGATACTCCGTTAAATGTTGATATTCCTAAAAATGACGAAGCTGAAGAATCTGAGGTCATTGAAAGAACCATTTCCTTGATTTCAAAGGCTAAGAACCCAATTATCTTAATTGATGCTTGTTGTGTTAGACACAATTCAACCATTGAAGCCAAGAAGTTGATTGATTTAACAAACTTCAAGTTTGCTTTGACTCCTATGGCAAAGGGGTCCAAATTTATTGAAGAAACACACCCCAACTATGCAGGTGTTTATGTTGGATCCTTGTCGTATCCAAAGGTCAAAGAAACAGTAGAATCAGCTGACTTGGTACTTTCATTTGGGGCCATGTTGAGTGATTTCAATACTGGTTCCTTTTCTTATTCTTACCAAACAAAGAACGTAGTAGAATTCCATTCAAACTACACCAAAATTAGATCTGCTCAATACCCAGGAGTCAGAATGAAACAAGTCTTGAATAAGCTTTATGAGGATCCCTCTTTGAAAGAGGCCATTAAACATTATGAGCCAACTCCAGTTGTTAGAGATCCATTCCCAAAGATTGAAACCAAAGACAACAAGATAACTCAAGAATGGTTATGGACTAATGTCAGTGACTTTTTCAAGAAAGGTGACGTTATCATCACTGAAACTGGTACATCCTCTTTTGGTATCTTACAATCGGCTTATCCTACTGATGCATTGGGTATTTCTCAAGTCTTATGGGGTTCAATTGGTTATTCAGTGGGTGCATTATTTGGAGCAGTTATGGCTGCAGAAGAGTTTGATACCTCTAGAAGGGTCATGTTATTTGTTGGTGATGGTTCATTACAGTTAACTGTACAAGAAATCTCTTCAATGATTAGAAATGGAACAAAACCTTATATTTTCGTGTTGAACAATGATGGTTACACTATTGAAAGATTAATTCACGGAGAAAACTCCGAATATAATGATATTCAACCATGGAAACACCAAAAGCTCTTAGAAACATTTGGAGCTGAAAACTTCGATTCTATTAGAGTATCTACTCTTGAAGAAATTACCAAATTATTCAAAGACGAACAGTTTGCTAAGAATGATAAAATTAGGTTAATCGAAATCATGTTAGAGAAAATGGATGCACCTGTCAACTTGGTCAAACAAGCAGAGTTATCAGCAAAGGTCAACTCTGGTTAAAGTAATTATATGTAAGAAAACTATATAGTGTATGTAATCGTTGTTTTACCTAATATTTTACATTATCTAACATACATATATACAGTTTCATGGCTTTTCATTATATATAATCTGGGAATAACGACTCCCAGTCTTGATTAAACAAATCTGAAGTCATTAACATTGGAGGACCACCAAAGAATTCAAGATTGTCGCCATTATTTGAAGACGAGGTTGAAGTGGAGAAACCAAGACTCATCTGATGGAGTTGGTCAGGAACATTCATTGGTTCAGGGATACCAGTTTCCATACGAGGCGTTATGTTTGTCTCTAATTTGATATGTGATGAAGGTGTTTGTGGGCCATGCATCTGTGTGCCATGAGCATCAGATAATACGTGCTCAGTTGGCCCTCCCACACCTTCTCCCACCATATCTACTTCACCACCTTCATTAGGGTCCATAGGAAATTCGCCATGTAAATCGTTCATTCCGAAGTCAATGTCTTCATAACTTGAGAGCTTGCTCGTGATTGATATAAAGGATTTTTTGGCCAAGTTCCAGGTTCTTGAAGTGTTTTTAAGTACTACCAAGAAGAACCTTAATTTCAAATTTTTATTGATTACCCTGTCGTTTGACTTGAATAACAACAAGTTTGAAATGGATAAAATTGAACAATACACTAGAAGAATGGAAGATTTATTAAATCCATGAACACTTTGAAATTTATTGATTCCAACGTACAAATCTTCGATAGCATCTAAGCAAATCTTTTTGGGTAATATTTTGAAGTTCATAGTATGGAAAATTTCATCATCCAATCCAATGAATGGACGATTTAAACAAAGAATAAGAATATAATAGTAATATCTTATTAAACCTGAAGTGGGATTATCACCATTCAAATAAAGGGAGTTCTTATTGAATTGTAGATCCAAAGGCAAGTTTGATTTCCATTCCAATATCTTTTCATTATATTCATTCAACTTCAAAAGAATTGCCTTTAGGTTCTCTGAGTTTTCGGAGTTTTTATAATATTTCAAGTCTTGGTTGAAATTCTTGTTGAAGATATCATTCAACATATTATCACTAATATTGATTAAATTAATAATCTTTTTAAGTGGGTTAGAAACATTGGAAATCTTTAAGTTAGATAACTTTTCTGATTCGTCAAGATATCTATACTCATCAATGTTATCTAACTCAGGAAGGTCATTGGTTTCGGGAATTGTGGTGTCTCCTAACTTCAAAAGAGAAGGTCTTCCCAATATGAGACTAATAAAGTGGTCCGCGAGGTATGAACCCCAATAAATTCTGGATTTGATCTGATTATCGATCTCCTTTGTATACAATAATGTTTTTTGTTTTAAAAACCAACTATTTGGGTGCAATTGAAAACCAAGATCAAACCCCATTCTTATAGCGTTACCACTCAACATCCAACCACTCGAGTTTGAACCATTGAAAATGTCATAGAATGCCAACAAAAGGAAACTTTGTAACGAAGTAATGGATGGATTATTAAGTTTATTAAGGAGAAGATTTTTGGCTTCAGTATAGTATTTGGAAGAACTAGAATATATCTTCTCATCTTCTGACATTCTTGATCCCAAAGCACAAATAGAAAGAATCAACACCTTTGAACAGTAAATATTAAGGAATTTGGGCTTAAAAAACTCTTCTAAAAATGCTTCTCTAAATATAAATATACTCAAATCAGGATACTGCCATTTGAAGAATAACTTAACACAATGTAAAATTTCGGGCATTTTATTAAACCGATTGATCTCTTTAAGATCCTCGTTGATTGAGTTACTATTTTTGATTATCAAATCATTGTCATATATAGAAGTTGGCCCATAAACACTCATATCATTATCCTCGTAGTCTTCTGATTGTACGTAAGTTACGTCTGGATTCATCTGAAGTGTGATAAGATTTTCTATATTAAGATTCTTGATGAAAGACTCCTTATCTTTAGTCGACTCGATCCGGTTTAAGTTCTTAAATACATCAACTAATTTGTTATAGTTCTTCTCCAAACTCTCGACATAATTTACTGAATGTCTTTTTTTCCTCATATCATCGACTATTTTCACACATTGGTGATTGCCCTTGACGCAATTCGAACACGGGTACTCGTAGTTACATTTGACTTTTTTCATCCGACATCTTTGACACGATAAAGGTCTGGGTTTGCTCATATCTCAGTTGACTAAGGTTGACTCAACCGGATTTCTGTGAGAAGCTATCGCGAGAGGTGGGTGGGACACGACCATAACTGGAGTCCGTATATATGGAAGGAGATTTTGGGGGTAGGTGGTATGGGACGAAGTCGGAGGGTTGCTGTGAGGTGGGAAATATGATGGATGAAGAGTTTGAGTGGCTTTTAGGAGAGTTGGGCTGTTGATTTAGCAAGAATTTTAACCGGTCGGTCTTTGAAGTCCCGGTGCCTATTGATATACTCCGAAATTGTACATGAAACAAGCTTGGTGGCAGATATATTTCCGACAGGCAAGGGAATTGTAACGGTTTAGGTGGTATGGTGTGATTGTGATAATTGTGGGGTGTTTTAGGGGCGTGTTTATTTAAAATTTGGGGTTTAGTTTGGGTTAGTTCAATAATTGCCAATTTTACAATTACTGCAAAATACTTTGAAAGAGGGATGGAAAATGTGGGGAGTTGAATGATCTGGGGGTAAACGAAAAGCATATGCAGAGCAGTGAATGTATATTCGTTGAAATATTTATGGAATAGAACTATATATTACAGTATTTGAATGGCTTTAAATAGCACTTTCTCAGCAAGAGTTATCTAAAGTTCCTAATTTAAAGAGATACTTCGATCCAAAATCTCGTCAAACTGAGCCTGGTAACTCATTGGTACTCCAGTACAACTAGTCTGTGATACATAAGCTCCAACATTACGTTCAGTTAGAAGAACCGGGGCTGGTAAGCCCTCACACTACTGGTTATAAATTTCGCAGCTAACTACTTCTTTAGGACGAATACCCTGGAAATAAATACTGTCCCGGGCCCACGGAAATGTATGAATAGTACATTTAAGATCTCTCGCTTGAATTAAATTATTGTTACGTAATCACTAGACAGTCAATTAATATGGTGGACTCTTCACAAGACTTTGTTAGCCGTCTTAGAATGCATGTATTATTTTTATTTAAGCAAGTAACAGTATCCTTAATCTTCAAGAGAAAAGATCTCTCAGCTGCACTTGTATAAGTTAATCTATATTTTATCGCATGTGACTTTTGATGATATTTTATAGCATCTGAACCATCAATAACACCATAATGAACACTATACTTGGTTTACCAAGCAAGGAAGCCCCGCTCTTGGACCGATAGTAGTATTCACCTTGTTGGACTCCACAAGAGTAAACTTCTTCAAAAGTATAGTTGGCATTGTTGGAGTAACCGTCCAGTCCACACCCAAAATATTGCATGTCTCCATCGGTGGTCACGTTCAATCTTGTCATGGAGAAGGTTTATTTTGAAGTCCAGGACGGATTGTCATTATTTTATAATATTACTATTTCGTAAAATGAATTTAAACTTCTTCCCAAAACTTCCCAAAGTGGAAAAGCGGCCCGAGCTCACCACCAATCAATACTTCAATCTAATCAATTAAATTCGATGGTTCCATTTTGATCATATTGGCTATATGAGTGATAGACGGCATTTGGTGCTACGGTTGGAAGAATTTTCAAGCCATGGGAATCAACTTTGCACAAATAATCTTTTGGCAAGATTTTGGCTCCTCGGTATAAGTGGCACGAGGTTTACCTAAAGCGGCTTTCGTATTGAAGCCGTATTATCAGAAGCTTCGTATACGTCTAAAAATAGCACTCTCCCGGCTAAAATTGCAACCAGGTTTCTACACCATAGGAGACGATTTCTTTGGTAAACGTCGGGTGTCTTTGAATATGTGAGATAGATGAATTTTACCAGAACTGCTCAATTTGATTCAACTCAGGAGAAAATGGTTATAATGACCAGTAATAGCTCCTCTTGATGTATCTTCACTTGTGTCCTGGTCAATTGTACGTTTCTTGTTCACAATATGTGCATTGGGCTTTCTTAAACTCAATTGGACTACCCTATGATAGAAAACAGCACCCAAGATTATTCCCCGTTCAGACCCTGTTGTTGGTTTCTTGACTACAGGAGTTACTTCTTTAGGAGCCCAATCACCTGAACGCTTTATGTTGATGTTGAATCCAGCTCCATCTATAAAACCAGACGAGCACAACGAGTACTCAACGCCAGAGTCCAATACCTTGATAACAAAGCCAAATATTTCTTGAATCTTTCTAATTGAGTTCCTTTCTACACTTTTGTAGCTCAATGTCTTCAAACTTTTATGGAGACATGTCTCACTTACTTTAAGATCCATAAAGGAATCACATTATCATATCGTCTAGAGGTGAAGAGGGATTCTGATAACATATTCCTTCAAAAATTCCTTATGGATTTCATTAAGCTTTGGCTTAACTGTCCTTCACCTTGGTTTAGCTTTGGGTACTTCTCCACCGTTTGCTTCTTTGAATCCCTTGACCCACCTCTGTGCATTTCTAGGCGTGGATTGAATTCTGGAAGTAGTAGTTAATTGTTCCTTTTTGTGTGGCTACTTTATGGTTTTTAGGCGATACACGGATCAAGAACTCAAACCTTCTAGAACCTTCCACAGGATCTGGATCCACAAGATAATTTGCTCTGGTTTTTGCACTAAGAGTATCATTAGTTCTGAGAAATCTTGAGTAAAATTTGTTATACCCTTTTTATCACGGAAGGAAGCTCGTAATCAGATTACTTGCATAAATCTTGCATATAGCTCTTGAATTCTTCATTTTGTTGAAGAATTTTGATGGAACCTGATTTTTTATGTTATTTTTATATGTAAATGTACAATCAGGTTGGACATATTTTGTTGTGCTCGCTTCAAAGTTTTATAAAACCATTTGAAAGAACAAAAAAAGGGAAAATTGAACCAGCAGGCCATCCCCAAAAGAAATCCTTTTTTACAGTATACTATGCTCCAGAGAAAGATATTTATGGGGGAAGATTCGGGATCCTTTAGACCTCAACACTATCTATCACTCTCCCCTGTCTTGAAATCGGAAACCGTAAAATGGTTGCAAAAAGTTAAGATAAACGAGATTTTTGAAAATTTTCTTTAAACGAATATTACACCACCAATAAGCGACTTGAGGAAATTTTATAAAGGTGGAAACAAATTTGGATCTCAATCTCCCCTACTACATTTGTTTCTTCTTCATATACTTTTCCTACCATGAGTAATAAGCCAAAACAACAATGTCGCAATGTCGCAAAAGTGACGACATGACCCCCCTACAAATCGCGCTTCTTCAAAATCAAAAACTTTTATCAACTTTCAAAAAATTCTTTATCCATTTTTTTCGAATTGAGATTTCTCTAGGGAAACCTAATGGATTGATGATCTATAAAGTGTATTGCACGTAATACGTAGAATTCTACAGATTTCACTCTTTTTTGGGATTTCAAAGAAGTTGATTTACATTAATATCAATGGATTTTGTTTTTGTCTCGATAACTATTAGATTTTAAGTTATTCTTCTATTATAATAGTCAACTGAGTGTCTAAGTACGTCTGAACTTGAATATTGGGTCAAGGTTTTATTTTTAAGATGAAATTGATTCTAAAGTTTGTTTTCTAGTTATTTTTCAGATTTTTATGAAACCTTCAAATTTGCAGATTATGAGACCAATTTGAACTTCGAAAGCGCAATTTACACAGCAAATAAATACGTATACATAATCACTAAGCCCCCATAAGATGTGTTAATATACTCTTAATAAGTGATCTACTTTCTCAAAGAATTCAAATAAATATTGAACTAGTAATCTTCGTAATTCCAAAATGAAAAACCTGGTAAAAATTTATGGCATCGGTTTTAGACACATAGGAGGGGGAAATTTGTGAATTTTTTACATAAATGACAACTTCATATATTAAAGAATCCATTCAGCTTTTGAAAAGGCTTTGTTTGGCCACCCAGTGGTTAATAAACCAGAATTAAAAGTAAAATTTGACCGTTTATCACTACTTCCGTTCTTTTATCGAGCAATCATCGGTTAAAATATAGGCATTCCATACAGCTACCCAGAGGTGTTTTGAACCTTGGAGCAATTGAACTCAATACTCTTGAATTCCGTGATAATAGAGAGCCCAATATCAATTTTTATTTCTTAAAAAAAGCCGCTAAAAATTAATGGTATAATACCTTGAAACCGGCATCAAAAAGAATAGCCAAGAGTGGATCCATTTATTGAAATACACAAACATACATACCAAAATAACTTTAAAGACACTTCGATTTAATCGTCTTTTGAACGTTTTTCTTTAGATTACCGAGAGTTAAGGAGAGCCTTGAAACCGTGCTAGCGAGAGTTAGGGAGAATTACTACAACGAACCAATTTTAAAGTTTTATCAATGTAATATCGAGTCAAGCCGGAACTCCATAACGATCTGAACATTACGGTTGGTTAGTCCACTCCTTATTTTGATCTCAACTAGTCGTTTATAGTGAACTTCTGTTGGTAAATTATCACCGTTTTACCCTCGCACGACTGGTGATCATTTTGCAGCAAAAAATCTACTTTTACCATAAAAAGGTTTAGCCAGAGTTAAGAGATTAGACTGTTAATAATTTATATTGAAGGAAATGTGATAATAATTATTTGTATTCGCTTATAAAGTTTGGAATCTAATTTAAGCTCTTAAGTTTCCTATATTTTATATAAAAGTAGTATATCTTGTTATTATGTCTTCATAATCACTCAACATTGATATAATTAGACTAAAAAGGTGTATTGAGATTTGGTGATACCTGAAAAAACTTTAAAAAAGTGGAAAAAAGTGGGAAATCGATTTACCCCATTTTTTTCTAATTAAAAATTGATTTTGTGAAAACCACAATTGCAACTTTATGAGAAAAATACTCTCTATATCATAGAAAAGTCTAGAATAAAAACTAAAATCAGATATCCCAGATACTTATAATCATAAATATTCTAAAACGTTGGTTATATCTCCCATAACTTAGTATATTCTTAACTTAGCAATTAACAAATAAACTTTCTTAAGAAATGCTATATCTAATCAAATTTACCAAGGGTTCGACCTTATTTTATATGAAAATACGAGTCCAAATTTCTGTTTTTAATTTTTCTAGAACATTCTTTCCTATTTCTTAATATCTAAGCATTTCTGTCGTAAACTTCCCTCGTAAAAGTGTTATCACTCAAGAGCGTCCCGTGACCAAATTGGGATGCATATTTCTTGCATATAAGCCTTAAAAATTGCATTGATTATGACCAGCTTCAAAGAGTGAATTTTAATCAAATAATTTGTATATAAATATAAGAAATTGCTGGATTTACAATTTGTAAATTAATCCGAAGATTATTTTGATGCTCTCAGAAGAAAATATTAGCAAGAATTGACACGGCTAGCCCACCTAGAATACGTGTCTTTTTTTCCCCATAAATCCTCTATAGCATGGTTTGTAGAGCTGAAGTTCAACTATTTTATTCCCCAATCAGCAACCCATCTCCAATAGCTGCCTTAAAGCCAGAACTCTTAAATTGGTTGCAAAATTTTACCGAATCCGAGAGATCTGCCAAATTTCTTAAAAGTGTAATAACACAAGTAATATTTAAGTTTGAAAGCTCAAAGTTGGTCCAGGCTAAACTTTGGAAAGTTTTCCTATTTATGATTCCTATTCCCATTGATAAACTACTCTAATCCTGGCATAGGAGCCAAAACAAAAATATTTTTCGGTAGGCGGACGACCCCCTAACTTTGAGGGTCCGCGAAATAACAAAAGTTCGATCAACTTTCAAAACTGATTGGTTTCATTTTTTACTAAAATGGAGATTTCTAAATGAAAACGTCATCAATTGATGAGTTATAAACTACATTACCTCTATAATGAGCTCTTACATACCCTACTCTCTTTTTTAGGCTCTCAAAATGTTGGAATTAAGAAAACTTCGTTGAAAAGAATTTTTGTCTCGATCAGTATTGGGCTGTGACCTATTCTTCAACTAGTAAATTCAAAACCATCTCTGATCCAATATAAACATATTTTATCTATTCTGGTTTCAAAACATTGTTGTTTTGGATTTTAAAAATCAAATTTGACGTTTTATTTACGTTTTTATCAATGCTTCAAACTGAAGGATTTTAAAATCAATCGGAAGCGTAAAAGGGCAAAATAAACGATAAATAAGAACGGAAAAGAGTTACTATAGTAAATTCTAACTCCATCCAAGTGATGAGAATCCATCACTGGGCTTTATTTGGGAGATTTCAATAATATTGAACTGTTTAACTCTAAACGTCTAAATCCAAAATTCCAAATAAACTTTCGGACTTAAAATTAAATCCAAATTGAAGCAAACTCAATTCATTTTTTTGGCGAGTAATAATTAAACCTGTGATGAATAGAATCACCACTTTCGTAGGTTTCAATTCGACTCTTAATAGTGTTTATTCTGGAACTTCTTGTAAAACTCGACCGTTTATTGGTATTTCCGTTCTTTTGTCGAGGAATCATCGGTTTAAACAGGTGCCATTTACAAGCCCATTCAGAAGCTATTGGTAATTTTTTGGAACAGATTCCAATTCTCCTGAATTCCGTCATTGATTCAAGCTGAAAGTCAAATTGAAATTTTTAAATGCTGGTATGTTAAAGCGAGGGTAAACTTGCCTGAAACCGTCCGCTAAAAAGCCATTATTGGGGTCCTTTTTTACTCAATTTCACAAACAAAAATCCTTAAGGGCTTTACGTTTGTTTCGTTTTACCTTGTTTTTATTCGTTTTTGTTTCAATTACCGAGAGTTAAGGAGACCTTTACAACGAGGCTACTGAGAATTAGGGAGAGAAGCTACCACGAACAATTTTACAGATAAATTAGCCAAAAACCGGAATGTTTTAAAATTCGGTATAGTTGAACTGGTGAATCCACTCATTTTAGAGCCTCGGTTACACTCTCATACCATACTTCTACTACCAAATTATCGCCAGTCGTGTGCGTGAAAAGTGGTGATAATTTTTTGCAGCAAAACCTACTTTTAGCAGAGAGAGGGTTTTATAAGAGATCAAAAAATAAGAATTTTTGAATAAAACATATTTCAAATATTCATTATTTATCATAAATATACATCAATTCAGTTAATTTTGACTCTATTTCGTTTTTCATGGCCAAATTCATTAAGAAATGTTTCAGTAGACCATATTATATGAATATTTTTTTATATTAAGCTTCAAAATGGTATAGTAAAAGTATAAAAGGTGTATTTAAACCCTGAGATACTTCAAAAAATCTTGAGAAACTCAAAAAAAGTGGGAATTCGATTTACCCTGTTTTTTTCTAATTAAAAGTGGTATTTGTGGATAATATCACAAATGAGACCCCACTCGATAATTACTTAGCCATCGAACCTTATAGAATTTTATTTTTGAGTATAAGTTTAATTATAAGGAACTTAATTATCAAGATTGACAGTGGAAACGCTTCTGTAATGTTCATTATACCCATACGAGCCTCTTGAAACTTCATTCTATCCATTATTGACGAACAAATTCAGAATAAGATGATCTCATACCACCATTTATTCCTAAATACTGGTTTTATGCCAATATAGGTGTTCAATTGGACTTGATAAATACCAAATAAGTAGTTGTACGATACCAAATGAAAAACACCTCTGTGAAGGACTATTTAGTAAGATCATAGAGCTACCTGAACTCAATAATCAACAGACTTCAAATAACAAGCCATCATTCTTATTAAAAAGTCAAGCTTCAAGACAAGACAGAATTGGAAATATCAGACTATTAAGTAGACTACAGATAATACAATTGACAGGAAATTGATCTGTTATTAAAATATTTGTTAGTTAAATTTACAGCAATTTCCCATCTATTTATAATAATTTTATAATAATATACGAGAATTTGAATTTTGATAGCAAATCTTCTAGAACCTTCTATCTCCAAATCTATACGAGCAAATTTATTCAGTAAGAGGGTCCTCTCGTAAATCTCTACCATTTTGAGCTAAATTAGTCTAATGGTCGTGTGTGTCCTGCATAAATCTTGTATATAAGCCTTGGATGTCGATCTGAATCGAACAAAATTACTATACTTTGATATTATTGAACATTTTGGTATTAAATAGTCTATAATTTTTGTACTAATAATGTATTTTTCGTTTTGAAGTTTCAGATGAAACTTCAAGAAAGTATTTATGAAGGGATTTGGCTTTTCCAGAGGGCCTTCAACAAATTCACATTTCTTCTGATATTACATCCCACAGGGACATTTTTTAGGGGGAAGATTCAGGATCCTTTAGACCTCAACACTATCTATCACTCTTCCCTGTCTTGAAATTGAAAACCGCAAAGTTGCTGCAAAAAGTTAGAATATATGAGATTTTCGAAATTTTTCTTTGAACCCCTATTAAATCGCCAATACACTACTTTTGGACTTCTTTAGAGCTGGGAAAACTAATTTGGTATCCCATCTCAATTCCTGGACTTATAGATTCCTCATATATTCCTCCTACCATAAGTAATAAGCCAAAATAATAATGTCGCAATGTCGCAAAAGTGACGACATGACCCCCCTACAAATCGCGCTTCGTCAAAATCAAAAACTTTTATCAACTTTCAAAAAATTCTTCGTCCATTTTTTTTCAAACTAAGATTTCTAAATGAATATCTAATTATATTTGTATGTAAAAGAAGGCATCGCTGTAATACACTAAGGGTCATAGGTATTCTTCTTTTTGCGCTACAAAGACCTCTTAATTGGATGAATAATCGTAAATTAAAAGTTTCTCTTCTTTAGCTAGTAAATAATACCTAATAGTCCACTTATTTTTACTAATTGCCTATTCAATGGATATGGATTGAACCGAATTCATAGAAACTATGAGAAGTAAGCGTTTTTGACTTTTACATCTCATTCTCAAGTTTTTATTCAAATTTTATTTGCTTCGTAAAAAACAAGCGAATTCTGAATCGATATTTTGTTTATAGTACAGATTTAGAATATTTAAAGTTTGATAAATGTCTATTCTTCTCGTATATATGTAAACAATACAGTACATTATTGGTAATGAGCTTCAATTATGTTCCAAACGTAATTTGGAAAGATTTATGTATGGAAATAAAACTAATACGAAACAATCGAAATTCACAGTGCATAATTGATCAGAAATAATAGAAAAAGAGGGAAATTTTGCGGTAACTAGATTCAATTCATCTTTCTAACACTATCTACTTTGTAAAAAATATGAAAATCCTATTTTGTTGTCATATTTCTTCATAGAAATATGAAATCACGGCCGTTTTTGGCTACTTCCGTTCTTTTTTCGAGGAGATACCGGTCAAATTGAACAGACAATAGAAGGAGACTAAGAGACCTAAAAAACTATTAAAAGGTGAATTTGCAAAGTTCCAATTTCCGTTTATCCACGCATGCCAAAAACAGTCCCAAATTATAAAAGCAAAGCAGCTAAAATTAAGAATCGCAAATAGATGTTTCGAATATTGACTTCCACAAACAAAAACCCACTAGAGTCATAAGAATACTTCGAGTTTGTCGTTTTTTGATGTGTTTTGTTTAACTTACCGCGAGATAGGGAGAGCCTTTAAACGATGTCACCGAGACCTAATGAGAAGCTACCACGGAGCATATTTCAGAATAATTCTTCACTATTTTGAAGAAAAACCGGAAGTATATAAACTTCCATGGGCTTCCATGACATTCCATGGGTATTTTGTTTTCCTCAAGAGCCTCATTCTCCCTTTCAAGGCCTTTATCTTCCTTCCTACTATCACCAAATCGCAAGCGCACGACTGGTGATGTTTTTTCGCAGCCAAATACACCTTTTTAGATCAGAAAAGAGTAGAATCATATAATCTTGAGTCAATAGGATACTTATAGGACTTATTTTATTATGACATATTATATTGAAAAATATAAGATCAAAACTTTTAAGAAAATTGTGATTAAAGATGTAAATTTTACTGAATTAATCTATTATTGGTGTAAATATCTCTTATTAAAAGTACATATTATATATTGATAATAATATAAATGGTTTTCAGATTTGTTGATACTTTAAAAAAATTTTGAAAAGCGAAAAAAAGTGGGAATTCGATTTACCCCCTAAAATTTGAAATATTGTTAGTTAGTTTGTGGATTTTACAAATAGACCTCCACTTTCTAGTTAAAAATCTTGAAAAATCCTCCACTTTCTACTTGACCTTTGAGAATTCAAATTCAGAGAAAAATTGATAAAAATTGGAACTTGAAACTAACTTTCATCAATATTTTAAAAAAATGTGTAGTATCATACCATTTATTTTCACAATATATGAATAATGAACCTCCACTAATTGGAAATTTCAAAAAAAGGAGCAAAATAGAGTTTATTGTTTACTAATAAAGCTTTTATTCTTGGAGATTTTATCCATTTTTAGAGGGATTGGAAGCCAATTTTTGGGAAATTTGACTCGATAATATAATCTAAAGCCAATATAGAGCATCATTAATCTTCAATAATACATCAAATAACATTATTGACTATAAAATTCTAACTATTTCCACTTTCCTGGGTTTTCCCAAGGTACCAGCCTTCCCTCACCAGGCGAAAATAAGATAATTTTTTTTGTCAGAGAAGGAATCTATAGTAATAGCTTAAGATATATTATTTTTATAGTTAATATACATTTTAAAGTATAATTTACTATTAGAGTTATTGGTAGACTTATATTTCATAAAACTTAAATTTAATGTTTAAATATTTCCATTAATGTTTAGGTTTATAGTGTTAATAATAGGCTTTAATATTACAGAAGGTTCCATTAAGAGTTGGATCTTATAAGACGTGATAAAAAAGTATGGTTTAGGTTGGCGAGGGTAATAAAATGAGTATAGAGTAGTTAGTGAGATAATTTAAGTAGGATAATACTAACAAAGCGTTCTAATAGTTATAGCCCAGTATATAAGTATCCCTTCTTTGGTCAGAATAATACTTTTATAATTAAATGGATAATAAACAGTATTAATAAAGGATATTAATAAAGAGCAAAAAGATACCAATATTAAATTATAATGAGGTTAAGAATCAATAATACCCATCAAGACTAAGAAGTAGAAGAAAATAGGTTAATGTTTCAAGGAAGATAAAGATAATAGGCTACAAATTATAAAGAAAAGTATAAGAAGAAAAATACAAGAGTTAGAAAAATACAAGAATAAGAAGAGTAGCTACAAGCTATATACCTAAACCTATGAATCATGAATAATGAATATCATAGGCTTATAATCTACGATTTTACCAGCTTGCTAACCACCTATTTTATCATTTGTCCGTAATATTATTGCTTAGACTTCTGTTGACAACCTTATTATTAGTTGACCATGATCTTATTTGTTGATAACCAAAATATTATTGACTATGATGTTACCAGTTATCCATAAAATTATTTGTACTTCAAATTATTCGTCCACCACCAGATGATTTCATGTTATCCATAACCTTAGTATCTGTCTATATGATTAATGAAGTATAATTTTATCAGTTACCCATAATCTTAATATTTGACCATTATATTACTTGTTGACCACCTTATCATCTTATCAGTTGAGACTCGATAAAAATATATCATGGCATTATGAGCTGGGCAACACACATAATACTTCCGAATATATTAATATAAAGGATCAATGTTTTATGGAATGAAAATTTTGGAATGGATCATGGATACTATTGATTACTGGATTATGGATTATGGATAATGAATGATGAATTATGGATAACTGATGATTGAACATGGATTGCTGGAACTGGAAATGGAAATGGAACTGGAAGTAGAACTGGAAATGGAACTGGAAGTAGAACTGGAAGTAGAACTGGAAGTAGAACTGGAAGTAGAACTGGAAGTAGAACTGGAAGTAGAACTGGAAATAGTTTATGGATGGTTTATGGAAATGAACTTGAAGTAGAATGAAGAATGAACTGAAATTGGATTATGGGTAACTGGAAATGGAAATGGATGGTTTATGGGATAATGAACTTCGGACAACGGATATGGATTACAATCTTTAACAGAATTTGTCTTGATTGAAGCTTAATAAAAATATACCATGGCATTATGAGCTGGGCATACACATAATGCTTCCGAATATATTATTATGAAGGATCACGGAATGGGAATTTTGGAATGGATGATGGATGATGGATAACTGGTAATTGAACATGAATTACTGGAAATGGTTGGATCATGGATTATGGATTGAAATAAACTGGAAGTAAGTAGAACTGGAAGTAGGATGGTAAATGAACTGGAAGCAGAATTGAAAATGAACTGGAAGTAGGATGGAAATGGAAATGGAAATGGATTATGGATTATGGAAATGGAATTGGATTATGGATTATGGAAATGGAATTGGATTATGGATTATGGATGGATTATGGATTATGGATGGAATTGGATTATGGATGATTGGAAATGAAATATGGATAATTGGAAATGGATATATGGGTAACTGATAATCAACTTGGAACAATGGAATATGGATTATGAAACTTAATAAAAATATACCATGGCATTATGAGCTGGGCATACACATAATACTTCCGAATATATTATTATGAAGGATCAATATTTTATTATTGGAATGGAAATAAATTTGACTTGATTTATAAAGCTATCAGTTACCCATAATATTAGTCACCATGTCATCATGTTCCTAAACCTAAAGTTAGTATAGTTAGTATGGGATCACTAATTTAGTCCTTAGTTGAAGCTTCATAGTAGCATGTCATGGTATTAGGAGTTGGGCCACACACATAATACTTCCGATTACACTAGTAAAAAGGATCAACAAAGTATTCATTAGGATCAGCTATGGTGACATGATGACATGGTGATATGATGATGTGATGATATGATGATTTAATGATGTAATGATGTAATGATGTAATGATGTAATGATGTAATGATGTAATGATGTAATGATAAGATGCTAGACTAAATGTTAGTATGTTAGTAGATTTACAACCAAGTCCCCACATGAAACTTTAAATAATATGACATCATGGTATTGTGAGTTGGGCCACACACACATACTTCCGAGTATGATTAGATCTAGAATCACATGACTATTGGATTGAAAATCGTGGAGAAAACTCCAAGTAGTTAAATAAAAAAAATTCAGATCCAGGGCCAAAAAATCTTAAATATGTCGCCAAATTCCTGCATATTGACCTCCTTTCGCAGCCAAGGTGATTAGATAAGCAAACAGATCTGTCACTGATTCTCTTCATTTTTGGACGATTTTCATTGAAAATATTGTAATTAAATGCAATTAATTGCATTTTAGAATCTTTAGTATTCTATATTTCTCCTTTAAACCTTATGAAACTCCCAAAAATCTAACAAAATCTTCAATTTTGGTATATCTCAGAAGTTACACAAAATTGATGGTTCGCGCACACCAATTGAGGATTGGTTTAGCCCTTAAGTATGGTGGTAACTTGGAGGCCTTCAAATTCAGTAAATAGGGCTTTAAAGTTGCCAAAAGGGTGAATTCCATGCTAAAATTCGTATATTGTTTACATAATAACCTATAATAGATCGATAGAAAGGATTATTGTCGATATATGCCTTTGTTTACATCTAGGATATAATCCACAAAGTATTTTGGCAGCCACCCCGATCTAGAAATTTTGAGCTTGAAATGGTCTAATATGAGACTTATCTAGTTCAATGGGATAGTTTTGGGCACATTTGATGGTTTAAAGCTCGCTGGACGGACTCTTACACTAGATATTAGCAATAGTTTGCTTTTGCACACACAAATTGCTTGTGGACGTCCAACCTTTTATTGATTTATTAGTTTAAATGAGGTAATATAACCTCTAAAATATAAATTATGGATAAATAAATGATGGTGTTTTCCATAATTCTCTTTATTTGAAGTAATTTAGTAATATTTGAAGACTCAGACCATTTAACTTTCGAAAAATGATACGTAAAGCACAACCAGGAGGAATTTATTCAATTTTTAAGGTCAATTGGTGAAACAAACGTTATTATTGTATTAATATTAGGCCTCTGGGTAATCATTACTTGATTTGTGGAAATAATATTGAGTTACCCCTTATTTTGTATGATTTTGATATACTAGACCCACAATTTTCAAAAGGGACTCAATTTTATCCAAACTTTCAACGAAGTTATGATATTATGAACCTTTGAAAAGCTTCTTAAACTTCTTATAATCCCCCTTTTACATTTATAGCTATTAATTTATCCTTTTTTAACAAGTGGTAGCGCCCCAAGGGAATTTTGGATGGATGATTAATTGATTAAGGATAAAACATTTGTGGTTCTAAAAAAACAGGAAATCATATTGAAAGATCTTAGATTTTATGTGTTACAACTTTGGTCCAATTTTTCAATTTAGATTCTTATTTCTGGTTAATTCTGTGTTTCCCAAATCTAGTCTTTTAAAAAAAAAGTTTTAAATTTTTTCGCTAAGACTCGCTTTATGAGCCTCGCACGACATATAGTATAAGTAGAATTATAGTGAGGTTTTGACTAGATTGAGGGAGATATAAGACTATTATACTTGCTGATAAAGTTTTTGGGAATTGGTTAATGTTTCGAAATGAAAAATAAGTCATTTTCAAAGTTTTTACAATTATAATGACTTAAATTGAAGCCCCATAATCAAATACAAGAATAGCGAATCTAAACACTTTAGAAAGAGCATTTGAACTAAATATTGAGGCTGACAGTGAATAATGTGAATAAGGGATATAAGATAACTTATAAAAGTGTTATTTAGCACTATATCCTATCTTGAGGTATTTTTATACTACTGGAAAAGACCCTACTACTATGTTACACCCTGGAGCTGTAATGCCAAAAAAAGGTGTCTACAAATAATCAAACTTCTTCTTTCGAGTGTTGGGAAACCGTTGTAAAAGAAACAGTTCCGGATACTGGAAAGTTCTTTGATGTTACTGTTGGTGTTTAAGTGGACTTGTGAGAAGCTAACCTTTGAAAATTTTTAGATTCTAAAAATATGTACGATATGTGTGACAATACTCAGTGCTTAACCAGTCAAATTCATCCTATGTAGTTGCTTTCTTTGTTCCAATTAAGAACAACTTTTTACCCCAAAAAATTGTAGGAAACTCTTGGCTTATTTTACTTGCAGTTGTCTGCGAAATTTACAATTTTTGCTAAGTTTTTTTTTCCCTTAGTATTTTTTTCTAAGTCTTAATATTAGACACTTATAACAATAAAAAAATACTATAAGCAAAAATCACTACTCTTGAAGCATTCAAACACCTCTATTGACCAAACAACTTCTGATTTTAGTCTCAACGGTTTCTTTAGATGGTTTACCTGTTCCCGTTATACCATCAGTCGTGTTAGTGCGAATTATAATTTTGCAGCTAAAATCTACTTTTATCAGGAGTAAGTTTAAGCAGTGATGGATAACATTAATATTACCAAATTGGAAGAGGGCATGAAATTCATGTTCACAGTTACCATTTTGAATAACCATCAAATATATGAATCTAATTTGAAGCGTTAATCTTATTATTCTATATACAAGAGAAGTATATCTTTTTAACATGTCTTCATAACCACTTAAAAATAATCTTATTATAAAAAAACATGTGTATTGAGATTTGGTGATACTCCAAAAAAATTTGAAAAAGTGAAAAAAAGGTGGGAATTCGATTTACCCCGTTTTTTTCTAATTAAAAGATGCATTTGTGGATTGTACAAAGAGGACTTCACGCAAAATTTAGTCTCTATATATTAGAAGATTCTGGAAAGAAAACGAGATACACAATGTAGGTCTACCAGAATAATTGATTTATATTCTAGTAGCTTTCTCTACCAAACTATTTACACAGCTGGCAAATAAAAAATGCCAATAGGATTTTCCTTTAATCCAGAATTTTAGTTTATTCTATGATTTCAGGGTGGGATTTGGATTGTTGGTCCAGATTGTTTCGAAGGCTTCTTTGACGTCCCCCACCATTTATGAGATAAACTTTATGAACCAACAATATTCTTCTTTTAAACTTCTTATTACACCCCTAGCTTCGAATGTATTCATGGCACAATATTTGCTTGAAAATGACAATGGTCTCTCTTCAATAAGAGTAAAACCAGTCTAATGGGTGTCAGTTAGACACTTAATATTACTGTATATTAAAATGCTATTTACAATATTTCCCAAACAACCTGTCTCTGACCAAAAATTGTGACCTTTTACCCTTATCTGAGCCGAACAACTCGAAACGAATGGCATCGAAGCTTTAGGTATCTAGTTTGCACCCCAAATCTTATCCGAACTAATTCGAATGAAGTCCTTGGAATCTGCTGTTCATACTAATAACTATTCATGTACTAATCATCAAAAATTTATTCTCAAATCAAATGGGTTGCCTTTCCTCGGAAGTTTCCTTATTTCACTAATGCACCCCCACTTAAGACACAAAAGTAAGGAACACAAAAGGCCGTCACCAGGAGATCTAAAATGATAACAGTAGACGACATTATTTCCAGGTTGTACAAAACGGATAATTACACTAACGGACCCCCATGAAAAACACAAAAGCAAAGGACACAAAAGGGCCCCCGCCAGAAGATCCAAACATTTGAGGTGGTTGACGACATTATTTGCATGTTGTACAAAAGGACTGATTACACTAATGGACCCCCACCACTGACACAAAAGGAATACTTGCACAAATGGCCCCTACCAACAACTACGAAAAAGGTGGAATACGACATTATTTGCATGTTGTACAAAACAAATACTTGCACAAATGGACCCCCACCCAAATCACAAAAGGAGTGCTTACACAAATGGGCCCCACCAACAACTATGAAAAAGGTGGTAGACGACATTATTTCCAGGTTGTACAAAAGGAATGCTTACACAATTGGACCCCCACGAAAAACACAAACATGGTGACACAAGTGGCCCCACCAAAATCTGCAAAGAAGAGTAACATTAAAGTTGATAGACGACATTATTTGCATGTTGTACAAAACAACTACTTGCACAAATGGACCCCCACCAATGACACAAGCCGGATACAAACACAGAAGGCCCCCACGAAAAACACAAAAAGACTACTTACACAAAGGGACCCCCACCAGGAGATTAAAGAGAGTAGACGACATTATTTCCAGGTTGTACAAAAGGAATACCTACACAAAAGGACCCCCACGTAAAACACAAAAAGACTATTTTACACAAATGGACCCCCACCGCTGACACAAACCGGACATTTACACAAATGGACCCCCACCAGGAGATTAAAGATAGTAGACGACATTATTTCCAGGTTGTACAAAAGGATTGATTACACTAATGGGCCCCCACGAAAAACACAAACATGGTGACACAAATAGACCCCCACCAGGAGAACATGATAACATTAAAGGTGGAAGACGACATAATTTACATGTTGTACAAAACAACTACTTGCACAAATGGACCCCCACCAATGACACAAGCCAGATACAAACACAGAAGGCCCCCACGAAAAATACAAAACAAATAATTACACAAATGGCCTCCACCTGGAGAACATTAAAGATAGTAGACGACATTTTTTCCAGGTTGTACAAAAGGAATACCTACACAAATGGACCCCCACGTAAAACACAAAAAGACTATTTTACACAAATGGACCCCCACCAGGAGAACTAAAGAGAGTAGACGACATTATTTCCAGGTTGTACAAAAGGAATATTTACACTAATGGACCCCCACGAAAAATGCAACACGAATCTTACACAAATGGACCCCCACCAACAATCACGAAAAAGGTGGTAGACGACATTATTTTCAGGTTGTACAAAACAACTACTTGCACAAATGGACCCCCACCCAAAATCACAAAAGTAATGCTTACACAAATGGACCCCCACCAAAACCCACAAAGTAGAATAACATTAAAAGTGGCAGACGACATTATTTCCAAGTTGTACAAAAGGAATAGCGACACTAATGGCCCCCACCTGGAGACACAAAACATGAGGAACACAAAGGGCCTCCACCAGGAATCCAAAGAGTACTGTCAGACGAAAGAGCGTAAAAAGATAATCCTCATGTTTAAGCTCAGAGGAAATCATCATCTGTGACACAGCAGAATGTAACTATCTGTACTCTATATTCATTATTCATCAACACAAAATATGGTAAACTCTATATAAAAATGGTTTAGCAGCTATTATTGCTCTCTCTTCTGCCAATTCGTGTTTCAATGCCTCCAAGTCTGTGTGTCTACGACCGGTATCAATGTCAATATCTTTTGCTCTGATGAAAAGTTTCCAATTTTGTTTCCAAAGCTTATGGCCAATGTAGAATATGATCAATACAACGAAACCCAAATAACTGCTAAAAAAATCTTTAGCATTAGGATTACCTCCCAATGGAAATAAAGACACCCAGAATTCGGCAATAAGTACTAAAGCATAGAGTATTACACCGTATAATGATCCAATCACTCCAGCCTGAGACTTGAAGGCTAATTCATCAGTGGTTCTATGCTGATAGTGAAGAGCTCTTCTAAACCTTAAATGAGCCAAACAAATTGACATCCATGTGAAGATAGAACTGAGACCACTAATAGATAAAAGCCAGTTGAAGATCTCTCCTTGTTTGTTTGAAGCAGCTATGAAGCTAAGTAATCCAAACACATTGGTTATCGTAATGGCTACCAAAGGACGTCCACTCTTATCGATATATCCACAAATCTCTGGAGCAAATCCTTGTTCAGCTAAAGCTGTTAAAGTTCTGGAAGTAGCATAGACGCTAGAAGAACCAACTGAGATGACAGAAACTAAAATTACAGCATTCATAATATGTGGAAGAACGTTTATACCACCATCCATAATAGCAATAACGAAAGGGGATGCATTAGCATCTACCGAAGATGCTCCCAAGAGTCTGGAGTCATTATAAGGAACCAAGAAACAAATTAATGTCAATGAGACCATATAGAAGAATAAAATTCTCCAGAAAACTTGTTTGGTTGCCTTGGGTAAACTCACACGAGGATTCTGAGCTTCTGCTGCAGTTAAACCTACTAATTCACCACCAGCAAAACTAAAAGCAGCTGTAACAAAAACCGAACATACCCCCTTGAATCCGTTGGCAAAAAGTCCTGGATCTCTCCAATATTTTCCTCCAACTGCCGAAGTGTTGGGTGCACCACCAGCAGCAATTACAATACAAACAATAATAAACATGGCAATTGTAACCACTTTAATAGACAGAAAAATAAATTCAGCTTCTCCATATGCTCTTGTTCCAAACAAATTAATAGAAATAACAACAACGTAAAAGATCAACACCCACACGTCAGGATTAATAGAAGTGTTCCAATATTGCATTGTCATAGAACCAGCTACCAATTCTAATGGTAAAAGAACCAAGTATTGAAGGAAATAATTCCAAGCAACTGCAAATCCGACAGAAGGATCAATAAATCTACTGGCATAAACGTTAAATGATCCTGAGATGGGGAAAGTCACAGTGAGCTCTCCCAATGCATGAATAGTAGCAAATAATGAAAGACCGGTCAAGGACCAACAAATTAATACTGCAAGAGGACCCCCAGTATTAAGAGCTTCTCCACTAGCTACTAACAATCCCAGTCCTATAGCGGATCCAATTGCAATCATTTGGAGGTGTCTGGGCTTCAACTCTCTCTTTAATGGAGATCTGGTGGTCTTTAAGTTGGCCTTTTCTACATCCGTAAGTTCTTGATACCCGTCATAATTATATTCTGCCTCATGTCTTCTAAAAGAGTCAACAAAAGAACCCCATTTGGTACTCTTCTTTTCATAAATGGTATCTTCGGTTGATTTTCCGTAGCTTACCGACGAAAGAATATCTTTCTGGCTAGATTTTGGGTCCATGGTGGTAAAATTCGTGAAAATGTTTTCGGTTTGCAGCTAATGCTCATCTCGCTATTAGTTGCGCTGGGCATTCCGGTAGGGTCCGATCCGTGCGTGGTACCACGAGTAGCGGTAGCTCTCGGGAGGTATCGCACGGCTGAACACAGCAAGAGAATAGAATCTATTATTTATTGATGTCCACACCCGGTGAACTTAACCATATACCAAATCAGCTACATAACAGAAAAACCCTCCCCAAGTGATTTTTTGAACCAATTTCCTCAACCACCGGGGCTCGAGGTCAATAAATAGGTTCCCACAATTGTATCCTTCACTTTCTACCCCAATTCCCCATTTAATGTTTTCTCTGACGGTGCATCCAGCCCAGAAATTCCACCATTTGTGTCTTTCACAAGGTTGGAGTCTAAGAAGATTCTTCATGAGTGGTCCTCGTGGTCCATCAATGTACTTATGACCTCCAATAAACAGATAGTGTTGACGACTATCTTCATCTGCCAATTGTTTATCACCCCAATGACCCAGGAAACTTAACCAATTATGATACTCTTCTTCCCTGCCTACATGCTTTGGATTTCTATTGGTTTTACCCGGAGTAACTGTGTCTCCATCGTAAGTGTAGGATAAATAATTCTTAGTAGGATTCCATAATGCACCTCTGTCTGTAAAATCAGAGAGAATAGCATATGGCAAGTCATGTGGGTGCTGACCTACTGATACGTAGTTGGCATGGGTACCTCTAGCACTGAAAAGAATGGGATGATTAGGATTTGATTCATACTTCTCGAGATTCTGGTAAAAATATGCTTGTCCACCGCCATGGGCTGATAACCAGACAATTATCGGTTCACCATTATAGAATCTGACTAGTGAATGCTCCCAATCCCCAACGTGGTTACCGTAGGGACCAGATCCCATAACAAATGGTCCCAAATTAAACGAATAAAAATAGAACCAAAAGGCATCTACCCATCCATTTCCTTTGTCTACCACTATCAACGTAGCAGGTGCATCTTTAATCTCCCCGGTAACCAAGGAAGGCTTGTTCTTAACTCCTGTGATCCAATCGGGATCCGTATCGAAGTCTGTATTAGAAGTCATATATAAATCTTCCTCTTCCCCATTTTCAGCCGCTTTCTTCGCCAAATCAGCCAATTTCTTGATGTTGAAGTGGCGTTCAGTTCCAACCACCGTCGTTCCATTATCATACTCCATATGGAAATTAGTCACAAACTTCTTAATATCATAAGGTAAATATCTCTCCTCCGAGTATAAATGAACCACAGGACCATATTCTATCACATAATCCGGGATTTCTCCATCTTCAAGCGTTCTTTGGAAACTATTAGGACTAGATAATACTGGAGGAAGATGACGGAATCCCCCAGGAAACTTCTTAAGCAAGTTATCTGTTTGTATTTCTGAATTAAGAACATTTGTAATATAATTGTTTCCTACTGCCCATTTGGGTACAGTAGATGATAGAACTATCGGTAAAAGTACGGCAATACCGAAATAATTCCACATATCTAAAAATCTATTTGTGGATTGTAAAATGCTCTAAGTGATGTGTAATATTAAATTGTAGTTATCTGATAGGGATTATAATGTTTTGATCATGCGCGAGTCTGAAGGTCTGTGCAGGACAGAGTTTTGACGAAGTGCATGTGCAAGCGGGTAGAGCGCAGACAAAAGTTGCGTACATGCAGAAATAGGGCTATATGCCGGATTCCTACACCATAAGTGGGTTTATGCGCAGAATGCGTATGCTACAAGCAGGAAAAGAGACTACATGCAGGCTATAAGCGACTTCGGTTTATTAGAATACAAACACTTGGTCTCCTAACTTGGAAACGGGTTTGGCCTTTGGGTAACCTAAAGCGACAGCACTCTTCTTCATGGCACTGATCATTGGTGGAGGACCACATAATAATAAATTGGTGTTTTCAGTGGCTTTTGGTAAGTGTTTTTCCATGATTTCTGGAGTAACAAATCCAACAGATCCATCCCAATTTTCTGGGGCATTATTCAATACATAATGAATAAATAATTGGTCTGGGTGTTCCTTCTTTAAAAGATCTAATTCAGCTCTCATTAAAATATCATTTTCAGCCACATTAGCATAAATTAAGTGAATTTTAGTAGTATCTTGGGGATTTTTCAAAATGGCAGTCATGATTTGGTACATTGGGGTAATACCAGTTCCTCCTGCAATCATCCCAAAACTCTTAACCATGTTTGGGGTATATGTAAAGAACCCTTTAGGTCCTCTAACATCAATGGTTTCTCCTAATTTCTTTGAATCAACGTACTTGGTAATATTTCCTTGTTCATAAACCTTAATTAACAAGTCAAAATATCCTAATTGATCATCAGTGGAAATAGGTGTATACGATCTAACAACTTCTTTACCATTAATAGTGGTTCCAATCGAAATATGTTGTCCAATTGGTAACCCTAATCTATCAGTTGACTTTGGTAATCCAAATCTGTATATGGACGTATTGTGACTTACTCTGGTCTTCTCAATAAGTGGGAATTTTTTGAATTCAGTTTTATCTAAAACCGGTTGGTTTTTCTTATTTTGAACAATAAAATAATATCCCACAAATGTGGAAATAATAGCGGCAATTGTAGCAAATATTACTAGAGGATTTGGTTCGTTGGACATTGATATTTTTGTTCAGGTTCCCGGGCCTTAATAAATCACAGACGCGGTGTTACCCGGCCAGTGATTCTTTTCCATTTTGGGATAGTTTATCCTCTGATTATACTTATATTTTCACATTTATACACTAAATCTAATTATCATCGTCTTTTACGTTCCATTGACACGAGATATCCCATCGGGATCCTTTGGCGTTTATACTGACGTATTTTATAAATTTTAAAACCGACGGATCTCTCACCATTAAGCAGAGATTATTGAATTTACACTGACTGGAGTACAATACACTGTCATCATTGGGATCACTGGGCTTATAGATGGCGGGGTCATCGTCTTCGAAGTCGGATCCATCGTTTTCTAACGCCATACAAAGCTCGTAGCCGCCGAACTCTCCCAGATCCCAATTTTTGGGGTCCACCGCCGTAGGAGTTAGCCCTAAAGTTGCTTCTAAGAGGACATTTGCTTCTCCCATATGTTCTCGGGCAAGTTTCTTGTCGGTGGTGGTGGCTAGGATGAAGTCCTGACCTGGCCTGAACCTTCTGATGAGAATTTGGTCGCTGGTAAGAATCAAATCTGTGATAAGTTTAAGCCATTTCTTAAACACTATGGATTTGAAGAACTGGGCTACTTCCAAAAGCAATTGGTCGGGTTCTGATGTGGTTAGTTGTTTGGTCAATCCGAAGTTGGGGAGTTCCTGGGGGCCGGCTTTGTTGGTGAAGCGAATTTCCTCTTCAGTTAACTCAAAAGTGGACTTTCCATCAATATACATGTATCTTTGTTTGTGAGGTGGTATAGCACATTTCCAAGGAAATTGGATATGTTTGGACGTCGGAGGCGCTTCGGTTTCTATTTCACTTGTTCTTATACTGTGCTTAAGTTTTGCAGCCATGCTTTCTTCTAGAAAATCTGTCAATTCGATAATCGATTCTTCCACAAATGACTTCTGGAGTTGTTCAATGTTGAGTTGTTCGAGGTACAGAGGATTTATGAACCTCTTTAAGTATGTTATTTCTGATTCACTGAAGGAAGCGTCTGTGAACTCCTCGTAAAGCTTTATTTCCGTTGGTGGAAAGTCGTCTCTTATAGGTTTAGGAAAATCAAATTCCTGTAATTCTTTACTCTGAAGTTGTTGTAAAGTACTTTTGGCCTCCGTTTCTTCTTGCTCTCCAGGAATAAACCCATCTTCACCCGGCTGAGGGATATGAAACCACCCTTGAATTGATAATCGGTGTTTATCTACCCGAACTTCTTCTACATCATGGAAAGAAAGTCCTGGTTGAACTGTGAAAAATGCTATTTGATTAAATTGTGGTACGAGCTTAGCGCTGAAATCAGTGGCAGGTACATTGGGGACAATTGCAGGGAACAATCTGAGTCCTCCTCCATACTTTTCTTTCCATTCCTTATCTGGATCCGGCAAATATAAGATGAAACTAACTCTTCTAGACCCTATTACATCATCATGTGTAAGCAAATGGCATCCATTCATGTAAGTATTAACTGACATATCTGTTTTAACACCACTAAGCTTTCCCGAGCCAGTAATTTGGGCCACCACATCCCTAAATTCCTCCGAATAAATGGCAGCACGAAGCTTATAAAGTGAAGGAAGTCTAGAAAGATCATCCCAATTTAACCCAGATAAATTCGCCAAATCTCCAGATTGATACACCTTATATATATCTGTTTCCTTCTTGGTGAAGGCAATTTCATTAAGAACCTCTTTTCGAACGTTACGAAGCAAAGTATCGTCCATAAGCCCTTTAATGGTTCCCCATCTATATGGCTGGCTCGCACTAACGTCCTGTTTTAGTTGGTTCTGAAGCGCTGAATCCCAGATTTTTTGGTCAAAGAACGAACGAATGTCCTCTTTGGTGAACTGGGTATCGAGTCGTTTGGCATCGGACTCTTGGTGGTCCTCAAGGTTCCTTTTATCAGGTGACATGGATGAGGAAATTTTTCACTATCACCAGATTTCGCGATGCAGGACGCTCGTACGGGGATGGGGCCACTGCGGCGGTAGCGGTAGCGGTGCGATAACGGCACGGGCCTCAAATTTAAAAGCGTGTGCGTACCACCATTAAACACACTAACGTCAACCACCAGCTGTCACACAGCGGCTAGTCAAACCACAACAAGCCAACATCCGCATCCCACTCATCCACTTTCCCCTACACAACTCCCACCTACGCCCACCCATCCCCCAGTTCATTCACGTGATTCGACATCACCGGTATACACACTACTCGTTGACTCACTGCGCTCAAACTGAGTCAATAATTTTCACTCCAGAAACTCAAAAAGATGGTAAATTCTCCCAAAATGTCTTCCCTGTTGTACAACTCGGTTACGGATCTTAAATCCGCCGGTAGGCAGGGGTGGATTATTCAGAAGTTTGGAGGAACTTCGGTAGGAAAATTCCCCGAAAATATCGTGGACAATATAGTGAAAGTTACCAACGAAACCAACAGAGTAGCGGTTGTATGTTCTGCCAGATCCACTTATACCAAGAGTGAAGGAACCACGTCTCGGTTATTAAAGGCCGCCGACTTGGCATCTGAAGATGGAGACTTTCTGCTGATTCTACAGATCATAGAAGACGATCACACGGCCAATGCCGAATATAAGATTAAAGACAAACAGTTACAAGCCAGGCTTGTGAAGGAAACACAGGATGAGATTGCCCGAGCCAAGGAGCTTCTCTCTGCCTGTCAGGTTATTGGAGAGATAAGTAACAGAACCTTGGATTCAATCATGTCTATTGGAGAAAAATTATCCTGTAGATTTATTGCTTGTTTGATGGAAGACCATGGAATGAAATCTGAATACGTTGATTTATCGGATATTATTCCATTAGACTACGACTTCTCCAACGGATTTGATGATAAGTTCTATAAGTTTTTGGGTGACGAGTTGGGAAAGAAAATCATCAACTTAGATGAGGACACGATTCCCGTTTTGACTGGATACTTTGGGTGTGTACCAGGAGGTCTTTTGAATGGTATCGGTAGAGGGTATACTGATCTTTGTGCTGCCTTAGTGGCGGTTGGGGTTTCAGCAGAGGAGCTTCAAGTTTGGAAGGAAGTCGACGGTATTTTCACTGCTGACCCTAGAAAAGTGCCAAAAGCAAGACTCTTGGACAGTGTTACGCCTGAAGAAGCAGCTGAATTGACATATTATGGATCGGAAGTCATCCACCCTTTCACAATGGAGCAAGTCATCAAGGCTAAGATCCCAATCAGAATTAAAAACGTCGAAAATCCAACTGGAAATGGTACTATTATTTTCCCCGATAATATTGGTAGAAGAGGAGAGTCTACACCTCCACACCCTCCAGTGGCGTATGAAACCTTATCAAACTCCTTCTTCGCTTCTAAGAAAAGATCTGCCACCGCTATTACGGCCAAACAAGATATTGTGGTGCTTAATATCCACTCCAACAAAAAAGTGCTTTCCCACGGGTTTTTGGCCCATATCTTCACTACCTTGGACAAATACAAATTGGTGGTAGATTTGATCTCCACCTCCGAAGTTCATGTGTCGATGGCCCTTTCTATCCAATCTGATCAGGAAAAGGCTTTAAAAAATGCAGTTAACGAATTAAGAAAAATGGGGTCGGTAGATATAGTAAGAAACATGACAATTATTTCCTTAGTGGGAAAACAAATGGTGAATTTTATCGGTATAGCCGGTAATATGTTTAAGGTTTTGGCTGATGAACAAATCAACATTGAAATGATTTCTCAAGGTGCCAATGAAATAAATATTTCTGCTGTTATAAATGAAGGAGATACCATAAGAGCTTTACAATCAATTCACGCCAAATTGTTGGAGCAGGTGAATGATTTTAAGAGGAACGATAGTGCTGTCAACTTAAGGCTTGAAAGCTTAAAGTTGGAGTAAACTAGTTGCATTAAATAGAAATAGACAAATACCAGGTAATTGACAGAAGTAATAGCATTAGAGACACGTAGATTCTCTCTAAAGCACCCTAGAGACAGGTGCATTCTCCAGCCCTAGAAACAATGAAAGGTAAGTACAAATATATTATCATTAGATCTACTCCTGGAGTCTATACACATGTGAAAAACACGAGTAATTCAGCTAGATGTCAAAGTCTCCCGATTCGTTACTAACCCTGGAGACCTTGGAGTTTTCCTCTATCAAACCCTCGAAATCACCCACAATTCCTCCTAATAACTCACTAGCTAACTTGTGGTACGCCAACTGGGCCTTAATCAACTCTAAAAATTCTTCCAATGGCCTGGCATTATCCAATACATTTTGCATGATATTGATAGCATCTTCTACAGTATTGGCGAAATCATCTTCGGCATTTTCCATGATAACTCTTAAATTTGGTTCCTTGCTTGGATTAGTACAATTGGTCAAATTTATACGGGCCAAATCGTAATCGACTCTCTTTTCGTCAACTTTCTTTTGAATACTGTTACTCTGAGAAATCAATTGACGCAAGGTCGTGGACAATGGCTTGTTGAATTTATTCTGAATCAATTGATCTTGTCCTAACCTAGCATTCCCAATCTTGATCAAATTAGACGAATACAAGTCTAATCTCTTAACCAACGAGTCCTGGTTATCGCTCGAAGTCAAGATTGACGCATCCGTGGCCCTACCCAACGCATGGTACAATGTCTTAGGAGGCTTGAATTCCCCATTGTCGTTGATAAGCGCCGCCTGGGCCTCCGCTGGAGTAGTAGCCTTAGATAAGTTCTGGACCCGAGTGGTGATATTCTTTGAAAACTCGGTGAATGATTCCTGGACATTCGACGGATAGTCATAACTCTCATTGTCATAAGTGGAGGTGATCTTAAGAACATTTTTGTACAACTTTTCCACGTTGTTACACTTGTTGGCCAATTCTGTGTATTCAGAAGGTAACTGACTGATATCGTCAACATTGACACGGCCAATTCGTTCCTGAACCAACCGACTGGTTCTTTGGGCAAAAGGTAACACTTCTTTGTTGAATTCGGTGGTGACTTTGTCACCCAAGTTCTTCAAGTCTTTGGTAAAGTTGGCAAAGTTAAAGGACATGTTGATTCAGGAGTAAATTAGTGTGCGAATATGGGTGGTGCGAGCTGGTGGTGTGCTGGTGGGGCGCTGGTACGAGCCCAGGGCGGGCGCAGTCTGGGTCTCAGACCCTTCCCAGACCCCCCTCAGACTTTTTGTCACCGGATCCTTTTTTTCATTACAAAAGTGGATCCGGTGACATCAGCATGCTACAATATAGAAAATTGAGCTAAAGTGGCCTTAATATTACACATGTAGACTGTTTGGTTAATTTGGAGAAGTATTTGTATGGGACATTTGGTCTCTATGGTTATAATGGGCAAGTTATAGGTATTTTGCTCACACCTGGCTTCGACTCCATGCTTCGACTCCAAGCTTCGACCAGAACACCACCACAGACTGCCATCGTTCGATCCTGGACCACGACTCTCTTACCAGAGGAAACTATTACAAGTTACGGTATATATTAAAATTCTAAACCTTTTTCAAAGAACGCTTCAACTGCTCCAATAAATCTCTTTGTTCCTTCAACTACTTCCTCATCATTGTTCATTGGGGCAAATGTAAGTCTAAAGAAGTTACCTCTAGCTTCACTGAATTCCTTATCAACTGCCATATTTAAACCAACAACCACAGAAGCCCCAAACGAGTTAATTTTCCAGTTGAGTAACTCCATTTTTGCAGGAATATCGGTACCTTCTGGGAATTTCATGATAACAGAAATGAACATACCTGCCTTAGGATCAATAATTTCAATTTGTCCCTTTTCAAAAGCTGAAGATTCTTGTAAATGGTAAATTAAAAGATTCTTTCTATGGATGTAAATTTGTCTCATCTTTAAAATCCAGTTGATCCACCCGTCAACCCCTCCAAAGTTCTGGTATAAAACATTTTGAAGAATGGTTTGACCTACACCAGAAGGGAATTTGGTAACCACAGTTTGGTACTGAGTTATAACATCAATTAACCTTTGGTGGGCAATGATAAAACCAATTCTCAAACCAGGTGCAAATAATTTGGAGAAAGTTTCAATTCTTAATACTCTTCCAGTATTATCAATTTCCAAATATGAAGGAGTCAAGTGATCCTTAATATATTCGTCAATTTCTAAGAAATCGTCTAATTTGACAGTTCCTTCTGGTTTTTTGTATGGAGGTAACGTCAAGTATCCGTATGGATCATCCTCAATAATCATAAAATCGTATTTAACGGCTAAATCATACACTTTTTTACGGAACTCAACTGATTGGGTTAATCCAGTTGGATTTTGACCGGTTGGAATGGTATATAAAGCCTTAGGTTTCTTTAAACCAGGCTTTAAAGTGTCCCAGTTCTCCAATAAGTCGGTTAAGTAATCAATATCAAGACCTTCACTAGTAGAGGAGACATCCAATTTAACAGGAACTCCTTTACCACCTGCTTCCCTAATCATCATTAAGGTAGGAGTAAAGGTGAATTCTTCCATCAAAATAGTATCTCCTGGATTGATAACACTATCCATACACTTTAAGATCCCGTCACCTGCTCCAGTAGTTCCAATTACTCCCCAATTGTCAAATGCTGGTTTATGGGTTTTACTAATGAAATCCTTACAAAATTTAACCAATTGATCCATCCCAGGGGTATTAGAATATTGTAAACCTTGTTTAATATCAATTAAAGTCTTATCCAGACCAATTTTCTGGATTTGAACCGGTTTCTTACCTGTCACATCAAGCTTCTTAATTGAATCACCCAAGGCTTCAATCGAATTATTTGTATGAGAGAACACATCCTTTTGAAAAGGAGCTTCAGCCACATCAACATGAATCGAGTCAATGGGGAAAAATCCAACATTTGGTGTACCAGCACTCAAATATAATAAACTTTCAGGAGGTTTATACCCTTCAGGTGCATTCTCCATCTTCATAAAATTGAAGTGAATCTTGGTCCTGGCAGCGGCTCTGGCAGAAATTTGGTGTTCGTGTGCAAAATCTTGTTCCACAGTCATTTTGGTTGTTAAACTTACGTGGGATCTGGGATTATTTATAGGTTTACCCAATTCGGGATTAAGTGTTACAAATCACTCTTATCTAAGGAATCGCGGCTCCCACATCCGAGATAAGGCGGACATAGTAGGATATAACCTTGACGTGCGGCCCCAAATTGTGTATTAACTATAGACTACGACATTACGTCTTCATCAAGAATGTCATCTTCCAAATACGACATGGTTTGACATGATTTGTATTCTTCAATTACATTGAGGACGCTTTCTTTACATTCAGCAAAATGATCTAGGACCCTGTCTCTCTCCTGAGCATCTTTAGACTGTTGGTATGAATTGATAAACGCTCCTCTTTTGGCCAATGAGTCATATTGTTGTAAGATCTTAATGAAGAATGGAGCAATGGAAGTATTGTTGGATACCAGTAGCCCGTTAAGACTCTTTAATTGAGGCTTTTCATTCGAAATAAAGGGTGATTTCCGTCCATTAACCACACTTATTGATGTGGGGGTCCACGGTACAAACTCTAATCTTTTTAACGCTTTAAGTTTCCCCTTTCTGATTTCATCTTGATTTAGATCAGTACCAATTAAATAGGTGAACATTGATATATACTTTAATTTTTCATTCCCTGTCTTATTCATCTTATATTTATCATCAAGTAATTCGAGTATTAAATCATATTCATTCATATTGGTAAGGTTCTGTTTTAAGCCCTGGTGGAACGCTGATAAATCTGCAAATGGGGCAATCGAGGCACTTAAAAACTTCAAATCGGGTGTGGGTATCAAACTGGATACAATTGATTCGTAGGAGGAATACATATAGCTAGGAAATCTAATGGGGTTAGATATACTAGCAATTACATATGAAATCAATTTGTTGGTGGTTTCAAATGCTTTACCTCCACTCATTCGAGTGTCTGAAGATAATCCAAACATGTGGTTCTCTATTCTGTTCAAACAATCATTATCAAATACCACCGAACTGTCACTAAAATCAATTAATCTCTTTAACGTGAGAAGCGTATTATATGGTTGGACTATCACATCAGATGTCTTTTCACTAGAGGGGAAAATCAGCGACGTACCCACCAATACTTTGGATCCATATCTATCACTAAGAGCCTCCAATAAGAAAGATCCAACTCCCGATCCCGTTCCTCCAGCTACACTATGAATCAACTGAAAATTCGACAAGTTCTCACACTTATCACACTCTCTGTCTATGAGCTCAAGAAGCTGCTCATGGTGTTCTTCACCATACGAGTATCCTCGTTGCCAGTTATTGGCTGCCCCATTTCCTGCTTCACTCAAATGGATATTTCGAGGATTATACATTGGTAACATATTTGTTGTTCTCTGGATTACAGATGGCTCTAAGTCCACCAATATCGATCTGGGGGTATATTTACCAGAATCAGACAAGGTGAAGAACAACTCGGCTCTATCTTCCCGTTTATTCAACGTGTTGGCCGTCGGGTGGCCTTCAAATTGGGGATGTTGTGTGTCATGTGGATACGATACTGGGGTTCCATCGGGCGATATTCCATGTTCTCTGGCTAATTGACTCCAGAATTCGGTGGCGGTCTGATTCCCACACTGTCCTGCTTGTAATGTGATTGTTTCTCTAGAAACTTGTTAGTATTTATGTTGTATTTGTGGTTGTTTTTACATACCCAGGCATCTTGTTTATTTATTTGAGAGCGCGTTATTTTTCACTTGGAAGACCGCAATACCAGCTATGGGAAAAAGGTTGTAGGGAGTGTCAGGAGGTGTGAACAGATACGTTTTCTGGTTGTGGATATACTTAGTAATGTGGTGGAGATGGATAGGGAGTTCAAAAAAAAATGGACGAGACAGGAATCGAACCAGTGACCTTTTGCTTGCAAGGCAAACGCGCTACCAACTACGCCACACGCCCTATTTTCCTGTAAAATGGGGCCCGCCTTCTCATATTCCAATTGGCCCGGTGATCACGTGACCAATTGTGTTTTTATAGATTCCTCTTACCAGAGGCCAGAGAAACACCCTGAAAAGAACCCAAATGAATATCACCATTCGGGCCATCCAGAAAACTACGCTAAAAGAATATCGACGCTCAAACCACCTAGAGAACTACATTTAAACAATTTTACATATATATTGACAAGATCAAAAAGCACTACAAGCACGAAAAATGACAATATTAACGTCTTTTAAATTAGAACTGCCCTGCAAGTTCCAACAAAAGCTAATTAAAGCTTGAAATTACTTTCCAATCACGAAAGTAGTATTTTTAATGGGTAATTAATACGTGATAGACATGACGAGGTATAAAGAACTTAATAGTAAGATCTCTTTTTCTTCTTCTTACAAGTACCAGTTGCACTAGCAGTAGGTACTGATGAAGCAGAAGGTAAAGTGGTTGGAGCACTCACAGTAGTACCAGATGTCACAGCAGAAGTAACAGAAGAACCGTCACACTTACCAAAAGCAGCAGCTAAAGCATTGGTAATAACACTTTCTAAAGTACCAAAGTTTAAGAAAGCTTCAATTAAAGTTGGAATTAAACCAGAATCAGCTAAATCGGAGATTAATTCACTAACAGTAATAGCATCATTATCAAATAATGATTTAATTAAATCAGCACCAAAACTGTAGAAATCATCATCAACAACTAAAGCTTTAACAACTTGATCAGCTAAACCAGAATTCTTTAAAGATTCCATTAAAGATGTTAAAACAGATTGTTCATCTCTCTTTAATACAAGTTCATTCTTAGCAGCTGGTTTTGGTGGATCAACAAATTCTCTCTTGGAGTTACCTGAAAGAAGGTCACCAATCTTTGATGGTAAGTCTTTAATATAGTTCAAAGCTAATTTATAAATTTCAGCATAGAATTCACAATCATTAATTAAAGTCTTAATAACATCAACTGCCAAACCAGAATCATTCAATGCTTTTAATAAGGTATCAAGATTAATGGTACCATTTTTAACTAATTTAGTAATGGTATCAACTGCAATTGGTTCTAAAGTATCATCACTAATAAGCCATTCAAGAATACCTGGAGCTAAGTCAGTATCTTTAATAGCAGTTAATACATCAGTAACAATTTGATTTTCTCTCTTCTTTAATTCTTCCACTGTCATAGTATCTCTTTTGGTAACATAATCATCAATATTATCAACATAAGCTCTGATGATAGCAGTATCTCTCTTAGATAAAGCATTGGTAGAAGTTTGGGTTGGAGCAGCATTGACTGCAACAGAACAAGCCAATATTAAAGCAGCTGTGGTGGCAGATAACTTCATAATTTACTAGTGAAAATTGAATAGTGAAAAAATATTACAACAATTGTAAACCTTTTTATACATTTGAAAATTTTTAGTTTATACTCCTAACTATTTCCTAATTTATGAGTGGAGTTTGAAATTAATTTGTTTTGTAACCTAAAGTAGAAATTTTTATTACATTTCTTATACAAAATGCTCCTCCGTATTGGTTTGATGCAAATTACTTTTCCTAATGCGGGAATTTTCAAAATTTAATCTCTTTTCCTATTTGGGTTATTATCACACCTCACAGTTTACTACTTTCCCAATCCGGTAGTTAAACTATAAGATTTTAGTCGGCATTCTATTACACTTCTGTTTTGGTAAGTTGGGGAGTTCGGCCTCGATTAGTTAACCTTTTGGGTAATTTGTAGTTCCATACTTCCCACCAACCTAAAACCCTCCTAAAAGGAGTGAGGACACGACCCATCACGTGCTGTGCCCGTGTGAACCTAAATCGTAAATTACACCCGGTTGGGAAGAACAATATCCGTGTTTGTGGTTTAATCTAATGTCTGACTTCGGTTGGTAATTGTCGGCTCTCAATAAACTTCAAGTTACGTGTAGTGTGTTGAATTTCCTCTCATCCCGCCAAGTTGCAAATTTCACATTACGTCAAATCTGTCAAGTGTCATTTCATTTTACCGCCATTTCCCCCACAAATTCCCAGTACCACAACCGATACTTGTGTAACAATGGTCCACCAATCCTCTACCACCTCCAAATCCATATCTCCAGCCATCCTCCGCCATCCAGACCCTTCAGATCTCGTATATTGAAAAATCGCAGACGCGGAGCAGACGGGGAATAATCATCTCGGTTTGTAAATTAACACATACAACTTCCAGAATTTGCACTATGAACTTTGTATACACCTTTTTACTACTTGTGGTGGTAGTATATGTGGGAATACTAGTTGCATTGAACAGTGTACCACATTGTCGAGTGAAATCTCTTGGGTTTTTCTCTCTTAGAGGGATAACTTTAGAGCTACCACAAAGAATTATTAGAATCAAGAGATTAAGACTTCGACTTAATATATTTAGAGGAAAAGATTCCCCACTTAAATTATTCAATTTAGAAGTGTTTGATATAGAACTACTGATATTAGATGGAGAAGTGGAACCAGTTAAGAGTCGTACTTTAGACCTTGACGATATTCTTAAATTTATTATTCCTAAGAAGCTTTATGATATCATGTTTTATTACCAAGTTTTGAATCAATTTCATATACTTTTTTATAGAGTGTTCATAAACAATGAAAAGGTTGGCAAGAATAATAAGGTTCACTTTGATTTTGCAAAGATTGAAAACTCATTACGATATGATGGTCATAATTCCCTTACTTTATTATTATTCAATGGGTTTTTACATGACATTGAAGGACGGGATAGAATTCAAATATTCAGAAACATAGAAATTATTTTAAGCTGTGATGCTATCTTTAATTGTCCTATTGGAAGTAATAATATGGAAGTTTGCTTGACCAACTTTCTGTTGGCAATATCTTTGGGTAAGGGACACATACCGTTGGATGTTATCCATGTAGGTTCCCCCAAATCAGAACCCAGGGAATGCCATCCTATTAGTAAGGACCAAATCAAACTTTTAAAGGCATTTTGGAATGTTTTCCACCAGGCGAAGGTGACTCTAGAAGAGTTTACCTTCTCTCTGGGTCCTTATGTTTTGACAGCTGCCACCCTACAAACTTCATTAACAAACAAGAAATCTCCTAAAACGGCCCAGGAGGCTGATGAAAATAAAAGAGATGGCCCAATCATGGATTTGGACTTTCATATGACTTCCACTAAGCTTTTTGAAGCAGACACTAAGTGCATTGAGCTACCTGCCACATCATTTTTCTTTGAAGCCAACCCATTTGGTCTTTTTGAAGGGATTGAAAACACTCATAGCCATGAGAAAATAACAGACATCGTGAATCCACTGGATATTACCTTCAATTTGACACTTACCAGTCCAAAACTTGATGTTTATCACGATCAACTTATGCATTTCCATTTAAGTAGAAAGACTAGGAAGCCTTCACTGTCGCTTAAGTATGTCAATTTCAAAAACTTCTTGATGTGCTTACAACAAGTATCAACCAAAATCGTCATAATCGGCACAAGGTTGCGTGTCCATGTTCCAGGCTTCAATACAAAAGAGTTCCACAGAGATGCAGCCCTGAATTTGGTAGTGAAATACAACACTGACTCGGTAGTACTGAGATTTGCTACCAAGAATCTTTCTAAGGCACTTACTCGTACTGATGACAGACTGCAAAACCTATATGGACTCTTTAAGATTAAGAACTTTAAAGCTGAGTTCATGGAAAACATGTTTTATTTATCCAAATGTAATGTTTTAGCTACATATAACACTTTGACCAAGGAAACATCACTCAAAGTGAACCTCAAACATGCCAAATTACGATCCATTAACATAGCAATGTTTCATCTACTTAGAGAGATAAAAACCAGAAGAATAAGACTTGATAATCAACTTTATAATCAACTCAAAGCTCAGGGAATAAGCTGCCCAGAAGAAACCCCAGATGTGTCGGAATACTATGAAATTCTTAGTTTCTTTCCTAGCTATCTCAGTCAAATTAAGGTGGAATTAGAAGAAATTCAAGCAGACATCATCTGTAAAGATGGTCTTCCTCTGCAAAAGTATATCGATCCAGAGACTAGCAAAGAATATGACCTCAAAGATTATGGGAGAGGGGTTTCCATCAAATTGGCACAATCATCTTTCTATTATAAGAAACTGGCAGAGGAAGTCAGCCTCAAGATTAGAGCCCTTCACTGTTTCACACTAAGTGAATTTGATTTGGATTATATGCTAGACTTTGATATTGTGGCAATGTATAACGACACTAAAGAGGATTTCAGTGATATTTCGAGTTTGGAGTCCATAGCCTTAGCTGAAAAAGAAGAGGAAGACCTTAGACAAGTGAAAAAAGTGTTCGATATTGAGGAACTTGAATTAAGTAACACCACCAACAAACAGAGAGACAAGAACAAATTAGCTCTCAGGATTCCTGAAGTCAATGGAAGAATCGATATATTCTTGGTGTGGTGCGTTTTCTATGCTGTTTCGTTAGTTAAAAGTCACGAGCCTACAATTGAAAGACAATGTTCCAAACAAGAAATGAAGTCTTTGATGGGACGGAAAGAGAAGAAATTAAAGTTGGATATTTCAGTTCCAATAGTAGCTTTGGTGGTACGTCTTCCTAACAGAGTAGATTTATTATGTGAATTTGATAGTCTCAGTGTTCGGGATGTTTTTGAGTCAGAGTCCATTGAATTCAAGTACTTCAGAAGTTATGTTGTACATCCAACAACAAAACTTTGGGCCCGTTTCCTCACACTCAAGAACTCATTTGTATCCAGCGGTCGAGTGGACAATAAACTAGCATTTGACGTAGTCTGTAGAGGTATCAGACTCAATATTCCTCATGGATTCTTATTCTACACAGTCATTGATAACGTAGTGACATTTGGTAAAACTGTAGGCCAGATCAAACACAATTTCCAGAATCTTATGAATAACGAACTTGACTTTAAACCACTAGCTCCATCTGCTAGAACTGCTTTCAAGGCTCCCTCAATAAATGTGAAAACAAAGATATTAGGTTTGACTTTGGAAAATGATCCATTTGAAAACGAATTAGGGTACATTTTGGAGTTTGGGCTTTTGGAACAGAGAACCAGATTGAAGATGGAGGAAGCATTTGAAGAAAGAGCTAAACAGATCAGAGAAAATACTATTGATGCAAGGGTTGGGTTGGCTGAAAACAAGAATAGAAATGGTGTGTCTGTGAGTCCCAAGACACAAAGTCCTACTTCCACGAGGTTCCCTCAGAACATAGGTTATTCTGATATCCAGGATGCTCTACTTACAGAAGAGGAGGCCGATGAAAGAATTGCACAGGCCCGTTATACACTTGAAAAAGAGTTTTCTCTTTCCTATATACTCAAGTTCCGTAAATTCAAAGCAAATAAAATCAAAAATTGGAAAGAAAGAGCTGAAAGAGCATGGGGAGTAGATAAAGTGAATGAAACAATCACACAGAAGTTTGATATAATGAACTATTTGCCGGGACCTTTACTTGGAGGAATGTTTTTCAAAAACTTAGATTTCACAGTCAGTGAATCAACAATCCCTGATCTTGATCAATTTCTTTATCAGTACTCCAAAGGTCAACCGAAACTTGATTACTCCATTCTTGTTCCACTTCACCTTGACATAAAAAGTTCCACTGTGTTTGTTTTCCTTAGAGACTATGCCCTCCCACTACTATCTTTCCCAACCAACAGTGATCCTTCTAAACCTGGATTCCACTTAGCAGGAAATATGGTAGTCAATGAAAAGCTAGTAACCAGAAAGGAAGAAATGAGACAAATTTATGTACCATTTTCGCCTCCACAGGCACCACAAACAGAAGGGGATAGCTTCTATTCCGTGTTCGTGAACAGAACACTTACTCCAGTTAAATTTGTGTTGGATCTTAATTGTAAAATAGATTCTGATAGAGCTGCTATCATAAGTTGGTCCAAATCTTACCATGCTGCATTACTGGCAGCTATGCTGGCAGTGGATAACTTTACAAAGCCAAAGATAGACGATAGTCCGCTAGGATGGTGGGATAAAATGGCTTTAAATGTACACGGTCAAATGTCATTCGATATCCCCAATGAGCTTTGTCTTCACATAAAGTCATCCACAAGTCCATACAATCTTATTGGAAAGAATGCTGGTTTCGTATTTTGCTGGAAGGATGCCGTGAAACTTCATATTGATGGACTCAAGCCCAGTAAAGAGGTTCTTACTCTTCTGAGTGATAATTTCTTGCTTGCAATTCCAAATTATTCATACACAGAGAAGAGATCGTGGAGTTTGTTCTATGATGAGATGTCGGATCCAATTCTGGATATAGATTCAGAAGCTAAGAAATATTTAAAGAAAGTCATGAGGTTGTCGTCAGATGAAAAAGTTCAATGGACTTTGGGACTTTTGTTCGAGAGAAACAAGAACTTCTCTTCTAATCTAAGTGATAAAGAGGAGAGAACAGATGAATTTATTCCACATTATGATGTTGTAGTCACAAGTCCATACTTTGATTGGCATCCTGATTCATACAAAGGTTATAGATCGGACTATTTCCACTTGGCAATTTCTGTCAAGTCTGTTTCAGCTGCTGGAAACTGTTCCAATAGTCTCCATTTGACACCTCTCACCATGGTATACTTCTTCTTCTGGTGGTATACCATCACAGATGCTATTTCTTTACCGGTCCGTCAAGGTCCATTGTTTAATCAGGTTGGAGACTCTTCAAACACCAAGACTTCTACTCATTTGTTCACCGTTAAGTACCAGTTGGTGCTTGAACCACTTTCAATGTCTCATATGCACCATCACTCGTCTGGAGATAAGAATAAACATGTGACCTTCACTGGACTCAAAGGCCAAATTGGAAGGTGTGTGCTTGATTTGCATCAAAGAAAAGAGGTGCTTACATATGTTAACAAAAAGCTTGGTATAGAGAATCAAATTCTTCATCTCAAGATGAACCAAATTGAGATTTCATTCGAAGATTCTGATGTTCGGATAGTTAACAATATTTATCCTGATAGGTCAGTACAGTCTCAGTTGGATAATTATCTTTCTGGAAAGATCCTGGATACATCATCTAGTGACGATATGAGTGATGATAATAGCTACCATAAGTGGATATCCAATAACGTTAATATTCACGGCGGAGACTTCTCGTGGATTGATGCAGAAGATTCGGTAGAGCTTGAAATGAGAGAGATTCTTTCTCCATATCCAAAAATTACAGTTCTCCCATTCTTCTACACCCCCAAGTTTACTTATGTGAGAGAGTTCTCCCTCCAAGAAGATGGTCCATTCCCTTTTGGTGAAGAAAAGAGTCACAATTGTGAAGTTGGTAAAGAGAGACCAGAGGATACACAGGGCGCATTGATTCTCAATAGATTAACTGCCGTCAAAGATGAAATAACTGCAAATGAAGAGCTCTACAGAGCCCTTCAATCCCAAGAGCTGGCACAGGAAGATCCAACTGTGAAGAGTCAATTACAAAGTATTCAAAGAACTATCAATGAAACTAAAGACAGGAGAAACATGCTTGAGGAAATGTATGAAATCAGTACTGGTAAATTGGTCCCTGATGATACAGATGAACTCTCCAGATTGACCACCAGACTGTTGTCGGTTTATTCTGGCCACAGGTCTTTTGATGAAGCAAGAAGAAATGGTCTCCTTAATAAGGAAGTTAGCGAGTTCCATAACAGATTTATTGTGCACAACCTCCAACTTAAATGGGATAATAAACTTAGAGACTTGTTTATCAATTACATGCAATTGATTGGAGACCATAAACTGGAATTGTACTTCCTCAGCAAGCAAGCGGTAGATTTGGTGGAAACAGTTTTAAATGTAGATCCTGAATCTCAAGAAGAATCCAGAGGAGCTAATGAAGCTCTGACAGAGTTTTGTGATGAAGTGACGCCCGGAGAAGATGTGATCAACCAATTTGAAAGCTACTTGGACGATGTGGATGAGCAAGTCGAAGAAGCAGAACACAAATTCCTTGTGAAGCTTATAAATCCTCAAATTCAACTTGTCAGCGAGAAGGATCCAGACTCTACATTACTTTTGGTATCAAGGGATTTGGAATTAAGACAGATATGTGTAAACCACAAAGGAGTAAGTCGACTTATTAATGCTGACAATGAAATTTCTGGATTGATAGAGAGCAGAAATGGAGGATTGTTTAATGATTTCTCCATCTACGTATTCAGAAAAGAAGATGTTGTTATTTCACACCCAGATATTCCTTATGGATATGTGGATTCCCAATTAGCAGTGGCTTGGCCTCCATGGGTCGAGTGTGAAAATATTTATGATGGTTCATGGCTTAAAGATCACTTGATTTCTGAGAAAGGATCCATGTGTTTAACATTCAGAAAACCCAATTTCCTTTCGATGGAAGCAAAGACTACAGTTGATAAGAATGAGATCAGGGTACATTTAGGTAAATTTGTGATTGATGCAGACTCCCATCAGTACTCGACTCTTTATTATTCTATCACCGACTTGTTGGTGTATGGAAAGTCAGTTGAGAATAAATTGATGGAAAAATTGGATAAAGTTGTATCATTGGCGGATATTGATGACTTTTATGGAATTGACACCAGAGTGAAAACTCTCCAGTCTAAAATAAGAGAGATTAACGCTGTACTTCTCAAAGTAGACAATAGAAGTCTAAAAATCACCAAAGAGGTTGACAAGGAGCTCACACAACTAGAGCTTGAACGAGAGAAACTTAAGTTAGAACTTTCCATGATTATCAGGGGTTTGAAACTTCGTAATGTAAGAAGTTCTAATAAAAGAGCTGCCAGGTCGTGGCTTATTCTGGTGGACCAGATTATTTGGCATTTCCTAGACGACAAAAGACGTCCTTTAATTGATTTGGCGTTAGCACATTCTAGGTTTCAACGTATTGATTCGGTGGATGGATCTAACAGGAACAAAGTTGAAGTAAGGATGATGCAAGGATTCAACCTTCAAGAAAAAGCAGTATATCCAGAACTTTTATCTCCAATTCATGAAGAGCAAAATGAGAATCCAATCATCTGTATGACTTGGAAGATGTTAGATCCAGTGGGAGGCATTCCTATCATGCAACAAGCTAAGCTTACGGTTCAGCCACTTAAAATACAGCTTGATTACCAGACAGCTAAAATGTTGTTTGAATATACCTTCCCAAGGGATAATGATACGCTGAAAGAGACAACGAAGACATCTATGCCGAATGGGGATATAAGCAGAGAGCCACAAGACCGTGATAGTGAGGTAAGTATAGAACTTGATCCTATGATACTAGAAAAGCCGAAAAACATATTTAGGAATTTCTCCAAACGAAGTTCTCCTTCTTCAGCCACAGATGAGGAAGATGATTCTTCCATAGTTTCGTCTAGAAAAGATTCAATTTCCACCAGATTCTCATCATCAGAGGATCTTTCTGTCCAAAAGAGTGAACCATCCCGGAAACTGAGCCACAAAGAACGGAAAAAGAAGCCTAAAGCAGAGGAAGATGATCTTGCACTTATTGTCTCTAGGTCATCCAAGTTCATTTCTATCGTGGAGGTAGAGGTGGAACCATTTAATCTTCTTATCAGTTTCAAAGCTCCTAAACATCTAAACATTATTGATGTGCATAATCTTCTGTTGAATATCCCCAAGATTCTGTACCATAATCAAACCTGGTCAGGAAAAGACTTGGTTATACGGTTAAGAAAAGATGTAACCAAGATCATACTCCAACATACAGGCCAAATCATTGGGAACAAGTTCAAAGTAAGAAAGAGACAGCTACTTAAAGAACCATTAAAACAGATTTCAAACTATGCCTCTTTCCTTTCAGTCCAGGACTTACAAAGAAGTAACCGTGATACAGAAGTAAACCGAGAAACCATGGCTCGAATCCACAGAAACCACCACCACCAACACCATAGCCACGATTCAAATGATCTGGATAACACCACTAGAAGTGTAAGTGGATCCACCCAACCAGGTGTGTGGTTTGACAATATTCTCCAGGAAATAATAGACGAGGAAGAGGAAGAAGAAGAAACTAAACTGTAGATTAGACATTAATGTATATATTATTTAGTTGGTGTAGAGTCCTTCTAACTCAAACATACACAAGTCACATCCATCCCAATCCCAAAGAAGGCCATTTGGCGGTAAACTCTAAACCCTGTATGCTCTCCCGTCCCCGTGCCGCCACCGCCTATTCGCCAGCTCAACCGCGAATTAGTCCAGAATAACCTAATCCTACCTTTTAGCCATTGAGTATGTCTTTCTTCGAAAATCTTCGTAATAAGGCTGCCAATACTATAGCACAAGTCCTAGAGAAGAATAAGGGGGAAAAACTCACCCGAGATGAGGCGTTTTGTCGAGCTAATAATCTCCCAGATGGAGAAATAATCCTAGCAGAATCTGCTGTAGAGCTCAGAATTCAATCAGAGAATAGTTTGAGTGAATATTCAAATACTCCACAAGGCCGAGTTTACCTTACAAATCACTTCCTTGTGTTCTGGGACGCTTATGACCGGAGAAACTGTTCGTTTACTCTCCATTTGTCTACGGTTAAGAAAGTTGAAAGGGTCCCTACAAATCTGTTTGGGTTTGCTTTGAATATCAAGACCCACTCCAAGTTGAACATTGTATTCTACATAATTGGTTTGAGGTCTGAAAGTGAGAAATTTGCCCACAGTTTGAAAGTTGCATTGAAAGATAATTTGGGTAATATAAAACAGCTTCAGCCTTTTATCCAATCGTGCTATTCGGAATATATTTTGGCTAAGAATAAGATATCAGAAGAGCCAGTGGACTCAATTCCTCCAGGAGGGTTAGGTTTAATTTTCAAGTTTCCTGGTAATACCAAGGAATTAAGAGATAAGTCCAAAATGAAGCTTTGGTTTGATTTGTTTAGAGCTGACGGCCGAAATTTATCACTCGTAAGAACTCCTACATTCCATAAACTTATAAGAGTTGGTCTTCCCAATAGACTTAGAGGAGAAATATGGGAACTTAGTTGTGGATCAATGTATTTGAGACTCCAGAATCCAGAGGAATACAAGAATATCTTATTTGACAACAAAGACAAAGATTCTATTGCTATCGAAGAAATCGAAAAAGATTTGAATAGATCATTACCAGAATACGCTGCATATCAAGATAAAGAAGGTATTAGTAGACTTCGGAATGTGCTTAGGGCCTACTCGTGGAAAAACCCCCAAGTTGGATATTGTCAGGCTATGAACATAGTAACGGCAGCTTTACTTATTTTCATGTCAGAAGAGCAAGCCTATTGGTGTTTGCACGTGTTATGTGACCGTATAGTCCCTGGATACTACTCCAAAACAATGTATGGCACGCTACTTGATCAAAGAGTTTTTGAATCCTTAGTTCAAGACACAATGCCTGTGTTATGGGAGCATATAACAAAGCACGATATTCAGTTATCAGTGATTTCCTTACCTTGGTTTCTTTCTTTATACTTGAATTCCTTGCCACTTGTGTATGCATTCAGAATCTTGGATATCTTTTTCCAGCATGGTCCAAAGACTTTATTTCAAGTTGCATTAGCACTTCTTAAACTTAACGGAGAAGAACTCCTTCAGGCAGAGGACGATGGTACATTTATACAGATTATCAAGAACTATTTTCTTACCCTTGATGAATCTGCACATCCAACTTCCCTGAATTCCAAATATAGAGCAATCACTAAATTCCAAGAGCTCTTAGTAACTTCCTTCAAAGAGTTTGCAGTAATTGAAGATTCTGTTATAGAGAAACACAGGAACAAACATAGAGATTCTATATTCCTGAACATTTCAACTTTTGTCAAAAGAACAGAGATTCGGAATCTCCCCAAAACTCCAAATTTGGGTCCAGATGATCTTAGCGTGTTATACGATCGTTTTTACTCAATCGTGGAAAATTATAATATCACTATGGGCAGTGGAAATAACACGATGGATTTTGAAGCTTTCTACCGGTTCATGTCTGAAATTTGTGATTTTGTCAGCAAGGAAACTAGCGAGGACCAACGAAGTATAGTTAGAGATTTCCTTAATAGAGTGTTTCGTCACTGGGGTTCTGATAATTGCATTGATTTGTCTCAATTGGCAACTGGTCTCAATAAACTCGTGGATCCCGATCTTATGAATTCCATGTCTAATTTTTACGATCTTTACGATCCTAGCAATACCAAAATAGATCGAGAAAGTATCTTGAAGATGTCTGAAGATTTATTGGCCATAACTGCACCATGGAAGGACTGCTTTAAATTGGACAAAATTAGTGAAAAAGCCATTGAAAATGCTATAGCAGACGTGATATTCAAGCAGCAACAGGATCTGAATGAAGATGTCCAGTTACCAAGTGAGGTAGACATTGATAAATCAGCCATCGAGAGCCAACAAACAGAGAGGTACTTGTCTGCTGCCAGCACATTTATTCAGCGTGCTTTTGAATATGCTCAGCCTGAAGAAACAGAGGTTTTACTTCAAGAATTGGCTATAGACACAAAAATATCTCATAATGCAGCCTTAAATCCCAACACACCAGTATATCTTAACTTACCAACGTTTAGAATGGTTGTTTTGGCAGATGAAACTTACGAGTTATTTTTCAGTAAGACTCTTCAGGGTTCAATTCATGTTTCTAAACCATTAGACTCCAAGTTTGATACTATGAGGAATCTTAAAGACATGTTTGACGGAATTTTGGCCGACGGAAGAGAGGTGGCTACGAAGGTTCGTCGTCGTATGGATTCTGCTGCTTCAAATGTAACTCATACCGATTCTTCTATCACTTCAGGCAAGGATAAGATGGAAGAAAAGATCGAAGAAAAGGATGAAGATGAAGAAGATTTCATTCTGTTGAATGATAAGGATAAAGATGTTTTAATGGCTGCTGAATTGGGCGAATTAAAAGAAGGAGCAAAAGATAGACCAGCTGCAAAAAGCCAAACAGCAGAAGTTCTGAAGGAAGAGAAGTCTGACACAGAGAAACTTGAAAACTTGATTGAGTTTGAAACATAGATCTACTTGAACATAAAATATACATCTGCTTCATAGTCTACCACTAAACTTTTTGAACGTCGTATCTACGATCTACCGAATATTTTCTTTAACCTTCCGCCCAACTTCTTTTTCTCTTTGGGCTTCTCCTTAGGTTTGTCTTTACTTGTTGGTTTTGGCTGTTCTCTTAATGTCATAACCGGTGGAGGTTTTTGTTGGGATTGTCTGTATTGTGACTGAGGATGGGAGTATGGTAATACAGCCTTGGGACTCTTGGTGGAGAACACTCCACTATCTGGGGATGCTATGTCATCATCTGAATCAGCAAATCTAGAAGTCATTCTTTGCCTAGTTGGGGTTACTGGCATTCCATTAATGCTGGATGTGCCGTTAGCACCATTAGGAGCTGTTGTTCTTGAATTGTGAGATTGTGGAGCATTAACTTGTTGAGTGATTTGAGGAGGTTCAAGCGTTTCTTCATTTCTCAAACTTGTTTTGATCTTCCCATCAGATTCCCCAGAGTGTTCGTTGGAGAAGGACAGCTTTCTTTGGAGGTTGAATGTGGAATGTGGTCTACTGTTTGCTTTGGCATATAATTCGGCTGCTCTGGCCTTGGACAGCGATTGGTAATTTGGTTGAAGGGCAGGATGTGGACTAATTGGTGGTACATAGACAGATGATCTTAAAGATCTATGACTCATCTTACTAGAAGGACCATTAGGAACTCCTGGGTCTAGAGTTCTGTCATATTGCATGGACTGAGGTCTCAAACTTCTACCTGCCATGGAAGTGGAGTTCCTCTGGTTTTGTGGTGGCTTCCGGAGGGTTGTAGACATACGATTACCAACAGGGCTTACCTGTGGGTTGCTTTGAGGACCCTGAGGATAATGATGACTCTGAGCAAACACTGCATTAGGTACATCTAACTGTGTAGAAGATAACTTCGAATTAAGCCTGGTATTTTCTGCTGTGGTGAGGGAAAGGTAGGCTTGATGAGCAGCATTTGCTTTGGCAGGATTGTTATTCATGTTCGAGAATGAAGAAGAGTTCTTCATGGCCGACTTTATTGGCTTGTTAAGTCTAGAAGGAGATTCCTCCGAAGTTATGGAAGATGTTGAGCTGCCAACAAAACTGGAAGGAACCTTTAATTCGTCATAGTCTTCATCGGCAACTATCTGAGGAGCATCTATTATTTGAGGAACTGTATCAAAGGTTGGTCCTTTGTTCATGTTCGGAGTATCATTAGGGCTTAGAGCCACTTCTTCGATTCCATATTCGTCTACTTTGTTATCAAGTTGGACATTGTCCTCTTCTTCATAGATGCTCTCTTCACTGCTCAACTTTGGTGCACTGAAAGAACTAGATCTCACCTTTGGGCTTTCTAACTCATCGACCAAGACTTTAGAAGGATCAATTGAAGACTCAGGGATGATTTCTTCCTTTTCAAACTCATCTACAACAACGCTGGAAGGATCTATACCACCTGTATAATCTGATTCGTCGCTTTCGTCGTCTTTGCTAGCTGTAGGAGAGATGAAATCATCTACTGGAACACTCAAATCATCTAAAACTGGAGGACTAATAGCGGCCAGATCCGTATTTGAAGCTGATTGTGGCTCAGACAGGATTCCAAGTCCTGGAACTGATTTCTGGACAACAGTTTCATCTATTGAATTAAGGGACAGAGTATCACTTGGTTTAAATTCAACCGCAGGTTGGTCCAAATCTCTGATCCTGGATTCCTCTTCTACTCTTTTCCTCTTTAATTCCTCATACTCTAATCTCTTCAACTCTAACTGTTTTTGGTATTCTTTTTCTTCGGCTATCTTCCTCTCAAGCTCTTCATACTCTAAACGGTCTGGGGAAGCTTCTTTAGCAACTTCTTCAGGCTTCTCTTCTTTCACCATTGGAGGAGACTTGATCAAACTCGACAATCTTGAAGAAGGTTGTCTTCTAGTAGGTTTCGTAAGAGAACTTGTTCTATTCGAAACCGAACGTAAAGATGCACTCCTAGGGATATTATGGCCTGATCTGATAGAGTTATTTCTGGAGATCTCTTGTTGTAAATTGGACTCAGGGACTTCTATGATCTTAATTCCATTTGGTGTGGGAATGTACTTTTTGACCATTTTAACTGGCTTTGTGTTTGGTGTATTCTGAGCCTTGGGTTGAACTCTGGAACTTGGTCTTTGTTGAGGATTATGGGTCAACTTTAAGTCTCTGATTGTCTCGTGGTTATTGTAGTGTTTGGATGTCTCCTCGGTGATTTCATCCAAATACGAATCATTCATCGTGTCATCAATATCATATACATGACTAAAGCCATTTCTACTCCTAACAGATCCTTGTCCACTACCAATTGAGCTTGTATCATTAAAACTACTAAAGTGGCCCGAGTTTCTCTTTTGTATGGTGTTGACATTAGTCATTGGTTTAACATTCATGGAAGGTGACCTCTTCAATAAGGAATTATTCTTTGGAATTTGCTGCATTGAAGAGGATCGTTGAATACTTCCTGTCCTGGGGACCGTATTATATTGAATGTTATTCCCATTTTTAATTCCTTGACCTATACTTAAAGCCGCTGCCAATGCATTATTATTGGGTTGATTAGAGGCTGGCGCCACGTGATTTACTCCAGTATAAGCGGTATTATGGGTGCTTCGACTCTTTCTTCTAAACATCTGACAATTGTAGGTTTTATCGGTAAACTAAGCCAGTTAGGAATTTCAGCAATGGTGCGCAGACGAGGAGAGGACCAAGGAGCACGGGTATGGGGCGAGAATGGCGGTAGGTCTCGCGGTACGCCCGGGGCCATTTGGGACGGTAATTGGCAACAGAGATAAAAAACATGAGTCGTACACTACTACATAATAGTTGGTGGTCTGGGGGTGGGGCTAATGGACTGAAGGGCTGGAGTGGCAATCAAGTTGTAATACACAGACCTACGCCGGGCGGCGGATCCCAAGGCCAATACCAAGCATCAGGGCAAACTGTCGCCCCACCCGCTGGCCGTGGCGGACTACCTGCATTAAAAACGGCTTTGTAACAATCAAAAACCCACTATACAATAATCCTTGGAGTAGTGGCATGATTATTTGATCTCGAATCACCACATACGTTACAATTCCCGGGGTAATTGGTGGTAAGGGAGCTCCAATTAATTCTTGTTCCTCGTCCTCAATTTGTTCATTTAACTCCAAAATCTCCTGTTCGGTTTTCTTCTTTAAATTGGATTGAGTCAAAGGCTTTGTTTGGGATCCCACATTCGCCTGGCTTCGCAAACTCCTCATAAACGTCTCCTCAAACCGAAGATCTGGGAGCGGCAACTGATTTATATTAGACATATTGTGTGCGCACAGAAGTGAAAAATTTGACCAAACTATCAACAATATGGATATTGATAGAGACACCGATATTGGACCAGCCGTCACCATCAGGAATAGTGAAAGGGACAACGTGAACTTGGTGTTGAAGAATGTTGATTTAGCCGTGGCCAATAGTATTCGTAGAACCATGTTGGCAGAAGTTCCTACGGTGGCCATAGATTTGGTGGAAATAGATGTTAATACTTCTGTATTAGCAGACGAGTTTCTTTCTCATAGATTAGGGCTTATTCCACTCGTAAGTGATGGGATTGAGAATTTGTCGTACTCCAGGGATTGTACATGTGATCAATATTGTAACAAGTGTTCTGTTAAATTAGAGTTAGTGGCCAAATGTGATACCGATTCTACTATGAGTATTTATGCATCTGATTTGGCTAAATTTCAAAATGGAAGTACTTTGGGGGATCCCGTTATTAGAGATCCTCAAGGGAAAGGTCCTTTGATTTGTAAATTAAGAAAACATCAAGAGTTAAGAATTACTTGTATTGCTAAAAAGGGTATTGCAAAAGAGCATGCCAAATGGTCTCCATGTGCAGCTGTTGGGTTTGAATATGATCCTTGGAACAAATTAAAACACACAGATTACTGGTATGAAGAAGATGCTGACGCTGAATGGCCAAAATCTGAAAATTGTGACTGGGAAGAAGCTCCAGATCCCGAAGCACCATTTGATTTTAAAGCTACCCCAAATAACTTCTACGTTGACATTGAAACCGTTGGGGTTTTACCTCCAAATGAAGTGTTTATTAAAAGTCTTGAAACCTTACAGCTAAAATTGGCAGGTATTTCTGTTGAATTGAATAAAGAAACAGTTGAGAGTAGTAATGCAGAATCTGGAGGTCTTACGACATACGGTAGAAATGAGGTTGATGAGATGCAAGATGATAACTACGGAGGATACGGTAATGGTAGCTGGAATTAGAACCATGTGTCATCCCTAAAGTGATCTATAAAATGTACTTCTATAAATAAAAATGTAATGACTATATATTGATTATTCTTTATTTCCTTTATTCCACTCTATCAACTCTTGAAACTTGACTAATTTACCGCCAAATATATCTAATGCACTACCGTATGTCAAATCAACCTTACCGTTACTCAACTGGTTGACTGTATCTAGATCTTTTACCAGCTTAGCACCTCCAGCGTAAACAATTCTTCCCTCAAATCCACTAGGACACCATTCGCCTAATTTCTTCACCAATTGTTCATCGATTCCATTACAGAGACCTTCAACGTCTGCTGCATGGATCAAAAACTCGTCACAGTAAGTAGACACTTTGTGTAAAAAGTCTGCCGACAATGTACTATTAGTTAGCGTTTGCCATTTATTCATAGCTACAACCCACTGTGTTCCATTTTCCTTCACTTCCCGACAGCTCAAGTCCACGATTAGCCTTTCCTTACCCACCAATTTGGAGATCTTGGCCAATTTGTCCCAATCAAACTCTTTTTCGGTGAATAACCAACTCGTGACAATTACATGACTGGCTTTATGCTCTTCTAACCATTCTAAGGCATTGGAATCGTTGATTCCTCCGCCAATTTGAAGGTGATATGGCCATGTTTTACACGCAAGTTTAGCGGTTGCATCATTCTCTGGGTTCGATCCCAATTTAATCACATGGCACCCTTCAAGCTTTGAATTCTTATATAATTCGGCGTAATATGAAGATGGCTTTGTAGATACAAAGTTTTCAGTGGTATCGTTCTTCAGAGGATCCAAGTCATCTCCCGTGAGTGTGCCTCCAACAATCTGTTTCACCTGTCCTGAATGAATATCTATACATCCTCTAAACTTTGTCATTTCGAAAAGATATGATAGATCGGATTCTCAATATTTCATAAATTGTAAATTTCGCAGAACCAAACTTCTATATAGAATCCTAAAATGAGTGATGATGAGTATATGAAAGCTCTTGAAGTCCAACGGAGAAACTTCGAAGCCCAATTTGGAAGTTTAGAGACTATGGGCTTTACAGATAAGTCGAAAGTTGAAAAAACACCTGAAAATGGAAGCGATGAGGAAGAGATGAGCTCAGATGAGTTTGAAGGATTCTCTGGCCATGAAGCTAGTTCAAACGATTCTGACTCAAGTGATAGCTCTGATGAAGGAGAAGACTCGGAAGAACAAGAAGAACAGCCCAAACCGAAAGTTATACGTCTAAATGATAGTTATTCAACCGGTCCTATAGTTTCCAAGAAAGATCAAAAACGTCTTAGATCGGGTAGAGCCCCAACCATGGCCGAAATGGAACAGAAAAACAGAGAATTACATAAGATAACAGCGAAGCAGGCCCAGCAGAATAAGAAAGAAGATGAAGATAACTTAGAAAATGACATGAAGTTACAAAGACTTCTTCAAGAATCTCACATTCTTTCCAATCAGCTACAATATTCTGGGGCTGACCTTACATTACTGACAATAGATTATGAAGAGCCAACAGGAAAAGCCAGAAAGAAGGCTTTGACATCTAGAATACGGAATCTTTCAGCTACAAACTCTGCCACTGAAGGGTTACCTAAAACATTAGAAAAGATGCCCATGTCCATGAGAAAAGGAATGATTAAAAGTAGAGAAAGAAAGATCACCAAGTATGAACAAGAAGCCAAGGATGCTGGTATTATTCTCTCCAAGGTCAAGAAGGGAGAAATAAGACAACTCGATCTTGGACGAGGTTCTACTTTCTCATCTGATAGACTAGGAACCGGCAAGAAGGATGACCAGAGAATCAGAGATAGAGGATTGAAGATCAACAGTGTAGGGCGTTCTACCAAAAACGGGTTGGTTATCCTGGCAGACGAAATCAGCCGAATCAACGGAAAAGGTAAGGACTCGGGCAGGAAGGGCAAGAAAAGAGGCAGAAGGTAAAATCAACTTTACTCCACTTCCCTTCCATCTCACATCAGTCATGGACAACATCAGACCTGTCATTTTACCAAACCTAGCATCGCTTGTAGCCCATTTTTATCTCATTGTATATAACCAATAAATAATTTCGCAGATTTTTCAATGATTCGAAGCATCAGAATCGCCAGATTAAGCGGGTTTAAACCCCACAAAATCGTCTTTCCAACCCATGGAGTAAGATTTAATACCACTAAAGCTGAAATAGCCAGAAAGTACCAAGAAAAACTCGAGTTAAAGGCAAAACAACTTGGATTTAACTCAGTAGAAGAACTCAATGATAGTTTGAAGGATGAAATAGCAGAGAAGAAAAAACAACTTGGCGCCATTGATCCACTCAAGGACTTGGAGGGGTTCGAAAAGGAACAGGCAGAAAAGATGCAGAAGAATCTTGGAGACCATCAGATCAAAATTAGGTCTCCCGTGGATAAAAATGCCCCTACGGCTCCTTATAAGACTTTACAATCTTATGTTGAAGTAGAGAAGATGAAACAACTCAATAAGCAAGAACTTGAATTTATTTGGAGAGCAAGATTCCAAAAAGATGACCGTTCAATGGTAGGTGTTCTTTCAGGAGTTCAGTTCTCTCAAATGTATGCATTGGGGTTCAAATTTAGAACTTTTGTGCTACCATTACCTAAAGAATCAGATGGTTATGAAATGCATTTTGTCCAATGGGCTTTTGTGGGTCCCCATACTGCTCATTGTATGATCACTACTTTGGCAGAATATAAATTACATAAAGAATATGCCAAACCCCATACCACTCTTGAATTCCATCAAGAATTAGCTGAAAGTTCAGATGTGGTATTCATGAATGGGCACGTAGAAAAAGAGGCTAATGTGTCATTAGAAGAGGCACATTTACTTGTGTTGAACATCCAGAGATTTTACGGTGCCATGGAATCTACATCGGTTGCCAAGTTGGACTTATTGAAGGACTTTAATAGTGGAACAGCTCATTTTGATACTGAAAAATTGATTCAAGAAGCTACTTCTTTTGATTAAATACATGTACATATTACTTCTTTCCTATATTCATGAGGGAACCAAGGAGACCAGCCAGTGATTGGGACGGTTTGCTTTGACCTCTCGTGGATTTAGTTGTGCCTCTTCCCCTTGTTCCTCTCAGGGAGCCTCTGGCACCTCTAGTTGCTCTCGGTTTTGGTTTTGGAGCTTCTTCTTCACTTACTATTTCTTCATCAGACACTACTACTTCATCCACAAACTCGTCATCCAGATCACTGTCAACAATGACTTCACTAACCGGTTTTTTGGCTCTGGTGGATCTTTTCTTGGGCAAACCCAGTGGGGGAACCGTCACTTTTGGGGCCATATCAATCGTAAGATCATCATCAGAGTCTTCAGAATTCCTGACAGAGCTTTTTGTTTGTGATCTAAGGGTATTGAGTAAGACTTTAAAAGCAGCTTTGGGGTCTTCACTATAAGAGTCTTCATTTATTCCGAGCTTTAAAAGCATTTTCGTCTCTCGAGAAATTTCTTTCTTAATATAATCCAATATGGCTGACTTTTCATCCTTATCAATGAAAGTATTCACTGCATTACTTAGTCCCAGTTCTGGTAAAATATGGAGAGAAGAGTCACCAACAAACTCAGAAATTAAGGAATTTATAGTAATATTTGGTCTGTCTGACACTTCTTCTTGGGCAGCTATCGTTTCCGGCTTCACTCTACCCGACAGCTGTGACTTCTTATGAATCATAAAAATATCATCGATATTGGCAACTCTTCCCACAAATTTTCGTGATAGTCTTTGGAGGTTTTCCACTTCAAATCCTCCACTCACATCAACTTTGAGTCTTATTAGGGGCAATGGACAACTATCTCTTAGGACCTGAACTTCGGAGTCGTCCAAGAGTTCTGATGTGTTTGTAGATACATACTCATCTATAGCTGTCGATATCATTTCTTCTACTTTCAGAGTAAGAAACTCAGAAATATCCGTTGATAAAGAAGGATCAAACCCTTCTTCTGATAAAGAAACATTTTGTATAAGGAAAGGACGTGAGGACTTCAATGGAACTGGCTCAAGGTTGAATTTTTTCCCCTTGATTCTAAGGATGAATACGTGCTTCGGCTTGGATTCTCCGTCACTCAAGGAAGTCACTACAGATGAACCCGCCAATAAGGTATAGAAGTCCTTCGCTTCATTATACTGTGGAACCAAATTACATTCATGCTCATGGCCCCAATATACAAAGTCTAAGAAGTCAGGTAACACTTGTTCAGGCAAATAGGATCTCTTGGAGTAAGCAGCATGGTTTTGATGTACACACATGAGGTTGAACCACTCATCTGTATGAATTTTGGGCCTAAGATACTTCACTTTACCTTCTCTATATAGCCGGAAAAGCCTATCATCTTTCATATGTCCCATCCCATAGAGAGAAAACTTGGTATTACCTTTTTGGAGTAAAATAGGTGAAATAGTAAGGTCATTACCTGTAGTTACTTTACCAAACATATTCACAAATCCTGAAACCGATAGCACATCCATGGGCAGGAGCATAGAGCTCCCGGTAGCGTCATCATGATTCCCATTTATACCAAATATTGGAATAGATACGTTAAGATTAGGATCCTCATAGTTAACTGGGAAGAGACTCCCCACCATAGATGTATAATCACTTAACAATTCCAACTCACAGGGTCGGTCACCCATACAGTGAGCCCGTAAACACTCCATTACTCGATAAAACAGCTTTTTGGAAGGCTTGTTCACGTCAAATAAGTCTCCACCGTGTAAAATCATGTCCACATCGTTATCTTTGGCTGCTACTATTATCTCATTAAATGTCTTCCAAGCATCATCTGTTCGTATGGGATCACTCTCCTTATAGCCCACGTGATTGTCTGTGGTAAGTAGAACCTTTATGGTATCTGGGCCATCGACAATTGTTGGATCAAGGTTGGCTACAGATGTCATTATTTGGTGGTCAGATGCTCCAAAGGAAAATTCGCATCTGTACAAACTTCTTGTACTCCATAATGAACAGTCTTTCTACTGAGGTAGAACAGCGACAGCAGGATGAATTGGATAGTATAAAGTCAATCTACGGAGACATATTTACGGATTTAACCCCTGAAGGTTTGGTGTGGAACAAGAAACCGTGTCCTCATTTCCAGGTTTGTCTTATTGCACAAGATGATACCTCTAGACCAGAACTTTCATTGATTTTAGACATAGAATTCACCAAGACGTACCCCAATTCTCCTCCCATAGTTACAATTAAGAACCACAAAAACATTTTAAATGCTGATTTGAACAAATTAAAGAGTTTAATCCACGATTTGATACTAGAGTACCCAGACCAGGAACTTTCTTATATACTTATAAGTGAGGTTAAGGATCATTTGGATGAATGTCAAAGAAGAACAGAAAAGGTGCTATCTTTAGAAGAAGAAAGAGAACAGAGATTGAAGCTAGAACAGGAGAAGTTATTACATATGGAGACAATCCGAGAGAAAGAACATAAGATACAGCAGCAGAAGGAATCAGCAGAGGTTAATGCTCAAATTAAGCGAATTGAGGGCGAATATGGTACCACAGGGGATATAGAAATCATAGAGGATGGTGGGGTTGAGATGCCGCCGAATGTGTTGAACTTCATTGTGTTTGATGATGATGTTACTGACATTGTTCCCCTGATTAGAACTAGAATCAAGTTCAGGGCCGTAGAAACACTCGAAAAATTCACTGGGGAAGACATGTTGTCCTCAATTTCAAACCAAAGCATAGTTACTCCATATTTAAGTAATAAAGTCATGGACAACCTCGGCAAAAGTAACACAGCTGTCAAATATCTACTCACAGAAATAAACTTGAATGGCTCTTTCTGGCTTAATGACAGCGGAAAACGGGAAGTTCAAGAACTTGAGAAGGAACTTGAATCATTAAGTGGATTCTTGCATCCAAGCATTAAGAAGCTCATAACTTATGAAATTAAAAAAGTTAATAATAAGGGCTGGAATATTCGTATTCTTACAGAGTATACAGACCGTGCCATATCCCTCGGTAAAGTCCTCAGTTCTAAAGCTAATGTAGATCTAGCAATTGGAAGAGCCTGGATCATTCAACTTCTACCGGCTTTGGAAGCCCTTCACAATGCTGGTCATGTTTTCAAGTTTATAACACCGCTTTCAGTGATTTTATGTGATTCCCACGATCAGTCATTATCTTTGAAGCTTATATATCCTTCATATGGGTTTTCACTTCTTACAATGTTTCATAGAACTAACAAGGGAAGTAAGAGCCAAGTAGACTATAGTTTCCTTACCAAATATGTACCCTCCGAGTGGCTTGCCCCAGAATTACAAAAGGCTACCAAAACATTTCAGCGTAAAACTGATGTGTGGGACTTAGCAGTACTTTTCCTTCAAATTATTACAAACACTCATATGTTTGAAGATACTTTCCAGTCTCCTTCAGAGTTCCTCCATAAAGTTTCAACTGATAGCATGACAGACAGTAGAGAATTTGCAGGTGATGCCTATGAAATGTTAAGCAAGATGCTTCAAAAGAAGCTTTCTAAGCGTCCTACCATTTTAGAGCTCAATGCTGTTAAATTCTTAAGAGATGGCCCGGTTTTGATGGAGCCTGTAAAATTTGTAGATGGCGTCTTCAAGAAGATAGACTCTATTGAGGTTGAAGATATTGACACTAAAAAGCTGGAAGAAGAACAAAAGCCACCGGCTGGTAGATATGAGAGAGACTTCGAAGAAATTGGAAGACTTGGAAAGGGTGGTTTTGGAGAAGTTGTCAAGGTTAGAAATAGAATGGAAGGGTCTTTTTATGCCATCAAGAAAATCAAGCACAAATCACATAAACTTGATACCTTACTTAGTGAGGTTCTTTCATTAGCTCGGTTGAACCATCAGTATATTGTTAGATACTATGGTACTTGGGTGGAGGAACTACCTGAGGAAAGTAAGGAGGAATTGGAAGCTTCTGATAGTGACTTCGAAGACAACATAATACGAAGTAAATCTTTCATTGGTACGGATAATTCATTCCAGGTTGATTTCATCTCCCATTCGTTTGACCCAAACATAACATTTGATTCCGTTTCCGATCATGAAGATGAGGATGTCAACTTCGAGTTTGGATCAAGGTCAGATGACTCAGAAAGCGAGTCATTAGAGTCTTCTAGTATCAGGAATACAGCAGACTCAAGGGCTAGAAAGTCAGTCGAAAATAGAGAAAAGAAGAACTCCCAAATGTCCATGCTTTATATTCAGATGGAGTTCTGTGAAAACAATACGCTTTTGAATCTTATAGAGCAGGGTCTTCCTGACAACTCTTCGGAGTATTGGAGACTTTTCAGACAGTTGCTCGAAGCAGTATCATACATTCATAGAGAAGGTTTTATTCACCGTGATTTGAAGCCAATGAATATTTTTATTGATAAGTCAAACAATATTAAGGTAGGTGATTTTGGATTAGCCAAGAACTCCCAGTTTTCTTCAGTCTTACTGACAAATAATCAGGTTTCATCTACAGATAAAGATCTTTCAACTGTTGTAGGAACATTATTTTACAATGCAAAAGAAGTAGCAACTGGTAATTATGATGAAAAAGTTGATATGTACTCGTTGGGTGTTATATTTTTTGAAATGTGTTATGCTCTTTCTACTGGTATGGAAAGAGCACAGAAAATCAATAACCTAAGATTAGTTTCCATAGAGTTTCCTCAAGACTTTTCAGATTCTAAGTATAGTCTAGAAAAGAAGATCATTCGTCTTTTACTTGATCATAATCCAGCAAAAAGACCCAGCGCATCTGAGCTACTTCAGAGTGGTTGGATGCCAGTAGAGCACCAAGATCAAGTGATCAAGGAAGCATTAAAGTCATTGTCTGATCCAGCATCACCTTGGCAGCAACAAGTTAGAAACACCCTTTTCAACCAGCCATATCTGTTTGCTAAAGATTTAATGTTCGATAACCGACCCAAGAAACTGAATAAACAAGAATTGGAGTATAATATGGACGATTATATGCTTTTTTCAAATATGATTGATAAGCTTTTTACCATATTCAAAAGGCATGGGGCCACACAAGACTTCAAAACTGATACCTTGATACCTAAAGCACCCATTTACTCACGAGAATCCGTGTATGAGGTGTTAGACAGAAGTGGAGCGGTACTCAGTCTACCATATGATCTTTCTTTACCATTTGCAAGGCTTCTTAGTCGTATAGATATGAAAGTTCCTAAGCTTTTTAGACATGACTTTGTTTACCGGCCTAACTTACGAGGAATTGGAGCTCCAGAGAAATTCAGTTTAGTAAATTTCGATGTAGTTACCTCAGATTCAAGTTACTGTCATCTCAATGATGCTGAGTGTATCAAAGTAATAGACGAGGTCCTACTGACATTTAATTGTTTTAATGCCAAGGGCTCTAGTTGTATTATCATGATCAATCATTGGGACATTTTGGATGCAGTTCTTTCCTTTTCTTTTGAGAACATAGGAATAGAGGAAAAGACGAAGATAGAGATAATGGAAGTTCTTTCACAGCTAGGAATCGACAGAGGTAAAGAAGAAATCAAAAAATACCTTCGGGAAGAATTTAAGGTGCCTCAGACAGTTACTAACGATCTAATTGATTTGTTTAATTTTACAGTAGAACCGGAAAAAGCCAAAACCAAGCTTCAGAAACTTTTAGTGGATTCTCCATTATTAATCAGAATTGAAAGATCCATGAAATACATTATGCATGTACTAGGAATACTTCGAACTTTAAACATAAAAACTCCAGTATATTTGAATCCTTTGAGTAACTATAATAGCAAATACTTCAGAGGAGGATTAATGTTCCAAGCATTATTCAAGGTAGAGAAGAGCAAGAAACATACTAGAGTTGCAACAGGTGGAAGATACGATAATTTGATAACTTCTTTATCAAGTTCTTTACATAGAGTACACAACTATGGAACTGGATTTCTGCTTTCCTCCACTTACTTGTTTCTTTTATTGAAGAATTTCGAAAGGAAAGGTGCTATTGATAAACACAAAAAGTGGATGCATGGAAGGGCAGATGTTCTTGTTACTAGTACAAATAGAGATCTTTTGAGTACTAGTGGACTTGAGGTAATTCGTGAACTTTGGGACAATGATATAAGTGCAGACCTTTATCTCGCCACATCACCTGAAGACTATCTTGATAAAGCAGAAAATGAAGGATTTCTGTGGGTAACGATTATTAGGCGATCAACTACTAATATCAGGAATAAAAGTTCTTTCAAATCTATCAGAGTTAAAGATATGGAACGTAATAGAGACTCGGATGTTGACATGACTGGAGTGGTTGCTTTGATAAAGAGTCTCATAGAGTCCAGAAGACAAGAGCAAATACAAGAGTCAGTTGTTGAAGAAACTCAGGAATCTAGTGATGACTTTATTCTCGGTGATAACCCCCTTTTCTCTGTGGAAATCAACCCCAAGCCATTGGTGGTAGCCAATGAAGCTCCCAGAGGAAGAAGAAATAAGAATACCAAGTGGGAGGCAGAGAATGATGCTATTATAGCATCAGCTAATCTTATTAAAACGCTTGCCAGTGCCACTGTAATAAGTGTTGATGCTAATGATGATATGATGGACGCCATTCTGACAACTTCTTTACAACTGCAGGATCTTTGGGTCCGAAAGATGTTTGCATCCACCAGTAACACTCCTAGAACATTTGTTTTAAGCATATATAACACATTACTTAAGGAAAAGAGTAAAGGCAGTAAATGGGTGATGTTACATTCTAGTAAAACAAAAAAGAGTACTATTGTTGATCTTGAACGGTGAATTAAAAATGGTATATATTATTTGTTGAAAATATTAGTGAATAGATAAATAATAACTACTTAGTGAAGCCCTTTTTCCAATCCCAGTACTCTTCTAGTCTTAGTTTACAGTACGAGGCATAGTCAAACTCTATATTGGATATTTCACTTTGAATAGCAGACCAAATACCCCAGTAGAACCCTGGTAGTCCATAGTAACAGTAGATTTCGTTAATTAATGACTCAACTTTGTCTGTACTAGCATTTAAATCGTTGAGATATGCCTTGACCCAATGAACAAGCGTTTCATTCTCAATGGAGGGCTCTGGAATAGCACTTCTATCACATTCAAATCCCTGCCATTCAGCTAAATGGTTTGCTATATCGAATGCTCTTGGGGCTGGGAGCATATATTCATAGTCAATGAATTTGATAGGATTCTCCTCCAACTCTGGGAGCTTTTCCACTGGAGAATCAAGTAGTGAATCCCCAGGGATGATGATATTACCTGATAAAAGATCACAGTGAGCTGATACAATTGGTGAATTCACAGCACTCAAGCGTTCTTTCATCCACAGGCATTCTTTCTTGATAATATCTCTACAATTAGCATCAGTTACTTCCTCTTGTATATGTTCGGCAAAGGAACTCATGAGTTCTGGTATTATCGGCACAATATCTATCCAGTCCTCGATAAGCTCCCACACACTAGAAATATATGATTTCTTCACCTTAACCTTTTTTGGCCCATCGAAAAGATCTTTAGGGCGTGCCTGATCCATGGATTTCCGTTTGAATAACCTGGTATAGTCTCTAAGTTTATTCACTCCATCCAGGACCTCTTGAATATCTATTCTACTATGCCAGTTTCCCAATTGTTGTGCAATTAAAGGATATAAATTATTGTGCTTAAGCTCTACTGGATCCAAAGACCTACCATCTAAGAAGCCATAAATAAGCCCATTCTTAAACCGGGCATGTACTGGAGGAGCAAGATGGATTGAGTTCAACACCAAGTGCAGAATGAATTCTCTGTGTCTATCTATGATCAAATTTGTTCCTTTACCATAAACCCTCATAAGAACATTCTCGTTCTCGTAGCTACACTGAAGTAGCATGTTGGTAATACCTCCCGTGAGTCTTTTGACAATTATTTTACTACCATCAGTCCAAGATTTGGAGAATATCTTCAATAGAAATTGCTTAATTTCACCATAATTATCATTCAAATTACTGGTTAAATCAATGGAATAAGTGGGAAAGTAAAGGGCATGGGCCGAATAGTTATCTATCACTCCATTAAGATACAGATTATCTTCCCCTGAGTCGGGATTATCTGAATCTAAATCAGATAACGAAGGATTGTTTAAAGTATAAAGTAGATTCTTGTTCTTTATTGCGGGGGCCTCCTCGTCTGAGACTTTGGTGACTTCAAGTACTGGCGGAGGCAGACTATAGTGACTTGAGTACTCGTTGAATGCATTTACCGGTACACAGTGGATGGAACCGCTGGACACAAAGCAATAAACCGAAGTAGATGTCATAAAGTACTGGAACAGATTCAACGTTCGCATATGCATACGAGGTGCGCAAACTGCCGCCAGAGGGGGGAGACCGCGGGGTGAGGTGGGACGAGCAGAGCGAGGGCACGGCGAGAGATTGCGGGACTGGGTATAATGTATACTGGTGTGGTTACTGGGGGTAAAAGGTGGTTGTATGTGGTGATATATGAGGGCCAACATTAATTATAATGGTGTGGTTGCTTTGACCTCGTTATCTCGCTGGTTAGTGTGACTTTCCTGATGCTTTTGACTGAGCTTGTTCATTTCTCTCCTATTTTGATTCTGATACAACCATGGATCTGATAAACTCTAAACTTGCTCCAAACTACTATACTTGTTCTCCTCTTCATCGTCAATCACCAATTTGGGCTCGTAGCTCCGCTTGTGGGATAATTCAGGGAAGTATCTGAAGTAGGACCATCTAGCTATCGTACTTCCCAACACCATTCCTATAAAAACATCCACAAAATGGTGTCTGTAATCTTCAGTTCTACTGAGGGCAATCAAAAGTGCACCAAATGCTGGAGCCGCTGCCACTATGGATCTCCATGCACCCGAATTATCATTTCTAACAATCAATTGGCCTGCCAACCATAAGGATAAATATCCTAAACCTGCCATACTAATACTCGAGTGTCCCGAAGGGGTTGTTCTAAATCCATCCATAAGTCTATCCAAATTGTCTGTAGTACAAACATCCTTAGCAAATACCATAATATCACTGGGCGTACCATCTTTAGGCACACACCGAGCTAAGAAATCAGGTCTATGTCTTCCAATGAAGTTTTTCAAGATATCCGTTACAATACTTGCAGTGAAAACACTTAATAAATGACCCACAACCGATATAAACGTTACATATACCTTATTTGCAGGCTTTGTGAATACTAATCCTACTATAGCTATAGTAATTAATGGAACCCACACCGAATAAAAAAACAACGCTACATTACTAACTCGTTCTACCTCTGCAAATGGATGGGAAATCGTCAAGTCTCCCACGGAAAACTGTCTCTGGAATGGCTCTAGCCAATTGGTGGTCAAAAACAATATAAATAAAACTCCAATCATTAATACATCCCCAAATCGCCAGTATATTAACGCTTTCATCGTGGGATTTCGATCTAACCCAAGGGTTACCCGATTGTACCGGTCATCTTTGTGGAAGTAATTGATGATATTGAACAATGTGGTCTTGACTCCGTCCATGATTATTTTGCTCCAATATCAAATAAATCACCAACCGTTTGATTTCGCGTAATTTAGGGATTTATTATGAGTGGGACAGTTTACGGCTCAGAAGATCCTTGGGATAATGGTTGGGCTGATGACTACAATCACCAAGGATCCCAATATGGCAGCACATTACTTACTCCTTCTCAGTTGTTGGAGACTACTGCAGAGCCAGAGTTTCAGTTTGACGAGGCTAAAATTCCGTCTAGCTACAAGGACTTGTATGGGAAATTGAGTGACCAGCTCAAATCTGGTAATGATTTCGAGCAGGTGGTGTTGGATAAGTTGGTATCTGAGCATAAATTCAGTGGGTATCAAAGAACTAAGATCATCAACACGATATTCGATCATAATCTTACCAATTTTTCGGTTGCCAGTAATTTCTACCAAAGCATTGGACTTGTAGCCTTGGAACTTGATCTTGAAGGTACTGGTGATTATGTCACATTACAGTTTAAGATTAGTGACTTACCGGAGATCGGCGAAGACGTCAAAAATATCATATTAAAACAAGAACAGATCATAGACCCACTAACCACCCAATTAAAGGAAACTGAATTAGACGATGATTGGAATAAGCCAGAAACGTCTACGGCCGACCCTATCCTCATGGACCATTCTTCCATTCTGAGACCAGAAGATGTTGAAGAAACTCCAGTAGCATCGGCAGAACTAACCAAATACATCAATGATTTGAGAGATCAATTTAAACCACTATTCGACTCCAAAGAAGTCATTCACATAAAAGAAGTTCCAGAGAAAGAAGGATTAATTTTCAAGCATATTAACTACACTATCTCCCACCAGATTACCTTGGGACTCAATTCACCGGCAGGTCCTAAAAAGGTCAACAGAAGGTATTCAGATTTTGTGTGGTTGATGGAATTTCTTCTCAAAAAGTATCCTTTCAGAGTAATACCTGGGTTACCGCCCAAAAAATTCACTGGTATGTATTATAACTTTTCCTTAATTGACCAAATACTAATCCCTTCTAGTAGGAGCTTCACCAGACTCCCAATTTTTACAAAGACGTAGACGTGGTTTAAATAGATTTTTAAATCAACTCATCAAACATCCGGTTCTCAGAAAAGAGCCCATTGTCATAACATTCTTAAGTGTCCCCACCGACCTTTCAAGCTGGAGAAAGCAGGCTCAAATTGATGACAGTTTAGAGTTCAAAGGTGTCAAGATTCTGACCCATTTCATGAACTCTATCTGGCCCGCAACTGGAGAAGATTTCTTGATTAAATGGAAGCATGCCGAAAGTACTATTGGCCTGTTGATTGACGTATGGAATAAACTTGTAATACTAGTGGAAAGATATGAAAGAAGACAGCAGCAAATTGCCTATGATAACGGGAAATTTGTGGAGATGTTGGGAAAATTCCAAAACCTAAATGGAAACTTATACCCTCATGATGAAGAGAAGAATTCTGTAATTTCTTCGAGTAATAAGGATGATTTTAGTGCTATAAACAATTCATTAGGTTCTATTTCAGATTTTTTCACCGGATCTAGCCAGATTATAATCGATGAGACATACTCCATAAACACACATATATTAGAGAAGTTTAAGAACTATCTTGACTATTTATATTCTATTAACGAATTATTCGAAAGAACCAAAAGATTACTGATAAATAATATCAGTCAATTGCAAGCTCGGATCAAAGACAATGAAGCTAAATTTAAAAGGTCAGGAGAAGATGCAGATATGAAAGCCAGTGAATTGGCCAAATTGAAGCAAGCTATTATCAATGACAAACAAGAAATGTTCCAACAACTTAACAAAGACTGGTTGATTAAAGAATGTTGTATGGAAGAATTCTTAATGTTCCAAGAAACCCAATACCTCATCTCTGAAATGTGGGTAGATTGGAGCAAAGGCAGAACCAAATTCCAAGGTAAGATGAGTGGATTGTTCGATAATATGGACTCTATTGTGTCCAATGACATGCCACTTAGCAGATAACACATGCTACATACTTAATTCATGCATTTTGTAGTTCTTCACACACTTTCTGCCATTTTTCCAATACTTTATGCTCTACCGTAAATTCCAAATCTATATCGAAATACTGTTTATCCAACACATTTGAAATATTAAGTTCCTTCTCACACTCTGGTACGAGTGACTTATCATATGACATAACCGTAGATAGTATTTGACCCACAACTATACCAATTTGTGCACCTTTAGGGTAACTATCATCAAATCCATTTTGAAGACCTGATTCCTTAGCATTACTAAGCCCATCCAAATACCCTTGTTTTGTGTGGATTCGCCTCAAATCTGCCGTGGAACTGGCTTCTGGCTCCGTGTCACTTCCCCATATATCATCTGCTTCAATTTCCACCTCCTCCGGCTTTTCTTTGCACTTCCCACTACAATTCTGGGGTCCTCCACAGCTCATCTTTATGCGAAATATTCTGTGCGGAAGAATGTCTGAGGACCAAATACATCGCCAAATATCTGGGCCCATCTACCCCTTTAGCCAGTACAACTCTATCCCACAACTCACATATACCTCCCTACCATGATTCATTTTTTTCATCCCATGTTGTACCAGTTCCCGACCAAATAAACACTACCCCCTAAATAGTTACCCGGACACCTCTCGCACCAGCTCCACCGCGAGCCCTCCCTAATCTACGGCTCCCGGTCCTACCCTGCACACAACCCACCAATTGCGGATTGCGCACCAAAAAAATTCTCAGTTACAAACTTGCCAATTCACAACTTATAATTCAAGGTGCTGGTAACCTAATTTATTTATTAACTAATAATTTGGTATATAATGACAGATAATATTATCACACAGGTTACACAAGACAATAACTTCAATAATATTCCCAATTATGAGGATTCTAGTGGGATAGATTATAACTCCAAGATTCGCCTTAATACGAGAGGTATACCATTTACTATAACTAGAGATGAATTAATGAGTTTACCCGAAAGTATTTTGTTATGTTTATTCCCTAATGGAGTTTTCCTTGATGCAGACGGCCAAGTAATCACCAATTTAACCGAAGATGACGTGGTGTTTGTAAATTTTGACCCTCACTGTTTCCAGTATATTTTGAATGTTTTTAATGAAGCTTACCAAGATTTAGAGAAAACGGCCCATTTAAGCCCTCAATCTTCAGGTCATAATAAAAATTATAATGATGCTTTACACGTGTTAAACACCAAACCTGCAATAATTGTATTAAGAGAAGATCTTGACTTTTATGTCGTACCGCCAGTTAGTGGATTAAACGAAGAAAATATGAGATATTTGAAGCTCGAGGTTGGTGAACACCTATTAAAAAGTAAGTACGTGTTCTCCGGGTTGGGCTATGACATTAATGCTGCTCCTTCGGAAAATCATTTGGGTCCAGCAGAGCAGCACTTATTCGACATGTTATGTTCCTCAGGATTTGAGCCTACTAACAAATGGGGTAATCGGTCAATGGAACCATCCAAGTGTCAATTATTATCATTGCTGTTGGTAAGATTAAGAACCCAACCAGAACAGACCCCTCCAGATTCTCCAAATTTACAGCCCGTCACTTCAAATGCTTCTACCGCTTCAAGATCTAGATCTAGAATTGCTTCCCTTGCATCGAGTGCTTCCAGAGCTGCATCCAGGTCACTTTCTAGAAAGAGAAGTGACCATAATAATAATAAACTACTCTTATTTTGGCGTAAACCTGCCAGAAAATGCTGGTGGTCTCATGAAGAAGTTGAGGTTGCTGTAAGCGGACACCATTTCCCGGGTGTGACTGCTGAACAAGTTAAGGTTAAAGTTCATATGAGGAGGATATGGACTCTTGAAGTGTCTGTTGTTGGAGTACAGTAGGGATTGTAATATATAAAATTAATACACTAATCATTAGCTCGTGTCCTTGTACTTTGTCTCTAGCTCCCGCGATCTCTCCCCAGTAGCCCAGCCCAGCTCGCCCCACCACCGACTTTCGCGGTCCACCATTTCTATACGGACGCGTAAAATATTTCATTTATCATGTCCAAGTCTGAAAGAACACAAAACTACGAGAAAGAAAAGCTTCAACATACTCCTTGGGTGGAAAAATATAGACCCAAGAATCTTGATGATGTTGCGTCTCAGGCAAATACCGTTAAGGTGTTAAAAAAGACACTTGTATCTGCCAATTTACCTCACATGTTATTCTATGGTCCTCCAGGAACTGGTAAAACTTCTACCATCTTAGCATTAGCTAAGCAATTATATGGTCCCAGCTTATACAAATCCAGAGTACTTGAATTGAATGCATCTGATGAAAGAGGAATCTCAATTGTCCGTTCCAAGATTAAGAACTTTGCAAGACTAACGATTTCAAATCCATCCAAAGAGGACTTGGAAAACTATCCCTGTCCTCCTTATAAGATTATTATATTGGATGAAGCTGATTCCATGACAAATGATGCTCAGTCAGCATTGAGAAGAACTATGGAAACCTATTCTGGCGTGACTCGTTTCTGCTTAGTGTGTAACTATATTACTAGAATCATTGATCCATTAGCGTCCAGATGCTCCAAATTTAGATTCAAATCTTTAACCAACACAGATGCTTTATCTAGAGTTAAGTATATAGTGGACCAGGAAGGTGTTAAGGTGGAAGACGGAGTCTTGGAAGAAGTTTTAAGAATTAGTGGTGGTGATTTAAGAAAAGCAATCACTTACTTACAGTCTGCTACCCGGTTACATTTATCGGTAGAAGCGTTCAACATGGATGATGATATTGAAATGATGGACGAAGATGAGCAAGAGTCTGACAAAATTACCCTTCTGTCAATTATGGAAGTAGGAGGAGTTGTACATAACGATATCGTCGACAAGATAATTACCACAATAGAGTCAAAAGATCCATCGAAAATAATCACAGAGACAAAATTAGTTGTTCAACAAGGATACAGTGCTCAGCAACTCATCGATCAGCTACATGACAAGTTTATCTTGGATGATACAAGGGAATCGTTAGTGAAAAATCACATCTCTCAGCTACTTTTCACTACAGATAAAAAACTTAATAATGGTACAGATGAACATATCCAATTGTTGAATTTATTCTTACAAATAGCTAAAATAATCTAATAAACATTTGCAAATTCGTTACTTGGGGCCGTTATTTGGTGGTGCCATTCCTGGTGGAAGGTTCATGAATTGGTTACCTGGGGGTGGTCCTTGCATTCCTGGTGGGGGCATATTTCTCATCACATTAGGATCATTCATAAACTGGGGAGGGAACATTCCTGGTGGGAGCATTCCTGGTGGTAACATACCTGGAGGAGGCATAAATCCACTTCTTTGGTTGTCTTCGGAATTTTGATTCAGGTTGGATGGAGGTATCTGAGGACCTTGTCTATACTGAGGATAAGATTGGGGGCCATTTTGAGCTTGAGATGGAAGCCCTGGAGGTGGTCCATTACGTTGACCATTCATTTGTTGAATCCATGGAGGTAATTGTTGAACGTTGGAGCCTTTAACTTTAGGATCAGCTGGTGGTTTGCTCATGAGCGACATAAAAAAGGAATCATTGGCAGCTGGTGGTTTATCCATCATTCCAGGGGGGAAGTTAGGGAATCCCATGGGCATTCCTGGTTGCATTTGTAACCCTGGAGGCATTCTACTGTTCTGAGATTGACCTGGGTGTTGATGAGACTGTCCCTGAGGTTGGCCTGGTGGATGTTGTTGAGGTTGGGATTGAGATTGTTGAGATTGCTGAGGTTGTTGGTGTTGGGGCAATCCTGGAGGTGGTTGAATACCGGAAGATTGGACTGCAGGGTGACCTTCTTGTCCAGATGGGGTCACTTGTTGTTGGACTATTCCTGGAGGTTTGGATTCCGAACCACTTGGAGATCCGAAAAACCTTGAGCTTATACCTCCTTGAGCTGGTTTAGTTTCAGATGGTTGCTGCTCCACTGGAGGGGTAAAGAAAGAAGAAAATCTTGAGCTACCACCGGATTCAACCCTTTTTTCAGCCCTAGCTTCCGGAGCTTCAACAAAGGAGAAAAAGCTATCTACTTCATTATGTTGGGCCACAGGTTGAACGTCCACAGAAGCATCATATGTTGGATCATTCTTACGGCGCTGTGATTGTTTCCATCTTTCAAAATCTTCTGGAGTATCTCCCATCTCCATCTTCAAATTTTCATCTATGTCATTGTCTTTCCATTCTGGTTCGGGTTCTGGTTGTCCAAAATAATCACTGGGTTCGTTTCTGGCTTTTCTTCCTTCATATCCATTTTTACCAGAAGCATTATGTCTCTTGCTTGGTTTTACATTATTGGGCTTTCTTTTAAAATACCAGAAGTCTTTTGGTGGCATTTTATCTATCACTGAATCATCTGTTATGTGTCTCAATCCCATTAATTCTTCGATACTATACACGTTAACTTCACTCTTTTTGCTCCAAGAAAACAGATATGATCTTCTTTCGGCCTTTGGACTTCTTTGAGTCTCTGTTGGTTTAACTTCTACCTCAGGACTAGTCTCCTTGGCAGCTTTAGACATGGCCGAATCTAAAAGCTGCGACAAAATATTTGATTGGGGTACGTCTTGGTGGGGAGGTTCCTCATTGGTTGGTTGTTTTGATATTTGAACAATTGAAGGATCTGAAAGTAGTGGATTTGATTGAGGATCCACCATATTATATAGATTTTATTAATACTTAAGTTACTGGTAGTGTGGAAAATTTTTCTAAGGGTGAGGAATTGTGCGAAATCAGATCACACATAACTGGGGGCTAAATTAAGATGACTGAACCTACTTTGAATTTCCACATTCAGTCTGGACTAACTCAATTCAAAGTCCCCAATGAGTTGATAAGGAAAAATTTTAAGTCCATACAAAAAATTGTGGAAAAACAGCGGAAACAGACCGCCAGTGACATCTCCAATATAAAGAAGAATAGTACGATTCCTACCAGTATGAAACTAGAAATGATCCGAAAGATTATCAGAAGTTTAGAAGCAACAGAGAAGAAGCTTAAGGTGGCCATCAAGAAAGATGAAGAGTATAGATCTCGTTTGCTGGCAAGACTCGGCACTTATGAAGAATTAACTCAGTATATTATCAAAAGGGAGGATCCTAAACCAGCGGAAAACTCAGATAATGACAGTGACAATGATCTAATACTTGATAAGGACTCTGAAGATGGTGGGAATGACGTAAAGGAAGAACACAAAGAAGAAAAAGAAGAAGATATGGCATTAGACTTTCACAATACCAAGTTAATAAATTGGTATAGGACCCAAACTAACCTCCTTATAATTGATTACTTGATCAAGTCAAACTTAAGTTCGGGCTCTAGTCTTGGCTTGAAGCTCCTTAAGACCCTTTCTGCCACAAATCCAATTTACATGAAACTAATAGACTATGATTTATATGACAATTTCAACAAGGTATTCAAATCCATAGTGGAAAATCATGATCTCACGATGATAGAGTCCTGGTTCGAAGAAAATAGGGCTTCTCTCAAGAAAATCAATTCCAATTTGGAGTTTGAAATCAATTATTGTAAATTTTTGTCCTTCATAGAGCAGGGAAAGACAGATGAAGCTATTCAATATTCCCAAATTCATTTATCTTCAAGTGGTAATATCAAAACTTATCAGCCTAATGAATACGACAATTATCACAAGAATTGGAAAAAGCTCAAAGAAATCGGTGGTTTATTGGTTTATTTAGCAGTTAATGAGCACCAGACTAATTTATCAATGGCCTCCGAAATGATATCCTATTCCAGCGAAGCGGTCAAAAACTCTCCCAGGTTCCATGAATACGAAAAACTATTAAGTGATGATAGATGGGTAAGTCTTTCTGAGTGTTTTATTGAAAATTTTACAAAATTATACGGTATATCTAAAAATTATCCGTTGTTCATATACTTGAGTGCTGGTCTTTCAAGTTTAAAAACAAAGTCATGTTATTGTAATAATGAAAACACTATATTTTTGAAATCTCGTACCCAAAACTCCAATGCTGTGTCATTGAGAGATAAAAAGTACCGTGGACCAAATCACTACTATAAAATGTTGAATAAGATAAATCATTGTCCAGTTTGTTCTCCAGAATTGTTTAACTTAAGCAGAAACCTTCCTTATGCTCAGTTAATCACAAGCATCTTTAACAACCCGTATAAATTACCAAACGGAAACATTTATCCAATTGATAAACTATGTCCGAATCACGATAAGGCCTCAGAACTTATTGAAGTAGAAGACCCCTTGACACAGGAGAAATTCCTCATGAAAGAATGTGTGAGAGTATACCCAGCCTAGTCGGAATCAGACTCACTTTCATCTTTAACGACCCTCTTTACGAATGGCTCAAATATATACATCCTAGCATCTCTTTCTGCCGCTGGTTTGGTGGTATCCCTCTTTTCATTATTTGTACGTTTATGATGATACTCAGGAAATGCACTCCATTCAAACCTACCAGACTTTTCAACCTTATAGTTCTCGCTTTTAGCTAGAATCTTGATTCCCCATGAATTATAAGGTTCTCCTTCGAAAAGCGATAAAATTATTTTACCCGTCACATTATTCAACTCGTATCCTCCAAAATCACTATTATCGTTTATCAATCTGAACATCTCCTTACAATTTTGAATATACTTTAAGACCAATTGCTGGTGGTCTTTTATGTTTCTATCCACATCTTTCATACCTCTTCCGGTATGTGGAAAATTGAACATGATATAGTTCAATTTTTTATGTTTAAAAATACTGGTTGACCTACCTTTCTTGGAGTCCAATCTGAGACCAGATATGAGATTCGTTGCATCTATATCATGCAAAACTGTGACTCCTTCCCCAGCTAAAAATGCCAAATTCTCTTCAACGTTAGAATATTTTTGTTTAAGTTGCTCCAAAGAATCAAAACTGGTGGCCACTAAGTTCTTAGGGTCGATGTATTCCTGCTTCACTACTGACACAGCAAATGAAAAGTCTCCTTCTCCAACCAATAGAACTCGATCTCCGTGTTCAAATGGTATTAATGCTTTCTGGTTCACTACCTGGGGCTTCTTACTATTTCCCAGCTTGATGGACTTTTCTTTAAGTTTTTTCGCCTCCAAAGCTCCTTTAACCGTCTTCTGCTGCTTCTGCTTTACTCCTTCCAACACCGCATGACGCGCCAATGCTCCTTTAAGTCCCTTTTTATTGAGGTTCTTTCCACCTTGTTTCTTAGCCATAATTTCGCGATGCTCATCACCCAATTTATTCCTATAAATATTACAATAAATGAGAGAACTACATATGGAATGCCCTTTCTTCGCCAATGGCGAATTCACTTTCAGATGATACCGAAGCCTTCGAGTTCTGGGACTTGGCTTCATTGTCGGAGTCACTGGTATCGTATAAGTCTTCTTCTTCAGCGTTGGTCTGCATCATATTACTACTTTCAGAAGAACTTCTTTGGACATCAACAGGCTCTTCTTCTTCTTGTAAATCTTCTTCTGTCAATGGAATCAACTCCTCTTCAACTCCATCGTTGAATTCATAGAATAACATGAAGGTTCCGGGAGAATTCAATACTTCTTCTTCCGTTATAACGTACACAGATTCATCACTGATTCTCCACCATGTTCCTCTAAGCTTTCTGTAACATATATAATGACCATAGTTGTGGGTACCATGATGTGAAATTACTGCTTTCAAGTTGTATACCAATCTTGGGTCAACAAATGCTTTGACAGTATCTTCAGGCTCCGTATCTGGGGTTGCAACCGTTGAAGATGAGCCAGTCAGGGCCTCGTTATCGGACAATTGATCTGTTTCGTTGGCTTCTTCCATGGCAACATCAACATTTTTCTTTTCCTCCTGTGATTCTTTCAATTCTTGATCTTGTTTTCTAAATTCAAGCCTGGCATCCATATTAATATCATTTGGTTCAGCAACAAACGGGGTAAGATTCAATTGCAAGGGGAAAGATACCTTACTTGGGTTCTTAACAACCATATAAGTTCTTGGGTCAAACACTGATCTGTTGATATGGATGGCAAGAAGTGGAGCTGGTCTACTTAACAATATTTGTTTAGACTTTCTGGACTTCTTGGTCATTTGTTTTATCGTTAATTTTTCAAAAGCTTCGTCATTCACACAGTTTCGACTTAATTCTTCATCGATCTCCTGGAGTCTAGCTTTGAGTTGCTCGACGATTTTTTCATTAGAGCTGTTTTCAATCTGTTCCATTAAGAATGATTTGGTGTGTTCCAATCCACACCTATTACAGTTGACATCCTCGATGATTTCTGGAGTTGTCCAGTCTTTCATTAAATTCTCTAGTTCGTAGCCTGAATAATAGGAAGACTGGTTTGGTAAATTCAAACTCAATCCACTGATTACAGAATATCTCATACCACCAACTTCCCCACATGACAAGCAGCCAATTCTTTCTACCGATATACCGTCCACAGGAGTCACCAAATCAAGTGGTTTGACTTTGTGGTCTGCATCTATTAAATTAGGATCTACTTGGGAAGCAGGTACGTAGACGGAACCTAACTTTCCAAGTTCATTACATCCACTTATTGGATCTTTAATTATGGAACTATCGAGATATTTGTCTTCAGGTTTATCTGACTCTGGTTCAGGTGTTTGTAAGCCTGGACTGGTAGCCTTTTTGTACTCCTTCTCTACTAGGTTCATGACTAACTGATAAAATTCTTGAGCATCTTCTTGGTTATATCCAGTAAAGAAATTCTGTTTGGGGCCATTAGGCATTTTATTTAACAAATTCTTTGTTGAGAACTCTTTACTCCTAGCGCCATATTTCCCATTAACATTGTCTATTAATGTCTTTAAAGCAAATGTGAAAGGTAGCTTTGCCTTCCTTGGATTTAAAGTAGGAATTTCTTCCTGGTCAATTTGTACTTTATCATACAAATAGGTATCAATAAATGAAATTAAATGATTTGATGAGGCTAAAGACTGTATCACGGAATTCATAAAACATGTATTTCCTTCATTTGAAATACCACCTAGTTCTCCACCATTCTTCATGGCAAATTTTGACTCTTTTGATTGTCTTGTATTCCTACCAAATCTTCTTGATTGAAGGAATTTATAGTTGTTCATATTAAAAAAACTGTTTATGGATTGATTTAATTTATCAAATAATGAATAGTGATTATTAAGTAAAAAAATGGATACTAGAAGTATTGAAGAACTAGTGATAACTTTTAAATGAATGGAATTAATCACTTTCTGATAAACTTGACTGAAAAACAATTTGTGAAGACTTAATAAAATAATTAATGTAATAAAAAATGCAATATATAAACGGGATAACAATTTCATAAACGCAAAAATTTAATCAATAAATTTATGAGTTTACTTAAACGTTTTCACTTTATCCTTAAATCCAATAATTTACAACTTTGGCTTCAAGTAAAGAATAATTTTAATAAATTTTTTCACTTCCCCATTTTGTAAAAATCGCGAGAATCCAAGGCTGCAAAATCTGATACAAATCAAGTTTAGGTCTAGAAAATATTACATAAAATGCTATATAATTACAAAAATCTATAAAGGATGCAGACTTAACAAGGATTAGTTATAAATGTGAGACAATTTCCTTAATTGGTGAGGTTTTTCTCTACCCCAACCACATTTTAAAGGTCTGCCATTAAAATTTAAACCTGCTAATTGAACAATTGCTAAAGCAGCTCTTTCATGAGTGTCATATTTTACAAATGCACACCCTTTTTCAGGGTGAAATTTAAAGTCGATAATGAATCCGAATGATTGAATAATGTTGAATAATTCATTTTGTTGGGAAAAGTGGGAAATGTTTCCAATATAAACTGTAGTTTGCCAATTTGGACTTTCCCGTAAAACAATTTCATATGATTGATTCAAATTAGAAATTTGGTCTTTAGAATGGATATCCATCATTTCAAAGTTGTTTATGAGTTTGGTATATGAAGCACCAAACTGGTTCAAATCTCCAGAATTTTGTACTTCAATTGGTGAACTAACATGAGTGGTAGTACTTGATAAAGATGGGGAGGTAGCATAAGTACCTGATGATTGATTTGAAGTAAAAGACATCTGACTTGAACTGTTAGGATTTGTATGAGGATTTATAAGCGACAGAATTGGTTGAATTGGAGGAATTGATTGAAGTGGATTAACTGATTGAATTGGAATTTGTTGGTTAATAGATAAGTTTTGAATGTGTAAAGGATTCGAATTGGTGTTGGGGGGCAAGTTTGCATATAAAGATGCAGCATTTAAATGGCTTAATTGATTGGGGGAAGATACTGGAATTATATTCTTCTTTTTTGGGTTTTGTTGTTTATGAGATGCCCAATTACATCTTATGGTTCTACCTAAAAGTCTTTGACCATTCATTGTATTAATTGCCATTTGTGCATCCTGGAAATTAAGAAATGTTACAAATCCATAACCTCTTGACCGGGAAGTTTGCATATCCCACATTACATGAGCTTCCCTAATGGATTTAAAAGGTTTGAAAGCTTGGTAAAGAGATTCATCATTAATTTCCCGACTTAAATCTCCCACAAATACATTAAATACTGGTTCAGAAGATTGAACTGAATTTGCATTAGACGAATGGTAAGCCCATTTGACGGTGATTTTAGTTTCAAAAATTTCTTTATCATTCATTGATTCTAATGCATTTGATGCATCAATTGAGTTGAAATATTCAATAAATGCATAATTAAGTCCAACCTTATTCTTGTCACTTAAAATTTTAATTAGTTTTATTGAACCAAACTTGTTGAAAAATTCTGACAACCGTTCTTCATCAACAGATTTATGTAAAGAAGCCACATATAAGATCTTATTTGATATTTCTCTACCTCCATTTAATGCATTGGCAAATTGTTTAGTAGAACTTTCATTTGGTTCACGTTTCTTTTCGGTGGAATCAACAGATGAACCCGTCAGTGCCTCATGTGAAATGTCCCTCGGTAAGGTAGAAGACGGAGGGATTTGAATGGAGGTGGATTCATGGGTGGAATTGATTGGGATATGGTTGGATGGGGTTGACATAATTGAAATTTTATGGTGGGAAGATGGTGATGATTTGGTGGTATAATTGGGAAATTAGGTAAGGTAAATTGTCAAGAAATTTCAATACTGGAAAAAAATTTATCAAATGTCCACACCAAACACAATAGGGTTATTTTTTTTTTTATAAAACTGGAACTCCACTACAATTGTCAATACAATTGAATCAATTTTTAGCAAATGGGGAAATCAGAAAATATTCCTACCCCTAAAAATCGCTGGCTAAATACACACTTTAATGAGCCGAAAAGGTTAATAAAGTCTGGAGTAGAAGCTAAGGTAAAAATTGCCGAAATTAATAAAAAGTATATTTAATTAACAGTTTATTTTTTACAATTAATTAAGAGATTTTAATTTATTTAAATAGATTTTAAACGGCATCAAAAAGCCGTTTTTTTATGCTTGTTATTCCAAAGCTGGTTATTCCTAATTTCACTGACAATGCGAAAATTTCGTAATTTATAAAGAATTTTTAGTCGAGAACTGTTTGGATCTATTATATTTATGTAAGGGGTACATGATAATTGTACAAACACAAATCCTATTAGCATATGAAACTTTTAAACATTATAATTTCAAATCCTGTTGATATAAAGCCTATAAAAAATCGGCTTGAAACTCTAAATTGGTTAAATAAAAATTATAAAGTTGAAAAATTTCACCTGAAATCGGTGATCTTTACCACCTTAAAAGTCGAACAATTATATGAATTAGATGATTTAAAATCACTTTATGATATACAAATTGATGAATATGATGTTACGGACGAGTTACTGGGTCTGCAAGCTATGACAGTTAGTGAAGTAGTGAAACACTTCTATAAGCACAAGGGGCTAAGTTTCAAGGCTCATCTACAAGATGTGATTCCAAGACGGTGGATCGTTTATGAACCAATGGTTTTGTTCAATAGCGGTACATTTGATGATTCGGCATGGGAACTCGAGTTTAGCACTTATGATCGGGTAGAATTGTTCAAGTTTGTACTCGATAATTGTTTCCCTAAACTAACCCACATGGCTATAAATCGGCCCATAGACAAATGTGATGTTATGAGAGTACCAATGAATATTCTTCCGTTGTTTGGAGATTTTGGACCACAGATTTCAGAGGCTCGTTTACATCACCCCACAAAACAGGACTTTGATGAAGCATTCTGGTGCCATACCACCCAGAATGGAATTCACCAAACCTGGGCTCCCATGTACACCATGTTCTCCCGAGGAAATATCAAGGAGAAGAAGAGACTACTTGATAACTTCAAGTCTCTCGAACACACGTGGATTCTCGATCTCTACGCTGGAATTGGATATTTCTCTCTTTCATACCTTAAGAATAACGGCAAATTGATATGCTGGGAGCTAAATCCATGGTCAATCGAGGCGTTGGTCAGAAACTGTACCAACAACCACTTCAAGTATAAATTAAACGACCCAACTTTTGACCAAGACACACAAATCTACATTTTTAATGATAACAATGAAACCTCGATATCCACCTTCACGGACCTTTTCAAGATTCCGGTTCCGATTAGTCATATAAATTTAGGGCTTTTACCGTCTTGTAAGCAGTCGTGGCCGTTGGTAAACCAGTTTCTTGCCCTAACGGGCTCGCAATCTGTTATTCACATCCACGAAAACGTTCATAAAGATAGTTTTGACACATTTTCCCAGGAAATTTGTCAATATTTCCCAAATTCTAAAGTAGTTAGTATCAACAAAGTCAAAACATTTGCCCCCGATGTTTGGCATGTTGTATTTGACGTAATTGCATATCATTAATATATACCAAATCTCGGACCTGTCAAATCATCAAATCTCCGTCAAACTCCGCGATAAACTCTCGCATGACAGGTTTTTAGGAATTTTCTCATCCCCATCACTTTATGGAAAGAAATTCGACAAGTGACGTGTCTAGTGAAGCCACCCGGTCTCATATTAGTGATTCTGGCTTGGTAGACGTTTCGGAGGATCAAGTAGGACTCCCGAGTCAGAAACAACACGAAGATGAACCACCTTATAGTATATTTACATTAAAGGAGGTATTTCTTCTAGGGTTATTCATAAGTATTAATGGTCAGCTTTCAGTTTCTTCTAACTCATTATATTTCCCAGTAATTCCAATCGTTTCAGATGACTTTAATGTGTCTACCACCATGGCAAATTTATCGGTGGTGATTTATTTAATTTTTCAGTCTACCACTCCTATGATTTTAGCAGGGTTGGCCGATAGATTTGGAAGGAAACCAGTACTTCTGGCGATGAATTTATGTTTCATTGGAGTTTGTATTGCATTGTCTCAAGTAAGAGTATATTGGGCTCTTTTGGTACTAAGATTCGTCCAAGCAACTTCTGTTGCAGCTACTATTTCCATAAGTTATGGGATGGGAGCTGATTTAACCCCCAAAAAACATAGAGGGGGGTTCAACGGGTTTATTAGTGCTGTTGTACTAAGTGCTCAGGCGTTTGGGGGTTTAATAGGTGGTGGTTTAGCATCTCGATGGAGTTGGCCTGGTATATTTGTATTTTCTGCTATTGCCGGAGGGGTGGCCCTTTTAGGTACAGTTTTCATCTTACCTGAGACAAATAGAACAATAGTCGGAAACCAGTCTATCAAATCTCCAAAGTTTTATCATAACCTGATAACAATCAATTTACCACGAATTAAGTCCAGATTAAATGGTGATACTTCAACTATAATTCCAAGACGAGAAGGAAACTTACTTTTAAGTGCCATTAGGATTTTCTTTACGAGAATGATCTTTTTCACCATGTTACCTGCGGGTATTGCATTTGCCAACTGGACTGTATCCATGACATTATTATCAACTCAACTTCAAGAAGACTATAATTTTAGCGAAATAAAAATTGGACTTGTATATCTTGTTCCTGGATTTGGATCCATGTTAAGTTCAATTTGGAGTGGGATCCTTTTAAATAAGAATTTCAAGAGAAGGAAAGCACAACATGACGCTAAGGGATTACCAGAGAGCGAGTTTAATCTTTTAAAGGTCAGATCAGAATTCACTTCAAGATTAGTTATGCTTCATGTGGCAGGAGCTTTAACTTTTGGGTGGTGCCTCGAATATAAAACAAACTTGGCACCCATACTTATTGCCCATTTTGTATTCTCCTTTTCCGTTGCGTGGTTCTTGAATATAATGCAAACAATTTTAGTGGATTTATATCCAAGTCAAAGTTCAGCCCTGTCCAGTTGTTTAAACTTAATGAGAGGTATTATCAGTGCCGTTTTTGTTGCAGCCCAGGAGAAGATGATTGGTTCTTTAACAATTGGAGGATCTCTAACATTAACCACTGGACTTTGTGTTATTGCCTTTATCACTTTCAAGGTTCTCTTATACTTTGACTTGAAAAAACCAAAACCTACTAGCGAAGAGAAATAATTTAAATATTTAATATATGCATTAATAGAGACACTTGTTTGATTGTTTGGGGCAGAAGAGTTATCCAAGGGAATACAAAAAAAAACAAATGAGCGGTACGGGAATCGAACCCATGTCTCCTGCTTGGAAGGCAGAAATGTTAACCACTACACCAACCGCCCTATAACTACCAAATAGAGGTACTTTTGTCTCTTGGAGGTATCTAAGAAAACAAAAACCCTTTTTACTTGTTGTATTGATCTTCTGGTGCCTTAATACTTCTCCAATATACTAACACAGCTCATACCTTTCTATAAAACTAGTCAATCACTTAATTCGCGGTCTGCATCCCGAAATACCAAAACTCAACTTCCCTCACGCCCACATCACATCGCCTCCCAACGAACGTCACCAAAATCTAACCTTCCCATTCCCAAAACAGGTTCCTTCCGATGTATTTCCAAGTGTCTGTGGTACAATTTCATCAATCTTAGTAGCTTCGGCCCCAAATATCCCAAGCCTACTTCGCGATTAAACTATCGACAGAATTACATACTATGCCTAGATTAGAGAATTGGGAGATTAAAAAGTACTGGGAGGTGTTCCAGGGATTGAAACCAACCGACAATAAGTTAGGAGGTGACCGAGTATCTCCAATACTTAAGAATTCCCGATTGAGTGATGATAAATTGTCTAAAATTTGGGAACTTAGTGACATTGACAACGATGGTAAACTTGATTTTGAAGAGTTCTGTATCACCATGAGATTGATTTATGATTTGGTCAATGGCAATCAAACGGTTGTTCCTGAAGAATTGCCTGGATGGTTGATTCCTGCGTCCAAATCCCATTTGATTCAAGCTAATAAGGCCATTAATACGGGTGGAAGTTATGAAACTCCTGACTCCACGGAAGAAGATGATGAATCGCTTTCTGATGATTTTGATTGGTATATATCTCCTACTGATAAGTCATCATATGAAGCTATCTATAACTCAAATAGTGATACTTATGGAAGGGTCAAATTCGATTCTTTAGATGGATTATATAATTCTTTGACTAAAGTACCAAAAGCCGATATATCATCGGCCTGGAACTTGGTTAATCCCAAATCATTCGAAACAATTGATAAGGACCAGGTATTGGTTTTTTTACATATCTTAAATCAAAGAGAACACGGAAAAAGAGTTCCAAGAGGTGTACCAGTTTCTTTAAGAGCAACCTTTTCTAAAGAACAGCCAAATTATGATTTAAATTCTGTTTCGGTCAACAAACCTTCTAAACCATCTACAACCGGTCCAAAAGGGTTCGCCAGTGACTACTTGAGTAAGATTGGTCAATCTAATACTGTTAAAGAGTCAGGTACTGATTTCTCTGCAACTGAAGGAACAGACTGGGAAGAAGTCAGATTAAGAAGAGAATTGACTAATCTTGAAGATTTATTGGCTAAGGCAAAGAACGAAACCGCCAGTGATAAAAGTCAAAATGATGAATTAACGATAATTAAACACGAATTTGAATTATTATTAAATTATAAAGAAGAAAAGTTAAACAAGTTGTCTTCGGGTAAATTTGAGAGTAAAGATTTAAGTGATGTTAAGAATGATGTTGACTTAATTGAAAGTCAAGTTAATACATTACAAGAGTTTTTAAAACAAAAAGAAGCAGAATTAACGAGTATTAAAAGTGAAATCAACTCATTAAAATAAATGGACGTATAAATATGTATATTTCTAATAAAGTTTAAGGTTATCATAGTATACAAGATGAAAATTGACAAATGGGTAAAAATTAATGCAAAATAGTATGTTAAATTTATTTTTTATCACCTTTGTCTTCAGGTTCAGGTTCTGGCTCTGGGATTGGTAATTTAAAGTTTTCTGGTGTATCGTCTCTACCTTCACCAACTTGTTCCCAAGCGGAATGAGGAACAGTGAAACTTCTAGAAGCTTGAGTTAATTCTAATGGTTCATAAACCACTCTTTTCTTTTCTTCATCGTATCTAACTTCAGTATAACCAGTAGTTGGGAAATCTTTTCTTAAAGGATGACCTTCAAACCCATAATCGGTCATAATTCTTCTTAAATCAGGGTGACCTTCGAAGAAAATACCAAACAAATCATAGGTTTCTCTTTCATACCAATTAGCACCTTGAAATAATGGTACAATAGATGGAACCGGACTAATTTCATTTGCATAAGTTTTAACTCTAATTCTTGAATTATAACGAACGGATAACATGTTGTAGACCACATCAAATCTATTTGATCTTGAAGGATAATCAGCGGCTGTAACATCCATTACTGATTTAAATTGAGCAGATGTATGATATTTTAAAAATGACATTGTAGGTAATAAAGCTGAAGGAGCTACATAAATGGTTAATTCATCTTTCCACACAGAAAATTGTTGAATGTATTTGGGCATACAAGACATAATATATCTACCAAATTTATGTAATTCTTCCGAAGTTTCTTTGTATTTATCGGCTGGATTCACTAATGGAACATGATTCTCAGTTGGTTTCCTTCTAGGTAACGTATCTAAATCGGGTAAATCTTCTCCCACATTATCAACCAATTTTCTAGTTGAATTTTGAAATAATCTTTTACCAACTAATCCAGTTATTGGCCTAAAATTTGTATTAAACCTTGGTCTTAACATTTGTGATTTTTTCAATCTCATATAATTTTATTTCCTGTCGCTTCGATTGGCCAACCAGGCGGGCCGCGCACGACCATAACCTACCACCAAAATCTAAGGCATTGGCTGGAAACTCCTTCTGGCGTGTACCGCCCAGGACAGGTTTCCTTCACTGGGCCACGACTTCCTGGGGGTAATTACATCGGCCCGGTATACAATAAGGGCCTTACGGTTCCGTGCAGGTTCCAGAATACTCGACACGTAGATTAATAGCCATTTATAAATAAGGAGTAACAATAACGGCAATATTTTTCAATATTTTTTTAGTTAAATAAGCTTGAGAAATAAAGTTTTATCATATCTAACCAAAAGTTCTAGACTTTTATCAATAAATTATCAGTACTGACGGTTTTTATTTTTTAGTAAAACCGGCATAATCGACGTATTTATTGGACAGATAATTTTACAAACCAATCCCACGAATTTTTAATTTGGAGTTTAAAGTTAATTCAAAGGTTTTTCCGGAACCACTAATCGGAGTAAAACTCTGGATAAATTATTTTTAGTATCTTATGATATAAAATCTAATTCATAATGAAATCAATAAGGGGTAAAAGACAACGTAGGAGTTACAGTTGTGGACCATGTAAGATGTTAAAAATTCGATGTGATTTAAATTTACCTTGTTCTTCTTGTATTAAATTTAAACGAGAAGATAAATGTAGAGAATCTCCACCAAATCCTCCAAGTCAAACTGAACTTCGAATTATTAAGGAGAGAAAGGAAAGAATGAAAAAACGGAAATCAGATATGAATAAATCTGAAGTTATTAAATCAGATTTCTCCGAATCTCCTAATGATGAATATCCTCATCCACATTTACTCCATAATATGGCCTTACCAAATTCAAATTTTACCTTCAATTCAAACCCAAATTTAAATCAATTTTCAATTTCAAATCAAATTCAACCTCCTCCAATACTAGCCCCATTAAATTATCCAGTTTTTTCAAATATTTTACCCTTGAATACCTATAATCTTTCGATTCATTCAACTCGTCAATCAGCCCTTGTTCCAACCACTGATACAAAAGCTTATGATGAAATAATTGAGTTCTTTAAGAAGAAGAATATGGAATATTCCTTTGATGACAAAGACTGGACAACCTTACATTCCCATTACTCGTCTTCTGGCTTGTACATGTTACACGATCAAATTAAAAAGGAGTCTAAACAAGAAAGTATCTTGGATAAATCTGATGTTAATCTTCTTAAAAAAATCTTTCCTACTACCGATAAGGTCTGTAGATTATTCATAGGCCATTTTAAATCTTTTAAAGAAGATTTAATGGATATTGTGGATTATGTAACAACTTTAAAATTGGCTATTTCCTTTAGTAACTTATTACAAAAAGCTGAAAATGACAAAGACTTGGTCATTGACACGTTTGTTTATCGACTTATATCTATGAGTCTTTTGGTTTTTGCTAGTGGGAAGTTATTATATCCTGATTTGATCATCTCAAATGAGTATAATCATCAAGAACTCATTCATGCATGGGTTGCTATGAGTAAAAGGTTTAAAGAGAATCTTAAAAAAACTGATACTTTAGTAGATATTGTGTTCCTCATGTGTTGGTACTTCCAGATTGATAATTATTATTTCCAAGAGAATATGTTGCTGGAAAATCACTTTGAATACAATAATTTATTGTCTAATCTTCTTTTCAACAAGGAATACATGGTTAAGATCATAAATCGTGATTTTGAATTCAAAGGCTCTACTGAACGGGAAAAAGCTGAATTTAGAATTGTTTTAAGATGCTGGACTAAAGTCAGACTCATTGAGTTGAGTGTGTTATACTTTCAATACAAGTCATCTTTGCTTCGGTCAAATAACGTGTTGAAAAAATCCATGATACCTAATGATGAGCTCCTAAACCATTTATATGGTGATAAACTTAGTGGGGTTACAGACGATATAATGAGAACATCTTTGGAGATTGCTAAAGAGTACTTTAATCAGTTCAACACCTCTTTAGATACAACTCCATCTTTGATTCAGTTGATCAGATCATATCTCAGAGTTTATTCGGGAGCACACAAAGCAGTTGGAAAGGAAGTTGAAAAGTATCAAGAAGAGGTTTTAAATGGAAGAATACCCGAGATTAACTATGGTGCCATCCACTTTTTCTATAGAAGTGAAATGCTTAAATTTGTTACTGTAAAATGGTTAACTTTACTCAAAATTGAAAAAGGGTATTTCCCTTCTTTAAGATTTACCTCCTATTTAACGTCAATGTTCACAATAGGAAATCATTATATGCATTTAGATGATGTCATAACTGAACAATCCAAAGGAAAAGACAATTTATTAAATTGTATGACCCATTATTTCTCTCTTCATCCAATTCATTATGTGAGTCATTCAACTGTATTATTACAAATTTTCTTAATGGTTTTCAAAGGATTTATTTCCAATGATGACTCAAATAAAATCGTGGATTTGAAAAGATTATATGAAAGTGTTCACAAACGATACTCAAGATACTATAAGAAATTCAGTACCGATCTCGAAAATTCTTATGCAAGCTTGATACCACTTTATAATATATCAATAACTTATATGAAAATATTGGATTCCATGCAAACAGATTTAATTAAACCCAATGATAAAAAATCAGAAGATCAATTTTATCAATTATTAAACGAAAATTTACCAAAATTTAATTCTTTTGTCGATATGTACTTTGGATGTAAGAGTACATTTTTGAACTACTTACACAAACTTTGGGCTTTATTTGGATTTCTCAGCTCAAATGATAAAAACACATCAATTAGAATCACTGAAACGCATTACTTAAATAATGATTTAATATTCAACTACGTTGATAAATTTGTGGGTTTTGGTGTTGATGATCAAAGAATTGAAGAATATCTCAATGTTGTGGTAAAACCTAGCTTATCTATTTCAGAAAGCTAAGCCTATTTTTTATATTTTGTAGATTTAGACGTTTGTATTTATAAGACTTTATTAATTGTTTTTGTATGTTTTTGAGCCCTCCGATGTAGATCATTTTAGATTATGCATAGACCCTTTTCGCAGCCATGATTTGCGAAATTTGCATATTTAGCATCAATAATAGCTAGAAGAATTAAAGAGAGAAAAAGAATCTCAAAATTAATTGATTCGTGCTGGCAATTTTCAAGCTCGAGTAAAATGGTTAGACATACTGAAAAAACAGAATAGATCTTAAAGCACAATTGAGCTTACTGGGAAACTCAACATCTATAAGCAAGAAGACATAGAATCTTAACAAGGATCCGAGCTTAGGAGCCAAAAAAACCCTTCATCCACTAAAGCATTTTAAAGCCTTTTATACAAATATTTCTCTATAACTGGGTTCAACCAAAAAAAAAGAAAGGATATAAAAAAATAATGAAGGAAGCGAGGTTCGAACTCGCGCGGAGAACCCTCCAACAGATCTTAAGTCTGCCGCCTTAGACCACTCGGCCATCCCTCCAATTGTTGACCAAAAACCGGCTTGAAAACTCGCGAACGACTAACCAAAAACCTTATATGCAGGAACAAAAATAGAGAAAATTTTACATTAATATATAATTTTACATTAGGTCACGATTTTCATAATGTTCGATAGCTTTCAATTCAAATTGTCAGTCTTCCTTTACTCGATGTCACAGTATTATTATAACAAACAGCTAATTAAAATTCTTAATAGCGAGGACTTCAATAAAACAATACGACTACAAGATGATGAAAGGGACTATGTCTTTAATAGCCTTTGTACTGATCATTAGTAGCTTGATCAGTGTTGCTGTGGCAGACTGCTTCGTGGTTTATACGAAGAACTATTATGAATTCATCAAACATAGGTGTTACTTCGATGGTTGCAGCCCTAGTGCTAAAGAATGGATGATTTCCCGCTACACACGAGACATTTTGCTGCACCCACCCTTTTCCATCCCCAACCTCTTTGCACGAAACCAATAATTTTAACACGCAGACACTTGAGGGTTTTTTATTACCATATGGTAATGTTTCCTGATTACTAGAATAAACTAACGTCTCTTAGGTAGCTTTACATACTATTTCGACCTCTTTAGTTAAATAGTCAATGTGATTTAGTTGTAAAAAAAAAAAGTTATAAGCAGGAACAAAATATAAAAAGATCAAGTTTCCTAGCCTCCAGGAGAATGATGTACAGCAGTAAACCGATTTCCCGAATAAGCAGCAACAACAGTGTACCCACTTATCAATTTTCCTAGCAATTCACCACTCATTTATGTAGTTATTATAATTATAATGAATATGTGTTGGGTGCAAAAAAAGTGCACAGAAATATATCCAATTTTAACCAAACTTTACACCGAAATATCATATGAAACGGCTGTGATTATAAATCGTAAGCTGTCCTTATCAACCAAAGATAAAGCAAGGCGAATTAAGCTCTTTGAAGGTTATTTTGAGTAGCTGGCCAAATTCACATGCAAAATACCACACGTGACCAGCCCATCAGATAAGATAAATTGCAGCAATGGCCCAATAATTCACTACAATATGATTAATATTTCATCTTCACCTGCTGAACAACCAATTAAAACTGGTTTAACCAAAGAAGAATTGATTGAACAATTTAGAAATGAGCACATAGAATTAGTGGGATTGATTGTAGAATTTGAAGAGAGTGATGAAATAATTGAATACTCCCAAGATCTTGAAAATCCACCACAAGAATTACACTTGGTGATACCTGAATATTTTACTTATCATATGACATTAAAGTTTAGATGTAATTCAAGACAATTAAAAGATTTAACATATCATCAAACCGTCAAAAAAGGAGGAATTGTCATGAAGAGTAGAAAAGATTTAATCCTTGAAAAAGCTGAAATCAATAATGAATCAAATCCATTTCACATCGTAAAATTACCTCCCGATCAATTACCCGGGGGCAGATTTATAAGAGGTACTTATCCAGCTAAATCAACTATCAGTGAAATTACAGGACCAATTTTCCACCTCGATTGGAAAATTCAAGTCCTGAAAAAAGGCTCTAAGCCATATTTAGTTAGTTAGGTCGTTTATAGTGAATAAATCGTTCCTGGCCTGTGAGTGGTTGCGGTCAGGTGACCAAACCCGAAATGGTCTCAAGACACATTTTGTGTGACATTTGAGATAGGGATGTAGAATCATTCTTTTTTCTAAACTTTACCACTGCATTTAAATTATATATTAGAAGTTACCTAGAATGAGTTCACCAAAGAGACGGATGGAGAAAGATGTTATGGATCTAATGATGAGTGATCATGATGTTCAATTAATTGATGATTCAATTCAACAAATGTATGTAATATTTAAGGGACCAGTTGATACTCCTTATGAAGGGGGTACCTGGAAAGTTCGAGTTGAATTACCCGATCAATATCCTATGAAATCTCCATCTATTGGATTTTTGAATAAGATTTTCCACCCAAATATTGATGAAAGTTCGGGTTCGGTTTGTCTTGATGTTATAAATCAAACTTGGTCTCCAATGTTTGGTTTATTAAATGTATTTGAAAATTTCTTACCTCATTTATTAAGATATGCTAACCCGAGTGACCCTTTAAATACTGATGCTTCCAATCTTATGTCCCAGAATGAAAAATTATATAATGAAAAGGTGAAAGAGTATGTTCAAAAATTTGCTAAGAATATCTCGAATGAAGATAGTACCAACCATCCAAATAATGATAATGAAGATATTGAAGATGAATTGAGTGATGTAGGTAGTTTATCTAGTGATGACGAAGACGATGATATTGCTGGCGATCTTGAAATTTGAGTCATATTGCATGTTGATGAATACATAGTGAGAAAAGCAGCTCTTCCAGGACTATGCCCGGGACTTTGGTACCCACCCTTTTGGTACCACACCCCATTGGAACACACCCCCTTATTACACTCCCACCTCTTCCGTCCTCTCTCGCAGTCAAAATGCGGGATCTCAACTCCCTTTTAGCAACCACTTTATTCTTTCCAAATGACTTTTAAGAAATCATTGGAGATGTCCAGAATTCACTCAATTGGACAAAGATACTTTAGTTCAGTTGAAGCCATTAAAACATTGAAGAATCCAAACTTATTTCAAACTCAAGGATACATTAATGGTAGATTTGTAAATAGTAGTGAAAATTTAACATTTGACGTTACAAATCCTTCAACTTATCCTAAACCAGAATCGTATATTGGTACCATCCAATCTATGACTACAGAAGATTTCAATAGTGCAATCAATTCAGCACAAAATGCCTTCATTGATTTCAAAAAAACAACTGGTGCTTATCGGTCTGATTTATTAAGAAATCTTTATGAACTATTCCTTGACAATCAGGATGATTTAGCTAAATTAATAGTCCTTGAAAATGGTAAACCTTATGGTGATGCTTTGGGAGAAGTTAAGTATGCTGCTGGATTCTTTAAATGGTTTGCAGATATTGCAGCCACTTCAACCGGGGAAATCATTAACTCCATGCTGAATGATAAGAGAATTCTTTCTTTTAAACAACCAATTGGAGTATGTGGCATCATGACTCCTTGGAATTTTCCTGCCGCTATGATAACCAGAAAAGTAGGTGCTTATGTAGCTGCTGGATGTACAGGGGTAATAAAACCTGCTAGTGAAACTCCTTTTACTGCTTTAGCTATGGGCCATCTTCAAGAACAAGCAGGATTTCCTGCTGGGGTCATCAATATATTACCATCTGCTAATTCTGCAGAAGCAGGTAAGCTTTTATGTGAACATCCTACCATCAAAAAGATCTCTTTTACTGGTTCAACAAATGTTGGAAAATTATTAATGTCCCAGTCCGCTTCCACCTTGAAAAAACTTTCATTTGAGTTGGGAGGAAATGCTCCATTTATTGTATTTGAAGATTCCTCTATTGATGATGCTGTTTCAGGTGCTATAATGTCAAAATTTAGAAGTAGTGGCCAAACATGTGTTTGTGCCAATAGAATTTTTGTACACGAATCTATTCATGATGAATTTACTGAAAAGTTGGTTGCAAAACTTGAATCCACTGTCAAATTAGGTGACGGGTTGGGATCAGATGTAACACACGGTCCAGTTATTCATGATAGGTCATTTGCTAAGGTAAGAAATCATATTGACGATGCTGTTTCTAAGGGTGCAAAAATAGTATTTGGTGGAGAACCACGCCCTGATTTAGGAGAAAACTTTCACGATTTAACAGTCATGACAGATGTTTCGACCGATATGTTGATATCCCAAGAAGAGACTTTTGGTCCCGTGTGTCCAATTTTTAAGTTCAGCACAGAAGAAGAAGTCATTAAGTTAGCTAATGACACAGATGTAGGATTGGCGGGGTATTTCTACTCTAAAGATGTTAGCAGAATCTTCAGAGTAGCAGAAGAACTAGAAGTAGGTATGATGGGTGTGAACACCGGTGCTATATCTGAATCTTCTCTTCCATTTGGTGGTATCAAGCAATCTGGATTTGGAAGAGAGGGATCTATTTATGGTATTGATGATTATATGGTAATAAAATCCATGGTTATCGGTTTATAAATCTTTTTTACAATTATTTAATATACACTTTTACATATTTATATCCTGGTTTCCTGGGTTTATCACCACATCTGGGTATGAGACACCTTCAAATTGTCCTCCAAATGAACCAGAAAATTGAGTAGGAAGCTGTTGATGTGAGTTGCCTACTTGCAGAGGTGTTGGTCTGGATTTGTAAGCTGAAGTATCTAAATTTTGAACTTGCAGTATATCGTCAACCTGTACGTTTTTAATATTAACCTTTACTTCTGAATATGGACTTGGGTTTAACAAAAATTTGCTGGTGGGCAAATCCTTCTGTAAAGAAGCAAGAGCTTCACGTCCAACTACATTAACATCTTGTTTATTTTGGATAGATTCGGACATTTTTGAGTTAAGTGCCAGTACTTCATCTTGAGTTTTAGTACTGTATTCACTGGTTATCTTGTTTAAATCGGCCTTGAACTGTTCCACAGGAAAATCATCTTGTTTGATTCTAGTAGACTCATCAGAAGACTTGTGAAGCAAAGCATCTCTCATTAATTCTAACTGTTCAGCATACTTGGTGTAACCAATACTTTTATACGTCAAGGTTGAAAGACCACCTTCATCAGAAATTCCCACATCAACAGAAGAAAATGCATTGGCAAACCGCTCTCTAGGAAATTCATAAGTCGTTTCACCAAGCGGCATGTTATCTTTCAAAGAATCATCGATTCTTTCTCCAAAGGAAGCCATTTTGTTGATATTCTTGGAACGCGAGAAAATTTAGTGAGAAAAACTGGCTGCGAATTTTGGGGTTCGTCATATTTGATACAGTGATTACTATAATATACAAAAGTCTTTAAGCTTGGTTAGCTTCCATGAGTGATTCTTCAATACCATCTATGAGGCTATCTATCTCATCCACTTTTAATCCACAACTCAAGCTGATCAATTTTCTATACTTATACATTCTTTCGTCTACGCCGTAATTTTTTATCTTGGTAGTTAAATCATTCAACAATTTTGACCTGTTGATTTGAAGTTCTGTTAATTCTATGGCAAGTTTAAATTTATTATCATTCTCACTTCCTTCATCATCTTTCATGTTTTCTTCATTATTTGATATCAAGTTTGCCAATTTGAATGCTTGAGATTTTTCAAGAGAATTAATTAATGTACTCTCATGAACTTTAGCTTCCTGATTTTGGAACTTAGAAAATTCTTCGATATTCTCATTTGCTTCTGATAAAGAAGAAAATCCTTCAATGCCGATTTTTGACAAGTTATAAACTATTTTGTTGGAAATATTTTCTTGTATCATTTCTTTCTCATTGAGTTGTGCTTTTAAGCGTTCCTCTTTCTCAGCTATTTTATCGATTGACTTTTGGTAGTTCGAGGTTAACGACTTTATTAATTGATTGAACATAGAAGGAACATCACCAGTTGGCAATGTCCCTATGGTTTCACTAAGATGACCTTCATCATCAAGTTTTGGGGGCTTTACATTGTAATGTTGAATTCTGTTCTCTTGTGTTGCCGAATCTGAATTATTGCCATCCAATGTCATTGGCGTGCTCTCCGCCGTTCTTTCAGATATAACAGCAAGTGGTTTATGTGATAAAAAAGAATTACTTTTAGACGCTTGTTTAGGAGTTGACATGGAGTCAAAGTGCTTTATTGAGTCGAGGAAGATATTTTCTTTGTCATCATCCACTGGATTTTTCAATAGTTGACTAAGTTGTTCCTTGTCTACTCTTACTTTATTATGGTCATCATCATCATCATCATCTTGCACAGTTGTTCTCTGAGTGTCTGGAGTTTCGAGTCGAGAAATTTTCGGCCTAGGTGGAGTAGAAGTACTTCTTCCTGGTTCTTCAGTATTTTCTTTAGAAGAAAGGAGATCTCCTTCCATGATCAAAAATTTAGCTGTTTCTTGGTTAACATTATATAAATCATCTCTTGCATCATAACTCAATAAGAACTTAACAAGTTTAGAACATCCAGCTTTAGCAGCTAAATGCAAAGCTGTATCTCCATTAACATCTTGATGATCAAGAACATTATTGAGTAAATTAATTGTTTTACTAGAAGTATTTTGATGGGTCATAGAAGATAACTTATTTAAAATTACACCCAAATAATACCTTAAGCTTTCGTACTTGGAGCCAACTTTGGAAAATTGACATAAATAGTGTAACGGAGTTCTTCCATTAATATCAGTATTAATAAGACATATTTCCAAATCGTCCAACACCTTTGGGAAATTTTTTAATTCATAACAGTTATTGAACGAGATCAACTTTGACAACGGGTTTAGCCCGTAATTATTTACAACCAAAGGATTGGCACCTTTTGTGATCAATAAGTGAATCATGATATAGTGCCCAATAGAAGATGCCCAATGCAATGGAGTATGTCCTTCGTCATCTATGGCTTCATTAATATTAAAGTCATATGGTGGGTTATGTAAGAAGTATGGGATAGGGGAGTTTTCATCACTAAAGAATTTAAGCAATTGAGTGGAGTAGTTATCTTTAGACTTATTTTTGACTTCTTCGTTGGAGGACATGGACGTATCTGATTCTTTGTTTTCATCTTGAGACCAGTTTGTTTCGTTGGTGGATAAAGAAGACGGTAATTTGGAATGATGATACTGACTGAGCATTTGCAGATGAGACACAGCGGCAGGAACGTGTTGGCTCAGTTGTGGAGTCGGCTGTTGTTGCTGGTTGTACCCATAATTGAAACCATGTCTATTCGACAGTTGAGATTGAGATTGGGATTGGGGTTGGGGTTGCTGTTGCATTTGCATCTGCATTTGCATTTGCATCTGGTAGTTTTGGTAATCTGGGGAGAACAGCTGATTTTGAGAGTACTGTTGGCCATTATTATTGAATTCTTGCTGATTAAAGGTACTTGGCATCGAATATTGTACTGGCATTCCTCCGTTATTAGAATAATTTGACAATTGAGAAGACATTCTAGACACACCATTAAAGCCTTGTTGATTATAATCTTGGAAAGACAGTTGCGAGTCGTCCATTTTCATCTTCTTTGGGAATGGGATCACTGGGTCAGGTTTCTTCTTTTTGACATATTTTCTTTTCACAGGGGTTCCGTCCTTATTGACTTCTTTTGCTTTCTTCAGTAATTCAAACCCCGGATTAGAAGGATCAAAATATAACACGGGTGCTATTTCTGGAGTCACCCCATAACTGGCTGCCAATCTTTGAGCATCAGGGAGTGGAATCCAAGTTCCCTGGAACCTTCCATATCCACCTTGAATTTTTTGGTGCATACCTTGCTGAACGCCTTTCTCTAAAATTTTGGTCCTTTTTGCTTTGGGAAAGTTACAACATTTAAGTATTTGTGTTGCATTTACCCAATCATCTTTACACCTCCTCATAAGAGGACAATTATTTATGGTTGACTCATAAACATCAGTCTAAAGTAGTTAGTATCAGACGCGTTCGACGGGTTAAAGCGGAGATAACCCCCATGAAAATCGTATACGAACGTTTGAATAAGTGGCTAAATAAACCGGAGGATCCTCAATCGACATGACTTGTTAGTATTCCTACTTTTGTCTACTAATTTGTGGATTTAAGATTGAGAATGATTATTCTTAAAGAAGTTAAGTAATTTGATTTTTTGACGGTTTGAGAAAAGTGTAAAATCTGATGCGGGAAAACCAGAAAATTTCTTACGCGTGAAGCTGGTCACCAGCCAAGGAATATTTTTTTGGAGTTATAGGGAGTTTGGGGACAAATTATGTCGGAGGAAACCATCCAATCATGTTTCAGAGTCTGTGGTTTTGGTCATTCCGTGAATAGGCCCCATAAAAATAGTGGGAGTCGTGCCTCGGTTGCTATTACCGGTTCGGGTGGATTAATTTGCAACAATTCGCAACAGAGGTCCACAAGAGGACAAGTGGAATTTAGCCACCAAAAAGGTCTAGACTTTTGGTTCATTTTATATATTCTCTCGTATACTTAATAATTAAATCAATCCTTCAGCGGTAAACTCCTTTTCAGTTTCATCAATGGCATCTACAAAGATTTTGACCATGGCATCCACATCTTCTTTGGTGACTACAAAAGAAGGTGCAAACATCATGAAATCACCACCCACACCTCTGATGTTATCGGTACATCCAAGACAGTTTAACCCTCTGTCGTAACATTTCTTTTGGACCTTGGAAGAAGCAAGAACTGATTTGGCAAATGGCTTCTTGGTCTTTTGATCTTGGACAAGTTCAACGGTCCAGAACCCTCCTAAACCTCTAACATCTCCTACGAGTTTGGTGTGGGAAGTCTTTTCTTCAAGCTGAGCACCTAAGTAGTTACCTACTTCAAACATGTTCTTGGTTAAACCTTGTTTAATAATTTTTTGTTGAATTTGTAAAGCAACATAACAGTTGAACGCATGAGAAGCATAAGTTTGACTTCCAAGAATAGTGTTGGTACCATTAACGAATTCTTCTCTAACTTTAGGAGACACCAAAAGACCAGCAATAGTAACATAACCGGAACCTAAGGTTTTACCAACAGTTTGAATATCTGGACCTTCATTTAAAGGTAAGAAGTTTTCCCAACAGTTAAGACCACCATTTGGATTGATTCTTCCAGTACCACACATAACTTCATCCAAGTGCATCAAAATATCGTATTTGTCACATAATTTTCTGATACCATGTAAGTAAGTTTTGGTAGGACGTGGAGTTCCAAGAGAAGTACCACTAAGAGTTTCAACAGTGAAAGCAGCAATTGTTTTTGGGTCTTCTTTAAGAATGATTTCTTCATACTCTTTCAAGAGTCTTTCGGAGTATTCATCATCAGATTCTCCTTCTTTCTTGTAATGATAAGGAGAAAATTCTGGGACTTTAACAAACAAATCATCTTTAAATAAAATATCTTTGAATGGGAAAGATCTATTGGAGTGTCCAAGAGACAAAGTAGCAATACTATAACCATGATAAGAAGTATATCTGGATAAAACTTTAATCTTTTCTGGTTGTTTCTTTTCTAACCAATATTGTCTAATAGTCTTTAAAGCCATCTCATTAGCTTCAGAACCAGAACAAGTCCAAAGAGCAGCAGCAAATGCACCTTTAGGAGAATTTTCAATATAGAATTGGGCTAAATCTTCAGCATATTTGTTGGAGATAACAGTTGGAAATTGATAAACACAAGCTTTTGCAGCCTTATTAATATATTCAACAGCATCTTTATCACCCCACCCCAAAGCCCCAACGGCTGCACCAGTCATACCGTCATAAAGATCTTTGGTTTCACCAGTCAATGGATCTCTAACAGTGATTTTAACCCCTTCACCTGCTATGATTTCGGGTAATTTCTTATCAACTTTGCCTGCGAAAATAAGGGAAGAAGTGGCAGCTTCTTTAATTGAAGGACTTGGAGAAACTGAAGTATGAGGAGTAGATGTTTCAGTTGACATGATAGATAATATCTGAATATGCAATAGGAAGATTGGACAATTTATATAAGGTGGATAGATAAGGATTGTGGAATTAAGTCAAAATATCCGCCGGCTATATACAGGTGCCAACCTTATCGCATATTACCCGATTAAGATATAATGGGCGCTTTAAATGGTTTTATCCAGACATCTGAAAATAACTGGTAATACGTAGATCTGATGCTTAGTTGGTTTTAGTGGTCCGCTGTGGCGGTATGCATGAGATGCATTATAGATCGACTATACAGCATTGAGTGCATAAATACGACGATCCCAGCTAAAAACAAATATCCTGGTTTTGATTGGTTGGCAAATGGGTGCATCCAAGGTTCCTTAGTGCTTTGATACCAAGCATGTGGTACGAATTAGTAAAGCCGCCTAAACACTAGGAGTTGCCGCCAGGAGATTCCGCTATTCTGGGTACCGATCTCCGGATTCGCAGCCAAAGATTTAGGGTGGTGCACGTCAAATACTGTAAGCGAAAGTTCTTGGGCCCAGGGAGATTGATTCTCGGGGGAATGGTGCTTGTGTAGTATTGGTGAGTGGTGAGGTCTGACAGCTGAGTTGAAAGAAAATAGTTAGATCACTGAGGTTTCACCTTTACTATTTTGTTCGTTTATTCCTCATAGTCTAATCCATAATCTTCTTCTTCCTCTTGGGTTCCCTCAGTCCAAACCGTTCCCACCTTGCCATCTTGGTGAAGTTTCTTGTTGATTTCCTGGTATCCACTCCAATGGAAAGAACGCATATAAGAACATCTTCTCTCCACAAAGTAGTCCACAGGTGGTAAATAGTAATTTTCTCCTAACGCTACACATTCCAAACGAAGGATTTCAAGCTTCTCCACGTGTGACAAATCTGGGAGCGTGCAGTCTTTAAAATAAAGCTTTTTGACGTTTGGATGTATTTTCAATTTGTGGTGATGATTTTGTAAGGATAAAGCGTATAAATTTTCGGGTAACTGGAGTGGATGCTGGTAATTAGTTAAATGCACCATGTTAACCGAATGAGGAATATCTAACGGCTCAGTTTGAGTAACTTCCAACCTTAAAGTTGTAAGGCCAAAGTTCAATACGGAAGCAGATATTTCCATGAATTTCAAGTTATCACAACTAACCTTTAAGTGTTTCAAATGTTTCAACTCAGAAAGATTACTGCAACATATGTCCCCCACAACAGCCAAATGTAACTTAATCAAGGACGGAGGTAACCAAATGGGGTCCAATGATATGGAGGTTTGTTCACAGAAAACTAACTCTTCAAGACCATCTAAGCCACTTATATCTGGGAGTTGCGAGACGTTAACAAGCGAAAGCTTGTTTAATGAGTTTGGGAGGCTTGGGATATTTCCAAACTCTCTAATAGACAACAAGTGTAGTTGTGAAGGCAAGGTACACTTTGGGGAGAATAGAAATTGGGTTTTGGTTTCCATAGCTGAGTTTTCGGCATTCAATTCAAGCGAATCAAGCATCTGAGGAACACTTACGGTCAAATTCTCAGTTGGCATATTACGTCTTTGAACTACGTTCATTTTCATCTTCTTGACAGATATATCCGATAAGTCAGGCAAGTCATCTGTGCTTATATACGTGTTGGAGCTTTCATTAACCTTGGTTAGCTGTTTTAGTGATGAATCTTGGGATATAATCTCAATATTTGCAACATCAAACTTGATTCCATAAATATCATGTTCACTCTTGATCCCCAAGTTGCTGTCCAATTGTGGATATAAATCCACCTCCACATATTCATGGTCTTTCTCTGGTACAACCCCAAATCCCCCGTCACCCCAATTAAACTTCCCCAGACCGAGGTCGTGCACCCTATAAGCATCTTCACATTCACTAACACATAATCGATAGTCCTTCAAAATCCAAGGCATTTCGTCGGCCAAAAACTTAAGGTCATCCACACCAGCTCTCAAGGTTATCGACTGGTCATTAGCATAGAGTATAGGACTGTTATAGAACTCAATAAACTCTTCAACGCACTTAAATCTCCGCACACCTGGTCCTACGAAAACCCCTAACCATTCATCATATAATTGGCCTCCGATGGTTATTTCCGAGGGAATGGTTTCGTCCGCAGAGAGGACCTTGTTGATCTGGAATGTCTTATAGTATGTTTCCCGAGGAAGGTAACTGAATATCTTTTCTAGCAATTGTCTGGGAAGCATCATTAAAATCTGGGGTAGGATTTTGAATTCTTGGCTGCGAAAACGCGAGAAAATTGGGCTGGAGACGACGTCCTGGCGGGGAGACGGGCGGGGAAGGCAGTGGTGGATGGCGGGAGAACCTGAGGGAGGCTCGCGGTGGCCTGGTGGGAAATTGAATTACGGGTTGTGAGAGATTCAAGGGATATGAGGACATAATAGTTCTTGTGAGTAGTATTGGGAAATGTATCTAATAGCCAGGGGAATGTCAGACCAATAGGCTACATACATGTGCAAATTGAATGAGCTCTAATTATTGAGGTAAGTGTACTGCATATAAACGTACTTGTTTGGGACTTGACTGCAAATTTTAGAAAGCAGAGGTATATGAGGTGTAAGTGTATTTCTGGTTTATTTTCTGGTTCCAGACGCTACGGACTAATTCACAGGCTCCAACTACCAGTTCAGAGCTAATTAAAGTACTGAATTTTAGCCGGCGGCCTAGATTTAAGGGCAGAAATCATGGGAATATGGCCATTTTTACCCTACAGACAGCCATCAACACAGGGAAGCAACTGAAGCTGACCGGATTGACTACCGATTGACTGAGATACATGTTGTTTGGGGGCTTTCCCGCCATATCCTACCATGTCTCCCAAACCATCACAGTGTCTAATATCCCAGTATCCCAGTATCCCAGATGGTACAAAAACTCCCAGCTCCCGCCTTTTGGTCAACCCACTAGCCCATGTCCCTGCTTCATGTCCCCCACAAATAACCCAAGTTAGATGATTTACCCACCCGTAAAACACTCATCCGTAAACCACACATCACCAAAATAGACCCACCCGCCAAACACCATCCATGAAATCCAAGTAGTCTGACCCACACACCATTATACTATCACCCTAGCAAGCCCCACAGCCCAGGAATTGTACCCTCTAAACAATCCACCGCATGACGTAATGTAAATACTCCCTCATTCCATATCTATTTCCCGATTTGGCCAAATCCACCAAATCTACCAGGATTTCTTCAGTTCCAACCCTAATTTCCCCCAAGAAAAACCCACATCTTCAGCCCACCGTTCCTACCTTCGTCCCCCAACCTTCTACCCGCTATTCTCTTGCTAACAACCCATTTTACTCGCAGATTCTCGCCCCTCATTGTCATTGTTTCGCGATCATTTGTTTAGATTGTACGTGTTGACAATTTATATATAGCTCAGGGTCTTTCCTTGGTTAAAAAACAAAATGGGATTAGGAATTAAGGAGCCCAAGAGGCGGAACGTCACGGGGACGATTATTATGTTGGAGAATGATGATGAATCTACTAAACCGGGTTCAACTAGAGGAGATTCCTTATCACTTAAAAGAACCAATACGGGGATTATTTTATATCCTCAACCTCATGATAATCCTAATGATCCGTTAAATTGGCCTATTTGGGTGAGAGACTTATGTTTAATGATTGTGGGATGGCAAACGTTCATTGGAGGTGGTCAATCACCTCTTTTGGCAGCAGGTTTAACAGGTTTAGGACAGGAATTTAACAAATCTCTGTCAACCATAGCATATTTAGTTGGAGGTTTCATGTTATCATTAGGGTTTGGATCTGTGTTTGCAGCTCCAACCGCTGTTCTATACGGTAAGAGATTGGTTTATTTTATGGGGATTTTAATATTTTTAGTGGGTGCTATTGTTGCCGGAAGTGCCAAGAGTTATGCAATTTTAATGTTAGGAAGAGTTATCACTGGTCTTGGTACTTCTCCTACTGAATCTTTACCTTCTGCAACTATTGCAGAGATTTATTTTGCTCATGAAAGAGCCTATAGAGTTGGTATTTATACTATGTTGATGTTGGGAGGTAAAAACATTGTGCCTTTATTATCGGGTCTTGTATTTCAAAGTTTAGATAGACACTGGTTGTTCTGGATCTTGGCCATAATCTTAGGTATCAACTTGATTCTTACGTTCTTTTTTGTTCCAGAAACTTTCTGGGATAGAGATCCAACTCCTAATAAAAGATCGGTGGAAGAATCTGAGGCCGCCAAAACTGTTAAACAATATAAACCCCCTAACCAAAGACCTAACGCATTTGCATTGAGACGTCCAACCACAAATAATGTTTTGGAAGCAGTGGATAGTTTATCTTCATCTATTGCTGACATTACACGTGCTACTGAAACCCCGGTTGGACTAATTGACGAAGCCGAAGTGGGTGATACTACAATAATGGAGCAGCATAAACCTAAATCATTTGTAAGTAAATTAGCATTATCTTCTGGAAGGCATACAATTGATAGTTGGTGGATGGTAGCCTTAAGACCATTTGTTTTATATGCTTATCCTTCTGTGTTGTTTGGTTCACTTATTTACTCGTTTGCAGTTGTGTGGTTGATTATGTTGTCTGAAGTCATATCCGAAATTTTCCACAGTAATCCATACAATTTTTCCCAACAGAATATTGGGTTATTTTATATATCTCCTTTTGTGGGTGGAATCTTAGGATCATTAAGTGCTGGTTTGATATCAGACAGACTTACAAGATTTTTTATCACCAAAAACAACGGGGTTTACGAACCAGAATTCAGATTATTAATGCTTATACCTGCCACATTTTTTTCTGCCTTTGGTCTTATTGGATTTGGTTGGTCTTCAGAAGAGGAAGATGCCTGGATAGGTCCTATTATCTTTTTTGGTTGTGTTGCGTTTGGATCTGCTATTTCAAGTACTACTGCAATCACATATGCTGTTGATTCTTACAAAATGTTCGCTGCCGAAGCGTTGGTCAGTTTCAACTTCTTAAAGAATTTAATTGGTTTCATTTTTTCATTGTTTAACAATGACTACTTGTCTTCGAAAGGTGGAAGAATCACATTTGCAACCTATGGAATAATTCAAATAGGTCTTTCATTATTTGCAATTCCATTATACTTCTACGGAAAAAGATGTAGGTCTTGGACTGATGAAAAAGAATTATTAAGATTCTTATATCATGCTGATAATGCTAGCAAAGCAGTTGCACCAAAAGATGAAGAACCAATTCAGGATGTCGTTGAGACGGAGGATGTCGTTGAGACGGGTGATACCACTGAAAACTCTGAAGAAGAAAAGAACAAGGAGTTTAATGATGAGATTTTAGATAATTCAAGTACTATGTCCATAGATTCGGGAGACGCAGGAGACCTCCCACCAAACGAAACCGATAAGAGGAAGTGAATCTGAATATTATGGTTTAATGTGTCTAGATAGTCTAGTTAGACATTGCATTTCAATTCTATATCATATAATTTAAGTCTATATAAAACCAACACCTCCCTCTATTGAACTTTGAGGTTTATATGTCTCCAAATATTCCATGAGTCTTTGTTTGATGGTCTTGCCATTCCATGTTTGTCCATCTTTCTTAGGCATTCCCAATCTCTCTATAATACAACCACTAGCAACATTTCCACATATAGCTCCAAATTCTAACCCACCAAACATATAACCAATCATCAAAGCACCACAAAAAGAGTTTCCTCCTCCCGTTACATCTTTAACCATGTTCTGATCTTGGTGGAAGGCAGGTAAGTGTTGCAGGATCTTATTATCGCCAATACAGCATCCATCTGGACCACATCTTACGACACTATTTCTGGCTCCTAGCTCTACAAACTTGTTGGTGACTGATTTCATGCCTTCAACATCTACTGGCTCCTTTACCCCAAGTAGTTGGCATGCTTCATTCAAATTTGGCGTGAATATATCTACTAACGGAAGCACTGAAAGTAAATCTGAGTAGTTTTCATGGACACAATCAGAAGGTAAAGGTTCATACACAAACATTGCATGTGGATTATGCTTCTTAATATCTTCAATAAGTGTTTTACATCGTACAATGGAACAAATTAAGTGGAAACTCTTGGATTTTAAAAGCCAATCATTCTGCACCAAATCTTCAACCTCAATTCTACGTTTCTCATTAAGGTATTCGAATAATCTGACCCCATTTTCAGTATAAATGTTTCTGCCTCTTGTTGTAAGTCTTTTGGGGTCCTTTCTGAAAATGGTTCCCGTTTCCCAGTTATCCAATTCCTGTTGTATAGCCAATGGAAAGTCTCTTCCCTTATCTATGATTCCTGAAACCAACTTTCCATATTTTTGTCCTGCAATCATTCGTGCTCCAACAATTGAATAGGAACCTCCTCCTCCAATTATATCTGTTTCCGTGGGCCGGTTCCACGATTGGGGATACACGTTCTCATCTATAATAAACATCCCCAAGGATGTGAATATGGGCTCCATAGCTTGAAAGAATAAACTGAAAATATAATGTGCGAACTTGAGAGAAGAGTGTTCTTTGGAAAGGAGGAATTGATGGGTTTGGTGGTGATAGGTAAGGTGGTATGCGCCACTGGAGTGGAATTCTAGGACCTGGTGATTGTATGATGTTCCTTAGGAGTTTCTTATTGTACTTCTAATGTACGTATTTAGACTAATACACGAATTCTATAACAGCTCAAAGATATAACTGTCTAGAAAGCCTATACTCCCAAAGATGAAATCCGGGGAGCTCAGGACCATTCTTAAGTAATTCCAGTGGCCTAAACACTTGTCTCCAGGCAATAACTACCAAGAGTAGCCTTCCTCATTGGCTGCGAAAACATGCTTCATAGGGTAATTTGTCTTAAAATACATGTTGATTTTGATATTTGGTTACTTGAGGTAACATTTAGAACCTTTTTTATTGTCACGTTGGAAAGAATTCATCTTACTGCATGTTTGGAGTACTTCAAGGTGTTTCACATCATATACCACATTCATCATGAGCATATTATAATGCTTTACAGCTAGATTTCTCTTCCACTCTACATCTGCGCTTACTTCCAAGTCTCTATTACTGTTCCAATACGAAACAAGGCTGAATTAGATCCCAAAAACTTTTAAAACTTGAAAAACGTCTCTTGGCTTTTTTTTTTTTTGGTTTTGCTCGCCTCCCTAATACTTGAAAAAAAATATAAAGTTATGAATGGACTCTTTAATATTAATCTATTCGTTTTTGTTATCGCATGGTGCTTCGAGGTTACCTATTGTCTCCCACAGGGTGGGGAATTAGGCTTTAGTGAGTACGACGCGCCTACTACTGGCAGTATAAATCGTAGTAATAGTACCGTGCAAATATTACGTGTTTTCTCCTACAACAAGACAAACAACCCGGGGTTTTCTGGTGACCCCTTTGCGCCAAACTCCACAGTACTTTTCGATGTGCAAGAGCTATATAACCAGAGCGACCTTGAGATGGCAGGTATAATAAGAAGTGAAACGTCAGGCAATAGCACCGAGCTAATGAGCGTAAATCAATTCATAGACATTTCGTACCGGATAAGGAATGTGACAAGACCCGGTGATGAAAAATTGGGAGAGCAGAATAAGAACGATAGTCTACTGTCTACCTAGACAATCGAGAGGATGGTAAGACAGTTTAGTGCGAACTTGAGAGAAGAGTGTTCTATGGAAAGGAGGAATTGACTGGTTTGGTGGTGATAGATAAGGTGGTATATGCCAGAGGAATGAAGTAGTGGGATCGGGTGATTGTATGATAATTTTGGGGAGTTTTTTATTGTATTTTTAATATACATACTTAGACTAATACGTCAATCGTACAAAAGCTCAAGGATATAGCTCTGTGTGTGTCAATTATAGGCCGCCTATACTCCCATAGATGTGACCTGGGGAGCTCAGAACCATTCTTAAGTAATCCCAGTACCTTAAAGACTAGTATCCAGTCAATAACTACCAAGAGTTGTCTTCCTTATTGGCTGCGAAAACATGCTACATAAGGTAATTTGTCTTAAAATACATGTTAACTTTCACATTTGGTTAGCTGAAATGAAGTTTTAGCTTCCTTTATTCTTACTTTGGATAGAATTCGTCTTGTTGCTTGTTTAAAGTATCCAAAAATGTTTCACACTATATACCACATTCACCATGAGCCGATTATAGTGCTTTGCAACAAGTTTTATCTTCAAATCTACGTCCACACCTACCAAAAAGCTTCTATTAATTATCCAATACAAATTCAGCATGAAATAGATTCCAGAAGCCTTTCAAAATTTGAAAAACGTCTCTCGGCCGAGTGATTTCGTTTCCTGGCTCGTGACTGAATTGTACGAATTTTTCTCGAGTTCGGGCCCGCTTGGCCAAGGGGTAAGGCGCTCCACTCGTAATGGAGCGATCGCCGGTTCGATTCCGGCAGTGGGCAAGATCTTCTTTTTTTTAATTTACTAGTTCAATTATTTTTATTAACTATGTAGATTTGGGTGGAGGTGGTGGAACAGTTCCGGTTGGGGATTCAGTGGAAGCATGAACTTCATTCTCTTTTGATTTTTGAAGCTCCTCGTTCATATAATCACTAAGTCCATTCAAGGCGTCCGGCCTGGCTTTCTTCTTTTTGGCAGATGCTTTTGGTGGAGGAGCAACATTGGCTGCCATGGGAGTGAATTGTTGGCCAGAAGGTTCAGGAACCGGTGGTGTATCATGTTGAAATTGATAATCTGTCTCAGTTGAATTTTCAAAGAGCACATCGTCAACCAACTGGTCTTTATCAAACTTTCCCACCACTTCTGGAATCCTATGGAGAAGTCCATATCCAACATCACACCCTAAGATTCCCTTATTCTGACCTGTTCCCCAAGCTCTTGTTAAATTGACAGTAACGGGTCTTAATACATCATAGTCATGGTTATATACGTATAAGGTAATTGGTACATAATGTTCATGAGTCCTCTCAAAATTATGGTTATAATACTGTAAAACAGTTCTTGATAGAAGGGATTCTCCACCCTGGGCCAAGAGTCCCTTACCATAAGGATCATCTGGGAAAGCTGAGTCACACCCAATTATATAGTCTGAATATGGAACCAATTGGGCCTGGAAAGCAGGTGAATCTTGGTGAGTATTAAGAATCCTCCACACATAAGTGGCGGTATTTACATGTTGGGAGTGAACAGTCAATCCAAACAGTTCCAACAGCTCAGGAAGTAATGAAGTTGTATCAGTAGTTTTGGGCTTCAATGGTAAGTACACCTTCCTTATGACACCTCCTTTAGCGCTCCAAACATCCAACGTAAGTTGAGAAGAACTGTGTTGGCTTATAGTGGTGATTTCTTGTTGTATCAAACTAAAGTTAACCAAGCTTGCTTGTTCAGGTGTTGTGTTATCTCCGTAGTTTATAGTTCCATCATCATTAATACTGTATGAATACTTTGAAAGGGAAGGATAAGTCATAGGTAATTCATGGTTATTAATTCCCACTATGTAATCAAACCACGATTCCAAACCCGCTTCATTGGCAATTGAATGAGGTACAACATTCAAAACTCGTAATCCATATCCCCGATTATTGATCTGGAGAGTATTCTTAAAGTATGAATCAGTTCCAGTTGCTTCTTGTCCTCCTTCAAATCGGTCCACTAATTTCTTTGCAAACGAGAACATAGCGTGTTTAAAAATGAGAAAATGAGAATTTATATTATACAAATCATTAATAGAAATACAATCATAACGAAACATTTAAGAACTACTGTAAAGACCACCGGAGAATGCCAAACACCAAGTTCTACTTTGACCATTATCCAATGCGTCTGTGTCGAATGAATCGGAGGAGAAAAATTTGTATGAAGATTCAGGATCATACAAAGCTTGGTTGAGTCTAAGAATACCGATCCAACCACCAGTAACGTCATCAATAAAAGTACTAACGTTTTCTTCCCATTCTTGTTTGACGTATTCTGTTTCTCTAATCAAGGCAGCACCTGCACTTATTGGTAACATATGAATACCGTGAACGTATTGGGGATAATCATTACCATCACCAAAATAGGTGGTGAAGGCCACTTTATTATCGAAAAGGATACCGGTTACTTTATTTGGGATCATTTCTTCAGGTTGGATTGAATTGTCATCTTTGAAATAGAAGTAATCATTCATAGATCTCTTCATGACGGCCAACATTAAATCACCTCTACCTTCCATTGAATCGTCTCCGATAACTTGACCCCATAATTTCATACCATAGGCAAAGTTATAATCTTCAGAGGATGACTCTTCATTACGTCCATCACCAGAAGTGAATAATCCTCCGGCCCATGAGTGACCGGCAAACCAATCAAACATTCTTGAAACTGGGAAATAAGAATCTTCTTCTGATGGATTGGCAACATCTCTGATTAATGAATTAACCCAATCCTGGTTATCCTGGGCCCAAGTTCCTCCATATTTAGCATCAATGTACCCAACAACTGCTGCTGCATGGACAAAATAACCATAGTGGAAGTGATGATCGTTATAATAACCAGCTCCATAATCAGCTCCAGTATCACCATTGTTAGAAGCAGTAGAAGTAACACCTCCAAATTTGGTGTCATACATTAATGGATAGTATTCATCATTTTTGGTGAATGTTTCAAATGCTTCTTTCATGTCTTTCAATACATCTTTGGCATAATCTTCATCTCCAATAATATCATTGACAACCAACAAAATGTTAGCGTACTTATCGATAATCTTACCAGATCCATACATGGAGTCAGCACCTGCAACTGTGGAAGCAATGTCTACATTCAATTCATCTTCAGCGACTTGTGCTAATAATTTCAATTGGTCGCTACTGTAGTTTAAGTCATCAGTCATAATTGGAGCCCATGGAAGGAATTGAACATTAGAATTAATGGATTCAGACAACTTGATTTCATTAGTCAAGAGACCCGTCATTTCTCCCTTGGTGGTAGAAAGCATAGTGATTGGAGTCTTTGAACTAGAATCGGCTAAGGATTCCATGTGATGTGGTAAAGCGAACACCATGGTCTTTCCAGAACTGGAAGAACCTCCTGTAGCATAAGTGAAAGCGTATTCAGCAGAAGAACCAGAAGAAGTACCGGAAATAGAAGCAGAAACTGGGTACATACCAGCGGCTTCATCATAATATCCATCATTGGAAGAATCAGAAGGAGCATAAGCAAATTGAACAACCAAACCGTCAATGGCCTTAGAACCTTTAACATTATATGAATCACTTGCATTCAATTCAAAATCGTCCTTGGAAGAACCTTCTGGGAAGGAAAGGTAAACAAGGTACTGAATACCACTGAATAAGGTCAATCTGTATTTCAAAACGTTGGAAGGTAAAGCCTTTGAAGATTCAACTTCAGCACTTTCAACACCAACCAATGAGTTGATCTCAAGAGTCATGTCACCATTGTAAATAGCAGTAACAAAACCCATTCCTTGAACAATAGGCATAAGAATATAATCATCTCCAACAGTTTGATCAGCAGATAAAGTAACATTAGCAGACATAAATCTAATATCGGAAACACCCATGTAGTTAGATCCTTTGGTGATTGAAGTAGAAGAAACGATCAATTCACCAAGATTAGTTGGATTATAATAGTAGGAATCACCATCATTGACATCATTCTTAGGTCCAAATACTCTAGAAGAAGAGTTGGTGTGTTGAAGACCGAAACCATAGTAATCAGTGGTCTTCCAGAACATACCATAAGGATAAGACCAGATCATGTTGGTTTGGTCTCCAACAAACAAATTGGTAAAGAATTTATTAGTTTGGTATGGGACATCATCATTGTCAACTCCATCTGGAATACTTAAAGGTAACTCATCTCTCTTGAAAACAGATGGAGGAGCATCTTTGGAAATAGCTTCGAACAAATCACCACTTCCAGTACCAGCCAACTTACCGACAGTAGTAGAAGAAGCAGCCACGGAGCTGACAGCATCAGAAGAAGCAGTTGAAGAAGCACCAATTGAAGTTTCTGAAGCAGAAACAAGCACAACTGAGCTACTCAAAGCTGCAGACAGATCTTGGGCCAAGTAAGAATAAGATTCATTGGAGAATTTAACACTGTTAGCATTCATGGAAGAAGGAGAATATGAGCTTGAAACTCTCAAATCGATAGTACTTGGACCAGTTGGATCAGCTACAAGTCTACCAACACCAGCATTTGGGGCAGAAGTAACAGCAGAGTCGACACTTGAAACGGCAGAATCACTAGAGAATCCAGATAAGGTAACCCCTTCACTAGATTCATCTTTCAAGCTAATGGTCTTGGTTCTAGTTTTACTAACAACAGGACCAGTGACCAAAGGATTCTTTTGAGTGGTGGTTGCAGAAGTGTAAGTAGTATCACCTTTATAGACTGTTTTAGGAGTTGTGGTAGCCTTAAAAATTGTCTTGGTGGTAGTTTGAGCAGTTTTTGTAAGTTGGACGTAAACGTTTGAAACATCAGTTGCAGTTTCATATTCATAAACAGTTGATCTTCCTTCAGAAGACTTTGACTTTTTAGTACCTTTAGGTTTTTCTTCAACCTCTGGTGAAGTGGACCTGGTAGAAGTTCCAGCTTTGTCTCCAGTAGTGGTAAACATATGTGGAGCAGTAGTTGTATACATAGTATTAGCATTGCTAACTATGTAGGCAATATCAGTGGAAGTAACAAAAGTTTCTGGGTTTGTCTCGGTTGGATTTGCAGCAATTGGAGAATCTTGACCTTGAGGAAGATCACCATTAACAAACACAATTTTAATACCTGAATCTTGATGAGGAGGATTTTGAACCAAAGCAGTATTAATGGTATCCATAAACCAAGCAGGTGTAATATAATTAGTTTCTACAATAGTAGTAACATCTTCAGCATTTACTAAAGAACTCAATAGTAAAGTGGAAATTGAGTTAATAATCTTTCTATTTTTCACCATTTCTGATTCTTGTAAAGGAGTGACAAGTTAAACAAAAGTTAAAGAACGTAATAGAAAAAGAAATGAAGTTAATGATAAAATCGGGTCCCAGTTCATTTAAATAACTTTGTCGGTTAATTACTACATTAGATCACCAGCAATCTCAAATAGTGAAATTGATGATTTTAACGGTTGCAACTGCTAAAATATCGCCTATATACAAGATTTCATTCCCAATTAGGTCATTGTCCAATATTTTCCTGTGCAATTATGCTGGTGAATAATTCCGCATACATTGTAGATCCTCGTTTACAATCAAATGTTGAGCCAGCCATCAGAATCTGAATGGGCGGGCGTGTGCGCACCATGCCAATTACATCTACAGATTGGGCATTAACCAGGCGACAAGGCGCCAAACAATGGTACTGGTAGGTGAAGAAGTTGTCAACACAATACAGATCATTTTGGGTAAGATCATTTTGAATGATATCATCATATTAAAATCGAATCAAATCAATTACTCTTGCCTGTTGTTATTTTCTAGTTATTTTATCAGGCGTTCTAAATCTGATATTTTTTACTTAACTCGGAACCTGGTGTTGTGATCCGAGATAATAGCTGTCATCACCTACCTAATTAGTGGATTCGCGTTACACCGCCCTACCTATTTTATTCTCCTTTAGAATTTAATTCCCGTTTTAGTTGTTTACATCCATATTTTCTATGAAAGGCAGAATTGTTGTTGTGGGTGCTGGTGTTAGTGGGCTTACCACGGCATTAGAGCTTAAGAGATCTGATCCCGAACATGATATTACCATTGTAGCAAATCACCTTCCAGGAGATATTCACCCTGAATACACCTCGCCATTTGCGGGAGCTAATTGGCATTCATTTGCTACTAATGATGATAAGATTCTTCAACAGTTTGATACTGTTGGTTATCATCGGTTAATGGAATTGGGGAGAACTGATCCAACTTGTGGAATTCATATTAAAGACGATATTTGTTTAACAAGTGACTATACTTTTGAACAGTGTGGAGGAAATATAGAGACAAAGTGGTATAAAGATGTTGTTGAAGATTACCGAGAACTTGATAAATCGGAGTTACCTTCTGGTGTTTCCCATGGATATCTGTTTAAAGGTCTCGTTATTACTGTTCCCATTTATCTCAATTACCTTTTGAACAAGGCTTTCTCTTTAGGCATTACCGTAAAGAGAGTCAGCGCCTTGAGTCATATTAATGAGGCTTTGGCCTTACATTCTTCTGGCCAAAAACCCCATTTGGTAATCAATTGTAGTGGGATGTTGGCAAAGTATCTTAAAGGGTTTGAAGACCCAAAAGAACAGTACACTGTTATTGGCCAGGTTTTACATGTCCGGAACAATTCTCCAAGATTGGTTAGTGTTAGTCAGTTGACAGAACAAGATGAGAATGAAGTATTGTATATCTTCCCCCGTAAAGAAGGAGGATGTATAATTGGAGGATGTATGAAAGTTAAGTGTGAAACCACTGAAGAAGACAAGGAATTGACTCAAAGAATTATTCAAAGAGCTATTAGATTTGTTCCTGAATTAATTGACCCCAAATACAACTCAAATTCGGCTTATATAGACATTATCCGAGTTGGCGTAGGCCAAAGACCTTTTCGAGACACTGGTGTCCGGGTTGAAAAGGATTCCCATCATAGCTGGTTGATCCATAACTATGGTGCAGGTGGAGGTGGATATCAAGGAAGTTACGGTTTTAGTGCTAAAGTCGTGGACCTAGTTTCAGACTGCCTTCCCCAAATTTTGAATAATTCTAAATTCTAACATCTATTAATATACAATCTAAGGAATCTTAAAAATCTATCAATTACACACTTGACGAATTAAAATATTCAAAAGCTTCTTACCTATACTCTTAGCATACTTATTTCTGTGTTCCTTATCGGTATGGCTAGCATAAAATTCAGATGCCTTACTCTGTTTGGCCGAAAAAGGAGTTGGTTGATCCTTATAAGAATGGGTTTTGACCTTTAAATCTTTATATCCGAATTGAGGTGTAAAATACCTATCATCTGAAGGTTTTTCCGGAATTGACATGTCACTTGAGTGTTTTTAAGCTAATAGTTTGCTAAATTTGAAACGCAAACCTCGTGTGGATTATGCTGGTACTGCACATAAGGTGTTTTTTGTACCACATCTGGAGCTTGGTGGCGGGCGGTGGGTAAGGTCAGGGTGGTACTGTCTTGGCCTCCAATATGAAGAGTCCATATTACCTGGTCTAGAACCATTTATCGTCTTCAAAAACCCAAAATAAACCACAAGTGTCCCCAGAGGTTTTGCATCCATTATTCTGCCCTGCACGACTTTCGCTCGCATTTTACCAAAAACCAAAGTGAAAATTTTACTAACAAACCATGAGAGCTTCCAGTGTGTTAAACTTTCAAGCTACGGCAAGAGCCAATCTCAGAAGGCCATGGCAAACATTTAGAGATGGTCAGATATGGTATGGTGAGTCGAAAACCGGTACTAAGAGAACTGCTTTGACCACAAAACAGGGTAATAAGAATTTCTATAAAGGTACTAGATCTTCAGGTATTGGTAAATTAAATAATGCTGGTAAATATATTATGAATTGGTCAAAGGTTAGAACCTATGTTGTTCCTTCTGACTTAACCCTGAGTGGGTTGAAGCCTTTAGTATCTCCAAATGCTCCTCAATTTGAACAAAGATTTATTGGATACGCAGACGGTCCAAAAGATCCAGAATTAGCATGGAAAAACGTCAAAGACTTCATCGAATTTGGTGAAGGATACGAAAACCAAGATATAGAAGATAGTGGCTTCGTAGAAGAGTACGTCAATCCTAAAATAGTTGAAGAACAACTCGTGAAACCCGAAGAAAATTAATCAAAACACCTTAATGATAATGTTAATAGATTCTACCGTGTATATAGCGTAATATCACAGACCTGTGGGCCCAGGCGCCGTAAACCTTCTCCCTAAGGGGCCGTAAAGGTATTCTCCCAGTTCCGGGGTCTCTTGTCACGTGTGCACCCAATCCATTTCGAGGGTGATGCGTGGATTTCAATTATTATATATATGTCTTCCCCAATTAAAGGACTCCTTGACTCCCAAACAAAAGGTGAATACCGGTCAGAAACCCCTACCACAACTCCACCGGCACCCGTTTCCAGATCTGTGACTCCAGCTCCGGCCAATAACGGTGAAGATGCCATGGAAATCGACGATACAACTTTACCAGAACCAGAAGCTGAACAAGAAACTGAAGAAGATTCTGGAACCATTTCCCTCCCATTATCGAAAATAAAGAGGATTTTTAAGATGGATCCAGACTATCTTGGATCCTCTCAATCCGCTGTATTCGCTGCTGGAGCTGCTACTGAACTTTTCATCCAATATTTGACGGAACAAGCAGCCCTTTTGGCCAAAATGGATAAAAGAAAAAAGATTATGTACAAGGATTTCAGTAATGCTGTTATCGCTCAAGATTCATTAAACTTTTTGAGTGATACAATTCCCAAAACAGTTCCCATAAGAGAAGTTATACAACATGCTGATGAACAAGCTCAAATAGTAGAAAGTGCACAAGAACAATTTCAAAATGCAACTGAGACCACTGCTGAAGCTACACCTGTTCCAGCTGCTCCAGAACCCCGGAGAATTGATATAACATCCATGTTACCTATACTGGGAGATAGACCTCCGGTTAAAAAGGCCACAATAGATAATCTAATGTCCAATTAGTTTAAATCGTAAATGTATATTAGTTCTTTAAGGCCCATACAATATTTCTAGCCTGTCTTCCTAAATTAATATCGAATGTTCCAATGGTCATGCAAATTTTCATTATTTTAAGTGCCAAAATGTCGGGCACAATTCTTTCATAATTATTCAACCCACTGATTAGGTACTTTACAAGAGCTTTTTGTACCTTGGCATTGGTAGATCTCTTATATGAGCCTAATTTCACAATATCTGACGATATTCTAGTATGTTTGAAGATATTTAATAAACCACTACACAGCTCTGTGAATCTCCTACCGAAGAAAGTATCATTGTGTTCTCTGTCTACCTCCATAAACAATATCAACAATTCTAATGCCTGAATCTTAACTTCGTCATTTACATTTTCCTCCGTCAGAAACTGCACCACCATGTCCCAATTATCTGCAACCAATGGAAGAACCAATGGATAATTTGAGGCAAGAGTTGGATATACTGACTTAATAGTTTTCAACAATTGAAGTTTAAGTGTATCGGATGGATGAGATAGAAGTCTAAATCCATATATGAGAATTCTTTGAGCTATCATGTAGATATGTTTGGGGATCAAACACTCCCACTTATCTTTGTCGTCTTCTGCGTGTTCCTCAGTCTCTTCTTCGTCGTCAGAATCTATCTGGGTGAAGGGAACGTCTGCCTTTCTGTGAAAAAATTCCTTGTTTTTGTCATAGTCTCCGAATGGGTCAACCATTTTTTTATTTTCATCCACTAAGTCTCTTACCTGATCAATTGAGGTAAGGCCCCATGGCTTATAGAGTGAGTCAACATTACTTATAGACTTCTGTTTCAAATATTGCCTATGTATTTGACTCACTAATTCTTCAAAAACTATGAAGAATCCCTCAACCAAAACAGAATAACCATGATAAGAGTCAATCAAAACAAATATTTGGGTCAAGATGTCAGCTAATTGGTTTGTTTCAAGAAGCTGTAAACCAGAAATCTTCAAAACAATTAATAAAATCCCAGGAAGTGATGGTGTTAATGCACTAGGAATAGAAAGCTTGACACTCAATGAATCCACTAAATAATTCAGGTTATCCTCGATCAATTTCAACAAAGATCCTTGATAGTATGAATTTGTGATCTGAGTGACGGCATTTTGGGCATGCAGTTGAATTTGTGGGTTTGAGTTGAACGTTAGTGCTTCAAATATGGAAAATAAGTGATCGATCAAGAATTGTTCTTGGAACTCCTGCTTCGGGAGGAACTTTGAGAGTTCACCGAAAGAATCAAGTGCTATGGCGTATGATCTTTCATTGATTCTGTTCTGGAGCATTTCCTCTGGAGATTTGGTCAAGACCATCAAATCTGACAAAGAGGGCCGGATTTCATCTATTAGCTCCTGTGCTTGGTTCACTATCAAATAAGCTACTTCATCGTCTATTTCTTCCTTGTCTTCAGTGGATTCCTCTTCACCAAAATCAAGAAATTCGTCTATATTAAATTGAGACGAAGAACTTTTTTGGCAGAAATGTGAAGCAATCCATAGACAAAAGCTTCTATCTGTTAGCTCTTCTGATGCTGAGAAAAAAAGGTCTTCCAATGGCAGAATTATGTCTCCGTATCTACTGCTGATATCAGAAAGGAAAAACAAATAAACTCCCATCTCTTTTTCCACAATCTTTGAAAGTGAGTCTTCAAAGTATCGTAAGTCTTGACTTTTCATATTTCCTGATAAAGTCCAGTTGTGAGACAAATACTGTAAATCAGATGCAACTCTTTGATTTGGCACAGTTGCCCTATCAACTTTTGTCAAGCTTTCAGCATTTATGTAAGGAGGTAGCTGGATACCATCCAATTTGTTGTCTTGTTCAAAATCATCTGTCTTGCCAGAATACTCTTTGAGGAACTGACCATTATCTCTGGGTTTGACGTTCTTTATAGTTGATAATTCTATGAGACAAGTTCTTAACTGATTTAACTGGAGCTTAATAAGGTTTTGTAAGTCTACTTCTTTTTTGTATGCTACTTCTAGTAAAGAAAATTGTAACTTCAAAGCATTGAAAAACTGGAGGACTCTTTCTTCCGAAGAAGACGTAATTATTAGAGACGATTTGGAAGTAATAAGATCTTCAAGCTTTGCTACCAATACTTTTTGAGGTATGTCAGACTCTCCATGTGATTTGATTGTCATTTCAATTATCTCTACTCCCTCCTTCAATATTTCTGCTTGCTCTGTAGAAGTTAAAGCCCCTTGGTTTGGATAACATCTTGCATTGCAAAGTAAACTCATGACGTCTATCAACAACGGAAATAGTTCATTAAACAAAGACCAGAAACAGTTATCAAGTAAGTCCCTAACAAAGTTCTGTATGGAATCAAATAATTGTTCTTTATTGCTTATGGAATCTTTATAGTTTTCAAATAATTTCTTGAAAAAAGTGTTCAAGGAAAGCTTCAACTTGGTGGATGAAGCTTTTAACCATGATTCAGAGAGGAGATGGTCCCCACTTGAAATCTTTGAGTCAACTTGTATACTCTGGGAAACATTTGAGTCATTGAGTTTCTCCCATTGTACGTTTAAGCTTGTCAAGTCGATATTCTTCTGGTCTACTTTAATGGATAAAGTCTCGTCATTAAAGACCTTGATAATAAGACGCTTCAACAAGTCAATAACCACAGAAAGCGTTGTAAAATGTAGTCCTTTAGATGCACAAACAAAGTTAATTAATGTGGAACTGACACCAGGTAATATTCGAGCCAACTGATTAGGTGTGATACAATTTAGGAATAACCGTTTCATGGAACTAAGTGTAATATTGTTCAATTGGAAATCCTCCTGGGAGTTTTTACTTAATTGAATCACAGATAGGAGCACGGAGGTTATGTCTCCTAGCATGGATAGCCTCTTAGTATCCTCAGAGTTGAAATAACTAAGATCAATATTATTTATGATGGCAGCTAGAATATTAACAGACGATTGTCTAAAACTGAGATCTTTGGACTCAATGTGTGTTTGAATCTCGGACGCATTCTTCTTCGTAAGGTATAGAATCAATGGCAACAACTGATCGACTAGCTGGAAGGTAAATTTTTCATTCGGCACCCATGAATATAAGATAAGAAATCTTAGTATATCCAAGATTTGACACACTACTTTATCATTCAATTCTTGTTGTTTTAACAAATGAGATACAGGGAAGAACACATAATCAGCAAAATTGGGACTAAGAAAGTATAATTCTCCATTTGGACTATTCTTTTTATGATTGTTACTCAATATATCATTTAACTGGTGTAAGATCGATAGCACTTCAGGAGAATTTGCATCAAATCCAGGGGCTAATGCTTTCTCAGAAAGTGAAACACAAGTTTGTTTTACTTCTCCAAACACTTCAGAAGTTAATCTAACTTGTAAATCTCCCGAATACAAGTTTTTGGAGGTAATTATGGTGTCAGATGAAGGCATAATGAATGCAAAAAATCGAGGAACTGATGTACTCACCGCGCGTGTATTTTTCAGACCCATGAGAATACCTGAAAAATTATTTTGAAAAATTTTTTCAACCAAACTACAACTTATAATAAGTACGTCAGAGATCCTTTGCAAAGTCTTTGAGTGCAGTTCAGAGAAACATTTGAACTGTGTGGTTTTCTTCATCATCACCGTTATAGAAATCTATATGTCTTGGAACTGGTTATCGAGTAGTAGAATTTGATTCAATTCTAACACCTGATGACAAGTTAAGAAATGTCTTCCGAGATATAGGACACTCTATAACTCACCAGATCACTGGTTGTTTCATGAATCCTAATTGGACACTCATGAGGCTTTTGTAATGAAAGAAGAAAGTCTTACTAACTTTTAGAATGACTAGAACTTCCGTCTTAGCAGATGCTTTAAACGCCATTAATAACGCCGAAAAAACCGGTAAAAGACAAGTATTAATCAGACCTTCATCCAAGGTTATCATTAAATTCTTAACTGTCATGCAAAAACATGGTATGTATTCAAATTATCATTCAATTTAAATTGAGAGACTCGTCTCTTTATATCACCGGATTGATAACTGGATGGATTGATCGGTGTTCAGTCCCTTTCTGTCTTTTAAGTATTCGGAAGAAAAATGTTGAGAAATGCTTCTTACACGGTGTATAAAGGCTTAACTTATAGATCGTTTACTCTTCTCCAACAATTCTTTCAGTTTAAATTGAAAAATATGAATCATAATTACTAACTCATTCAAGGTTACATTGGAGAATTCGAATACATTGATGACCACAGATCTGGTAAGATTGTTGTCCAATTAAACGGTAGATTAAACAAATGTGGTGTTATTCAACCAAGATTTAACGTTAAAATTGGTGATATTGAAAGATGGACTGATAATTTATTACCTGCTAGACAATTCGGTTACGTTATTTTAACTACTTCTTCTGGTATTATGGATCATGAAGAAGCTAGAAGAAAGCACGTTTCTGGTAAAATCTTAGGATTTGTCTACTAATCTCTTAGTATATTTATGTAATAATAGAACGAACATTTGACCTGTATTTTTCGTACTAAACTCGCACCATTTTAGTTCCAGCTCCCGTTCAGCGTATGCAATCAAAACTAAAATTTGCTGTTACAACTCTTTCCTGGACTATCCGGGCTGGTTGTGTAGCACATCTCATCCATGAGTACGTTTATGAGTTTACAGAGACCAAAGGAGAATCCATGCTTCCAACTTTACAAGCTCAACATGATTATGTTCATGCGCTAAAATGGCATCGATATGGAAGAAATGTAGATATTGGTGATTGTATAGTTGCAGTTAAACCAAGTGATCCAACTCACAGAGTTTGTAAGAGAATAACTGGAATGCCAGGAGATTTAATTCTCATAGATCCCTCATCTTCCTCCGAATTGACTTCCACTCCCTTAGAAAGGATACAACGGGATGGTTATAATAAGTATATAAAAGTACCAGAAGGTCATGTTTGGGTTACAGGTGATAACCTATGTCATTCGTTAGACTCCAGGTCTTATTCAGCTTTACCCATGGCGCTTATTAGAGGCAAAATAGTGGCGGCAAATTCTATGGACAAAGGATTTATAGATGATAATGGGAATTTCAATATATGGGATTTCCGATGGTTAACGAATAATTTCATAGATGAGTAATGTATATAGAATGGCATTTAATGAAAATATGTGTATTTTTCTTCGTCAACTATCTTAAGCTTTACCAATACTACGTAAATAAGCTAAATGTCTAAAAGCTCTTGAACCAAGGAAGATAGCTGGAGCTCCAAGAATAGCACAGTGGAATAAAGTAGTGAAAATTGATGTACCGGCGTAATATCTTAAAAATACCCCTTCAAATCCTACAATACAACTTAAGAAAGCTATATTGTTGGCGATTTGTTTAGGAGGTGTGCTTTTAACCAAACCATATAAGTCACTTCCAATGTAAAGATTCCAGTAACCTATCAACCCAAGTAATACACAGCTGCCAATTGCAATGAAAAAGTATGGGATTATTGGGTTAACTGTCTTTGGATCTTCTCTGAAAATGTGGTGAATTTCTGGTTTTATACCAATTCTTTCTGCTTTTTTATAAGGAGTCAAAGCTTTGAATTCTTCAGTGGAAACTAATTCTCCTAATGGCTTATATAAACCGTCTCCTCCTGGAGCAGCAACTACAACATGAATCAAGATTTTATCTAAATTTCTAACATTCACAGGTATCTTTCCAGCAACAGTAGTCAACTTAATTCCTTTTTTATCAACATTGTATCTTGGGAAGAATGTATAATCAAGACCTTTACCATCTCCCATGGTTATAAGAACTTGACGAGGTGTTTGATCAACATTGTCGAGATAAATTTCAATATCAAGTTTATCTTTAGAAGATTCTATAGGCAATTGTTTAATCTCTAATGTATTGATTTCACCAAAATGAAATGACTTATCATTTACTTTGACAACAGCCAGTTTAATTGATATAGCCAATGTTGTACTAATCAAGAATAAACTGGTGATTAACTGAATTAATTTCATTTGATTATCAAACTGTGAAAAAAACTTGACGTGTTCGAGTGTTGAGAATGAGAAAATTGGCTGCTAAAACAGAGGTGAGTGAATTTATTAAGGGTTTATTATAAATATTATGGTATTAAAACTGTTGGAAAGAACTGATTTGATTATTATGTTCAACAATTTGTATTACTCGTCATTATGGCCTCCATCTAAGCCCAAATTCATGGATTCTACCGACATGATGGTTTTCTTTAGATCTTGGGAAGGTCCAATTGAACTGGAAACAACGTTATAACCATGGTCACTGGACACTATTGGTGCAATTGCGGACTTGTTGCTGGTGGATCTTAACATATATGGTGTGTGGGTGACCCTTTTCGAAGACTTGGGATTTTTTGTGAACATCCGAATGCCAAAAATATTGAGTCCCTTGGTGATAAGAAACCTGGTGGAAGAAGTTGTGAAATTAATTATCTCTTCTAACATTGGAAGTATGACAAATACAAATATTGTAAGTAGTGCAATTAATATTACCAATGGAAAAGTAAGGGGAATAAAAAATGCCAACAATATCGAACCTATAATAACTTGAAGTTAGTATAAAAGCTTCCCCTAAACAATAATACATACTTGTTACAAAAAGGATCAGATTGACCAAAAAGTAAAAAAAATAAGGAATAATCAAAGCGGTTTCCATTTCTTGATACTTATATATTACAAACAGTTTTTGTAAATTTCGCAGCCAGTGACTATTTCTTTTAAATATAATACCAACCACAAACAGGACCACAAATCAAAAGTACAAGTAAGTTACACATCACTCTTCAACAAAAAAATCCAACTTCCATTCACACTCCCGGATTTTTTAAGTATAAAATCTCCATTTTATGGTGGCGACCAAAGGTCTTCAATTTCGCCAGACATCTACAATTTCTCGCGCCATGCAATTCTTAACATCCAGATCCTTACTTTATATAAGAGTGATTCTCTTGATCACGGCCGCTTTTTGGATCCTAACTGACCCCAAAGGTCTTTTCCATGCCAATTTTGTGTTATTATTAGGTCAAGCCATGAGATTACCACTTGTAGAGGTTGATGAAAATAGTCCTACGAATGGCTTAATAGCTTTACTTTTGATATTTGTTGCTGTGGGAGACTTGGTTCCATGTATGGCTGATAATATCCAGCATTTTGAAACAGTTGTGCCTACTAGATTATTGATATTCTTCATTTTGGCAGCCTATTCATATTTAATAGAAGATAGTATCATCAGTAATAATGTGGTATTTGTCTATTCATTCCTTGAAATTTGGATCAATTTCTTGATCTTTACCAACTTACGAGAGGAGAGATATAAGAGATTGAAACACTACATTGAAGAGCATGGAGACGAATTACAAAAAGCAGATGATGAACAAGTTAGGGTAATAGAAGATTAGTAATATATATTCTAGTATCTAATTGGAAAGAAATTTTTTGATTGACCATTCAATGCATTGATCAACCTCTGTGAAGTCATTAAACGTAAGTTTTAAAACATTTACACCGTATTCATTTGAGTTAAGGTTTTCTTCTGTCTCAAATTTGATGATTTTGAGGTGTAAATTGGAATTGACAAATATTTCACTTGTAATGAGTTCAAGGTCTATTTTAAGATATCTGGACGTTTTCTTACATTTACAAGTTAATGTAAACCTAGAAAGTGGCTTGTCGATTGATTTTATAAATGGTGATTCGACCTTAAGAAGTGACGACACATTTTCATATTTATCAATATTTATTTTCAGGTCAAGCTCTTCGGCAAACTTTTCAAGTAATTGATTCAAAAGAACACTCAATTCATTGATTTGGGCTTCATGTTTCATATGCCCTATCAATGGCCTTAAAATCAAAGGATGTGAATTCTTTTGCTTGAATTTGGTGAAATTTGTGGGCATTTTCTGCTTCAAGTTCAAATTATATTTGAAATAACCACACAACATGATTTTCAAGTAGCTCAATATTAATTGACATCTCTCGTTATTTACGCCTGATTCTTCATTAACATTTTGATATGGATCCTGCTCTTCATTTTCATCATATGGGACTGTATCAATTTCGATGATTTCATTATTGAACTCGATTATAATTTTGTCGGATATGATTTGAATGTTATAGTTTATTAAAGTTCTGGCTTCTCGTGTTAATTGATAGAACAAGTCTTCTTCGAATATGAAGAATCTTGCTTTTTCTATGTTACTTATTAAACGATCAGAAGCTTCATTCTCTTCGTCAAAAGTAAATTTTGACTTTCCTGTAAGCATATACTCGTCATCTACTTTACTCAATATCTTCACTCTAACAAATTTGAAGACTTTATTGACATATTTGTTGTTGGCTTCGAGCATTGGACTGAAAGAAACATCTCCCGATTGTTTGTCCCTTCTTAAGATAGCCAACCCTTTGTCGTGGTAACTTGAACCCGAATCTCCATAACCATATTTGACACCTATTGCTTTCGAATTATCTTGTGGATCTCTTATCTTCAAAAGGATTTCATTATTACTCAAAACTTTATTGATTCTATTCCAATATGTCTTTTCACTTTCCAAATGTTGTGCAAGCTGGTCCTTTTTATTCTTTAACAAATCCCTTATTTTATTAAGTGACTCATATTTCCAACCTTGTCCAATTTTACTGACATTGTCATCTTTTGTTTGTTGGTTCTCTTCTGGTACTAATTTGTCAGTATTGAAAGACCCCAAGGGTACAGTCTTGGATAAATGAGGTGATATGGTGGATTTAGCTAAGTTTGGTTTGGTACCACTTATTAATAATGAAACCAAGTCTAATGACAATGAAGTTTCATTCAATGCAAGGTTAATGTTCTTCGTTAATTCCATTTTCATAGTTTGTATTTTCTCCAATTCATCTTCAGATACAGTAGACCCTTTATTCTGATCTTCATCCTCTATGGGAGTTTCCGTTGCTTCATCAACGTCCATTCCATCATTTGCATTATCAATTTCATTCTGTAGACCTTCTTCACTTAAATCTAAGAACCCTTTCCTCTCAACCAAGATTCTATGAATTAATTCTTCCATGGGATATTCATCTCTAAAGTCGTTAGTACACACTCCCAAATCATTATAAATAATAAGTACATACTCCTTATGTAGAAATGGATCTTTTGAACCATTAAATAGTTCATCTTCCACTTGTAATTCAATCAATTGATCAGTCATAAAGAAATAGTTGAGATTTAGTTACGCTCGAATTTAAAGATTTTTAATACAATATACATTAATAAATAATAAATACTCATTACAATTCATCTTTTTGCAACTCAGCTTTTTTGGCAAGGTATTCTTGTTCAGCAGCTTTTCTTGCTTCCAAAGATCCATTAAGATCATTTTCAATCATGTCATCTGTGACTCCATTACTGATTAAAGTCTTCCAAGTTTTAAGGTTTTCAAATCCATTTCTGGCATTACTATAATCTTGGAATGCTTGTCTTATTCTTTCCTGATTCTTGGCCACAAATGGTCCATAATGAACTGTGTGTTGATCCAAGATTTCTCCACCAATTAACATGAATTCCACGTCATTATCAGAGTTTAGTGGGTTGGCACCTTTGACAATTCCTCCATCAGTTTTGAAAAATGCTGCATCGTGTTGTTTTAAATCGGTACCATCAGCTAACTTAAGTCCATTACCGGTGGTAACATAAAGGAAGAAATTGAAGTTTTCTGGTACTTTTTGTTCGAATAAAGCCCCTGGTTTTAAAGTATAATGATAGTAATGTACTGGAGTATAAGCTAAATCCTTTAAAGATTCAACTCCATAAGCATTCCCACTTATAACTTTGACTCGAAGCTTACCATCTTGTTCAACTGCTTCTGGTATTTCATATGCCCTTAAATCTCTATATCTGGGATTAGTTTCTTTCAATTCTTCTGGTAAATCAACCCATAATTGCATACCACCAGGTACTTGACCATCTTTTAATTTTACTGGCATTTCTGAATGGACAATTCCTTTACCAGCAGTCATAAACTGTAAATCACCAGCATACAAAATACCTTTTGAACCAGTAAAATCTTCATGGGCAAATGCACCTTTTGTAACATATGTAATAGTTTCTTGACCTAAATGAGGATGTTCAGGAAATCCACCATCGCCTCCACTAAAATGGTCAAACATAAGGAAAGGAGAAAACTTTCTCATTCCTTCAACTCCAATTGCTCTTCTAACTATAGCACCAACCCCTTCAGGTCTTTCTAATGCATAAACAACTTTTTTAACAGATCTTACACTCATTTCAGTAGCAGACATAAATTCTAATGTACTCAAAAAAATTAATAAGAGATGAAATAAGGATTTCATAAACCAATTTATACAATTTTAAAAATGATTAATGACCAAATAAATTGGTTATTTAAGATGTGATTTATAAGTATGAATAATATCAGTTTGTAATATTTTACTAAGACGGAGTTTTTTCCGCGTTTCCGTTCGAATCATCGGCCAATTTTAGTCATTTTTACAATTTTGATGGAAATTTGAGATGAACCAGAATTTGGAAATTGACACACGATTTGGTAATTGACACACAATTAATAATTGTAAATAGAAAAGATCAATCAGGGGGAATAAACTTTAAAACGAATCCAGAAAAGTCCACCAATTAAAGTTTGAAAAACGGTTGCCTAAATAGGGTTTAAGTGGATTTTCGCTGATAAGCACTGCAGGTTATATACAGGCCGCATCTTATTCCTATGTTAATAAAACTATTATATTAAAATACAATCTATGTATAAACCCGAAGAAGAAAGATCAATAAGACGGAACGTCACGAAAATTCAGATGAATAGTTTGAGATAAATTTTATCACAGATAAAATCAACTAAAACTTATAGTCTTGGACAAGTGGAGCAGAACCTCCTGAAATAGATCTCTTGGTAGCGGTTGTATTATCTCTTTTCAGAAATTCGGTGGTATTATCTCTTTTATTCACAATAATATCATTTCTTTTAGTAATATTAGAAGCTCTAGCTTCAATTTCCCGTTTATATAATAAAGGTTTTAACATAGGAATTTTACCTTCATCTTCTCTTTTTAAGTAAATAGCAGCAGCTTGAACAGTAAATAAAATTGAAAATAATAAAATTAATGATTTAAATTGCATAATGAAAGGGTATTAGTCTATAAAATTAAATAATTTAAATAGGATATGATGGATATTTATAATATATCATTTACCTATAAAATTATCACGATGGTAAGGGCTACTATTAAATCCGGTATTATAAATTATTACCTGTCTATGCAACTTTTATGTACATTTAATTGTACAATAAACTTTTATACACACCAATATTGCTTTTATATTCAAAGTTTATTATTCCTATTCTTATCAATTTGACGATGAATTTTTTGCAGTAATACAAAGGAGAAAAACCTGGGTTGGGACACGCCCTCATACATTTGGCACACCAGCCAGCTTGAAACGAATTGTTTTAAAAAAATGTCATAATAACAATTAGTAGTTGATTAATACAATACAATAGAATAAAGATGCTCTTTAGGTTTAGTCTAATGTAATAAGAGGTTCATTATTATTGTTCCTATTATTGTCCTACATAAATTTCATCTGCAAGTTTCAGGGTTCTTCATCTCAGCTTATTCGGGACAGATGACTATTGTTGTGGAACCCAAATAGGGACTTGACGAGGCTAGATTAGCCTACAGTAATTTACCACGACACTTCTCGGGACTAATTCCATAGTTTACGAGGATCTGGTTTCCCACCTCATTACGTTTCCGGAATAGTCAACGGAATGTGGTTTGCCAACAATAAGAATACAATTTACTTATATTCCATACTTAACTTTAACTATGGTTTTAGCAAGTAGTTAAGTATTATAGTTTGAGTAATTATAAGGGAGTAACTCACAACTTAAATCCGCCTTATCGAGGCTTAAACTTATTCGGCTATTTTTTAGAGCCCTCAATTATTTTAATTAAGTTTATGAAAGCAATTGTGTACCACGGGAAACGTAATCTAAAATTCGAGTCAAATTATCCAGAACCACAGATAACTCATCCACATGACGTCAAAATAAAGGTATATTATTGTGGGATTTGTGGATCTGATTTAAAAGAATATACCGACGGACCATTTTTCTTTAATAAACCAGGTCAAACTAACCGAATTTCAAATTTGCAGTTCCCAATGGTCATGGGGCATGAAATAAGTGGTGAAGTGATTCAGGTTGGTACCAGTGTAACTAACTTTGTTGCAGGTGATAAGGTAGTAGTGGAAGTTACCGGAACGTGCAGAGATAAGTACAGATACGAAGACTCACCTAAGAAATTGGATCCATTTTGTGCTGCTTGTTTTGATGGTCATTATAATGCTTGTGATTATTTAGCATTAACAGGTTTAGGATTTAGTGATGGTGGATGTGCTGAATTTCTTGTTACAAATCAAAATAAATTAATTAAATTTGATAATAATAAAATTCCAATGGATGTAGCAGCATTAATTCAACCATTAGCCGTTTCCTGGCATGCAGTTAAAGTTTCAAAGTTTCAACCGGGTCAAAGTGCTTTAATATTAGGAGGTGGGCCAATTGGTATAACCACTATATTCGCTTTAAAAGGTAATAAAGCTTCAAAAATTGTCGTTAGTGAACCGGCTTTAGCTCGTAGATTATTAGCCCAAAATCTTAAGGTTGAAATTTTTGATCCCACAGGAAAGTCAGTTGAAAAATGTGTTGAAGAATTAAGAGCCATTTCACCTGATGGACATGGATTTCATCATACTTTTGATTGTAGTGGTGTAAGTGCTACTTTTGAAACTAGTATGAAATGTCTTAGAATTAGAGGAACTGCTACAAATGTTGCAGTATGGGCCAAAAAGTATATTCCTTATTCACCCATGGATACTACTATGTCGGAAAAAGTGGTTACTGGTTCCATATGCTTTGTTAAAACAGACTTTGAAGAAGTAGTTAACAGTATTGAAGCAGGAGATATTAATATTGAAGAACTTAAATTAATGATAACGGACAAAATTGGATTAGAAAATGGTATAAAAGATGGATTTGATGAATTATTAACAAACAAAGGGGCTCATATAAAAATTTTATTTAGTGCTTATAAAGAATTATTAAATTAATTATTTCTTCTTTGCAAAAGTATAGACAGTAGCCCAAACAACTTTAAATTGACTATTGTCATCCCAACCTAATTTTTGTTTAAGTTTATCAATAAATTGATCAGCCACATCCTTTTTGGTGGGATATAATTTCTTCCAGTTATGATATGCACTCCAACTTAAAACATAGTCTTTAAATTGAGCTAAATTAATGGTTTTCTCAATATATAAAGTATTGGGTTTATCGCCTCTTAATGGTTCATATTCTACCCTAACTATATCTTCATATAAGTCAGTAGGAACTTCGATCTCTTTAAGTAGAGTTCTTAATAACGCTCTTCCTGGTTGTTGATAACATGGACCCATATATTCTGGTGATTCATAGCAAAATTCATCATAAATATCATTAGCCTCTGGATAATCAACAAAAATTGGATCCTTATAAAACCAATAAGCTAAAGTTCCTCCTTTCTTCAAGACTCTATAAGATTCTCTAAAGAACACTGGATGATCAACCCAATGACAACATTCAGCTCCCGTAATTAAATCAACTGAATTTGGGGCAATCTCACTGGGAGATTGTTCTCCTGAACCAATTAAGAACGAAATTTTATCAGAGTTTTTGGCTCTGGAATCGCTCTTACACTGTTGAATCATTGTACTACTTACATCTGTACCAATAACCTTATCGAAATAATTTGTTAACTGGAAAGCGACAAACCCTGATCCGCAGCCAATATCGACTGCTAAATCCCTTTTTGAACCATGATATTCTAATAAAGTATCATAAAATTTAGCAGGATATGATGGTCTAGCATCATCATAATGTTTAGTATTGAAGTCAGATTCTGAATAAGTAGCCATTGATAAATTTAACCAATTGTAAAGGGGATATTACGGTAAAAATACCACTATATATAGTAGATAAGATCTCCGCACCGGGCCGGTTTCGGTGCCAAATTTGACATAAATCATAACTTGGGACTGAATATTAGTCAATTAATTGTATTCATTTAATTATTTACATCATACACACGTATCAATTATTAGCATTGATTGCTATTGTTATTATTAGTCGATTAACTGTCAAAAATTTAAATGAGTCAACTTCTCATTATTCCAGTTTTTGCTTAGGTTGATCCTTCTTGAGGTGATAATTGAACTTACCTTTGGTTTTTTCATTTAAAAACTCTTTATATTTCTCTAATGTCACTTTCTTTTGTAATTCTTTGTACTCATTAATGAACTCATATTTGGTACCGAACCATCCATCCCAAAATGTAAAAAATGGTTGGGAAAAGTTATTCTTGAATCCCCAACTTTGATGATGAATGTCATGATAAACAGCATTATTAGGAAATATGACTTGGAAAGGGTCAAATGGTATTCTATAACCACAATGATCATCTATGGTCTTCAAAGTACTAAAAGTGTATAAAAACATTGACTCTCTTGCACTTAAACCAGTGATAATTGCAGCAACACCTGTTCCACATGTATCTAACAAGAAACCTTCTACGGGGTCATTATATAAAGCACCAAATGCATAAGGAACTTGTAATCTGTGATGTCTTGAGTGGAATCTAGAATACAACGTTTTATTAAGATGCATCAAACGATGTAATGTGAATTGCCAGGTATCGATTATCACAAATGCCATAACAATCTTAATGGAAGGGATGCCATAAGTGTAGAATGCCCAAATAGCTTCATTTGGAACAAACAGAAGTTTTTGTTTAATGTACCACATTTGATTTAATTCATAACCAGTGGTTGGGATCTTATCAAATTTGTATACCGCATAACCAAAGAATGTTTGAATGATATGTTGAAGTACCACATCTTTAATGACATCGGATAATTTAGCCTTATTCTTAGCTTGTTCTTCTTCACTCGGATGAATTCTATATTGTTCAGCCAATTCATAAACATCAATGATATGGAAAAATGTACAATAAATCCAGTAAACTGCAACCGGGAGAATCAATGCTAAAATTCCATCAGGTATTCCTTCAATTAAATCGGGTTTCTTTGCAATAAGTACTGGAGGGACGAATTTTGCATCGGAAATTATCGTCAAATTCTTAGGAGGTAAAAATCCCGAATAATCCATCTTTAAAAAAATTAAAATAGTTCAATGAATCAACAATAATGATTTAAGCAAAATTAAAACTTATTTTATGGTACTCAAAGTACAAAATTTAAGTAAATTTATTGATTATTAAGTAACAGGTGATTATTTATTAGTTTTGAAAACAAAGAACTGCGAAGACTCGCAAATAAAAAGAAAATGATTTTTGACGTGACTTTATGTGAGGTGATGACAAATTTGCACTTAGCCCAGAACCAGAACTAATTTGGATGAATATAAATTTCGGAATTCGGTTTGTAGATTGATTTACTCAATTCGGTTTAAAATTCTTACACCAATTTTGGGATTGACTTATTCGGATTTGGGTCTGGATGCAAATAAGTGTAAATGGGGACAGGAGTAGACGGTGGAAACTTGACCCTGGAGTGGTGGATAGTGTGGTTTAGACACATGTTGGGGCTCCCAGTTGGAGGTGCATGCTACAGAGACACAGGACCGTACGACATGGTGGAAGCGCCTGTTGTGTTTAAGACCTGCTATGATTATCTCCAGTTGAACACTATCAAACTACACTTCCAGTCCTCCATTTTGCTCCAAAATTCACCAGTAAGCTAGCCTCTCTATTACTTATTTGGATCACTCCTTCCCCAGGCTCACCTCCAGTTTTTTGACCTTCTGGTACCGCATCTCTAACTCCAACCTCCATTTTACAATCTCGCGCAGTTTTCAGGTATCAACACATTTGATTCACGCCCCGAAGAACACAATATGTCAAGAAATCTGAAGGTATCAGGTGATGAAATATGGAAAAATAATATTGAGAAGATAAACTCTGAATTATTTACTTTAACATATGGATCATTGGTGAGTCAATTATGTAGAGATCATGGAAATGATTATCAACAAGTTAATAAAGAATTAGACAAAATGGGATATAATATTGGAATAAGATTAATAGAAGAATTTCTAGCTAAAACTGGAGTTCAACGGTGTCAAACCTTCAAAGAAACTGCCGATGTAATATCCAAAATTGGATTCAAATTATTCCTTAACATCCAACCAATTGTTGCCAATTGGTCTCAAGATGGTAAAAGTTTCAGTTTGATACTAATTGACAATCCACTTACTGAATTTGTGGAACTTCCTTCTAATCCCACCATTAAAAAGGATTTATGGTATAGTAATGTTCTATGTGGAGTATTAAGAGGTGCTTTACAAATGGTACAAATGGACTGTGATTGTTATTTTATCAAAGATGCGTTAAGAGGTGATGAACATACGGAATTAAGACTCAAATTGAACAAGATCCTAAAAGACGAAGTGCCTGCAGGTGAGGATTAGGCCAGTACGTCGAGGAGTAGCACAGTAGAAACACCACAAATACTAGTATATATCTAAATACATAAACTTGGGAGCCCACACGACCGGTCTTAGATCATTGGAATTTCCCCTTAGTTCTCGCATTTTGCAGTTACAATCCACCCCCAATTATGAATATATTCAAGGCGTTATTTTATGATCTTGTAGTATTATTCTGTCAATCGATTATTCATACGTTTTTCAGAGATATTAAAGTTAGAGGTTCATTTAACGTTCCAAAAAGAGGTGCAGTTATATTTGTTATAGCCCCACATCACAATCAATTTTTGGATGGATGTGTTGTTGTACCCAAAATCAAAGAATATGCTGATCGAAGAGTATCTTATCTTATTGCTGGGAAATCTTATCGGCGTCCTTTGATTGGACTTCTTGCCAGATTGGCCAGTTCAATCCCAGTTGAGAGAGCTCAAGATTTGATGAAACCTGCAAATGGTACGATTTATTTAGGAGAACAAGATAATGAGATAATCGGGGAAGGAACCAAGTTTAAAACAGATTGTGAAGTCAAAGGATTAATTGGACTCCCTAGTTCCAAAGGTAATTTCCAAATCGTGGAAATAGTTAGCGACACTAAGCTTATCATCAAGGGCGACTATAAGGATAAAAGAGAAAAGGTAACCCAGAAAAGATACGAAATGTTGAAGGCTGGTTCTTCGTATAAACTTGCACCCCATATTGACAATCATAGCTTATTTCAAAATGTTTTTGACTTCTTAAAAGACGGTAATTCTTTGGGATTATTTCCTGAAGGCGGATCCCACGATAGGACAGATTTATTACCTTTAAAGCCTGGTGTTGCACTTATGGCATTAGGAGCTGCTTCCCAATTTGAAACTGACGATCAGATTATTAACATTGTACCTTTGGGAATGAACTACTTCCATCCTCATAAGTTTAGGTCTAGAGCAGTATTAGAATTTGGTAAGCCAATTGAAATAACCAAAAAGCACGGTCAAGACTATCTTGCAGACAAGAAAAAATGTGTGAACCAATTATTGGACTTGGTGACCATGAGATTAAAGGAAGTTACTGTCACTTGTGATGATTATGAAACTTTGATGGCACTACAAGCTGCTAGACGATTATTTACTACTGGACAAAGAGATCAGATTCCTTTACCCATGGTGATTGAAATGAACAGAAGATTAGTTAAAGGTTATCAAATGAATAAAGATAAACCAGATGTAATTGAAATGAAACAATTAGTTTCAGATTATAATAAAAAACTACTTTTACATGGCTTACATGATCATCAAGTAAATGATTTAACAGAATCTGATAAGTTTAGGACATTAATGAAATTTGTTGATCGTCTCATCAAAGTTCTGATATTCCTAGCATTAAGTCTTCCAGGAATATTTTTATTTTCACCTGTTTTCATCACTGCTAAGAAAATTAGTCGAGTCAAACAACAAGAAGCGTTGGCAGGTTCTGTAGTTAAAATCAAAGCTCGAGATGTTATTGGAACCTGGAAAGTATTGGTGGCCTTAGGATTAGCACCTGCTTTATATGTGTTCTATTCAATATGTGGTACTATTTTATTAATTAAATTCCAAGTATTTCCTAAAGAGTTAACAGATACATGGAAGTTCACCATCATTTTATTCTGTTTCTGCTATTTTTGGGCAGTATTTACTACGTATGCATCCATGAGAATTGGAGAAATTGGAGTTGATTATTATAAATCATTAAAACCATTATTCTATTCATTAATAAGTGAACATAAAGATTTAATCCAGATAAACGAATTAAAACAGAATCGTCAATTCCTCACCAAGAAAGTAACCGAATTCTGTGATAAATACGGTCCAACAATCTTTGAAGACTATAAAGATTTCTACAATATGTATAATGATGCTGAAATTAGCACATCAACTGCCCAAATCTTTAGTGATCCCCTTAGTGAAGCCGATACCAGTGAAACTGAAGTTGAAGATGATACGGTAGAAAGTGTCTCCAAAGATATGGTCTCCAAAGATATCACCAACAAAATCTCTGCCCATATGAGATCTAAGTACAAGTCAGATTAATGAATAACACGTGACTCCCGACCTTATACCCGTAATTTGCAGCAATACCCGTTCGGGCGTGACAACCTCGGGAGCCTGGCATAGTTAGTCACTCGCATTCCCGTATAATTTCTTTTTTGGTGCCGGTGCACGTCCCGCTCTCACCCCAATTTCATGATCCCTTATCAGTGGCAATTCTGACTATAAATAATCACTCATTTTATAATTTGTTTAAAATGAAATTTACTATAAGATTAACAACTGAAAATTCTATTGATTTATTAACTCCAACCATTAATTATGAATCATTAATTAGTGAAATTAAGGAAATTTCTAAATTTCCTTTGCCAGCATCTTTTAAACTTATTTATAATGGAGAGAAGCTAAATGATGAAAAGCTTGAACAGTTAAATCAAGAGAATTTTGATGAAGAAGTCAATATTATTCTAATGGAAGATATTAAGAAATCTGTTAAAAAGAAGAAGAATAGATGTGGATTTCAAAATTGTTCATCTACTCCATTAAGAATGGTTGGAGACTGTCATCATTGTCAAGGGAAATTTTGTGCTAAACATAGACTTTTAGAAGATCACTCATGTTCTGGTTTACAGTATTGTAAAGAGATTGCTCATGAAAAGAATGCCCTTAAATTGCAGAATGAAAGGACCATTTCCAGTAAGGTTTAAGGGTGCTAAAGCAAGATTTAATGGTGCTAAAGCAAGGTTTAATGAGATGAAGCTACAGGATTGCTTTGTAACGAGAGATACCACATAACCGGTCTATGTGTGATGATAAACGGTAACAATAGAGTATAATATTCATAATATATAATCATTTATTCAAGTAAATTCTCTAATATATCTTTATATTTACCATTTGTAACATTATTGGCTTTGACCAAGATCTTTTCTGCTTCTTCATAACTTTCAACTTGTTTTTTGGAATCTAAATCATAAAGATTCCCAAGGGATATGAGTGACTCACTTAAATTTACCCAAGTCTGTACATCTTCATCATCCCAACTTTCTCGAAGATACTGAATGGCAGTTTCAAATAATTTTATGGCAATTTTTTGGGCTGTTGGGGCATCAAGTCCGTTTATGGAAGTGTCTTGGACGGATTCATCATACATTAAAGTGGTGAAAATATTAGATGGTTCTTCTGCTTCTTTAAGGTACGATTGTCCCAAATTGAAGCACACTTTCTTATAAAGATTAAGTGGTCTATCGGTTCTTTTGTTCAAATTGTCATGGAATGTGATGGTATGAGCTCTCCACCAATCATTTAACTCATCCGACTCAATTATATCATTTATACAGCTTGGAATATCTTCAGTCTCTTCGTCACTCTCATCATCACTTTCTTCAGCTTCTGATTTGGTGAAATTATCAGCAACTTCGAGAATATCATCGAACAATACAATGATTCCGAATGTTTCTTCGTTAAAAAACTCAAAGTTCTTTTCAGCAACACACATTTGTTCGGCCTTGGTAAATAATTCAAGGGCTTTTTTGATGTTAAGTACAAATTTATATTCTTCCACTTGAGTCTGTTTAAATTTACCTAATTGTACCATAACTTCCGTAAGTATGACCTTAGATTTCTGAAATAATAAACTAATATCAGCTGGATAAACATCTAAACCTAAATCAACTTTTTCCAAACTTAATTTAACCAAATCTGCTAAATCATCTGATGTAAATTCCATAAGCTCAAGTAAACTATTGGAGTAAACAACATAGAAAAATGACGGGATCTTGTTTGGCTCGTGATTCCTGATGAGTCTATCAGCTTCGTGTATGATTCCATTCAAGATCAATTCATTCTTGTCTTGTATAAATCTATTATAAAGAGTTTGGAGCTGAACAAACTCATCATCACTCACATCAGAAGGTAATTCTATGGTCAAATTACCACCATTTTGAACCGTTTCTTCACTACCTTCAGTCTTCTGTGTTGCTTCTTTGATACTCTCTTGAAGTTTCTGCTTCTTCTGCTTATTGACCTTTCCCAATCCAAGCTGTCTTTTCCCCATTATCACCTTATTTCTACCAAAATCGCATCGCATATATCTGGCGCGCGCACTACGATCCAATGAGATCACATGACATAACACAATTGCAAAAATATAAGATTTGAATTCTACCACCTAAAAGTTATCAAAATGTTTATAAATTGGCACTGTGAAGGAGAAATACATCTTATAATAGGAGATATTAATGGAATAATCAATCATAGAATCAAAAGTTTGGTTGAACATGGAGTAAGACCGATATTAATTACTGAGACTCCGAATTCTTTACCATTTGAACAATATGATAAGCAATTTGAAGTGGAAGATTTATACAGAGGACGTAAAGAAGTGATGGGAATTGTTGATAAAGTCATTGTTAATTTGGGGGCTGAATATGAGTCTTTACGACAAACTATTTATAAAGAATGTATTAAGTTAAGAATTCCTATAAATACTATAGATTGCCCAAAATATTGTACATATACTTCGATCTCCAGTTATAAAAAAGGGGATTTGGAGATTGGGATTACCACAAATGGTAATGGGTGTAAATTGAGTAGTAGAATAAAGAGAGATATCATCAGTAAACTCCCACCAGATATTGAAGAAATCGTTAATAATGTGGGGCAGTTGAGAAGAACTATTTTACAGGTAGACAAGGTGTTTGATAGTGACGACGATGAAACCAATTTGAGTTTGAATCACTTGGTTAAGGAATTTGAAATGGGTGAAGATGATGTTAAAAGAAAGAGAATCATATGGTTGAATCAAATAATTGAATATTATCCACTTAATAAATTAAAAACCATAACTTTGGAAGACTTATCTCAAGATGAACACCAAAATTCCCAGATCGAATCGAAAACAACCACAAAAGGTAAGATTTCGTTGGTGGGGGCAGGTCCGGGAAGTGTTTCATTATTAACAAAGGGGGCTATAGATGAAATTTTATCAGCAAATCTAGTATTGGCAGACAAACTCGTACCACAGGAAGTTCTAGACTTAATCCCAAAAAAGACAGATGTGTTTATTGCTAGAAAATTTCCTGGGAATGCCGAAAGGGCCCAGCAAGAATTACTTGAAATGGGACTTGAAGCAATTAATGAAGGTAAAAAAGTGGTAAGATTAAAACAAGGAGATCCATACATTTTTGGAAGAGGAGGTGAAGAATATTTATACTTCAAAAATCATGGATGTACTCCAAATGTTTTACCCGGGATTACATCAGCTTTATCAGCTCCTTTACTTGCTAATATCCCCATGACTCACAGAGATGTTAGTGATCAAGTACTTATTTGTACGGGGACTGGTAAAAAAGGGTCCCTTCCAAATGTACCTGAATTTAATAAATCTAGAACCACCATTTTTTTAATGGCGTTACACCGAATTGACGAATTTGTACAATCACTAATTAACAAAGGATGGACAGATGATTTGCCTTGCGCTATTGTAGAAAGAGCAAGTTGTCCCGATCAAAGAATAATTAGAACTAAGCTTAAACAATTACCTGAAATAGTCCAAACATACGGGTCCAGACCTCCAGGTTTATTGGTGACTGGTTACGCCACGAACACCCTTGAAACCGATTTTTTAATTGAAGGTTTAAGGGTCTAACTATACCCTTCATACCTACCTGACTTTATGTATATATATTTATTAGCATTACACGTATTATAAAATCTCGCTCGCCAATCTGTTTTCGCTTATGCGTTCAATCAGGTACCTCAGTAAAGTAGCCAAAAGCGTAGTATTTGACATCGACGGAGTGCTAATCAAAGGTCATTCGGCAATTCCCCGGGCCAGACCAGCGTTGGAATTACTTGATAAAAATAAGATTCCATTTGTACTTTTAACAAATGGAGGAGGTGTTAAAGAAAAGGATCGGATTGATTATTTGAGTTCCCTCCTTAATTATAAATTTAGGTATGATCAGCTAATTCAAAGTCATACACCAATGAAAGACTTGAAGAGCCAATTCAAGAGAGTATTGGTAGTTGGTGGATCAGGGGATAATTCAAGGATTTGTGCCGAAGATTATGGATTTGAAGATGTAATTATGCCGATTGATCTTGTTAAATTTAATCCCGATATTGCACCATTTCATCGGTTTCAAGCTGTAGATTTTGAAAAATATAGTAGACCATTCATTAATAAACCAATTGATGCCATTATGGTATTTAATGACCCCAGAGATATGACCACGGACCTTCAAATAATAATTGATTATTTGAATAGTGAAGGGGGGTTATACGGCACAAAGAGACTGATCGACGGAGGGAAACCTGCAGTACCGATCTACTTTTCAAACAATGATTTTTACTGGTCAAACGAATTTAATTTACCAAGATTTGGACAAGGAGTTTTCAGAACAATTGTAGAAACAATTTATAAAGAAATTAATGGAGATTCACTACAAAGAACTATTTATGGTAAACCATTTAAAATTCAATATGATTATTGTTCAAAATTATTAAACAGTGAAAAAATATTCATGATTGGTGACAATCCCGCTAGTGATATAGAAGGCGCAAATAATTATGGCTGGGAGTCTTGCCTTGTCAAAACAGGAGTCTATAAACAGGGTCAAATTTCAAACAATCCCACAACGGGAATTTTCGAGGACGTATTCGATGCAATACAATGCATTTGTAACCAACGGCACTAATGCTGATCGTACAATTTAAACTTTTGGTTAACTTTAAACAAATAAGCTTTCTGTTGAGATGTTTTATTCTAATACAGGTATACAACCCTTTTATATGTCGGATTTCTAAAACTTTATTTTCCAAAGGTTGTTTCCAGAAACATTTTTTTTTTTCATTTATTTTTTTTAGGAAATAATCCCAACAAAAGTTGGCCGACCCAGCGTTCAGTGGTGAAGTGGATGGGTTCAGGAGTTATTTTCTACAAGACGAAGATAAGATTTACAATAAAATGATAAGGTTTTATTACTGAGGTACAATTTTTAAGTTGGATCTTTCGGCTAGCGATCTACAGATCTGAAACCTAGCTACAACCTGAAGGCATCAAGGCGTCCAAATAGACTTAAGAAACAGAAGTTTAAAATCCGATCAGAATCGGCAAGGTTTGAGCAATTGTCATAATCCAGTTAAAATGTATAGAACCGAATATACAGGTTTAGAAACAAGCTTCTTTGCTGGACAATAGAATGTACCGAATTGGAAACTGCTACAGAAGCTGAAATAGAAGCCCAATCGTTCATGACAATATATTCTACCGAAGGTCTACAATGAAACGGAATGTAAAGAAAAAAACCAAATATTAAATTAATTAAATAAATAAAATGTATAGAATTGAAATGATGTAAGGCCACTATGAGGGCTATTATATGAATTTATTAGCAATGATTGACTTTTTTATGGAAATTCTTCTACCGTTCTTTCCCTTACAAACTTTATTGTTTAATACTTCTTGAGCAGCTATAGCAGCACCCTTTCTTTTAACTAATTTAGCATGATATAATCCACAAGCATTACATAAAGTTCTTACTCCATTTGGACCTCTTCTCCATTCAGGAGTTTCAGTAGTACCACATCTATGACATTTATTAGTTGGTTTATTAATAACTTCTGGTATCAAATATTGTTGTTGAGGTGAAGGAGTTTGACCATAATATACTGGATAATATGGAATATAATAATTATAAGGAGGATTTGAACCTGATTGTTGAGCAACTGGTGGTTGTTGAGGAACAGATTCCAAAGGAGATGGAGCCTGAGTTGATGATACTTGAGGAGAAATTGGAGGAGAAGCAACTTGATGAGTTTGATTTACTGGTTGATAGTTGTAATTACTATTACCATAATTGTAATTATTATAAGATCCATTGCTATATTGACTTAATTGAGTTAATGAAGGTAATTTAACTGATGGACTTTTATTAGTTGAATAACTGGATAAATCGGGTAATTTAACATCACTTGTTTTAGTTAATTCGCTAATGGAAGGTAAAGTAATTTTAGAATTCATCATATTATTTATCGTTTGTAGTAAGATTATCCTTAAATTATTATAGTAATTAGTAGAATATCTAAGAGATTTTTAGTGACTTTGAAGGATATTTATATTTTTCAAGTGAAACTCTAAAATGGTGAATTATTTTCTGATAACTCTATCTCGATTGTGAATTTCTAAATTAAGAAATGCTTATGAAATTCTAAAAAAAAAAAAAAAAGTTCTTCCGTGCATTTAAGGTTAAGATTAACAATATAATCAAAATTGCGTCTTTCTGTTAAAATTTTTGCTAGTAACAAAGTTTAAACTTTTATGAGCAGTTTATTAAATTTGGTAATATTAACAAAGGTGATTCAAGATTTGAGGGATTTGATTTAATCCCTTAAATTAAAATAAGTATTCCCAAGGTGTATAACTCAATTTTCTGAGAGGATGAAAAATTCGACGGAAATAAGGTGATCTAATGCATAAATCAGATCACGAGTTTTAGGGACTTAAAATTGCACTTAAAATTGGTTGAAATAGATCTCCGAAACTTGCTCCAAAGTCGTTTGTAGTTTACCTAAAATTAGAGTTTAAGTTTCAGAGATTGAAATCGGTTGAAGTCAGAATTTGGTTTTATAGCAAATCTGTTGATGACCAAAGTATAAAATTATAATTCGATCTGATTTAAATTTGGCTATTTCAGGTTGAATAACAATCAAAAAGATCCCCCTGATTTAAATCGATTATGATATAATGCTTTATATCACCCAATCTATTAACCGAATGCATTTAACATCCTCATAAATTATCAATACCCGAATGTTTCGCCTGCACGTAAGGTGTTCATCTGGACAACATTCTTATTTGCGCCAGAACCACACCTAATGCAAAAGAATCCAATATATGCAGGCCGGGGCCCCCAGCCTGTGAAATATCCCCGTAGCGATACCCGAAATTTCAACCAAGCGAACTACAAACCATGCATGTTCGGGGTGCGGCCATGTTTTCCGACTTCTAGACCCCACCAGATCCCTTGGTTTAAAATCTATTGTCATGCATGTCTCATGAATCCTCTGACGTTGAGTATTTTTCACAATTTGGTGGTGATTTTTTGTACAAAGTAATTTAATTTTTTATTCATTAATCAGTTGATTATATAGATTAACTAAAAAGTTTAACTCTGGTAGACCCTAGTTGTTCCGATTTTAAGGACATTTGATTAGATGAAACTGGGGCGTGGCCTCATCAAAATAAATTTACCAGTTCAAGAACATGATCCGCATGTGTGCCGGCTAAAACTTGACTCGTGTTGAGTTACGTAACCGATTCGATATTGGGAATATATGATTGATAGTATGTATCAAATCAATAAGTTGTCCTCGGATGACAAGTGAAATTTGTGGCTTCGGATTCTTTACCAAATCCCCGAAGACCTTTAATTATCTGATGCACTTATATGCTTGTTCAGGGAATAACAGCGCAAAACTCACGACCTGAAACCAAAAAAAAGTAAAAAATAATCATTAAAGCCTAATATTTTGTATAATATGCAAAGTTTATTGATGACCTAACTGGACCCTTTTTTGGTAAATCATCGATATCTACTACAGATTCAAAATTGCTAAATTTGGCAGTCCAAAGTTTGCGCATTTCATGGAGCTGCCGAAGCTTATTTCGATTCGTTAAACGAGAATTCTATACAGTCCGGGGTGTATGTACAGAATCTTATCTATTATTTACCACGTGGGATGATCACACTAATTAATTGATAAGACAATATGCGAGGTTTAGGAAGTAGATGATGTTATTGTTTAGATTACCGTTCCTTTTCTCCAGACTTTGGTATTGTGATGGAATACTTTTTATAGCCGAGCAGCCGGGGTCATTCGGTCGGCTATAAATTGGGGGTCACTGGATTATACCTTGGATATCCCTCAAATACCTTGGATATCCCTCAAATGTGATGGGTTCCCATTATATCTGATTCCCCATAATTATGTTAACCCGATTTAAACCTTGCCGACCAATTCTCGGTTGTTGGCGCTATGCTGAAAGTTTATTTCTTATCGTAAATGTGGTTCAACAAAGCGCAATTGATATTGTCGTGTGCCCTTTTTAGATGAACAATTCGATTCGGGAATAGTGTCGATACCAGAGGGATTATCTACAACTAATCAGTTAACACCACAGTTAATTGCTTACATGTCTATATAGTGAAGTCATGAAATTTCATGCTTATGCATGCATTGACCTCGTGGTGGCTAATTATCCCTGGTAGTTAATTGGCCTTGGGTTTAATCGGCTTTGCTTAAATTTTTCATTGGAATGTCATTGGAATTTTGTGGTAATGAGCTATATCCGGCTTTTCTCCTAAATGGAATTCTTCTATGTCCATGATTAAGTCCTCTTGCTTTTCTAGGTTTAATATTACTGAGATCAACTTTATTTACTTTAACAAATAATAGCATTCCAAAGAATAAAACAACTATAAATAATGGAATACTAATTATTGCAAAATATTCTTCATAATTTAATCCCTCATCTATTTCAATATTTAAACTCTTTAATCTTTGCTTTTCTTCTGCTAACTTAAGATCTTCATTATGTCCAGTATGAACATTACCACGTCTTATTAATTTCACTACCAAAAAATTAGATAAAAGATCAAAATCTTCATCTTCAACTGAATCGGGTTGAATAGAAAGTAAAACTCTTCTTTCCATTTGACTTTCACTTTCAAATAATTCTTCAACAATCTCAAGAGGGTACATACCATCATCATTTAAGATCCATTCGGTTGTATAGAATGATCCCTTGGTAATCTTAGCTCCATTATCCATTATTTTAGATCTTTTGTCTAAATCATCTTCAGATTCGAATTCTTGTTCAATTTGATCCCTTTTGGTACCTCTGTCTTTTGGACTTTCCTTAATAGCTGAAATGTGTAATTTAACCTTTTCTGCATCATCAAAAAATCTGGAAAACCAACTTACAAAGTAAAATCTACCTTCTTTCAAAACAGAATTATCATGGGGAAAGCAAAATGGCTCAGAAGTACTTTGCTTATAAACTCCCTTCTTGAAATAAAGCTTGGGTGTACATCTAAGAATAGGGTTCAACTCATGATACGTCTTATCCTCAGGTATAAATTCAACTTCTTCATGAATTTCGTCATCTGCCATATTGTGAGCCTGTAATTCTTCTTTAGTATACCGAACTGTAGTTGCAGTAGCAAAATAAGTATCATAATCAGGTGCAGCTTTTTTAGTATGTCCATTTTTTATTTGAGGCCTAACTGTGACAGGGCTACCATCTTTCTTTAATGATATCCATGGCTCTAATCCATTGGTTTCCTTAGGTGGTTTAGCACTTATAGTTACACCTTGTATAACAGTTGGAGTAACAATCTCCCTAATACTCCCATAAATGGTTCTAACCCACTTTTTCACTTCAACTTCATCGGTGGTTTCAGCTAATCCAAGATGTGACCGTTCTAATTCCTTCAATTTCTCCCTTTCCTTTTGATAATGGTCTGCATTGATCCTTTTATTCAACGTAACTTCGGCTACCGGAACCTCTGTGGCCGTGGGACTTGGTGCCAATGTTATGATCATTTCTGGGTTAACCACGGCAGACGTTCCCAACGTCACACATGCTAAAGCAGTTAAAACTTTGATCAATCTCATGAAGATATGCTTATATTATGATTTGTCGATAAATTAATTTCGCGTTTCCCAGATTTACCGATGCCATGGTGAGAAAGAGACACCGGGATAGAATGATAAGGAGGCGGAATTCTTGGGTGAATCTCCGGTGGTAGTCTGTGTATGTGGAATTCTTGTACGATGTCAATTTTGAAGACGTGTGGAGTGCTGGAAGATACTCTTTTTTGGCATAGAAGAAAGTCGTGTAATGAACCGGCCATAGATCTGATCCATGAACGGCTGACATGTACAATGGACCAATTTGCCTGGTAAGATGAGTAGATGTGATGTAATCCTGGTTATGAGGGATTTGGAGGAAAATTGGCCAAGTTTAGGGTCTTTTGATGGGTTTTTGATGGGTTTTTGATGGGCTTTCCCACCATTTGAGCTCACATCTTGAAGTTTTCAACACATTGAACCTTCGATCTTCCCCATATAAGTCTACGAGTGTTGATTCGATCTAGTTAGATAGTAAAGTTGAATTACTATAGAAAATAATTCATATCTAACTTTCAAATCTGTTATTCTTTGGCATCTGAAAAAATCTCCATCATTATATACATTGTCAAAGAATATAATGAAACTATGCAAGATTGCCATGAGAGATTTGAAAATTATTCAATTAGCTCATAAAGTAAGAATTGTTAGTGTTTTACTTATTTATTATATATACAAGTATACACTCCAGTAAAATTTGAAAACTTTTCATTGCGAGTGATATTCTAGTTTAGTCGTGTATAGCTCAATTATTATACTTCACCAATCCCATTTGGTATTTGACTTCGTTATAAAGGCTGGGACACTGAATTGATGAAGGGGCATTGATAGACTTGTTTGAAATTGATTGTAAAAATTTGAAAGACTCGTCCATCCAAGAAGACATCTTTTCATGGGTTTTAATCACCTCAACAAGATTTTGATCTGGTAAATCTGCACAAATACTGTTTAAATGAGCAAGTAAAAGGATCTCAGCGGGTTCAAACTGGTGTGGATTTTCTTTGTTATCTTCTGGCTCGGAACCAACTTCCCTATGGTCGTTAATCAGTTCAATGTTGGTTAGCACCGAGTCTAATAATGTCATACATCTAAGCGTATTCTTTGTTTCTCTTAAACTCATTCTCTGCTTATTCTTGAGTAATAATTGCTTTTCATGGAGCTTTGATATCGGTGTTGTTGTGTCGATCTCGTCATCCATATCTTCTGGAGCTTCACCAAACGACAAGAATCTAGCTTTGCTCTCTCCTAATCCAATTAATTTGACTTCTTCTTTAGCTATATTATAGTATTTAAGTGGCTGGTTATACATCATTGGGAATGGTAAATAGTGCTTGAATAACTTTCTTGTATGTAACTCATAGTTTTTGCTGTTGACAAACAAATTATATTGGTTTATACAATGAAGTTTGGTGTTTATTAAGTGGATTAAGATCTTATTTTTCAATGCAACTGCCCCTTCAAACTCTGAAATCCCAATGAATTTATCTGAAAGCTTATAATTTTCCATCAAGTACCTACAAATGTCTTCAAAACCTTCAAATGTCTGAGAAGATGTAACTAGAACTGGTAATTTACCACTCTTGGAATAATTCGTATTACTCGATGTAATCACCTCTATTTCATCCTTTCGATCCGAAATAAAGCACACGATCCAATAGCAGGCTAAACACTCAGGTGATATAACAGATATCTCCCCATTTGTTCCCCAAACATGTAATTGTGGCATAATTTATGAACCTCAACCGAAATCTCAATCCTGAAAACTCGCGAAGCTTTCTTATTATCCAAACTATGAGTGAAAAGAAGAGACTAGCATTGGATATTATTGGACAGCTAGAAGATGATCTTGAAACCAATCCTTTGGATTATGCCAAATGGAATAAGCTCATTAAACAAGTGATAGTTAAGGATAAGGAAGATCAAATCCGCCGAACTTTTGAAAAGTATCTTAGTATATTCAAATTTGATGGGAAACAGTGGTGCAACTATATAAACTATGAAATGGGAAGACAGGACTTTAATAAAGTTCAAGAGCTTTTCTCCAAGTGTATTACTTCGATAAATCATGTTGAATTATTCAGAGTCTATGTGTCATATGTAAGAAGAGTCAATGATGTTATTACGGGAGGTGAAAAGGCAAGAGGTATTGTCATTCAAGCATTTGAATTTGCAGTGAATCGAGTTGGTATTGATTTAAATAGTGGAGAATTATGGAATGATTACCTTGAATTTTTGAAATCGTGGACCCCAAGTGCTACTTGGGAACAACAGCAAAAGACAGATTTAATCAGGAAAGTTTATAAAAAGCTTTTGGTCATTCCTACAGAAAAGATAGAAGCTATTTGGTCAAAGTATACCAAGTGGGAAAATGAAACTAACTCGTCGACCTCCAGTAGATTTATCTCAGAGAAATCAGCTGAATTTATGGAAGCCAGGTCCTGGAATACAGAATGGCATAATGTCACCAAAAATCAATTAAAAAGGGATATAATTCCCCATGATATAACTAACGACTCTGTTAAAATCCAATTAAGTATTTGGTATAAGTGGATTGAATTTGAAAAGAAAAATAAGCTAGAATTAAAAGATCAAGCTGTGTTAAATCAAAGAATAGAATATGTTTTCAAACAATCAGTTATGACATTACCTTTTGTACCTGAATTATGGTACAATTATAATAATTTCATGAATCTGATTAAAACTGCTGATAGCTTTACGGAATCAATTGACATTTTATCTCAAGGACTAATTGTGAATCCTAAAAGTTACTTAATAACCTTTGAATTATCAGAAACTTACGAAAAAGATAACAATTTACAAAAAGCCAGTTCAACCCTTCAAAGCCTTATTGACCATTTAACCAAAGAACATGATATAATCTTAAGTCGTATTGAATCTATTAATACTAAGTCAAAGATTCACACAGAAAAGTCTAAAGCTAATACTGGTGATAATGATGAAGATGAAATTCAAGAAAAAGTAGGATATCACCTTTCAGAAGAAGATATAAAACTTCTTAATGCATCTAAAACTCAACAAGCAGAATTGGCGAGGTCAATTACGTTGGTGTATACAAAGTTAATGATGACTAACAAGAGGTCAAGTGGGATCAAAGATTCAAGACAAATATTCAAACAGGCAAAAAAATTCACTCACACAACTCATCATTTATTCGTTGAAAACGCCTTGATGGAATACTATTCTGATAACAAAAATACTGCTAGAAAAGTATTTGATTTAGGAATGAAGACTTATGGAACAGATGGAGACTATTTGTTGTCATACTTGGACTTTTTAGTTATGGTAAATGAAGCAGAAAATATCAAAGTAGTATTTGAAATTGCAATCAACAATTTAAGCACCAGTATCGAAAAGGAAACACAATTATCAGAAGATCTAGATGCGCCTTTTTGGGTTAAAGAAGAACTGTTACAAACAATACAAAAACAAAAGCTTAGTGTCAAAAGGTTGTTTAAGAAGTATGCCAAGTTTGCCACTAAATTTTTGGATTTAGGAATCGTATCCAGCCTTGAAAAGAGATATAGAGAATTCTTCCCTGATGAGAATCTCATGGAGCTTTTAAGTTCTCGTTATGCTTATGATAATATTGATTTGATAAGATATGACATGGGAAAGAGGCCATATGTAAGCGATCCAATGAGCTCCGGACAAGATTCAGAACCCGAACAGAAGAGAACAAAGATTAATTTACCATCAAAACCAATGGTTCGTAGTGAATCAGATATTCAGGAATTTACAGAAGTTCAAGCTCAACCTCCAACACATGGATTTATTGGAAACTCCGTTTATAATCTTTTACGAGTTCTTCCAAATGCCACTTATTTTGGTAACCCGGAGAATTATGTGTTTGACAGTAGAAAATTGGTGGAATTATTATCTTCATTGGAACCAAGTAATTAGTTTAACATTTATTGGTATATATGAAATTTGTAATATATAAGGTATAATCTGTAAATCAGAAATGAAATTCAGAAATGTTATCGTCATCATCACGATGTTTTGGTTCTTTTGTAAAGTCATCATCATCATAGTCAGGTAATTTAAATTCATGAGACGAAAGTCCACTTAAATCACTGGTTGCAATATCTCCAACCAAACTATATTCATCCTCGTCTTCACTATGCATTACTGATTGTTCTGCCGTTATAATTGCTCTGACTTTCTTTGGTAATCTATCTGGTCTATAGAATCTTAAATCAACTCTACCAATTGCGTACATCAATATAACCAAAGCTTCAGCAGCTCCCCAAACAATATACATGGCAATTGGATTACAAATAGCAGAACTATCTTTTTGGAATCTACCTTGGAATACTGGAATGGCTCTGAATAAAGCTCCAACAAATAATACAAAAGTTGAAATACTAACAATCCATAAAGATCCATTATGTCCTAAATCACCTCTTTGATTTGTTAACCCTTCAACCATATTATAATGATGATGAGTAGCAGCTATAACTCTTACTGCATGTCTATGATTATGATTTCTTTTCATAAAAGTTTCTTCTGCTTCTTTTGCAGCATTTTTCTTTACAAAGTAGAAAGCACTAAATGATTCAATCCACCATGGTTGATAAGTATATAAATTTTCATCTTTTCTGGTTGGTTTAAAGAAATAAGATAATCCAATTAAAGCAACAGCTGTTAAAGTATATAAAACAACTAAAATTGAAGCACATTGTTGAACTTTAAGATATTTGTGATAATTATCATAAGATAATAAATAAATATATGGAATAAATGATGCCATAATTGTCATGGCCACAACTCCCAAAACAAATATATAGAAACTTATCATAATCCCCCAAAATAATTTTCTTGAACCACCAACTGGATGTCTCCAAGTGAAAATTCTTTGGGCTAAGATCAAATTAAATGAAACCAAGATAATTGAAGGAATAATTAATAAAGCAGAACTTACTAATCCCACTGCTGTTTGACTCAAATCCCATGACCATACTATTCTTGTCACAAATGCCACTATCTTACAAGCACAATAAAATACATAAGATAATGTTATCCAAAAATAATGTCCTCTTGAAGTATTAATGATGAATATAACCAAATGAAGAATCATTAAAACTCCAAATACTCCAGCAAATATAGCACTTGGAACAACATCTTTTGGAAATGGATAATCACCAAATAAATTAATTTGATAAGTTGCTTGATAGGCAACAAATTGTTTTGGTACATTTCCTAATAAATTAACTGATTGAATACCTAAAGTTTGCTGACCAGTTCCAAGGGCAGGATAATGAGCTTGATATCTAAGTAATTCCATTATACCATCCACTAACCGGTAATTTCTTTCTGGATATCCAGGAATCGGATAATCGTCATACATTACGAATAGGTGTTGTAAAATTTGGGGTTCGAGGAAATGATTTAATTTATTAGTTTTAGGTACCATAAATAAAATGTCAATAACTGCCTAATTAGGCAGTTATTAGGTGCATGAAGATAATTCTCAGAATTGCCTAATTAGGTATTTGTCTAAACTATAAATGCGATGGCCATATATTATGAGTCTTATATGGGGTTCATTTGGGGTCTAAGAGCTCTAAAAAAGAACTAGTACTACTTAAAGGAATCGGTTCTTACTCATGCAGTTTTTCTTGCTGTTTCTAGTGGCTTTCAAACAGATTTAAATGGTATCCTATAATGGCCTTATTTTGGCGGTTAATACACTACTCATATCATTTCTCAATTAGGAAAGCGGTCTATAATTACAGACTTTTCAGGAAGCAAATAAATAGGCGTTAAGGTGGGGATCACATGCCAAACTTCTCGCAAGCCGTGTTAAATTAGCGTTAAAGTCATATGAGTGTAGCGGTTAGAGTGGCGGGGAGTCTCCAACGTTTTCCGAACCCCCTATTATCCGTGGAGGGGCATCCAAGCCAACGTCCGTGGGTCGGAGCAGCACGTAGGGCTATTAACATAGGCCGTGGTGTTAGCACGACCAAGTATGGGGTACGTACCAAAGTTTACTCAAAACCCTGGAGGGCCCCAGTTTTCTACTTCGTAAACTTTGGCTGCGAAAGTTTGCAACCACTTGTGGCATATAGTGACAGATAGTGACAGTTCATACTTCATGAAGTCACATATGTGATTCTTCAGGAGATAGATAGGATGATTTTTGCCAGTCAATCTTTAGTTTAAAGGCCTCCAGTTTCCATCCACTCATTCTAAATTCATACAAAATCCACCCGCAATCGCTGAAACATTCCAGCCCTCGGTCTCTCGGGCCCAAAATATAACCCCAACCACCCAATAGTACCATTCTTCGCCGTAGAAGCCCAAACAAACCTAAACAACCAATCAAAAGTCGTGTCCTTCCGAATCACATCCATATTTATGAAGCCTAAACGCGCCAACGCGATAAGATGCCAGAGCTTAGCGAGTTTGAGCGTAAAAGACAGGAAAATATCCAAAGGAACAAGGATTTGTTACGAGAATTGAATCTAGACTCTATCCATGATTCCATTTCTCGAGAAGTTCCACGAGAAAAGCCTAAGGCCAAGAGAAGAAAGCCAGCTCCTAAGGTAAAGCAAGAAATTGCTGAACCATCCAGACGGTCTCGTAGAATTGCTGGGGTTAAAATGGAGGCAGAAAATTCTGAAGAGTATCAGAGATTACGAGAAGAACAAGAAGAAAAGGAAAGACAACGGAAAGAAGTTGAAAAATTGAAACTGACTCGTTTATATGGGGATTTCCAGTTAATTGATTTAATCACTGATAGACAAGGGAAACTAAAATTTGAGAGTAAAGTATTCAAACCAAAGGAAGAACAAAGTCCTGAAGTCAAGAAAGAACTTGAGGGCAATGCTGAAATTGGTGAAAACGAGGTGCCTGTTGAAACTGATGGAATAGAGGAAGACAATGAGGTTTTAAAATTATTCAGAGAATTAGGTGATAAGATGTCAGCAGGTGACTTTTACGATATTCTTCGTAATTCGACATTAGAGGTTAAAGATAAAGACCTTGAATCCAAGAGAGCAGAGTTCGATAAACTAAAGGTGTATGAGAGATTTGATCCTCTAGATATCAAAATTACTCATCAAAGAATAACTTCTCTTGCTTTCCATCCCAATGTTGCGGATAGAGTTGTTGCGGCGGGTGATACCAACGGGAATGTGGGGATCTGGGCTGTAGACTCCACGTCAAGTGATGAAGACCCGACCATCTCCATTCTTAAGCCTCATGGCAAGTCTATATCCAAAATTCTTACGCCCATGAATAACCCTTCAAAGTTTCTTACTAGTTCATATGATGGGTCAATCCGTCAAATGGACTTGAACAAGTTGGAATCCACTGAAGTTGTTTATATCAATGACCCCTATGAATCATCTGATTATCCATTGGGAGTCTCAGATATGAATCTTTGTGTGGATAATCCCCAGATTTTATATATGACCACCTTATCCGGGAATTTCTACCAACATGATCTTCGAGTTCCATTCAAATTAGATGGGAACAAGTTGCTTAGACTTCACGATAAAAAAATCGGATCTTTCACCATAAACCCTAACAAATCACACCAGATAGCCACTGGATCATTAGATAGAACACTTAGAATTTGGGACCTAAGAAATGTTTCCAAGGTCTCATGGTCAGATTTTGATGATCAAACTGGTCCTCATCCTTATGGATCATACAGCTCAAGACTTTCAGTTTCTTGTGTGGACTGGAACATGGAAAATAGACTTGTTTGTAATGGTTATGACGATAACATTTGTGTATTTGATCTTAGTGGAACCGGAAAAACCCCTCCTGTGACTGAATGGACCCAAGATTATCAACCACCAACCAAAAAGAAACTGGAAACTGATATACCTGTGAATATTGACCCATTTACCAAAATTAGACATAATTGTCAAACCGGTAGATGGGTATCAATTCTTAAATCTAAATGGCAATTAGCACCAAAAGATGGATTCCAAAAATTTATAATTGCCAATATGAATAGAGGATTTGACATCTATGATCAAAAAGGACAAATCCTAGGACATTTAACTGCAGGAAATGTTGGAGCCGTTCCAGCAGTTTGTTCAATGCACCCCACCGAAAATTGGTGTGCTGGTGGAAGTGCCAGTGGTAAGATATATATGTTTGAATAGTTCTACAATACTAAATTTAAATATGATGTATATTAATTTACACTTCCTCTAAGCAGAAGAAGTCATAACTTGCCAGACTCTGATTAAACTGTCAGTGTAACCAGCGAATAAAGTTTGACCGTCAGCAGACCAAGTTAAAGAGATTGGTTCTGGGTCTTTAGCTTTAGCACCAATAGCGAATTCTGGTTTTAATTCATCTAATAAGCTTCTTTCTTCTAAGTTGAAGATTTTAATACCAGCAGAAGTGGCAGCAGCTAACCAATATCTGTTTGGAGAGAAAGCTAAAGCGTGAACTTCAGCAGAAGCATTTAAGGTGTATAAGGAGTTGTTTCCGTTTAAGTCCCATAAGTTAACAACACCATCTTTACCAGCGGAAGCACATAAAGATCCATCTGGGGAAACGGTAATACATGAGATGTAACCGGTGTGACCAATGAAGTCAGCGTTTAAGCTGTAGTCAGATAAGTTCCAAGACTAAAAAGTTAGTAAAATTGTTTAAAAAATGGTTGATTATCAGAGATCTTGGTGTTAAAGTGTCTCATTCGAAGCTGGCGAGCAACGTCTGAAGTAGCAAATAAGTCAACATCATATAAATCTTTAGTATACATACCTTAACAGTTTTATCCCAAGAAGCAGAAATAACAGTTGAAACTTCTTCATCTGGGGAGAATCTAACAGTTGAAACCCAATCGGAGTGACCAGTTAAAGTTTGCATACATTCACCAATGGTGTTCCAAACTTTAACGGTTTTGTCTCTTGAAGCAGAAACAATTTGTCTTAAGTTTTTAGAGATAGAAACTGATAAAACATCACCAGTGTGTCCAACAAATCTTTTGGTACATTCACCAGATTCTAAATCCCATAATCTTAAAGTTTTATCCCAAGATCCAGATAAAGCATAAGCTCCATCAGCAGAGATAGTAACTTCTTGAACAATATGGGAGTGACCTTTGAAAGATTTTTGTGGAACACCGTATTGAGAATCTTCACCTCCAGTTAATTTCCATTTGATTAAAGTTTTATCTCTGGATCCAGATAATAATAAATCTGGGTGAGCATAACTGGTGGCAAGGGAAGTAACCCAACCATTGTGACCTTCTAAAGTACCTCTTAATACTAAAACTTCTTGACTAGCCATTTTTAGTGTAAATGATTTTAAAAAATTTTTCACTCGAGAAAAAGTTGCAGCAAATATGGGATAAAAATTACGCGGTAATTGGTATCGGAATTACACTAGTACCTCAGTGACTGCTTTTTACCGAGCTCCTGTCTGATGCTTACGTACGCAAATGACACTCACTGAGACTTTATCTCACTAAATGTCGTACGCGACTTGTCATTTTGACCTCCACAAACTGATTAATGGCTCCCATAAAAGTGGCAATACTTAGCGGTGGAACCGCTACAAATGAATTGGTTCCCGTATTCAATTCATTATCTCCGAATATCAGTTATATTCTTCCCATTTCGGACAATGGAGGATCCACTTCTGAGTTAATTAGAGTTATTGGAGGACCAGCAATTGGGGATATAAGATCTAGATTAACTCGATTAATTCCTAATGAACAAAGAGGATTACGGGAACTTTTAAGCTTTAGACTTTCTGCTGATCCTAAGGTTGCTAAATCTCAGTGGAATGATCTTGTTGATGGTAGTCATGAGTTGTGGAGAGAAATAGAGCCTGCTAGAAGAGAGATTTTTAGAGCTTTCATTATACACGTTAATGTTGAATTACTTAAAAGATCCAAACACCAGTCTTCTGCTCATACCACAAAGAAACAGTTTAGGTATGAGTTAGCTAATGTGGGTAACTTATTTTTGACAGGTGCAAGACTTTTCATTGGTTCTTTGGATTCTTCTATTGAACTATTCTCAAGGTTGTCGGGAATTGATCCAAATGTCGAGGTGTTGCCATGTATAAATACCAATTTTTCATATCATATAAGTGCATTATTACAGAATGGATTAATAATAACGGGTCAATCACAAATATCCCATCCATCTGACGATCTGGGTGATAATTATCCTCCACCAATTAACAGAACAAGACCCAATTCACCTTCTGAGCTAATATCTCCCGACACGTCGGATTATTTTGATGCTATACCACTACAGCTAGATACTTCCAGGCCAATTAATAATATTACTGTTAACCACTCTCTTAACGGAAGTGAAATAGTTTCTGATTTCTCCGATATTTCAGACGATGAAGAGAGTGGGAACGTACCCCAGTATACTCATCCTGAGCTAAAGAAGTCACAGCTTCATTTTTCAAAAACAGAAGATATTAAGCCCTTATTATCACCTATTGAACGAATCTTTTATGTTTCACCATATGGAGAAGAAATTAGGCCAACTGCTCACCACAAAGTGTGCACTACAATCAGCAATGCAGACGTACTTCTTTATTCGATTGGATCTCTCATGACAAGCATTGTTCCTATCGTAGTATTGAAAGGGGTTGGGAAAGCTATAGCTAAAGATTTAGACAACACAAAGTCTAAGAAAAGAGTACTTTTGTTAAATGGATGTTATGATAGAGAGACATTTGGTATGGAGGCATCAGATTTTGTTAGAATCATCGTGGAACTGGCAACTTATTCTTTCAAAAAAAGTGGCTCGGATTCTGCAAATTGGAGTAGATTTGTTTCACATTTGATTTACATGAAAGAGCCAAAAATCAAGGTAGACTTAGAGCTTCTTGGTTCCAAAGGAATTAAGTGTGTGGAAGTAGAAAGAGGCGAAGGTGACTGTTTCAGCTCTATTGATTTAGAGAAGAAATTGGGAGAGATTGTCAATAATATTTAAGACATTTGTCTATATCTATTAATCGTACCATATCTTAATTAATTCCTCGGAAACAGCAGATGGTGTCAAGACACCCAAATCCGTTATCAAGGCAGTAATATATTCATCAGGAGTGAAATCCACCTGTTGAACACTCAATATATCATCCTTTCCTGAGTTAATTCCCGTCTGGCTCTGCATGGGTAAGTCATCCGGTGCCAAGGGGAACAGTCTCACAAATTTGTGACTCTCTGTTACCACATAAAATGGCTTATTATTAGTCTTAGCCAAACAACCGATTTGATAGGATCCAATATGATTGATGATCCCACCACTTTCTGCTACACCTTCGGCTCCTACCAAAATCTTATCGACTTTATGAATGAAATATCCAACAGCATTGTCAACAATGACAGTCACTGGAATATCGGCAGCTCTTAAAAGCTCAGCCATATGATAACCTTTTTCACTGGGTCTTGATTCAGTCACTAATACACGAAACCTTATATGTTTCTCTTTCTTAGCTTTGAGGAGCAACTGATGTACCACTCTACTAAAAGAATGTACCAAGATTATGTCATCATCCTTAATGAATGGGAGCCCAAAATCAGCCGCTTTAGATCTGGATTCCTTGGCCCTTTGAACGAATAATTGACCATTTTCTACCAAATTTGTTCTACATGAGTCCCAATCGGAATAAAGATCGATATTTCTAAGAACGAATCTCATGAATAAATCACAACCAGCTGATAATGAAGTAGCATTCGAAATTGACGATTTTAACTCCTCTATGCTACTTTTAACTAAATTGATAAGTTCTGAGGACGTTGAAGGTTGTTTGACTTTTAGCATCGTCACAAGTGACTCTATGGCGGCTATGGGCATCGTCATGTCTTGGTCATCCTCCAAAAACTTGAGATATGTGTCTGTAATATTAAACTCTGACATGGTTTAAGAGAAGATTTTTCGCGGACTGTGAGTAATAGTCTGGCCTGGTGCTAGGGAGAGCCTGGGGCGAGGGGACACGCCTGGTGATAGTGTCGCGACACTTTTATCTCATAATTTTCACCTCATCCCACATACAAAAATGACAAAACAAGAGTTGTTTGTCAATGTAGAAGACACAATGGACGTGGAAGAGTCTGCCACAGACACAAACTCGCCACAAGATGTTGCTGTTTATGACAGCTCTAGCGATGACGAAATGGATGAGCAAGAAGATGATCCAATTGTGGAATCCATCCCAATTTATACAAGTAAACTTTTAAGTGATTCGATTCATTTGTTACAATTTCTCAATAAGCCCGATAGGGGGGATCCATTAGTTCACTTGAGTGCTGGAGTGAAACCCAAATCAAGCTTCATCCAGGTGAAATTACCATTAGATACCAGCCGGTATTATGATGAAAGTAAAATAGAAGAATGGGGTGAAATAGCAGAACATGAACATATGGGAGTATTAAATAAGACCAAAGGAGGTATTTATGCCGGTAAATTTGTATCCCATGATAATAAGAAAAGAATTGTGTTGGTTCCTATAGATTCAACCGCTCAATTAAGGCCTTCATTTAAATATGTCGATGATGCAGAGTCCCAAAAAGTCCAAAAGAAGGACATAGAACCTACAAGAGCTTCTACACAGAACGTTCATCTTCTACAATCATCTGCCAAAGTCAAAGGAGCCCAGGTAGACCCATTGGTAAATGGTAGTCTAGGTGATTCATTAAAGCATGTAAGACGATTCGACCAAGAAGAATGGATTAATGTTAAATGGGTAGGCCAAACCTCTGAACAATCCAAAGAACTTTCTACTCAATTTATTGATGTGAAAGAAGGAGATTCTGGGGTACAACTAGATGTCAATACCATCCTAGATGAACTAAAATAGAGTTTAATTAATGTATAATAATAGCATGGCCGATTTTTTATGATCAAATGGTGATAAATAATCCCAGTAAATGACCAGACCAGTGTTCACCTCTAATGTGTTAATTTTTCACCACAATACCTTTCATTTTTCCTCTTTTATCTCACTCCTAATCAGAACTCTATCTCATCTCATCGCACACAAAAATAATCATCATGGAGGAAGACGGTCTTTTACTAAACTTTGCAGTTGATTCCGAACCAACTAAGAAAAAGACATCATCTAAAGTACAAGGAGGAAGATGGAAGGATAGAAGAAAATTACAACTTTCTTTACAGGGAAGAGGACGTAATATCAAGAAACCAAAGTCCCAACTGACGGGTGTGAATAGCATTCAAGTAGATCAAAAGAGACATTCAGATCATCAAACTAACACAGATTCTTCTTCAAGTCATCCTGATGATTCCATTGACTCTGGAGTTCATCCCGATAGGGTTAAGAGGATGAAGTTCTCGGAGGGTAAAGGTGAATTTGGGGGTAAGAATAATTCCTATGTATCATCATTATTCACTTCAAATACTAAATCTACGACTCTTGAAAGCTCCAAATCAGAGAAAAAAACAGAAGTTACATATCTCCCATCAAATGCCCCCCTCAAAGATGCCACTTCATTTGACGGTTTAGGGCTTAATGATCGGTTGGTGTCCCATCTTACTGAAAATCTTAGATTTAAAACACCTACAAAAGTCCAAAGGTCTACCATACCTAGTATTTTATACGCTAAAACTGACCTTTTCATCAAAGCACAAACAGGTTCAGGTAAAACATTAGCTTTCTTATTGCCAATATTCCATAAGCTTATGCAAGAGAATAAATTTAAAATTGATAGAGAATCTGGAGTATTTGCTATGATTTTGGCACCTACAAGAGAGTTAGCCAATCAAATTTATAGCGTTTTAGAAACTTTATCAAGGTGTAACAATGCTATTGTACCGGGGATTGTTATTGGTGGAGAAAAGAAGAAATCAGAAAAGGCCAGAATCAGAAAAGGTGTAAATATTTTAGTAGGAACTCCTGGTAGATTAGCAGATCATATTGAAAACACTAAAGCTTTGGACTTGAGTCAACTAAGATATTTAATTCTTGACGAAGGTGATAGACTTATTGAATTGGGGTTCGAAGAAACTATTACTAAGATTACAAACCAAATTTCTGGTTGCAGTAAAATTCATGAAACACTTGACAAATGGCAAGGTTTACCCACAAAGAGGGTAAACATCCTTTGTTCTGCTACTATGCAACAAAATGTGGAAAAATTAGGAAGTTTGTTGCTTGATAATCCCGAAATGATTACAGTTGATAAAGCAGTAGAGAATACTATTGAATTTCATGACAGATCTGCTCAGATGACAGCACCAGACCAATTAATACAGAAAGTTGTTTTGGCACCTCCAAAATTAAGACTTGTGACTTTAAATGCTATGCTCAAAGCACCCAAATCTGAGGACATTAAAAGAACAATTGTATTCTTTCTGTGTTCTGATTCTGTAAATTATCATTTTGACGTATTTACAAGAGGAGGAAAATCAGATATCAAAAAGGAAGAGTCTTCCCAAAATGACCAAGAAGAAGATGATTCAGAAACTGCACCTGAGCCTTGTGTGTTGACTGCTCCAATGATCAATTCCAGCTCAATGGTATTCAAATTGCATGGATCTATGACCCAATCAGAGAGAACTTCCACTCTTCAAAAGTTCATTAAGACCTCCAATGACTCCCATCTTATATTGTTTTGTACTGATGTGGCTTCTAGAGGTTTGGATCTTCCTAATATTTCAGAAGTCATTGAATATGACCCTCCTTTCACTATTGAAGATCATTTACATAGAATTGGTAGATCTGCTAGAGTTGGTAATGAAGGTAAAGCTGCCATGTTTTTACTTCCGGGTATAGAAGAAGGGTATATCGATGCCAAGTTATCCGTAGTTCATCCAGAAGGAAGTATTAGATTGGAAGGTTATGAAGGTATCTTAAAAGAAGGTTATGGACAAGATGATACTAAAACTAAGTGGGATATACATGCTACCACATGGCATCTTAATATAGAAAGATGGCTTCTTGAAGATTCGGGAATTCATGACAAAGCAGTTTTAGCATTTACTTCTCATATCAGAGCATATGCTACCCATTTGTCCTCTGAAAAACAATATTTTAATGTTAAATCTTTACACTTGGGACATTTAGCCAAAAGTTTCGGATTAAGAGAGAACCCTAAAGATTTAGGTAAAGCTGGTATTGGAGCAGGAGAAAGAAAGAAAAAGATGGATCCTAGAAAGAAGATGTTAAAAATGGCTAGAATGGCCGTTAAATCTAACGCAGATGAATTTAATTACTAAATACTATCTTTCAAGATGTCCCAGAGTCCATGGTTTTCTCCTAATAAGTAACCCATGACTTTCTTCTGGTAGTAATCTCCCATCATCCTAACGTTCTCAATGACATCATCCAAAAGGATGGCTTTCCCCACATTAAGCCCATCCCCAAGTCCAGGATGTGTGATATTTACCACGTGAATGTGGAAATGATAATATGACGGCTGATAATGAATAAACAATCTAAGTTGATCGGACTCTATACCATACTTTTCAGTAGTAACCCTTTTAATGGTATCTCTTAAACTCTCTAAGTATTTGACATGATCACCTTTAATATCTCTCACGCTGGATATATCTGTTCTATTTACAATACAGCACAAGTAGAGGGAATCCATATTTATTCTGTCCCATTTCATGTCTGGTAAGAGAACAAACCCTGAATTTGGATCTTTGTCGTGGTAGACAAATGTCTCCAGTTCCTTCCCTTCAAACAAAATATTGTATACCCACTTTATTCTGTCCCCCTTCATGGATTCAATGTATGGAACCACTTTTTCTGCATAAATCTGTGGACTTTCATTTATATAATGAAATTTCTGGGGGGCATACTTTCTTATATGAGTCTCTGTGGCAGGATATATCAAATTTAACTTAGTACCTGGATTTTCTGGAAGCTCTTGATGAACTTTTGATCCAAACCAGTGATAAACATCATTATTTTGAATCAATTGAGATTGTTCTATGGTAGTAGTCAAATTGAAGTCTTCATTAACAACGAAATGCGATTTTTCAAGGGTGATGATGGCATCTTTGTCTTCAATTGTACCAAGAAGTACCGCACTTTTTGTCTGTGGATCAGTTTTGAGAAGTTTCACGAATTTGAACTGGTCAATTAAGGATTCCATATTGATTAAAATGAGATAAGATTAGTTTTATCCACACTTATTTCGAAAAAATGAGATCAGAAGGTGAAAAGTGAGATGGAAGAGCTCACCTGCCTTTCATCACGTGGATTACAAATTCTATTCGCTTGCCACTCTTATTGACTCTTCTTCCTCCTTTGGAACATCATTTTCTTCATCTTCATTCAAATCTAAGCACACCCAACTAGGCCACGCCATTTCTTCTCTTAGAAGTCCCCGTAGTCCGTCAATTAAAAATTTTTCAACTTTCCCCACGTTTCTTAACACATTATCTTCGACACCTCCTATCTCTGATTCTATTTTCACCTTCTTTATAATATCGATACGCTCCTGTGTGGTGTTACTGTTGACGTAGTCCACAAAGTTTCCTCCCGAGTTAACTCCTGAATCATGGCGGGTGTTGAAGTAATCCGGAACTTGATCGTTGATGTCACAAAGAAAAGATACATAGACACACTTCTTCAAATATGCTACTACCGCTATGGAATGTATGACTAGGTCTGTTATATGGAGTTTTATAGGAAGTGAAATGAATTTGGGTGACGGATAATTAACCAACAAGTCTACAAGAATGTCTATTTCCATGTCTCCTTGGTAGTTGATATCCATTATCAATTGGATATCATTTTCATTCTTTTCTGTGGCGTGCTGTTTGGGCTTAATGAAATTATTACTCGTGTCTCTAAATGAATTCTGGTGTAAGACTCTGGTAGGAGTATCGGCTCGAGTTGAGCTGTGGCTAGGAGTATTAACGTTACCAATCCCAAGATTATTCAAATTATGATTATGAAGAAAATTAAGGTTGTTGTTTCCTAGCATTAAACTCAATGAGTCTGAAGGATTACGAGTTTTGTCCTGGGATTCTCTGGTATCATTAATATGAGGAAACTCAAGGGTTGTTTTAGTATGAAGCTCCTCTGAAATAGTGGATAAATTGGTACTTGCATTATCATCTTCATCACTGGAATATTCATAACTTCCATGTTTATAGTCCATACTTAAACTCTTTAGTCTTTCATCAATATCTTTAAGGTTTTCGTCGTAAAACTCATCAAATGGGTTACTGATGTGAATAATAGAAATGTCCGGTGGAATCGTCCCAAGATTGAAATCCTGAACTTGGACTCCACTAATGAAAGATGGTAAGCTTAATGACTTGAATTGATCATCAAGAAACTGTCTAATACCTTCATTTATCTCGTTATCCGCCACTAGACTCTCCCAGTTTATCTCAAATGACATGTAACTTTGGTTCTCGTTTCCGCACTTTAGTGATCTTGGGTGCAAAAAGAGCTAGAGAATGGGTAAGGTAAAGAGACGTGAAGAAGATTGAAAGCTGTGAGTTTGAAATGCTTTCTGATTGCCTGGGACTTGTTTTACCTCAAGCCTGATCCTCCAATCAAATTGGACTTAAAGAACTTTATTGTGTGATCCTCCACACTGTGGCAATCTGCCACAGTACGACTTATTTAAGTTGTTATCTGGATCAAATAACTAATGGTCTCGCTAGATATTCACAAAGTAGCCATTATTGGAGGAGGACCGGGAGGCATTGCATGTTCGTACGAGCTTCTCCATACAGAATCAGATGGTACTTCCACTGTAAGAGGAGCTTCAGCTAAAAAGCCTAGATTCCACATAGTGGGATTTGAACAAAGGGATGGTCTTGGGGGAGTTTGGAATCCGTCATTTGATAAGACAAACATAGATGTTCCTCCCCAAAGCATTTTAGATACCCAAAACTACCATAACGCCGATATTGTTCACCCATTAACTCCTGCTCCTATTGGTGTTGAAAAGTGGCTGCAAAAGAACCCATATAGGACCAAATTTGATAAGCAGGCTAGAGACTTACAATGGAGATTAAGTGCATTGTACAAACAACTTTACACTAACGTACCTGCTAGATTTACTAGGTTCTCATATATGGAAAACTCGACTCAGTACCATGATCCTACAAGGCCAATATATCCGTTCATGACTCAGGAAGAGCTCTGTTCCAGAATGAAATCGTTTGTAGAGTCTGAAAATATCAAAGACCATTACCGATTTAACACCAAAGTGGAGTCTGTCAGGAAAACTCCAGAAGGTAAGTGGATTCTAACTATAAAACATGTGGTAGATGATTCTTATGACGAATGGTACGAGGAGCAATTTGATGGAATTATAGTTGCAACAGGACACTTTTCCACGCCCATCTATCCCCATATAGAGGGATTGTCACAGTTTAATAAAAAGTTTCCAGGTATATTGTCCCATGCACATGCATTCAGAGATCCTGAAAGGTATAAAACAGGAAAGCTCTTGATAATTGGAGGAAGTGTCAGTGCTATTAATATTCTACAGTATACGCTTCCAATTGTAAAGGATATTACTGTTTCTATCCGGGGGAAGCACAAGTATGAGTGGATCAATGAAGTTCTTACTTCTGGAGAAATTAACGTTAAACCAACCATTACCAAGATAGACTCGGAGGGTACTTTCCATTTCAGTGATGGAACAGAAGAAAGAGGATTTGATCATGTAGTGTTTGCAACTGGATATCATTATCACTATCCTTTCCTACAAGATCATGTTAAAATACATAGAACGGAAACCACTTCGAGAGTCCAAGAAGTGTATTTCAATACTTTCAGTATCGATGATCCTTCTTTAGCATTTGTTTCCTTGACAGCTGGTCCATTGGTGTTATTCTCCATGGAAACTAATGCTGCAGCTATTGCAGGAGTTTGGTCAGGCGCCAAACAGCTTCCACCCAAGAAAGAGCAATATGAATGGGAGCAAAAACGAGTTGAACTTAAAGGAAATGTTGTAGATTTCCATTTCTTCCCTTACAATGAAATGAGAGACGAATACATGCCAGCAATGTATAAATTATTCCCTCATGGGAGATATCATCCTCTAAAGTATGACGGAGATTATTTAAGTGATATAGATATAGCCAAGGAACAGCACCCTATTGTGTTCAAGAGAATATTGAAAGGAGAATGGGTAAAAGGCTCGTAAGCCACCAATTTATAGAATTATACATTATTTATGCTGTCAATGACTAGAATTTGATGAAGAATCGAGGTTTTCCATCTCCACGTCCGATAATCGTTCATACTTCCTACCTCTGACAAGTTCCTTTATCTTACTAACCTTTTCTTTAAACTTGTCACCTTTTTCTCTTGCTCCCTGAATAATCTTCAGACGTCCTTTCTGGCCTATCAAGAGCCATGACACAATTCCCAACAACCCAGCAAATATGAAAATACCGTACCATCTGTGCGGTTCTATATACCATTTCAGTTCACTGTAATCTTGATCAGCTGTCTCATAGTCAAAATAATGGTAGTGAGATTGGACTATATCTGAATAATCTGGTCTCTTCATTACTCCATTCTGTTCACTTCCGTAATGGAAAGATCCAGGAGATGGAGAATAAATAAAACCAGCCCTTAAAGACTCAGGAGAATCTCTTTCCCCAATCTCTCTGGTATAATTGTCATATGCCCTGATATATTCATCGTTTGAGTAGAGAAGGGCTTTTCCCAAAGTCCATGAGAATGTTGATCCGTTGATCTTATCCACTAATTGTAAACTCTTGAATTTATCATCCTGTTTGACTTCATCAATACCAAAACGAGGGAAACCTAAGCCTAAATGAAGGAAATTCAAGATCCATGACGATTTGAAACACAAATTGGTTAACTCATCCAGTGACAATTGGTCTTTTTCACTTCGGAGATTATTAAGTTCAATTAATTCGCTGTAAGACTTGCTGCAAATGTTTTTTGTATTTTCATAAATTATCTTGTAGTCATAGTCAGAATCTGACACTTTCTTGTCCCTTTCGTCTTTGAAGTTGGATGGATTATTATATTCCATTAACTTGGAAATGGCGTACCAGTAACCACTTACCCCAAAAAAGTGGTTTACATCGAAATCGAAAGCTGGTATAAGATCATTCAATAAGCATGAGCTGACAGTATTTTCTTCACTGTATTGCTTACAGTTCCCAGATATTTTGGACCCATAAGTACTCTTTGAAAGGACTGGAAACAAAGAAGTGAGGCATTTTTCAAAATTGGAGTCTCCTGTAAAGTCATAGTTCATGTCATTGACTTTAACAGATCCAATATAACCTTTTGGTAGACATGGGTCGGGAATTGGAGGTGTGTAGAAAAATCCATTCTCTTGAGGAGATGATTCAACAAGTGAAGAAAGATACTTGTTATATGCTTGTGACATGCCCAATCCCAAAAATGAGTCTGAGTAAATGCTAAAATCAAGGGGTACTGGGTTCTTGTATACCTTGGAACTATGGTCTGATGTCTCTGTTTTATCCATTCCTTCAGCTGGTGTGTCTCTTGCTTGTTCCTTATTGGAATCTATAGTCTGATCTTCTTCTGTCTTGGGTTTGGATTGGCCTGCTTCATTCTTGTCTCCTGAGCTTTCAGTTGGGTTTGATTTTGATAACTCTGGTAGCTGGAATAAACTTATTTTATATAAGTTGTTTTCATGTTCGTCGATTTCTGTCTTGTTGGGCTGGAAAACCACCTGTGTAGAGGCACCTCCCATATCTAATAGACCGTATGTCGTGTGATTTTTGCCATGCTGATGATTATTGGGATCATCAAATGTGCCTACTAGGTAATTTATGGCTAACCAGCCATACAAACCCTCAACATCACCCTCAATGACGTTAATATGGGAAGCACAATCAGGAAGAAAAAAGTCAGAATTGCTGGTGAAATAGTCACAAACACTATCTAAAATCTTCTGTTGTTCTGCAGGAGTTAACAATCTCATACCAGCAGTCGACTGGAGGAATATTGGAGTTCTATAGTGTTGAGATTTAGGAACAATTTGGCTTGCTAGGGATAATAAATGCTTCAAGTGATGATTCCCAACTTTCTGGGGACTCTTATTAAAAGCAGATATTCCCGGTTTAATCTTAGTGCTCCATTTCTTCTTATTTGTAATTTTAGGGAGTTTAACCTTAAATGTCTTGCCCTTTCCCTTTTTGGGTTTCTTCTTGGATTTCTTGGGCTCCTTATCTTCGTCATCCGAACTTGATCCTTCATCAGAACTATCTTCACTATCCGACCGTGTATCCTGTCCATATAAATCCATACTTTCACTTTGTTCAACCTCAACTCTTCTTACTAATTTAAAATCCTTGAAAGTCTTGAACTCGTTCAAGTCATATTTTTTCTTAAAAGAATGATAAGGATTGAGCCAATTGTACACAAAAACTCGAGAACCAGAAGACCCTGAATCTATAAGTACAATATAATCATAAGGAATTCCATCTTGATTCTTAATGGGACCCGGTTTATAGGTTTTTTTATTCTTAACGCTAACCATAAGCAGATAAATTTCGCGTTGTAGCTTTACCGCGAGTGAGACGAGTTACCGCGAATGGTGCGGGAGATAGGAGAAGGGAGGCCAGAGTTCGCGGTAGCTGGAGAGAGGCCACCGCACAGCCAAAAATCAATTGAATTACCACCGGAATTCTCCGGCGGACATCCCCCAGAGTTCTACAGTCAATATATATAAATCATTAGCATTATAACATTAGTATGATACACGAAAAGGATATAGAATAATTGCAAACATGTAAAATCCGCCAATTCGGAGTTCCTCACATTAAAACACATTTCTCGTCTTTGACAGCTGGAGGATTTTGTATAGCATCTATTTGGTCTATTAAAGCTTCAAATGACTTATTTATATTTAAATTATCCTTAACCGAAGTCTCCAAGAATTTACAATTGAAACTTTTGGCCAAAGCTTCTCCTTCAGCTATTTCAACTTGCCTCTGAAAGCTCAAGTCACATTTATTTCCTACTAATATCATAGGAATCGTGTCACTACCTATAGCATTTAAAATCTTATCTCTAATAACTTCCATAACTTCAAATGACTGTTTTGATGCAACTGAATAAATTAATATATAACCATGAATTCCTACCAAGTGTTTTTCATTTATCATGGAGAATTCATCTTGTCCTGCAGTGTCTAAAATTTCAATCTCGTATTCTTGGTTCTTATAAATGAAATTCTTACTAAATTGATTCTCAATAGTTGGATAATATGATTCAACGAAATAATCTTCTACAAATCTAACTATCATAGAAGATTTCCCAACTGATCTAGATCCCACAACGGCGAATTTTCTTGCTTTAGCCATGGCTTATAAGTGGATGAGAAGGAGAGAATGAAATTGCGGTGAGAAATGCGATAGAAGCTTCGGCACGTGATTGGCGGTAGACGACCCGGAGCTGGTACCAGATGACCCCGGTGGTGCTAGAAGGTATTCGTACATTGATCATATGATCTATCATTTCTTATGCATCTAAATAACTAAGGTCGATACCTTTATTTTTTAAGGAATCTTTTCTCTTTTGCTTTCCAGTATCGAATTTCTTACTCAATTTCTGCCAGTGATCTTTGGATTTTGGTTTGTCATTTCTGGTTCTACTTATGCTCTTCCAGGGGACTATTTTGAATTTTTCAGAGCTGAAAATGTTATCTGAAGGATTTTCAACCACGTAACATTTTAATAAGTGACCGAATAATAAGTAATTGTTCATGGCTTCACTGGCAACTTTAGCAACTCCCATGTTTTCAAATTCTACAAATCCATAATGCTTTGATTTACCAGTTTTTTTGTTTCTTGATAACTTTATTCTGCTAATTTCACCAAACTGCTTGAAGTATTTTTCTATTTCCTTTTCGAAAAATCCCTCTGGAATTCTACCAAGATATATCACACCTTTCTTGCCCTTAGATTTTGATGTATCAACATGTTTACTAGGCTTTATTATGACATGCTTATTAGAATCTTCTAAACCTTTGATTTCAACTTCTGGCTCTGATTCACTATCTTCACTTAATTCAACGTCAGATTCCTCAGACTCGGACTCTTCAGATTCAGAGCTTGTGACTACTTTAATTTCATCTTTTTCTTCTTCTTTCTGTACTACTTTTGTACTCTTAGTTGTAGGTTTTTTAGCCATTTTAGTGATCTTAGAGTAATAAATTTCTGCTCATCTCGAAAAAAGTGCGATGGATGGCTGTATGCAGTCGTGTATTTGGGCGGAGAGTTACCGCGAGGTGGTCTAAAAGTGGTACCAAGTTACTGGGAGACGGGGTGTTCTTGTTGATTATGGCTACTAGCCAATTCCTTTAACTTGTGGATCATCTCGAAGCATGTTTTAGCTGGTAGACCCACCACATTGAAATAGTCACCCGAAATAGACAGAAATAAGATGTTTCCCATCTCCTGGTATTTGAATCCACCAGCTACTTGAAGGCCTTCACCACTGTCTATGTAGTCTTGGAGAATATCAGGTGATAGGTTTTTATCGTAGTTTAAGACTGTAGTGACTTCTTTACTCTCAATTGTGGTTTTACCGTCTTTAACTAGGGCTATCTGAAGAGCAGAAATAACTTTAATCTCTCCCATTTGTTGGTACATTTTAAACATTTCGGCTTGTTTTGTCTTTGTTTGGGGTTTTTCTAGTATTTTCCCATCACAATCAATTATAGTATCACAACAAATAAGTATATAAGGGTGCTTTCGGTTCAAATTTTGAATAATAGATAATAATTTATGGTAAGAAGTTTGCTTGACATACTCTCGAGGTGACATTGTTTTAGGTAAATCTTCTTCAAAGTCTGGTTTAACAACTTCTACATCTTTGAATTTCAATACTTCTTGAAGTATAGAAAGTCTTCGTTCACTTGTACTTCCTAATAGAATTGAAATATTATTTGAATCCATAATGATTTTTGATCGCAATCGAGCATTTTGTTTTAGTGAATATTTATTAATACATAATTCATAAATTAGATATAAAAAGTACACATCACAGACATGATCCTTATTGAATATATAAATATTTGAGCCCCTGGACCAGTCTTGGGGTGTTCATCTCGAACTGAATGGTTCCTGCCCTGTTTTTTGCAGCCACTGTAGGATTCAAATTTCCAGAATTGAAAACAACAGGGATACAAAAGTCTTTGATTGCCTTAATGGTACTTCAACATTGAATTTTTCCACTCTTTGACCCATTGGTTGTCGCTGACCAATTGGATGCCTGTTTGGTCTGCACAATGGCAGGCCAAGTTGTTGATTTTGACAACTAGTTTGTGTTGGAATATCGGATCTGATAGCTTTGGTGGAGAATAAACCATTACACCTAACTCTTTGGTAAGCACAGAATTCACAATAGCAAATGCTATATTCCTTCTTGAAATGATCTTTAAATTTTTCATTGGTGAAGTCATAATCTTTTCCATATTCATGAACATCCACTTTGATATCATGTTTGACTATCTTCCCACACTTTCCTCTAGAATACTTACAATATTCGGGTTGGTTTAATTGATGTGTTTGCCAGGCCAAATTGATATCTAAAGTAGGTACAAATGGATAATTATAGTATTTGAATAAATTAATGAATTTCTCATACCTTTCAATGGACTCTTCAACAATGTCCAATAAATAAGGAGATCTTAACCAGTCAAGTGTTTCTAATTGCTCTATCAATTGACCTTGAATTAAAATATCTTGTACAAGTTCTCCACAAAAATGGAACTTATTCTGGAATATAGTTAATTGAATGGGCTCATTTTTAAGGTAAGAATGTAATTTGATAAAACTCTTGGTTGAAACTTTACCTCTTAAATCATAGATATATTGTTCAAAAGTCTTGGAATTCAAGTCATCAAATGATTTTTTCAATTCCTGAAGATTTTGAATCTGACTGTCGGAAGTTTGTGGGGATATAAACCAGAAATCCATTATTTCCTTCCATAATATTCTCTTTCTAAGATTCTGGAAATCTAAATGAGGTTCAAATCCACAATCACAATTAATAAATTCATGGGATTTTAATTCAAATCCTTCAGCAAAATACATTGAAGGCACCTGTGCCAAATCAACCGAACAAATTGGACAATATATCGTTAAAGATTCGTTAGATAAATCATTTGTCCAACCAGAAGCATAACTGTTCATGAAATTCAAAAAATTTGAAGACAAGACATTTGAAGGACAGTATTCAAAGGATTCTCTATCAATTTGATCTCTAACAACTTCCAATGGGAATTTATAATTGAAGAACGGTTGTAATTTGTTCTTCGTAGTATTATCAACGAATGACACCGTATTCAACATGAAAGTGTGCCACACCAAAAGAATGTCAATACTAGGTAAAATCAGGTTCATCATCTGATTGAAATTGGACTCACCTTCAAGTCTAAGGTATTCTATTATACCATTAACAAACATGAAAAATCTTCTAGTTGCCATGGTAACATAAGTTTCCCAAGACGAATTGGAAAGAATCACCGACTGTTTCAAGGAATTGAAACACTTCAATATCATTAAATGAGATATTATAGCATTGGAATTTGGATACTTGGTGTCAATTGAATCATTTTTCAATACCAGAAAGGCCGATAAATAAGAATTTTTACCTACTATTGAAGCAAATGGAGTGAGTGAAGTAAAGGAATTGGTACTAGATATAGTATTGGAACTTGGAGTATCGAAAATAGTTGGTCTATCTTCTGAATCGATTGAATCGATCGAATTAACTTGGGTTAAATCATAACCTATCTGATCATCATAAATTGGAGTCATGAAGAAATTATTGGGAGTAGCCATACATAACTGGGAGATTTGTGGAGTATATATACCCGATATGGTTTCTCCGGATCAAGCATATACGGCTTGAATGTAGGCTGAATAAGCACTCATAACCTGGAGTAACCGGGCTGGGTAGACGTTTACGAGATTTTTCAGTCATTTATCGGAGCTAAAATTATTACCGGTTCTCATAACCAATTTACCGTTACAGTTTTATTGCCGAGATCATATTCTACAGTAAGTTAATCGACACCATTCGATGTATCATACGGTCGATGTGTCAGATGATTGGATGGGAGGGAATTCACGGTGATTTCCGATACCAATTGAGTCAGCCATGTGGCCCTGAGTGGTGGGTGAGTCATTTATCTCGGATGATTCACGAAGATCTTGGCTTATTAGACACATGCCATCCCCAATAGGGAAACTGATTCCTATCAGAACATGCCGTTGATAACCGACAGGTATCTAATCACACGTTGCATCTTTTGGATGACTCTTGGGTGTTCTGCGTACATTCTACACACTCCTCGTATTCACTAGTGGCCTAATATACATATTGACGTCATATTCTATTCATGTTGTTCTTTCTCTTCAAGCTTCTTAAGCATTTGCTTATAGAATGAAGTATTATTGTCGTTTCCTGTCACTTTAACTTTCCCATCTTCTATCTTCTTTTCTATGAATTTGGTATTGGAGCACCACGATAAATGTTCACTAACCTTTGAGATTAAATCCCCATTTTCATCGAAAATCAAATCATTTCCTATCAATTTAGACCATTTGGTCTTGTAAACTTGTTCATTAGTCAAGATTAAATCATTTATGGTGTTCTCATCAGTTGCATGTTTATTGGTTAATCTTACTAAAGGATTTGGTTCCATTATATTTGTAATTTGAAACTTGGATGATGGTTTAATTATCTCTGAATCTTCTCCATATCTGGGTACTTCAACTGTTACATAGAAATCCTTAATGTTAGTATATTAGTTGTAAAAATTGATTCTATTTACTTACTTCCATTTCTTCTTCTGCTGCTGCTTTTGCTTCAAGTTCTGCTTCTCTTCTGGCTTTTATATCTTCATCTGATCCTGCTTCGAATCCGTTTCTGAAATCCCAATTCATTTCTTCTCCTTGACTTAAAAAATCCGTCTTACCATTCAATTTATTCACCCATTTATCTGACTGTTTCTCGTAGAGATCCAATGAACAAACACCGGCCCTTAAGTATGAACCCTGATTATCAAATGGAGCTTTAACATCAGTTAATCCCATTAATGTCATACCTAATGCAATTTTAGTGGCAGCATGAGTTACAATTAAGATATTCTCAAGTTCAGGATATTTACTCTCGAAAATTGGAATGAATTTCTCCCAAAACTTTTGACATCTTTGTGCAATTTGTTCATTGGTTTCACCACTAAGGTTAGGGATGACACCAATGGTTGAATCTCTATCCCAAACCTCAGCAGTTGATAAATGCTTAAAGAATCCTTGTAGTCTATCATAATTTGCGGGTTCTGGAACAACTGGTCTATCTGGTTTGAACCATTCACCTACTCCTCTTTCCAATACTATAGGAATATCCAATATTTCACTTATGGGCTCACCAGTTTCAACACACCTATAAAAAGGTGAACTTAAAATGAATTGAGGACTTTCAGGTTTTGGAATCGATCCGATATATTTTGCCAATTCTTTCGCCTGTTCAACTCCATGAGGTGCCAAAGCAGGATCACTATCAATCCCTGTTGGAGTAGGAGGATGAGGTTCGGGTAACCAATTAGCTCTATACCCGTGTCTAGTAATATAAATTCTCTTTATGGCCATTGTTATGAAAAGAATTTTATGTGCGAATGAGAGTTATACGAGTTTACAGACAACTACTTTTATATTATCTAAAGTAACATTTCTAATGGGTTTTCAATGACATTCTTTAATTCTTTCATAAATTCACCTCCTAAAGCTCCATCAGTAACTCTATGATCGAAAGTACCATTAATGGTAATAACATCTTCAAATACAAATCCTTGTTCATTAACATCAGATGGAACTGCTTTCTTATCAACGGTACCAATAGCCAAGATAGAAGATTGAGGTGGGTTAATGATTGAGGTAAAACTATTAACAGCGTGATTCATACCCAAATTAGAGATACAGATGGTACCACCTTGGTATTCTTCTGGATTTAATTTACCAGCTTTAGCTCTTTTACCCAAATCTTTAACTTCAGCAGAAATAGATGATAAACCTTTGGTGTTGGCATTCTTAACAATTGGGGTTATTAAACCAGTTGGAGTAGCAACGGCAACTGAGACATCAACGTTAGAGTATTGTCTGATAACATTTTCAGATCCTAACCAAGAAGAATTTACTTGTGGAACTTTCAAAGCGGCAATTGAAATGGCTTTAATCAATAAATCGTTAACTGATAATCTGTATCTATCATTAGCAGTTGCATTTAATGATTGTCTTAATTTTAATAATTTAGTAACAGAAATGGTTGATGATACAAAGTATGAAGGGTTTTCTTGAGTTGATTGTAATAATCTTGAAGCAATGGTCTTTCTCATACCAGTAAGTGGAATATCTTCATAAGTAGCAGTAGCTGGAGCAGCAGCAGCTGGAGCAGCAGTTGGTTTAATATTTTCAACATCTTTGGCAACAATTCTACCACCTGGACCTGAACCTTGAACACCCTTTAATGAGATACCTTTTTCTAAAGCAATTGTTTTAGCTAATGGGGATGCAATAATTCTGTCGGTTGGGGCTTTAGTTGGGGTAACAGATTTTGAATCTGATTTTGGTGCTGGAGCAGATTCTTCTTTTGGAGTTTCTTTGGATTCTTCTTTTGGTGCTGGAGCAGAACCAGAATCACCAGCATCTTCAGCGGTGAAACTTTCAAAAGCTGCAACATCAGCTTTATCTTCAACGTAAACAGCAATTGGTTTACCAACTGGGACATCTTGAGATCCATCACCCATCAAGATTTTGGCCAAGTAACCTTCTTCTTGGAATTCAAAATCCATAGTAGCCTTATCAGTTTCAATTTCAGCAATACTTTCACCTGGTTGTAATTCATCACCAACTTTTTTGGTCCAATTGGCAATACCACCTTGGGTCATAGTAGGAGATAAAGCTGGCATATTAATTACAACATGACTTGGGAATTTGGATGAATAAAATCTGGATAATTGCATGGAAGAAATCATGAATTTCTTGGTGATTGGGGTACTACCCAATCTTAATGCCATGGTTTTTGAAGCTCCAATTAATGACATGGTAATATATAATCTCGGTATAAATTCTGGATTTTTTTCAACGCTTTTCAAATCCTTAATCGCATCAATGTTTTCCGTGCGAATGTTGTAACGGGTTATGTTGTCCGAGTTTGTCCCGGGTGCGGCAGGAAGCGGTTGGTTTGGGGATACTGGGTTGATTAAGGGTTGGGATGGTGAGTTGAGAGGGTGTATGCTGGCGATGTAGGAGGGGGAAGGAAAAGTAAGGATTTTGATATGATTGAAGTCGTGTATTTACCGGTTTTATTTTATGGAGTTACTATATAGTCTGGGTTTTAGGTATCGGGTTTGAGAGTCGAATAGTATAATTCTCAGGGTCTAAACAATGGTATCCGTATTTTTCCGAAAGTTTATTGGGTATGTGGTAGTTTTTAACGTATGTGTGTTTGCAGAATAATGGCTGCAAATTATTTGCGATTGGTGAAATTTGCAATTCTGGTATAAGAATACTGTTATCAGATTTACTTAGACATACGTGAGGATGTTGTATTATAAATTTACCTTATTACCAAAACTATTTAATCCTAATTTGAATTCACTTTTAAAAGTTTCTGTTTCATAATCTACATCAACTGCTTTATGCTTCATTAGACAATCTTTGGCAGTTTGCCATGAATATCTTAAGATTCCAAAATGCCACCCAAATACCTTGTCAACTTTACCATTTAACCATGCATTTGTATTTGGATCAGCTGGATATCCCGATCCAAGATTCCGGCCCTTTAATAATGGATCTTTTTGATTAAAATAGTGTAAATATAAATCCCTAGTGACTTTAGCAATGATAGATGCACAACTCACTATGGGGTATATACTATCAGCTTTTTTAGTAACAGTAAACTTTATGTTATAACCACTAAATATAGAATATAATTTCTCTTGGTATTTTGCAGGTGGACCAACAGTATCGATATATACATGCTTAATATTGATCTTTTTTTCAATCAATAGTCTTATTAAATTGATAGTGGTATCATGTGCTTGTTCATTTAAATTATAGTTACCTTGATGGACTTTCAACATCCCACTTGAAATATCTTTGGCAGATAACATTGTGGTTATATAACCGATATTCTTGTTTAAATCATGAGATTTGTCTTCTATCTCCTTGTAAAGTTTGAGTCTGAAATCATGTTTTAATACCTTGGAATCATCAAATCCATATTTTTTTAATGAAGGAGTATAATCCTCTTTACAATATGCGATGGTATAAACCATCGGACCAAGAATAGGACCTCTGCCTGCTTCATCTACACCAAGTATCAATGGTTCATCATTCAAGTCAGGAACTGGAGATGCAAACGTAATGGAATTAAAGTGGTAATCAAGATTTTTAAGTGATGGAGGTAACCAATCTTCTTGTTCTGTTTCACTCAATTCTTCGGTTTTTTCCTCCAAAACTTCCGATTTTATATCCGCTTGTGCTTCATTCACCCCAGTGGTATCTAATTTGACTCTCTTATCTTGACCTTCCTCTAATTCTACTTCATTAGTTTCCCTTTTCATGGTCAATATTTTTTTCGTTAATACGCGTAAGCCAATTTTTCACTGTCTCATAAGTAACAAACGTTATAGATGTGGCAGGTAAAACTTTCAATACGCTAACGGTAAAACCTCTATAAAAACCTCTTGTATTATATAGGTTATTAACTTCTGTTATAAAATCATTTGAATCAATTTTTTGCAAATTTGATCTCAAGACTTGAAATGGGTACATTATAACCATGGATGCAAATTTTGCAGCTGAAGACGAAAGGAAATAGAATTGAATTTCATTGGTTTTCTTATATGTTTGGAACATATGAAAGCTTTTGAGATGATCATAGATAGTAAATTGGACGCTGTTTTGAAACACCAGGAATAAAGAAGGTAATGAACCTCTCCAAAAAGTCTTAATACCCTCATTTTTGTAAATGGTACTAATGGCATTAACCATCGATTTATACTGATTATTTTCACTTATGAGCCTTGTTTTCAACACCCAGATTGGATTTGTTAATATTGAGGTTACCAAACCCGATATTGTGGATGAACTAAAGTATTTAAATGTATTTGAAGAATTGGATTGAGTGTGTTTTATCTGTTCATATAATGTGAAATATAAGGACCATCCAGCAATATTTCCAATCAAATTTGGAGATAACCCCTTATAAACTTGTCTAATTATTGATTGGTTCGAAGCTGTAGAGCTTTTTCGTATGTTGGATAGCACTTGTATCAAGGGATGGGATTTTGACTTATTTGTAGATGCAGTTAATTGAAGTCTTACTTTGACTAAATCTAAAGGATGAGTGAATAATGTGGTTGATAGACCCGCTACCAACCCTGATATGGACTCTATTTGAAGGTTATTCATACAAAAATGATGACTTTATGACCAAGTTCTGTTGGTTTATAAGATTACTAAATATTTTTAGTGCGATGGCTGATACAGAAGGAACTTACATGGATAAATTTATGAAGTATATTATTATGTACAAATTGACCAGTATTCATAAATAAGAAAGCTATGAATTAACTGGAATGATATAACTGAATCTTACCCAAAACAACTTATAAAGTTGGGAAAGGAGATAATAAACTAAATAAAGAAGGTCTGTTTGGAGTGGCAGACCAACCTAAATAAAGCACAAATGGAATAAATCCGTAGTGGCTGATGGTTCTAGAATAATCCAATAAGGTGGAGATTCTTTCTTTGGATTCGTCAGATAAAGTAATTGAGTTCATTATGGAGTTGGTAGTTGAAAAGTTTTTCCAAAATTGCGACTTGAGAATTATGTGTCACGTGATTGGTGCTTGGGGAAGGGAGTTGAGCTGGGAATGGCTGGAGGGTGGGTGGGGTGTTGATGTGGTGGTCCTGGACATACAAGTAGCAAGATCAGCTGTCTATTCAAGGTGGAAAGTGGACGAGTTTAGTCGGGGTTTAACCCGGTGAGCGCACGCCGCGAGCCTCCGTACCAGCATGGCGGTAGTGCGCTGTAGCTGGCGTGGCCCCGTGCCCACCGTGTGGCGCAAGACCAAGTCTCAGACAAATGACGTAATAGGAAATAATGACCTGATTGCCAGAAGATTCTAGCACCAACACCACCAGCGCCCACCAGCATCACCAATACCGCCAAAGCCCCCAAAAACCACAAACAGCACCGGATAAACTCTCCCGTCTGATTGGCCAGCCACCCACCGGATAATCCTGGCGAATCGTAAACAATCTCAGTTGCGAAGAAAGATCCTTCATATACTCAAATAATATCCTCTCAATAGCAATAGTTGCTCGTAGGACCATCTCCGAGACTCATAACGATGTCTCAAAGTTTAAACCCACTTCGGAACAACGTGTGGTTAGTTAAGAGTACAAGTCAGTCGAGAACCAGACATTTCCCGTGACTTAAACAGGCTTCTGAAACACTGGGAGGAGGTTCCCCCAGCCCCGGGACGAGGGTGCCACGACACTCTCCCCAAATCGTCATCAACACGCCGCGCCGCACCGTATGGCAATCTAGTTCAATATAAATAGCCACCAATCCCCTCAAATTCTTCCACGACCAAAATGTCAAAAGAATCTGCTAGCGCTATAGAAGAACAAGATAAATCACCTGCTTTCCAAAGTTATCTTAATAATGATGGAATTGATGAATTAACTCCTGCTTTAAGAAAACATAGGGTGAGTTCCTTATCATTAAGTGATTTGAATCAGTGGCAGACTGGGTTAACCAAATTGTCTTCATCCACTTCTTTGAACAAGTCATCTTCTCAAAACTTACGGAAGGTTGACTCTTTGGCCAAATTGTCGAGGAATTCATCGATTATTAGGAGAAAAAAGAAAGCCATTATTGATCATGTAAGAGTTGCATCTTATGCTTTCTGTTTCGATATTGATGGGGTTATTTTAAGAGGTCCTGAAACCATTCCTCAATCGGTTGAGGCGTTAAGAATGTTAAATGGAGAAAATAAGTATAATATTAAGGTACCTTACCTTTTTGTAACCAATGGGGGTGGTAAACCTGAAAGTGTTAGAGCTGCTGATTTGTCCAAGAGATTGGAATGCACCATAACTCCAGATCAAATCATTCAAGGTCACACTCCAATGAAAGATTTGGTTGGAATCTACGAAACTGTCTTGGTTGTCGGTGGTGTGGGTAATGTGTGTAGAAATGTGGCTGAATCTTATGGATTTAAAAATGTTTATACTCCATTAGACGTTTTAAAATGGAATCCAGCTGTTTCCCCTTATCATGATTTAACAGAAGAAGAATTAAAATGCTGTAAAGATGCTGATTTTTCAAAAATCAAAATCGATGCTGTTTTGGTGTTTGCTGATTCAAGAAATTGGGCAGCTGATCAACAAATAATTCTTGAATTATTGTTGAGTAAAGATGGTGTTATGGGTACTCAATCAAAGACATTTGACGAAGGTCCAGAAATCTATTTTGCTCATTCTGATTTCATTTGGGCTACCAACTACAAATTGTCTAGGTATGGTATGGGTGCTTTACAGGTTTCAATTGCTGCTTTATACAGGGAACACACTGGAAGAGAATTAAAAGTTAACAGATTTGGTAAACCCCAGAAAGGTACTTTCAAATTTGCCAACAAGGTTTTAACCAAGTGGAGAAAAGGTGTTTTAGATGAACACTTGAAAAAATTATCCATCAATGATCCAGATGCTAAAGATGCCGATATTCTAATTAATGAAGAAGGTGAAGAAATCATCAACCAGGACAAATTAGAAAGTTATGCTTATTCAGACTCTGAAGATGATGAAGATGATGAAACCATAAAAGATTTAAGTAAGCAAGCTAAGAAATTGGCGGTTGAAAAATCCGAATCCATTACCTTGGAATTACCTCCAGCTTCAACGGTTTACTTTGTTGGTGACACTCCAGAAAGTGATATTAGATTCGCCAATAGTCACGATATTTCATGGCACTCAATTTTGGTTAAAACTGGAGTTTACCAAGATGGAACCATTCCAAAATATCAACCAAAACATACATGTGATAACGTCTTGGAAGCAGTAAAATATGCTATCGAAAGAGAACATGAAAAAGAGTTACTTGAATGGAATGAAACCGCAGATGACGTTGATGATGATGCCAAATTGAACTTCAATGATTTGGTTATGACTCCAAGCGACAAATCCAAAGATAAGAAAAAATCACAACCAATTTTGGAACACGAATCAGTTGAAGTTCCAGTGTTGTTGGAAGAACAAATATCAAAGATCAAAGATGTGAAAGTAAATAAAGATTAAATAGAATATATTTTCCACGTGATTCTGGGTCACCTGTAGTATTTCTGGCTGCGAAATCCGCGTTGTTTACATTTTATAACATGCTTTCAGTAGACAGAACCATATCGATATATAACTCAAAAAATGAGTTCCAGCTGGGGCTCGAAGGCTTCAACAATCACTTGACTCCCGGTAACATGGATCTGGAATTTAATCAGCAAAGACAAAGATTTGAGCGGTTAAAATTCACGTATTTGGAGCAGGAAACTCGGGACAAGTTTCTCAGAATTATCCTTAATGACGAACAATATGATCTTAGTGTGATGGATAAAGGAATTGAAGACATTAAAAATAAGGCTATGGAGTTGGAGGACCAAACTATGGTCGTACAAAGTAAGATTGACGGAGTTGTTGATGAGCTAATCGAATTGAACAAACAACAAGAAACACAAATGGGAAAGTATGAGCAGCTACTTAAAGAAGTTGAACAGCTTGAAACCGAGGTGGGCTCTGAAGGGTCGAAACAGTATAAAGAATTGGTGGATGAGATAGACCTAGACAAGATTGATGACGATATCATGGATTATATAGCAAACGAACAAAGTCAAATAGTAAACCAAACTGTCAAACTCGGGGATTTGAATGGGGAAATAGATGCAAGTCAACATAAGGTCAAAGCCCAAAAGCAAGAAATACTGGTGTTAAAGGAAAAACTACAAGAATTACATATGAATCTTAAAACCAATGATAACTCAAATGAATACACTAACCTAGGAAACTGGTTATTTGGCCTCAACAGACTCCTTAAGGACTTTACAGATGCCAAATTCAACTCGTTTATTGACGGGGATATCCTCGTATTGAATTTCAGCAAATACCAAATGAAATTAAACAAATTCAGCTTGGTAGTATTAGAAACCAACGCCAATTTTGATGTGGTGGACTATAACTCAAGTGATGACAAAATCTCCAAATTACTGAAGATTCTTATCAAGTACCAATAGTTAATACTACAATTATTCCTAGCCTTAATCTCCTCCACGGTGTGTCATGGTGGCCCAGTGTGTGTGAATACCAAACTCTCTCCCCAGAATTCAACCCGCGGTGAAAATTCACAGGACTAACAATGCCTGACGCCAGTAGGCAAGAATTACTAAATAATCTCTTACATTTAGCAGAGAAAGAACAAAAGAAAGGAAATTCTTCAATAACTCAGGAGAAATTGAATAATTTATCAACTTATATTATAGAACACAAAAGGAGTCAACCAAATTCCCTTGAGCTGTCGGTAGAGTCCGTTAAGAAATATAATAAGTATTATCCAATTCCTAAAGAGACTCCAAAATCTGAGTTAATTCAAGCTTATAGCCCTTTATTTTATAAGTATAAATTACCCAAAGAAACTCCCAAAAAGCCCAAAAAACTCGTGAGGAAATCAAAATTAAAGAGGGTTGAAAACATAGTGATTGATATCCTTGAAACATTAGCCAACATCCTTGATAATCTTCATTTATTCTCCAAACTTCCCATGTTTCCTCAAAAATTATTGGGCTTATTAAAGCAAACCAATAAATTGTGGATATTGATCTTGGTGTTTTTAATACGAAAAACTGTTAGCCAGCTTTTAAATTTAATAAAGAAAGAAAATAAAGTCAAAGTTGAGCTTAATATTCTTAAGAGTAGTGAAAATAAAGTGTTTGATAATAACTTATTAAGGAAATATGAAAAAGTCTTGAAGGATTTGAAATTTGACAAAGTTATGTTAATTTTAGAATTATTCGGAAACTTCTTAGATTTGGCATTTAATTTCATTGAATTTTATGGATTCTTAGTACCTGATTGGTTCATGAACACTTTGAACTTTGCCAGTATGATGATGACCATCTACAGAATGAATAAGGACGACGAATACGTTGATGATGATATCACAGAAGATTTAATATAATGACTGATTACACCCAAATTCCATAATGAGTAACAATGGAATCCACATATACCGATATAGTAATGGAATAAATGCTGATTATTCTCTATCTGTAGATAAGCCAGTTGTGGGACGAGATAAGCCGGGTGTAGGACACTATCTTAGATAAGCCCGTGGTGGGACACTACCCGTGCCGCATAAACACCGATACGAGGTTTTGCTACTTTAATGAAACCCTCCTTATTACCTACAAACCAAGGCGAGGCACCTGCCAGGAGATTTTTACCCAAATTCTTAGCGGTTGGTACTCTACTTGTACTTTTGGGTATTAAATATCTTAGTGTTGACACCTCAATTGCCAGTGATGACTCTTTATGTCCTTTGGCAGATAAAATTGACCCCAAACTGATTGTGTATGACTACGATAAAATCACTGATATCTTAGAAAATGAAGCTTATATCAAGGAAGTGGCAGAAAGATGGTCAGGAGCCATTCAAATCCCGAGTTTTTCCACTGATGAAATGGTTAATCCAAACATTACTGATAGTCTTGAAGATTTATTCAAATTGGAGCCAGATTATAAAACCTTTGTTAAACTTCATGAATACTTAGAAAAGACGTACCCTTTGATGCACAAGCAATTGAAAGTGGAGAAAGTTAACAAATTGGCTCTTTTATATACTTGGGAAGGAACTGATAAGAATTTAAAACCAATTTTATTAACTGCTCACCAAGATGTGGTTCCAGTTCCGGAAGAAACCATTGACCAATGGGATGTCCCTCCTTTTAGTGGGGCCATTAAAGGTGATAAGATATTTGGTAGAGGTGCCAGTGATTGTAAGAATCTCATGATGGGTTTGTGTGAAACCATAGAACTACTTTTGAAAGAAGGTAAATTTAAGCCTAAAAGAACCATTTTAATAGGATTTGGATATGATGAAGAAAGTCAAGGGACTGGGGCATATGCATTAAGCAGACATATTTATGATAAATATGGCCCCGAATCGCTATACGCCTTGATTGACGAAGGGGCAGAAGGTTATGAAGAGGGAAACGGGAAGAATTTGGTGGTGATTGAAACCAGTGAAAAAGGACATTTAAATTCAATAATTGAATTATATACACCTGGTGGACATTCTTCTGTTCCTCCTGATTATACGGCTATTGGAATTATGTCCAAATTAGTTGACCAAATAGAAGAGTCCCATTTTGAAAAAATCTTATCAAATGCTAACCCTTTGTTAAATGGCTTACAATGTTTGGCTGAACATACAGATTTAGATAAATCCTTAAAGAGTGATATTTTAAAAGCCCAATTTGATAAAAAAGCCAATGAGAATGTCATAAACTATCTCTTGGGGGACCTTGAAACCAAGTTTTTGGTCCAAACTTCTCAAGCAATTGATATTATCAAAGGTGGATTAAAATCAAACGCTTTACCGGAATATGTTTCTCTCTTGGTTAATCATAGAATTGCCGCTGAATCTTCAGTTGAAGAAACTTCCAGAAAAATCTTACAGGATATTAAACCCATTGCTAAGAGATTTGACTTGGGAATTGTGTTTAACAATGAAACTATTGTACCTCCTACCAAGAATGGATACTTCAATTATGTTCTTGACGAACCCTTGGAACCATCACCTGTTAGTCCAATGGGGTCCCATGCTTGGAAGACTTTCACTGGCTACTTGAAATACTTCTATGAAGACATTTTGACCCAAGGAGAGCAGTTCCTTATCATCCCCTTTTTGGCAGGTGGAAATACCGATACCAAATCTTATTGGGATTTGACTGCAAATATCTATAGATATTCACCAGGGGGAAAATCAACCGAAGATGACAGAAATATCCATTCAATTAACGAATTTGCATATATTTCTCATCACATGACAATCATCAGCTTCTTCTACAGCTTCCTCCAGGTAGTAGACCTGGCCCCAGACCTTGAATAAATAAAGTCGTGGTAAAACCGCATTCGTATATACATTTCTCTCGCAGTTTGTAACTTGTATCCATGATTGAATCTTTACAAAAGCAATACGAATTACAATCGGACGAGCTTGATTCAACAATCAAAGATTATCAGGATGGTATCAGTTCGTTCAACATCCTCGAGGATCCGAATTTTCAAACTCAGTCGAAAAGTGTGGGTTCGATTTCCAGCTTAAATGAGTCTATAGGCCAACTAAATGACACGTTAACTTATCTTAATGAATTATGGGTAATAAAAGGGTTAGTTAGGGAAATAGAAGTTTTTTTGGATCCGGAATCATTTGTTTTGAGTTTGGACTCGTTGTTTGGCAATTTTGTGAAGTTAAATGAAAAAATAAAGGCACTAAACGAAGATTTGGTGATAAAATATGAACTTGATCTTAAGTATACATCACTTGTTGATGATTTGTGGGAACAATTCACTAAATTATTTTATAAATTCATACCAGATAGTGATACTTTCGTACCTATTGTTGAAGATGTTGAATTTTCATCTTTCCTTGATATACTAAGCAATTTCAACTCAATTCATGAAAAAATCAATTATAACGATCTTTTAGCGGAGTATACCCAAATTTGGGAAAGTTATATGTTGGGTGTTTCATATAAGTCATTATTGTTCGAAAATAACTCGTTGAAAATTGAAGACTCAGATGGTAGCTTATATGCCACGCTAAATTCGCTTCTCAGCTTTATAAGATTCATAAATGTATTGAATATCGAAAAATTAAAGAAAGCATACCACTCAAAGCTTTCAAATAAGCTCATAGATATAATTTCTGAAAACATCAATGTTTTAATAGATGATAAACAGTTGAATGAAAAATTAGTGCAAATTATCCAAATTCTTAATGATGCTAATTGGAGATTAAGTATAGACTTGACACCAGATAATTTCAACCAAAAGTTAAGCAACATCCATGACAACTGGTTATTGGACAACTATATTGAAAAAATAAGACAAAAATTTAGCACATCCAATTTAGAAGATTTAACAGAGGTTAAATGGGAAGTGGACCAACATAGATTAGAAAATGTGGAACAGAAAATGAGTGAAATAGAGAGAAAAATTGAAGTCATGAGTAGCCATAGTAGCAAAGAGATCGAAGTTCCGGAGAAGGACGAGTGGGATGATGGGTGGAATGAAGAATGGGACGAGGAAGATAATGAACAAACCCAGAAGCCAAAACTCGAGACACCACGTTTGAATCAAGACACACAAGAAGACGGATGGGATAATTGGAATGACTGGGATGAAGGTGAAAAAAGTAGTGGATTACCTCCAGTAACTAAGGGCGAAACAGTAAGCAGTTCCACCAAGAAACAACAACAGTCCGTACCTATAAAAACCACCATAAAAATATCCAACCTCCCTCATGATTTAATGGAAGTGATCAATGATTTCCAAATCGATTCAACCGGGGATTACTCACCACTTGTGGCAACAATTTTGGCCCTTTCATCGGTGAGCTATCCTCCAATATCGAACTCTTATATTGTATACAATGATCTTCAATATCTATCCAAGAATATGGGATTAGAGAACGTTAAAGAGTATTCGGAGAAGCTCCTTCAGAGACACAACCACAATGTAACGAAACAGCTTTTTGAAATCCTAGTTAAAATCAATCCAGAAAGTAATAATGAGATTGTCTTCAAGAAAATCGAAAATTGGTTTAATGATTTATTCCAAACTGATTTAAATAAAACCAATGGTCTTAAATTTAAGTATCTTATTCATTCAATCATCGAATTCATTAATAATTGGACCATTAATCTCATAACTTCATTGACAGAAATAGTGGAGTCCACATCTGAAAACCTCACGAAACTAATCAACAAATTTGAAAATATCTTTGACTTTAACTTGGCCAGAATCAATGAATCCGAAGCATTGGAATCAATGAATAAGTTAAATAATATTAAATTTGTCATTAATAATCATCTTGTTGATATAATTGAAAGATTTTACCAAGGAGATTTCTATAACTTGTCCACCAATGAACTAGTACTATTACTTCAAAGCTGTTTCGTGAAAAGTGATCTCAGAGACAATTATATCGATGAAATAATTGAATTTAGAAACATTAATTAATATACAACAGTTCCCTTCTTAATGGTTTTACCTGTCTTAGCTATAGTTTGATACACAGTATCAAAATCTACCGTACTGGTCTCAACATCCACCGTTTGATTTTCTAACGACACATCAAAATTTTCAATACCTTGTAATTTACTAAGAACTCTTGTAATTGCTCCAGAACAACCGGAACACGACATGGCCACGTCAAAGTGGAACTTTTGGGACATGATGAATAATGTATATGCGGACCGGATATTGCGATATATATAGAAGATTTGGCGGACACGACTTTACGGCAAAAATAACTCAGTGATTAGTAAGATACGACTGGGAGGAGGTCCTGGGGCACGGGAAATGATGTGTGGTGTTTGTGGAATGTGATATTTTGTGTTTTTGAGTGACTTTGGATGATTTGAGCAGGAATGGTGGTATTGAAGGGATTTTGTGTGGGATTTTGTTGGGGATATAAGTTATGGTTGAATGAGAAATTATGACTAAAGAACAAAATTCACAAAAAATGGATACACTTACAAAAATCAAATGTATTTATAAAAACCCTGATCTACCCATCAGCAGTTCTATTATATCACATGGTTCGATGTGACAGGTGGGAAACAAGTGGGCCACTAAAAAATACGAAATCCACTACACTTTTTCGAGACTCAATGGCTGCAAATTCTTTACGAAATGGGTAAAAAAACATAAAAAAATAAATAGAAGAAAACTCCCTTAAATGAAGACTGATTGGAGTCTCGTACACCATGACACTCCAACAGGACCCCAAACCCCAGATTTTTGGAGGAACATGGGGTGTGGCTGTACCTTAAATTACACAGTCACAGCCTGAGGAAACTTAAATAAAACGAATTATCAACCCCATGAAAAGCTAATTGGACTGAAACACCAAACACACCCCATCCACAAGTATGAAAACTTAAATGGAGGATCTTATACGTCAAACCCGAATCTCCCCGAAACCACTACAGTAGTAAATGTCTTATCATTACGACACGAAGAGCGACATTTCTCACGCAAATCAGGTTTGATAGAAAATTTATATTTTTATCTTAATTAACATAAATAACCCATCACCAAATCCAAAAACAAGGTTACCCATAAACAAGTAAACAAAAAACAATATTTATAACATTTAAAACCAAATATAGGGTTTTTTAGACTTTTTAAAACAATTTTAGGCAATTTTATTTACTTGGCTCATCTTATCCTAGATAGTTACCAAATTAATACTTAAGTCAAAAATCTATTTATTTTATCAAATGGCGGTAGAATTCACACAGGAGCAATTTGAAATCACCACCGAATTAATAAGGGACGAAGGGGATGAAAGATTTCCGATTCAACACGGAGATACCGAATATGAGTTGGACCAATCAGAATCTTTGACGTTCTTATACAATCTTCTATATGATGACAGATCTTGTTTAACTAAGTCAGATATTTTGAAGATTTTGAACTCTTTGAAAAATAGAGAAGAGACATTACCATTCCTGATTAATGAAGGTAATAGAGTTAATGATATCCAGGGAGTTAATTGGCCCCTTGGATTAAAAGAGAAATTTTATACAGACAGAAGAAGGATTAGTAATAAGAACTGGTTTCATAACATTCCTGATTCACTTGAAAGAGCACTCGATGTATGTATAAGTGGTAACCCAAATAATTTTTGGTTAAATGTTCAAATTCCATCTCTTCCAATACTAACAAACAGAAACCAACAATTACTAAATATGATTCCCTTACGGATTTCTTTACTTTCAGCAAGTTCTATGGGAAGATAAAATTACATATTACTCACTTTCAGCTAAGAAATCTTGTTTGTTCCAATAACATTTCCACCGGGGTGTTTTATCCCTCCAGCTATTGTCATGATCACAATCTTCAAGTTGTAAATAATTTCGATCAACATGATAGTGTCCACTCTTTCTTCAAGATCAACCGGTTGATTAATGATGAACAAAGTAAAATACGAAATTCCAAAAAGTTGGACTGTGTTATTGATTCAAGAAACCTTCATGAGAACTCAAATAGTAGAATCTCTACTTTGAATTGTTCAGATAAATATTTGGTTTCAGGTACATTTGAAGGTAATTATATACTAACAGACATCTCTGATTTGAATGAATTCAATCATATCGGAGAATTTAACATCACGAAAAATTATGATGGAATCACTAATAGTATAATGATCGATGACAATCAGCTAACAATTTCATCGAATGACAAGTATATAAGATACATTGATATGGAAACATCTCAAAGAACAGAGATGATTTTACCATTTGCAGGGAACTGTTTATCCAAGAATAAATTTAACCCCAACGAAATATTCGTGTCAGGAGACAATATGGACTCCTTTATAATAGATAGAAGGGATAACTGTTTCGAAAATGCTGTTAAATTCAAGGGACAAGAGGATTTCAGTTTCAGTTGTGATTGGAGTTCAAGGAATGAAAACTTATTATTAGGGGGAAACCAAGATGGTAATGTAAGAATATGGGATAAAAGGAATGGTGAAACACCATTATATTGTTGGAATGGTAGCTTAGGTATAACATCCAACTATAAATCAGGACCAGTAAGAAACACAAAATTTAGCAATAGAGGAGAGTTTGTGTGCTGGGCAGAAAGTCTTGATCATGTAGGAATAGTTAAGTTGGATGATATTGTGGAAGACAAAGTTGATAGAGTTCAATCCATTGACTTTATTGGGAAGTGTACCGGATTGAGTTTTTGTGAAACTGAAAATGGATACGGAGAAGAGTTGATAATAGGTGTCAACGACTGTCCTTTGGGAGGCATTTTTCTGTATGAATTACAGAGCGAAGAGAAATGTCTTGATTTCGATTTTTTTTAGTTTTGGATATACGGTAATGGAGACTACAGTCACCTAGAACCTCTTCAAGTCATTCTATTATCTATATAGAGTCATTTCTTGTCTTTATACTTACGAATCACCTCTGACAGCTGGTTGAATTTACCACTCTCCAGCATTGTCTCCTCTAATCTCTCCCCCAACTCTTTTCATCATATCGTCCACCTGATTAACCTTCCAGTGCTCTTTACACAAAGCTGCTATTATCCGTACCTTATTTCGTACTTTTCCCAATAATTTCTCATACTGCTGTACGTCTTGTTCATTATTACTAATAGGGATTTGGGTCATGAACGTCGTTATTTGATTCAAGTGACTCGAAATCAGTTTGGAATTGTCATAATCATCTAAATGGCTGGTCCAGTATCCCACAAGTCCCTTTATGTATCCAATAACCAAGAATCTTTGGAATCCAGTTTGGTAACCGTACTCTTTACCTTCCATAAATTGTTGTCTTGTGGACTCCTCTTGTCCTTCTTTGTACCCTTCTTGATAGAACTGCTGCTCCAAATGAAGAATCAGATCCATGTTCGTGTCCAAGTCGAACTCTTCTTCTTCCAACTTCCGCCGTTTTGCCTCTATTTGGTCCATTTATATGTTATACTAGGAGATGAGCCGCGATTTGAAAAATATGGAGATGGATTACCAAGACTTGGATGAACATAAGAAGAAAACCCGAGGGATCAGAGATGAGTATTCCACTGATTCAAGTGATTCGGAGCTGGAGAATGAGTCAATTGACAAGAAGAGTCAAAGTGGAGATGAATCTGATATGTTTGCCAGTGACAATGAGGAGCTGAAACCAGAAAACAAGAAGAAAGATAAGAGGATGAACATGGAAGAGTTTGAAAAGGAGATAGGAGTGGAAGAAGGAGACACAAATAAAGATGAGGATGATGAAGAGGTGATACTAGAAGCATTTGACCTTAAACAAGAACAAGACGAAGGATATTTTGACGAGGAAGGGAACTTCATACGAAACGAATCTGAGCAGGAAGAAGAGTGGCTTAATGTCGAGAAAAAAGATATATTGAAGGCCAGGAAGTCTCAATTAAAACAACAGAGGCCAACAAAGGTGGTGAAAGAATCAATTGGCGAGTTATTGGGTCAATTAATACTACTCTTGGAGCCTGCAGAACTGCCACTTGAGGCACTTATTAGATTTGCACCTCCAAAGAGAAGAAAGAGAAAGGGGGCAATTGTGCTGGATGAAGACCTTGAAAAGAAGCAAATGATAAGTCGAATAACGGAACTTTGTGACAATTTAATGATATATAAGGGAATAGCTGATATTAATGATATGACAAGAGAAGAGCTTATAAGGAAATATAAATTAGAAACAGGAAAGGAGCCTGATATAACCCGAGAAGTAAGGGGAGTAAAGAGAGGAAGAGAAGAGGATATAGAAGACTCTGAACAGAAAGTATGGGAGTTCAAATGGGATGATCTGGATGAAATCCACGGAGTTTACTCAAACTATGAAATGAGCTACTGGAAAGATAATTATTTTGACAATAGAGTCTTTGTTAGGAGAATTGGAGAAGACTTTAGACACGTTAGTGATGTAGTGTTCCCAGAGAATTGATGATGGTAAAACTTCAAGACTCATTATGCATTATATTTGAGGTTTCTCAACTGAGGTAATTGCTCAATGGAAACTGAATGTCCTTGGCTATGGCATCTATAATCTCATATGTAACAGCACACTTCCATCTGGTTTTCGGCTGGAGAATGTCTCTTGCTTGTTGCCTTTGTATCAACCCTTGACTTAGCAAGCTACTTAGCTGACTATATAAATCGATATTTCCCGTTAATGAAAAATTCATGATTTCCCTGTCTCTCTCTACTAGCAACTTCTCGTCGGTAATATCCAACTCAAAGGTTTTAGAATCATTTCTGTAAATTACCAGTAAAATAGCATTAAGCCTCTCTATATCAAAAAAGTTTGGCTGGAGCAATTTTACGTCTATATCTTTTTTGGTAATTTCTGTTGATTTTTTTTTGGTATTGATCTTGGTCCGCTTGGAAGCAGTAAAGAAAAACGTATCGTATTTAGCATCAATATATGAAGCAAAGAAACTAGCAATTAGGATTAACTTGGAAGTGTAAGGGATATCTTGGAGGGACAATAAAAAACCTGATTCTTCGAATTTTCCAGTGTGAAAGTCTTTAACCATTGGCGTTATAGAAGACTGCGTATCTTTGTCCAATTTGTACGCTTCCAAGAAAGAATTGACAGGTATTTTCCCTTGGTTTATCGGTTTAGTGAATTTGTCCCATCTACTGTGACAAATATCAATGATTAAGTTCATGTCTGTTCCACATAGCTCATAAGTCAGATCAACAATATATTTAACGTATGACTTCCAGAATTTAGCTGACTCGGGTGCATTATCGATCTTTGAATCCTTAAAGTGACAAAATTTATTGTTTTGTAAAATCTGAATGATTTGGTCACTAGTATATGGAGGAAAGTATACCTGTGGAATTGAAGACGTGAGCACAGGATACGGTATTTCTATTCTTGACACAAATATAATTGTAATGTTAGGTATATTAGCCACCTCTCTCATTCTCGTGAGTCCTTTAATGATATTGTAAGTTTCTCCCCGAAATTTATCTATTCTATCCAACACAATAACATGGTGTTTAGTATGATGTGTTAAAAGCGTCTCTAAATAGTGGACAAAACCAGCGAAGACTTCCGTTCCAACAGCCTTGGACCCCAATTGATTCTTAAGTTCGGGAGCAAGTCCATTGTCTTTGATTATACAATCCAATATCGATTCTAGAAGCAGTCTATTGGTAATAATCTCATCACATTTGATTATTGATTTGTTGACGTGAATATGTTCAAGGAACTGCTCCAAAACAAGCGATTTCCCTACTGCTTTGTGACCATGAATGAATAGGAACGGAACTGATGTCTCGGATGAAGCTGTCACAAATGCATTAAGAAGTTCAAGCTGTTCTTGACGACATGTTAACCGTGTCTTGAGGTGTTCCATTGGGCAGCGAGTCGCGGTGGAAATTGGCTTATGGAGGTAGAAATACCGAGAAAGTTTGGGAAATACCGAGAGAGTTTGGAAGTGATAATATCTGTATGCGTCTATTTAGGAACTAGTGGTTTCCAATCAGACATCGCCTGTCTTGGAGGAGGAGGAGCAGGGCCTTTCAGTTCTGTTTTTGACTCTGATTCGGGCTCTGGTTCGGGATCTTTATGAAGTTTGGCCCCACTTAAAGAGGAGGGTTTGCTTGGGACCATGGGAGTTAGTTTCTCTGGAGCTGGAGAAGACGTATTGGACACTGGAGGTGATGGTTTGACGGACACTGAAGGTGATGACAATGCAGGAGACGACACTGGAGGAGATGCCTTAGGGGTGGCGGTGTTTGATCTGGAAGGAATCAAAGGTGTGGAGGAGAACCCTATGGGCACCGCTTTACGAGCTGGAGGGGGAACAGGAGCAGGAGCTGATGAGACCACATCTATATCAGTTGGAATTGGTGGTAGCTTTCTTGGTAAGGAAGAAGTACTGACCAGTTTTGTCTCTCCTACTTTTCTGCTCATTGGAGGAGGAGGCACTCTTCTTGGAATATTTGGCCTGCTAGGTGTAGGAGGTGCAAAATCATCTAGTAAATTTAATTCTGATAAAGTATCAGTTACAAAATTCTCCTTTTGATCAAAATCGGCAAATTCAACTCCTCCACCGTTTTCTTTCTTGTAGTTGTCATAGATTGCCTTACTTAATCCAAGTTTCTTTTGCTCGTCAATGAACTTAACTTTACACTTGAAGGTGGCATACACTGGTTTATGATCACTTATCATTATATCCATTAAACTGTTATAATTCAATTGTAATAATGGATAGGAGTCATTTTGGGTTCTTGATAAGATTCTATCAGTCCAGGAAGGTACTCTCTGCTTTTCAGATGTATCATAATTAGAAGTTCCCTTGTCGAACTTGTAAGTTGGGTGGAATGAAATAGGGAATTCATTAAAACCTCTGAATGCCCCTTTCGAATTCATTTCATTATTCAACTGATCATACTGGAATAATTGTTGAAAACTCTCTTCTTCCACCATCAGTCTGACTTGATCATTTCCAAGTCCAATTCTGTAATTAAGATCCCCGAACCAGATTATGTGATCGTGGTCAATAATGTTTGTATTTCTTACAAATTTAAGACCAGACATAATTGTTTGGTAGTCATTATGTCTCTCAAAAGTAGCATTTACACCTGCTGCTAAATGAGAGGTTAACAATGAGAATGAAGTAGCCCCAAATTCAAATCTTACAGCACAAGCTCCTTTGTTTGCTGTAATCCCACCCAAACCTGTTTTCTTGGAAGAACCTGAAACATGAGTTACATTGGATACCTGTGACTTCTTTACAAATAAGAAAATTGTCATGGAAGCAATTGACTCAGTTCTAAGGAGTAGGTACAGTTCATTCTGTGAATTAAGCTGATTTTCAATCAACTGAGCCCATTTTGATGGTCTTGAAGTGTCTGCATTCAATATCGATTGGGCATTTAACTCGATTAATTCTTGTATACCAATAGCATAAATGTCGGGTAAAGGTAATGTATAATTGTCCTGTGGAAATAACCAAGTAGTTAGGTCGAATCTTGGATCCGGTAAAGTGGCATTAACGTTTATAGTACCAGTGAAAATATAAATATCATTGTAACTGGTAAAGCTGCTTTCCTGTGATTTTAATTTCTCTTGAACATAATCTCCCACTGGATCATAGATTTTGACGGGGATAGAATTCTTAGAATCATACCCCAATAACAAATCCATTACGCTTTGTTTCTTTCCATCTACAAAGGTGTTTTGGTACATTCTAGAAACAGACTTGGTGACGTCTGAAAGGGCACCAGCAAAGTTCATCTTACCTGACCTTGAAAAGGAAGACTTTAAAGCATTTGTACCGGTGTAAATCTGGGAAATAGCATCACCATTGTCAGCCCAAAGACTATTGTACCGTGCCAATATATCACTGGAATCATATCTTGACATCTCTTGATTATTGAGAATGTGTTCCAATACATTCTGACAAATAACTTGTTCAATTAAGTTTGTTCTATCCAAACAGTCTAAGCAGTTAATTCTGAAAATACCGTCCTGCCTGGTGATGGTTTCACCTTGAGCTAAATCGTAGGAAAACCAACCAAATTGCTCCATGGAGCTATAGAGAAGTGGCAAAATCTTTGTAGCCCCTTGGAATCCTCCACTTTGTTTTGTCTCGTGGTGAAAGTCAAATTCAGTATAACTTAATTCTTCTTTCCTGTCGGCCTTCTGGTATAAATTCTTATACTGGTTCAGCACGGCAATTTCTGGAGGTTTTGACTTCGAAAGAAGATTAACTATGTGACACACTCCATATTTGGAGCACACGTTCTTGAAATGAATATTGAAAATGGGCTGCGTAGCTTCTAATGATCTTGTGATTGTTATTTTAGGATTAATTAAGGTAGAGTCCTGTTCCCAGAAAGCCGGAACAGAACCTCTTATTTGAATGAAAGAAAATATGGATTTCTTGCTAAAGTTGTTATAAATAAACTCGGTTTCAACAAAATTGGCGACATTCCCATTATCATCAATTCCTCTAGCGTTAAATCTTGTTCCAGCTCTTTTCCAGGACTGTTTGGAAATTATTGTTATGTCATCTCCTCTTGAGTTAAGTTGTACTGTTTTGGCAAACCCTCTAATAACGGTTGTCAAGAACTTATTTTCATCAAGAATAGCCTGAATATTGGAGTCTAATGTGGATCTATACTTGATTAAACCTTCCATCATGAATGAATTCCACATATACTCTTCCAGATAGTGTTCAAGATTGATTTGACCCCGGCGGCTGGATTTTGCATGTCCATTGAGTTCATATAAAGCGTCTCTATCGACTCCCCTATTTTGTAATAAAGATGTCAAGTCAAAATCATTGGAATAGTAAAAAGACCCATTTGAAAGTAACTTCTTTAATTCATTACACGGATGAGGTTCAGTGGAGTAATTTTCATACTCTTCTGTATCATTAGATATAGGCATTCCATTGGAGTCAAGGGTTACAAAGTCCCACGTATCACGGGAAAGCGACACGAAATCAACAGAGTAAATTCTGTCGACAGTTTCATAGTCCACCGGCGATGCAACTCCCACCTGGGCCCCCGTAATAACCGCTATGAATACCTGTTGGTCCACATTAATGAATCCTAAACATCCATGAATGTCTCTCTGAATAAGTGTTCTGTATCCGTCTTCTTTTCGAATTTGACTGTTGGGCAACAATTCCATGGCCACCACCAGTTCCTTCGATTTGGCCTTCTTCTGTCGAAAAAGAAGACTATAGTTATCCGAATATACCACAATGGTACGAGGATTCTCCTTAAATAGAAGTTTCATGATTAAGTTTGGGTTTTAAGTAAGCAAATGAACTAAACAAGTGGGTGGAATCAGTGATATGCGCGGAGCCTGGAACCAGGAGAGAGGAGAACTGGCTGGCCATTGGGCGAAGAATGGAGGATGGGGGAGGAGAGGGTGGTGAGATGGATGGAGTCGGGCAGTGGACACAGTCCTGAGAATATCTGTGAAGTAATACGTAGTTTGGTGGTGCATTAGTGTAGTGAAAAATTGAGTGTGGGATAGATTATGTGGTAGTTTGTCCAATTGGCCCGTGGTGGACTCTAAATAGGTTCTGGTGGTACCATACACACCCAAGAATCTTTCAGACCCACAATAAGACTTCTTACCCCCAGGAATTTCAGTTTGACGAAGTGCTGTGGTGGGCCCCAATTTATCAATCCGCGCACGACCATGTTATATGTATTTTTTGCAGCTACCACAAAAATATTTGTACCATGAACAACAACAATTTTGTTTATATTCGTAACGTAGATTACTATTCAACTGAAGAGGAATTAGGTGAATTTCTTTGTGATTTTGACGTGTATGGATTACTTGATTAAGTTTGGAAGATTTGGGGTGGTAATACTAACATTTTTAAAGCGTCAGTGTGATTATCCCTAATCATACTGTTGCGTTTAGAACTTCTAAAAGGAAGCCTTTAGGTATTGCATATGTGGAATTGGCAGATAATGATACTGCTCAGAAAGTGGTTAAGTCAATTGACGGAACTACCTTTAGAGGACGTGTAATTCATGCAAAGTTACACGTACCATTTGTTCCTAAGCTGAGGAGATTCGGTATGTTAGATGGTCTGAATAAGGCAGCTGATACCACAGAAGTCGCTGAGCCACCAACTAGTGGAGACAAGGCTCAAACTGAAGTTCCTGAAGTTGGTAATGAAGTATCTTCAGATACTTTATATCTTGCCAAACTTCCTAAAAAAGTTGATGATGGTGCTCTTAGAGAATTTTTTGGGGATTACAATCCCCGGAGAATTTTGATCTATACCGTTAAACGGTCTATTTCATTTAGATATCATAGGAATGCTATGGTTAAGTTGGAAACAGATATCCCCCTCACTCAAGTTATCAGTGAGTTAAGAGAGAAGCCATTACAGGGCAGAAGAATCTACTTGAGACCTGCTCTCATGTCAAAGATTGAAGAAGTCACAGCTGCTAGTGAAGGGGTTCAAATGCTGAAGCTTAGTGAAGTTGAAGTTGAAACAGGATTAGAAGCAGAAGCCGGAGTAGCTGGTACTCCAGAAAGTGAAAGTATTCAGCATGAGGTCGGGGGACAGAGCGAAGAAGCTAAGGAGACCAAAGAAGAAGAAGCCGGTGCCGAAGAACCCCAAGAGGAACCCCCAAAGGAACCCAAAGCTGAATCAAAAGAATCATCTTCAGAGCCTCAAGAAGCTCAAGAGTTCTCCAATGTCCCCTCTCCTGCCATTATCTCTACCTCTGAAATATCTCCAGCTCAAGTTTCCACTGTTGATGTAAATGCAAGTAGTTAGAGAATATATAATGATTATTTATTATAACAACGTAACCCATTCAACTATTTATAGAATATTTATACAATTAATAAATAATTTAATCTTGAGTTTTTTGGGAACCACGTAATAAACCAGTTCTTCTGGCAGCAATTAAACCAGCCTTTTGACCTGGAACAGCACCTCTAGAAATAGTAGAAGCTTTACCAATATGTTGATGGTTACCACCACCATGAGGGTGATCAACTGGGTTCATAGCCACACCTCTAGTCTTTGGCCAAGAGTTTCTCTTAACCTTGTATTTGTGGAAGGCTCTACCAGCTTTCAATAATGGTTTATCAATTCTACCACCACCAGCAACGACACCAATAACACCTCTAGCATCAGAGTTTAAGACTTTTTTAGCACCAGATGGTAATTTAACTCTGGTTTTACCTTCATCTGGGTTGTGTCCAATGATGATAACGTAGTTACCAGAAGTTCTACCTAAAGCACCTCTGTCACCAACTTTTTCTTCAACGTTAGAAACAATGGTACCTTCTGGTAAAGAACCTAAAGGTAAAATGTTACCAATGTTTAAAGAAGCTTTTTTACCAGCGTAGATAAATTGACCGGTGTAAACCCCTTCGTTGGCAATGAAAGTTTCTTCTCTTAATTTGTATTTGTATGGGTCTCTGAAAGCAACTTTAGCTAATGGAGCACCTCTACCTGGGTCGTGAATAATTTGCTTAACAACACCACGAATGTAACCATGACGTTCGGCATAATCTAAGGTTCTTAATTTGGCAGCACCTTTTCTACCTTTGGTATGAGCGGTGAAGATAGAACCAGCACCTTTTCTTTGATTACGAATAACTCTACCTGGAAATTGTTAGTATAAGATGATGTGTAACTACGATAATTTTTCACTTGACTAGAATCATGGATGATGGCCCGCTGTTTGTACCATTAGGAGCGGGAATATGACGTGTGATGTGTAATGATAAATTCTATTTGTGGATAATAATCTGTAGTTTAATTAATCGTTTATTTAAACATACCCATTTGTGATTGATTAGTTCTAGGAAACTTAGTCTCAAGTATTGAAAATTTTTTGTGGGTACAAGATGGGCGCGCACGACCATACCACAGCTCACCGTCACAGGAGAGGGAACTAGGGCACGCGCCCTAGATTTTATTGGATACAGCCGTATATGGTATTATGGCTGGTGGTGCCGGCGTAGACGGTCCTAATCAGCTAATTAGAGTCATTCCAGAGCTAATTGCGTAAAACATTTATAAAACATATAGGTACATAAAACATTAGAAGAAGGAACCAGGCATAATTGCCTCTTGTTGTTTGATCTTCTCATCAAGAGAGTAGGATCTTAAGCTGGACAAAGCATTTACTTGTCTTCCGAACCCGTCATGGACTATTCCGGTTTTGGCATCAAAGATAAGTTTTTTGGTGTCGGTTGGCACCAATTCCATGTGGTTCTGGAGGTACTCTAATTTCTCTTTTTTGATCTTGGATACCAAATCTTCGGGAGCTCCAACCACTTCAAAGTCAAGGTCCTGGACAGATCTTGGAACGGCAGATCTCGGGGTGGAAGCGTCTATGGCCTGTGGGTTAGAGCTGGTGGAGTAACCGTAGGAGGAACCGCCCAATTTGGAGTCTTCTAGGCTGGAGGAGGAGTGAGACTCATTGGTCTGAGATAGTGGAGATTTGGCAGCTGCAAGCCCAGCAGCACCAGTGGCTCCAACACCAACAGCAGCAGCACCAGCAGCACCAGAAGTACCAGATCCTAATGGGGCCTTAGAGCTTTTGTATCCACTTTCGGAGATGGAGTTCTGGGGAGTAGGATTGGCACTGGACTGAGACCTTTCTTTACCCGATACAACACCAGCAGAACCAGCAGCACCCACAGTTTCGAACTGATCTTCAGCTGGGAGAGGCTCCGTTCTGTAGGCCGAAGCACCAGATCCACCAGTTGAAGCAGCGGGTCCACCAGTCGAACTACCAGCAGCTAGAGCCGACTTACCAGAAGACTTAGTTCCTAAAGCAGCAGCAGCAGCAGCACCAAGTACACCAGTTCCAGCAATTCCAGATGCGACGTCACGATCAGAAGCCTTAGGATCTAAGGATTTATCAGGACCCTTTGATCCAGTGTAACCAGAGCTTGATGTTGAACCAACACCAGTTGAGCTTGGTTGAGTGTTGGAAGCCACACCAGTAGACTTAGAACTGTTAGAAGCAGATTGGCCCATACTCAATACAACTTCACCATTTTCATCTGTAACTAAACCTGTACGAGCATCAATTTTGAGTTCTCTAACACGAGATAAGATCTCTGGTTTATACTTAAGAGCAGTGACAGCTTCTTGAGCAATAGCAGCAGATTTCTTTTCATCATTGGTACCATCTACCGTGACAACAATATCAGAATCAGCTGGTTTTGAAGGTTTGACGTCAGCCTTGGACTTTTTGGATCCCACAGCACCCACAGAAGATGCAGCCAAAGCACCTGAACCACTAGGAGGAGAAGCTACAGGACTGGTAGAACTGGACTTGTACTTCTTTTCGGCTGGTTCAAAGTCACTTGGTGGCTGGACGTCACCCTTATAACCTTTAGCCTCTGGAACAGCTTTTGGGTTTATGGAAGATTTTGGTGGTTGGACAGCACCATCATAATTGTGTAATGCAGCAAAAGCAGTACCAGCAGCAGCTCCACCAACAGCACCAGCGCCAACAGCAGATTTACTGATACCCGGAGATTTGGTGTTCGAATCAGATTTAGCATTAGTGGATTGGGAAGGTGGTGGAGACTTTTTGTCGTGGAATAAAGCAGAACTCAAGTCATTTACTGGTTGATCTTCCTCCAACTTATATACTTCCTTAGTTTCAGCATTAATAACCAATTTTCCAGAAGATAAATCAATTCCTTGGGCCTGAAGTTCTTTGGAAGCCTTTTGAGCCAAACGACTAGCAGTCTTCTTGTCGTCAACTCCAATGACTTCTACCACCAATTTTGATTCAAGTTTAGCACGTTCCTTCCCAGCATCATAAGAACCTTGAATAACACCAGCTTTGTATATTTCATCTTTGTCCTTAGGGGAGAGACTCAGTTTGGAGAAGTCATAGTCTGGTTCGTAATCTTTAGAAAATGGTTTTCCAGAGAGTCCTGCACCCACAGTACCCATACCAGCACCAACACCAGCTCCAGTGATATCGGAATCAACATTGATACCAGAAGAATCAGAAGGATATTGACTGGACTTTGTTGTACCGCTTGAATTTGTATCTAGAGCCTTAGAACTCGCATCCTTTTCAGCTGGTAAGTTACCTTTACCATTAGATTCGGTAGTACCTTTGGTATCAGCACCAGATTTGGCTTTGGAGCCAAGAACACCACCAAGAATTCCACCACCAAGAATTCCGGCTCCGAATTTGCTCTTGCTGCTACCAGACTTGGAGTCAGATGATGTGGTGTCTGCTTCCTTGGTGTCTTTGGAGACATCTGATTCAGGAACTTCGGAAGCATCAATTAGTGGCCTTGGATGAGAAGATGTGAGACCCAATTCTTTGTTGTGTTGTGCAATTTCATCATCGGTGAACTTACTAGCGATCTTTGGTTCTGTAAGCTCTGTCTTGACATCTGCTTTTTCCTCTGATTCTTCAACAGGTTTGGATGACGTTTTATGTTTGGGAGCAGCAGCAACATCTTCATAGTTAGCAACATTTTCAACCAAGTTTTTGTCTCCGGTGGTTCCAGCAGTTGGAGCAGTTGTAGACCCAGTTGGAGCAGTTGTAGAGTCACTTGGAGCAGTTGTAAAGTCACTTGGAGCGCTCTCAGTATATTTCTGGTAACCAACATATCCAGCAGCAGCCCCAAGAGCAGAACCCACGCCTGCCATAAGACCAGTTCTGGAACCAGAAGTATTGGATGCATCTTCAGTCTCCTCATCTTTCAAGCTTTTGTGGGAACAATCCTCAACAGGTTCCAATGAAGGAGTAGAAACAGAAGTACCAGAAATATGAGAAGGAACAGCATCTACCCCATCACTAGTAGCGGAAATCTGAGATTTGTGGTCATTTTCAGCCTTTAGTTTACCAGCATCGTAGGCTTCTTTGACAACTTGATCCTTTTCGTCTTTACCACCTAATCCCAAAGCACCAGCAGCCAAAGCACCAACGGCGCCCAAAGCCCCAGTAGCACCTGCAAACACACCAGCGTTGGAGGATTGTTTAGTGGAAGGAAGATCTGAAGTTTCGTAGCCAGAGTCATAGGCTCCAGATTTGACTCCTTCTTGGTAGGATTCATTCACTTTAGGATCAAGAGTCTTTTGTTCAAGCTTTGGCTCAACAGAAGCCTTGTTGGTGTCTGATTCAGTGGTTGCAGCAGCACCAATTCCAGAACCTGTAGTTTTAGGATCAGAACTTGTAGCCTTAGGATCAGAATCATACTCCTTATCAGCAACTGTTTTGGAGCTTGGTTCTTTAGACTCGTGAGATGAAATACCAGCAATACCAGCAGCACCAGCAGCAGCACCAGCTAAGCCAGTGATGGCCCCAGAGTTAGATTTAGTTGAATCAGATTTCACAAAGGAAGAAGAGTGGACTTCTTCTGGTAATTCCTTAGAGTTGAAATCTCCATTCTTAGATTTTTCTGTAGTGGCAGAAGGTGAAGCACTCTTCTTGTCTGAAGAGCCAGCAATTGCAGCACCAGTAGCACCAACGGCAGCAGTTGTACCAGCAGCAGCATCCAAGCCAAATTTGCTTCCAGATTCAGTGTGGCCTGCGTCATACGAACCAGCTTTAACTCCTTCTTCATATGCTTCTTCTACCTCCGGCTTGTTACCTTTAAGTTTGTTCACAAACCCGGCAAAGCCTCTCTTTTTGGACTTTGGAGTAGTGGTTTTGGATGATGGACTCGAATTGGACTTGGAAACAGGGCTGGTGGGTCCAGATGGTCCACCAGAAGTGGCAGCAACCCCAGATTCGGAGCCTGAAACCTCATTTCCATAACCTGTGAGGCTCAGAGGGTTGGGTGGGTACTCTGATCCAGGACTCTTCATGGCAGTGGTACTAGCATTATCAAGTTTAGCATCATTTAATGATTCTTCAGTTCCATCACTCTTGTTCTTGTGATGAGCGTAAGCACCAGCTCCCACAGCTCCTGCAGCAGCACCAGCGGCTCCTGCAGCAGCACCAGCGGCTCCTGCAGCAGCCTTATTGGAGCCTAAAGCACCTTCAAGGCCGTCCGAATTATACACGGACTTGTTTTTGTCGTGTTCCTTGGAAGGATCAAGAGTTTGAACCACTTCACCAGCCGCATTGGTTTGTGGACCAGAAGTGGCTGATTCTTTATCAGATTGCTTGTCTTTTTTGTCTTTGTTGTCCAAATCAAGCTGCTCTTTTGCTTCCTTTTCTTTTGCTTCTCTTTCTTCTTGTTCTTGATAAGCAGTGGGCTTTGTTTTCAAGTGTTTGTTCTTCTCCGATTTGGCAAAAGTGGCTTCTTGGTGATCAGAAGATCCATCATGGCTTGTGCCACCGTAGTATCCACCTTGAGTATCAGATGGATCAAAAAAGTAACCTGTTCCTGATTTGGTGGTGGCATCATTGTCGTAATCGGGGTTCGTTCTCTCATAAAGGTGGTCTTTAGGTACCAAATCATCATCAATTGGCTGTTTTTCGTTGGAAAAATCGCCTGGAGGGTTCTTGTCAACTGGTTTATAGGACACATGGGGTGGGGATGTAATCACCTTACCAATTGAGTTGGCAGCCACCACTTTGGTGGGAGTTGAAGGAGAATTTGTGGAGTGACCAGGTGTACCAGAACGAGCACCAGAGGTAGATCCAGAACTCGTGGTAGCTCCAGCAACACCAGAAGTGGAACGGGATCCAGTACCAGCTTTTCTTCCTTCCTGATAAGCTTCTGATACCACTGAATCATCTCCAAATCCATATTGTTCAACCTTCTGACCAAACTCTTTCTCTGCTCGTTTCTGGCCTTCAATATACGCCAGCTCAATTGTGTCGTAGTGGGGGGAATCACTAGGCACTTCTGTCTTCTTAGACTTTCTGAATTTACTTAAAAGTGCCATTTTGGAAATTGGCGTTATTCAATGGTTTATATGTGAATAAATTTCAGTATAAAGAGTGATCGTAGCAAAGGTGAAATTTCAGGGTTCGAATTTGCTCATGCCGGACTGGAATTTGAGAAGGAGATTGCTGGAGGAAGGAGATAGGGACACGGCTGGGGGGAGATTGGGGGAGGCGTGGGGGTACGGCGTGGGATGTGATATATGCAATTGGTGTTAATTACCAGGAAAAGAGGTGAAAATTACAGTGGTGGCAGATTGCGGTTGCGAAAGCCACATGGAATTTATTAATTGCAGCAATTGAGTATCAGCAACTGAGGGAAATTGTCAAATTATAAGGTTCAAATGTCTATTCATCATATTTATCATTTAAAATGTCTTCTTTAGGTTCGTGTTTGGGTTCATTAGCCACATCTTTAAAGTTGTTAACGTTCTCAACCAAGGAATGAGCATCTCTTTGAGTTCCTGTATTAAGATCGAGATTGGTATGAACTTCATTCATCTTGATTTGAGATTTATCTTGAGCGGTATTTTCATCTTCAGCGGGTTCTTCCAAGATTTTCTCTTTTCCGTGGTGTTTTGGTTGTTTTGCAACATCTTCAAAATTACTGACGTTCTCCACGAGGGAATTTGAGTCTCTTACTCCTGACAGAGAAGTAGAAGAATTGGTAGCACCTGAGGCTGAATTGGAATCAGCACCTTGTTCTTTGGAGAAATAACCTAAAATATTCGACATTATAGTTATAGTCTAATGGGAATCAATTGCTTAAGTAGCAAATGATGTAGCAACCATTGCATACGGCACGCACGACCTGTCAAGATTATAGCCGATGGGGAGGGCCCGGAACCAGCCCAGTACCAAACTTGCACGTGTATCACACGACCCACTCTACTTATACTCTGGAGCTCGATTTACCTTATTGTATACTAACCGAGATACCAACCACTCTAAACTTTCTTGTAAGCCTTGATTTTCTAACACAGAAACCGGTAAAAGTTTCAGATCTGTTGCCTCTAATTCACTAACCAATTGAATAAACACTCCAGTTTTTAACGTCACTAAATCTATGGCCTGGGGTAAGTCCTGCTTATTGGCCATCATTAATATCGGTACATTGACCATATTATCATAATTATTATTGGCAGTTCCCCAATTCTCATCATGGGTTAATTGTTTAAGCGTCTCGTAACACTCCTGAAATCTGTCTGTATCCGTAGAATCAATTATAAAGATAATTCCGTGACACGACAGGAAATACCTGGACCACATATTTCTAAGGGATTTTTGACCCCCAAGATCCCAAAACTTGAGATTGATATTGTTATAGTTGATATGACTCTCACTACTTGATTCATATTTGATAGTAGTGGTATTTTGTCCCACAGTTGGGAGAATTCTCTTACTCTTGATTATGGATGATGTGTCAGTTTTGGACTTAGGTTTGGACGAATCGGGCGACTGATAAAGCAATTTTATATGCTCTAAGAATGTGGTTTTCCCTGCATTATCTAATCCTAGAATTAGAATATTATACTGCTCTCGTTTAGTGTATTGGGTGTAAAGAGAAGATGCTAGGTGGAACATTAAGGTGGATTTGTTTATCGCGGTTGTTTCGGTCGCGGCTGGCGATATTCTGCGCCCGGCGCGGCGGTGCGCAGCTATAAATTCGCACGCTGAAAAATTTTCTTTAAGTTAAAAGTATGTAATACTTGATGGTGATGAATATTTGATAGGGACAACTGAATATGATGAAGATAGTTGTTCATTGATAGTAGAAAATATCTGAATCTTGAGACATACTAACCTTTAGGAATTTTGACGATTTTAGTGGTTTTTGGGGAGTTTGTTTATGTGGTTTGATGGTGTTTTGCATTTGTTTCAGTGGCACAGAGGAGGCACTGGGGCGTGATTTGTAGGGGTAAGTGTAGGAAATGTGCGTGACAAGACCTATGGACTGCATGAGCCGTTCCCTGGCGATGTATGGCTGTTTAGGGGCGCTTCCCGTGGTTTCTGGTTAAAATAAACCCAAATGATAGCTGCCAGGAGCTACACAGCTGGAGGTCCGACCTTCCTCCTCCAAGGCGTAAATCACACCAGGACAGGCGGTCTATTTGTGCCTTCTTCTCTCCCTCTCTTCCCCTTCTCCAGTTATCTTGGCTTCTCAGCTCATCTCTCAATATCTCACTGCGCATCGCATAATGGACCAAGTATCGGCCCTAATAAAGTCGACTTTGGGCATCGAAGACGAAGATAATACACTTTCCAAGTTCATAATCAGTTTGTATTCGAAGGCTGAATCCACAGACAACGTTTCCCGTTCTTTTAAAGACCTCCTACAGCAAAATGGAGGTGAATTCCCACTAGAGTTTATTAACCAGGTGATAGATATTTTACATGTGCCTGTCAAAATCAAGCAGGAAGAGCCTGAGTTTAGCGCTCTTCTGATTCCTGACAAGAAGGTAGACTTTGATTATGAAGAATATTCAGAAAGCAAGTCTGAATATAGGCCAAAACTCGAGCCTGTAAGCAGATCTGAGAACGGGTCTTCTACACAAGACTTTAAGGACAAATTGAAGGCTAAGTTCGAAGGAAACAGACAGATAAAGGCGACAGAAGCCATAAAACTAGAGGTGGGACAAGTATATGAAGGATGTGTGTCCAATATTACCCAGTTTGGTGCCTTTATAAGAATAGGTCAGAAAACAGGGCTTTGTCATATATCCAATGTTTCTTTCGATGGAAGTAGGATACGACTGGTTGGGGAACACCTAAAGGTAGACCAGGCAGTCTATGTAAAAGTACTATCAATGAAGGATGGTAAAATAGGCTTATCCATGAGAGGGATAGATCAAAATAGTGGAACCGATACCCAGGAACTCAGAGGCAGACCAAGGGAACAACAAGACAATGCCGTTTCAAACAAAAGACGATTCACTTCTCCTGAGAGATGGGAGATACGACAGCTTATTGCCAGTGGAGTTGCAAAAGCAGAAGATTATCCTGAATTAAATGCCGTAGAAGACATCAGACACAGTAACCAGCAGGATCTAGATATTGAGATTGATGTTAAATTGCACGAACCAAAGTTTCTTAAGGGACAAAAGGTGGATATAGACATTGAGCCCGCTAAGTTGATTAAAAACCCCGAAGGGTCTATGAGAAGAGCAGCAGCACAAGGCTCTAAGTTGGCCAAAGAGATCAAAGATAAGCGTATAAAGGAACAAAAGGAAGAAGAACGACAAAAGAGACTTGAACGTGCCAAGAACCCAGATGGAATGGATCCAATGAAGAGACATTCTGAAAATAGGGATATTGTAGGAGAATGGAAAAGGTCTCAAACCAGAGTTACTTATGGGAAAAGAACAAGTTTGTCCATGCAAAAGCAGAGAGAATCTCTTCCAGTATTTGGTATGAGGCAGGAGATCATTCAAAGTATCCGGGAAAACCAATTTTTGGTGATTGTAGGAGAAACTGGATCAGGTAAAACCACTCAAATAGTTCAATATCTAGCAGAAGAAGGGTTCAATGAAATAGAGGGTGACCATAGGATAATTGGCTGCACACAACCAAGAAGAGTGGCAGCAACTTCGGTGGCTAAAAGGGTGGCAGAAGAGAGAGGAACCAAACTTGGTGGAGATGTTGGTTACACAGTCAGATTTGAAGATGAATCTAGTCCTTATACAAATATCAAGTACATGACGGATGGAATGTTACAAAGAGAAGCCATCCACGATCCCTCAATGTCAAAATATTCGGTCATCATGTTGGATGAGGCCCACGAAAGAACAATAGCTACCGATGTGTTATTTACCCTTTTGAAAAAGGCTGCAAAGCTGAATCCTAACCTCAAAGTTTTGGTCACATCTGCAACTTTGGACTCGGGTAAGTTCTCCAAGTTTTTTGAAGACTGTCCTATCATAAATATCCCAGGAAGGACATATCCAGTAGAGATCTTGTATACTAAAGAACCTGAAATGGATTATTTGTCAGCTGCTTTGGATTCAGTGATGCAAATTCATATCGGAGAGTCTGCTGGTGATATTTTGGTGTTCTTAACTGGTCAAGATGAAATTGATACAAGTTGTGAAATATTGTATGAAAAAGTGAAAACACTTGGGGATGCAATACCTGAGTTGATTATAATTCCACTTTATTCTTCTTTGCCTAGTGAAATGCAAAGTAAAATATTTGAACCTACACCTGAAGGATCCAGAAAAGTTATCTTGGCCACGAATATAGCAGAAACTTCTATAACAATCGATGGTATATTCTATGTAATTGACCCAGGGTTTGTTAAAGTGAATGCCTACGATCCAAAACTTGGTATGGAATCCTTAGTGGTTTCTCCAATCTCTCAGGCACAAGCAAACCAGAGAAGTGGTAGAGCTGGTAGAACAGGACCAGGAAAGTGCTATAGGTTGTATACTGAGAAGGCATATAAAGAGGAAATGTTACCCAATACTATCCCAGAAATCCAAAGAACCAACTTGTCAAATACCATTCTTCTTCTTAAAGCCATGGGTATCAATAATCTTCTTGAATTTGAATTTATGGATCCTCCCAAAACTCAAACACTACTCAGTGCCTTACAAGACTTGTTCATTTTGGGGGCTTTGGATGACGACGGGTATCTTACGAAATTGGGCCAGAAAATGTCCAGCTTCCCCATGGATCCTAAGCTTTCTAAAACACTAATCAAATCGAGTGAACTTCAGTGCTCGGAAGAGATTCTAACCATAGTTTCGATGTTATCGGTTCAGTCGGTGTTCTATAGACCGAAGGACAAACAAAATCTTGCCGATCAGCGAAGGGCAAGGTTTAATCATTCTACTGGAGACCACTTATCACTATTGAATGTGTATAACTCCTGGGTTCTTAATGGGTTTAATAGAGGTTGGTGTCAGGACAACTTTATCCAGGAAAGAAGCATGAGAAAAGCCCAAGAGATTCGAACCCAGTTGGCTAGAATCATGACCAGAACCAAGAGTTCTATGGTGTCTTGTGGTTTAGACTCAGATAAGGTTATCAGAGCCATTTGTTCCGGGTTTTTCAGAAATTGTGCCAAGAGACATTTACAAGACGGCTATAAAACTTTAGTAGAAGATACCCAAGTTTATTTACACCCGTCTAGTAGTCTTCACAGCAAAGAACCAGAGTATGTCATTTACCATACCTTGTTATTGACCACAAAAGAATATATGCACTGTACCAGTGTTGTTAATGGTAAGTATTTGATGGAGGAAGCACCCAACTTCTTCCAACCAGCAGGTGAAGGGAGAAAGAAGCAAAAAATAGTCCCATTATACGATAAATTCAAAGGAGAAGAATGGAGATTGAGTAGTCAATTGAATCATAAGAAGAAAATGTTAAGTGAATCCAACGAATAAGAATGTAGGTATTTATTTAGAGCATATGAATATGGCACTTAATACTGGTTGACTCTCCATGTGACAGTTTATGGGGAGCTACCGCGACTCCCGCACCACTATAGCGGAAGCTGGGTCAAGGCCGGCACTAAATCGGTACCAAGAAAAGCTTGTAATGGTACTCAGTATCCACACATCCCATAACCGTAGAATTTTATAAAGTTATTAATATCATAATAAAGATTAATTGCAAATCATTTACCCCCCTCATACATCATCATAAACCTCTCCTGGTGTCTCCGCTGTTCCGTCCTGCCTTCTCCTCCCCTCAAATTTTGCAGCCTATCGCGATTTTTCACAGGCATAAACTAGGCATAACTCTTTACCATGAAAGGATACTTGAAGGACGCAAGACAGGCGATAGATGATCGAATAAGCCTATATAATACCAACACAAATGTGCTGTTGTCGGGGGTCAAACCCTTACGAAGAAAATTCACCAAAGAAGAGCCAATTTTATCTGTAGATGAAGAAACTGGTATGTTGGAGTGTTCCAAATTGAAGACAGATGGGAAGGGGAACTTCATAGATAAAACAGGTAGAAAGATAGTGTTAAAAGGGATCAATGTGGATGGATCCTGTAAACTTCCAGCTTCTCCAAGTATGCCATCATACAAGGGAGATTCCTCCAAATATGATGATATATTTTTTGACGGTGATAATGTTAGCTTTGTGGGACGTCCATTCCCTATAGAGGAGGCAGAACAGCATTTTAGAAGAATCAAGAGTTGGGGTTATAATACTATTCGGTACATTATTACGTGGGAAGCCATAGAACATAAAGGACCCGGATTATATGATGATGAATTTATTGAGTATACCAGCAAGATCTTGGAGATCATTCACAATATTGGTGGGTTATACGTATTTTTTGATCCTCATCAGGACGTATGGTCTCGTTATAGTGGTGGTAGCGGTGCTCCCATGTGGACATTCTATGCTGCCGGTTTACAACCCAAGAGGTTTGCTAAAACTGAAGCTGCAATACTTCATAATGAACCCAGACATAGGTCAGATGATGCTGACAATTTTCCTAAAATGATATGGCCCACTAACTACAAGAGATTAGCATCTTTGGTGATGTTCACCTTGTTCTTTTCTGGTAAGAATTATTTTCCCCACTTAAAAATCAACCACCAGAATATCCAGTCTTATCTCCAAGGGTGTTTCCTCAAATCTATCGAATACTTCTGGGCCAAAATTCATAAACTTAATAAGAGAATGATTGAAGATGGTACGCTTTTCGGATTTGAGACCATAAATGAACCCAATTGTGGTTTAATGGGACATGATCATTTGGGAAGAATACCTGATAATCAACAATTAAGAGTTGGGTCTACACCCACAGTATATCAGTGCTTCAAACTAGGTATGGGATTACCATGTGAAGTAGATATGTACAAAATTGCGGTCACAGGACCTCAAAAATATGGTACGGAAGTTATAGACCCAGAAGGTGAAAGGGCATGGTTAAGTGTGGAAGAAGCCAAAGAAATCGATGAACATTATGGTTGGAAAAGATCATCGGATTGGAAAATTGGAGAGTGTATTTTCCAGCAAATTGGGATCTGGAACTATGATGAAGTGGACTTTGAAAAACTCAGCTCCATGAGTTTGGATGAAAAATTTCACCAAAACGACATCTGTCAGTTGGTAATGCCCAATTATTTCAATCAGTTTGCAACAAGACATAATTTCAAGATGTATAGTGGTGTTAAGCCTACCAAAATTGACATGGAATTCTTCACCAACAATAATTTCATTGATTTCATATTTAAGTTCAAAAAAATCATTAGGTCCGTGAATCCAGAAGCATTTTTTATGTTAGAATCACCGGTATTGGAAGTCCCTCCTAATTTAAAGACCGATCCTAGAGGAATCATTGATAAAAGGACAATTTATTGTCCACATTACTATGATGGAATGTCAATCATGTTCAAGAGCTGGAATCCTCGATATAACGTGGATACTTTAGGAATAATGAGAGGGAACTACTTGAATCCAGTATTGGGAATAGTATTTGGCGAAAGAGCCATAAGAAATTGCATAAGAAAACAGTTCAACGAAATCAGAAGAGAATGTGAAGAGTTCTTGGGCCCAATTCCAATTTTGATGTCTGAAACAGGTATGCCATTCGATATGGACGAAAAAAAGGCGTATAAGAATGGAAAGTACTCTTCTCAGACGTTAGCATTAGATGCCCTCAGTTATGCCCTTGAAGGCTCAAGAATGTCTCATACTTATTGGTGTTATACGTCTATAAATTGTCACAAATGGGGTGACAGATGGAACAATGAAGATTTCTCTTTCTGGTCTCCAGAAGATAGGAATTTAACATTTGACGATCAGACTTCGGTTGGGGATATACTCAGTTCGACCGTTTCCAGTACAGCCACCTACTTGAATAATGTAAGGAGGAAGAGGATAAATAACAAGGTCCTGACTCTCAAGCTGAAAATTAAGACGAAAGAAGCCAAAGTGGAAGAAATTGAAAAAGATCTTTCTACCTTGGATACACTTGGAGATGATGAAGACGAAGATGACTTTGTTTCGGTTGATTCTGACTTTGATGATATGAATTCTTTACAGGATTCTTCTCTTATCTGTTGGACAGCTGATAATTTGAACTATAGACACTCAAAGAGATGCTATCCAACCCCAGATGGAGTCAGGGCCGCTAGTGCTATTATTAGACCCTACATGGTGTCAACTTATGGAGATGTTTTGGCTAGTGAATTTGATCTCAGAACCGTCAAGTTCTCCTTAACTGTCAAATTTCCGAAGAACACAAGTATAAAAGGACCCACAATCATTTATGTTCCTAAATGGCACTTCCCTGCATTGAATTATCATGATGTGTACTTAAGTTCAGGTCATATAAAGTATAACGAAAAGCAGGAGTATTTGGAGTGGTACCATTATGATAATGACCTTGCATCTGAGGTCAGTACCTTGGTAGATGAGCCTTTATGCAAGCAAGAAACTATAATTATCAAGAACCATAGTGGGAGAGACGATTTAAAGGAAAGAGAAGGACAAAAAGACTGTATTTTGATGTGAATATACACCTGGTAGATTCCAATATTATCCTCTGCTGGTGTCAACACTACAAGTTCTGTTACTAATAGAGCTAATGTACATTATCTCAAGCACTTTCGGCCTATGACCTATAAATATATTATCAAAAATCGTAATCATCACGAGATCTCTTACTAACACCATTCAATTCATCCTTGATCAATCCTTGGACGAATTTGGCAAAATAATTCACGTATGGTTTTAAACTAGTCTGTTGGGCATCGAATCTTCCCGAATCTGCATCTTCCTCGTCTGATTCTGGTGGTTGGCTAGACTCTCTATTTACCCTGCGAGTCTCCCAAAGTTCTAATTCTTGTTGTAATGTTCTTAAGTTAGGAGCATTCATTGGATTGAATCCATATTCATCATCTTCTGGATTGTTTGAGAGGTTTTTGTGTGGATCAAAGGGTACACAAATGTTCCCGGTGCTTGGATGAATACAGAAAGGAGATTTTAACAAATGGATCACTTGTTTGGAGACTTCAATATCCAATCTTGGATACAAATAGAACATAATTATATCTTTCTTAGCTTCATTTAACTGATTTAATTGATTTTGATTCTTTAACACTTTTCTAGCAACAATATTAATATCATCCCATTTTTGCTTGGAGCTGGAGGATTTCCCACTCCAGAGCTTGGATAACTCGTCCTGAAGGATTTTTTCTGGTATAAATGAAAGAAGTTCTTTGATGCTTTCGTCATTGTCTCTCCAGGGATCTTGATCTTCAAGAATTATCTCGATAAAGTCAGATTTAATTAGATTGAAAGATCTTTCTATATGAGGGTGGAATGGTCTCTTCAAATTGAGAGTTTGCTTCCCCATCTTCATTTGTTTGGATCCCAACACATCAAGATATTCAACAATCGATCTCCTAACTGTCTCATCCAAACTTCTGGCTCTGGAATCACTTATCCAACAATGGGCACCTCTTCTACCTGAAAAAACCCATATCAAGTGCTTAAATCCAAAGTCTTCCCTTAATCCGGTATCAATGACTTTGGTTGCCACTTTGATAAATTTCCAGCACTTCTTACAGATATCTGTACCCGAACAACAAGTTCTAATCTCATCATAATCGGTTAAATCAATATCAAATACAAGTTCTTTACCTAAAGGCTTCAAAGCATTTTTGGGGAGATTTTTCCTCTCCTTAGGGTTCACAGAATAAATGGCCCCAATTTCAAATCTAGTAGGCACGGCCTTGACAACTGAACTCTTGAATTCTTCCATGGATGCAAAAGAATTGTATCTTTGGTACGCTCCAGATTTATACTCATAGGCGAACTCTCTCATGGTAAAATCTTTTGAAATCTTGGGAGAATGGTTCAACCAGAGAAATATTTGACGAAACGGTAACAATTTGTCATAGAAGAAGAGCATATCTGCTTCTGAAGGCTTGTAAGATTCCATGGTAAGTGTCATATAAAGAATAAAATGCGCGACGCGTTCTGAGAAGATGGGTGGGGAGAGATGGGGCGAGGCGCGGTGGCACACGGGGCGAGGTATGGCGACGGACGGCTCGCGGTGGAACCAATATATTAGTCTATACACTTTCAAATACTAAAGAAACACCTTCATCACCAGCAGTTACCAACTTGTTCCCATTATCAAACACAGCAAAGTCCAAAACTCCCATATTGTGTCCTACACCAACAAATAATTCATTCATGGTTCTTGAATCCCATTTATATATCCTTCCGTTCATACACGATCCTATCAATACTGGAGTTTTGTCGATGAACTGTAATTTGGTGATGGTATCTTCTAATTTGATAGTATTTCTGACTCTCCATTGTAAGGTATCGAACAATAATAAGTCTCCAGACACCAACCCAACTGCCAATAAGTTGATTGAAGGACTTGAACACCAACTTAAAGCTTCAATAGATAATTCTGCAACATCTTCAACGTCTTCTAAGGTCTGGACCATGTGAACGATTCTTCCTGTATCATAGTTTATGATGGCTAAGTTACCATCTCTAGCACCAATGGCAACTTTATTCTGGTACACACTAAGGGACACCCAAGGACTTTCTACTCCCTTGAAGTCGTCATGTGGTTGTAATTTATAGACTACTTGACCAGTAAAACAATTCCAGTTTACTACGGTACCGTCCTCTGAGATAGTAATCAAGAATATTTCGTCATCATTAGAATTATCAATAAATTCTCCTGCGTTACACTCCAATGTATGCAGAAATCCCGACATGACTTGTACTAAAGTCTTGTTTTGTTCATCAATTTGATAAACCCACACACTTCCATCATTAGCTCCAAATGCAAAGTAAGGTAATCTTGGATGAGTTTTTATCCATAAAACTTCTTCCACCTCTTGTAATTCACTAAATTTTGACCATCTTTGACCTCCCTTACCAGACTTATGCACCTGGATGAATCCAGTCATATCCCCAGTAATGACAAATTTGCCGTCGTTCGTGAATGCACCACTGATAACCGATTCCTTGTGACCTGTCAATTCACCTACAAATCTAGGAGGCTGGGTATGAGTAGTCCACAAAAAAGCAGTGTTGTCACCTCCACCAGTCACCACCATGGGTAATGAAGGATGCTTGAAGACTGTAAATATAGAATCCTTATGTTGATCAAAATAACTCCAGGAATTATTCGATAAATCTATCTCTATTTGGTCCTCTTCCATATCTTCATCCTCCATGTCGTCATCTTCTAGTCCACCTTCCATATTGGGGTTTTCTTCAATCACTTCTCCTACTTCATCTGCATCAAGATATTCTTCTTGTGGCATATCTTGTTCATTTTGTGGTTCAAATTCTTCAGACATCTTTAGTAATCAATTTTGCAGATTTCTAAGCAAAAATCGATGAGGTGCGAAATTTCCTGATTTTGTAATCTGACGTGTGAGAAACTGCCAGAATGACCCAGTGGATAACTTCATTCCCCGGATATAATTGGGTATTAACACAAACAAAAAAAGTTTTTGGACATATTGTACAAACAGGACCAACTCCCAAACATGTAGGGATCATTATGGATGGAAATAGACGGTATGCTAGAACTCATAATATTGAGCTCAAAGAGGGTCACAGTCTAGGATTTGAAAGTATGGCGGGAATATTGGAATTACTTTACGAATGTGGAGTTGAACATGCTACTGTGTATGCATTTTCTATAGAAAACTTCAAGAGAACCAGTTATGAGGTCAAATGGTTGATGGAATTAGCGAAGCAAAAGTTTAAGCAAATCAGCCAACACGGAGAATTATGTGAAGAATATGGGGTCAGGATAAGGGTATTGGGTAACGTTGATTTATTACCATCGGATGTTAGGAAAATACTAAGGGAGACGGAAGAAATGACCAAGAATAACAAGAGGGCTACTCTTAATGTTTGTTTCCCATACACCTCAAGAGACGAAATGACCCATCTGATTAAATCTATTGTTAAACAATCCACCAAAGAACCTAATTTATCAATCACCGAGTCCACCATAGAGGACCATTTATACACCAAGGAGTCCCCCCATTTGGATCTATTGATCAGAACCAGCGGAACTAATAGACTCTCAGATTTTCTATTATGGCAATGTGTGTCGTCAGATTGTGCCATAGTTATAGTAGATACTTTATGGCCTGATTTTAGTCCATTGGATATGGCCAAGATCCTCATCAACTGGAGTTTCAACAAGTACTGGTACGGGAATCCTCATGGCTATACAACAAAGACTCAAGTCAAACATATAACCGAAGAAAACGAGGTAGAACTTGAAGAAGATGACGACGAAAGCTCGGTCCACCTGGATGGACTAATGACAGAAGAAAACGATACAATAACGTCCGAAGAATCCGATAACGACGGTAAATAAACGCATTTGCATCCACTCTTATACCACCTCCACGAGCCGGGGCCCGCGCACGACCCACGCTCGTCGTATCTCGCCGATGATTCATAGAATTTTTCACTGACTCACCATGGACTTAGTTAACCACTTGCCTGATAGGTTATTATTTGCCGTTCCAAAGAGTAAGTATTATAGAATATGCAGAAGAAACATACTAACATTTCTTAGAGGGAAGATTATATGAAAAATGTTGTGAATTATTGAAAGGAAGTGACATTCAATTTAGACGTTCTAATAGATTAGATATTGCTTTATCTACCAGTTTACCAATTGCATTGATATTCTTACCGGCTGCTGACATTCCTATTTTTGTTGGTGAAGGAAACTGTGATTTGGGTATCACTGGGTTGGACCAGATTAAGGAGGCAGAAATGTATGATCAAATTGAAGATTTGTTAGACTTACAATTTGGTAAGTGTAAATTACAAATTCAGGTTCCAGCAGAGGGTAAATACGATAAACCAGAACAGTTGGTGGGTAAGAAGATAGTTAGTTCTTTTTGTAAATTATCGAGTAATTTCTTCCAGGAATTAGAAGGAAAAGAAGCCAGTGAAAAATTATCCACAAATATAAGATACGTTGGAGGATCTGTTGAAGCTTCATGTGCTTTGGGGGTAGCAGATGCTATTGTGGATTTGGTTGAAAGTGGAGAAACCATGAGAGCTGCTGGATTGAAAGCTATAACTACCTTATTAGAAACAAGTGCCCATTTAATTTGTTCTAAAGAACCTAAATTTCCCGAAATTGTCGACATAGTTAAGCAAAGATTTGAAGGTATATTAGCAGCTCAAAAGTATGTGTTGTGTAATTATAATGCTCCAAGAAACATCTTAAGTGAAGTGTTAAAGATTACTCCTGGTAGAAGATCTGCCACTGTGTCTGCTTTGGAAAGAAAATCCCCAGAAGATGAAGAATGGGTGGCTGTTTCTTCTATGGTGGAAAAGAACAAGACGGGTAACATAATGGATGCCTTAAAGAAAGCTGGAGCCTCTGATATTTTAGTATTTGATATTGGTAATTGTAGAGTTTAATAGACGGAACCATCTGGAAGAATAAATTCACTTTATGCATTCACCTTGAGTACACATTCCATTAAAGTGTACATTGACCTTAAGTACGCTCAACTATCGTCAAGAATAGTTGCTTATCAGCAACTTTATCCCAAAACAGTAAAAAATACATTTTAACTATAATAATATAATTGTTGCAAAAACCTTCTCTATGCACTCTACCCAGGTCTATTGTTTCTAATAAAACATTCCAAAAATTGTGTACACTTAAGAAAGGGGTAGTTTGACGAAGGAATCTTCAAATATCAAGATTTGGGTTTGGTTACATGAAATATGCACAAAGGGTATTATTTATTCGGTAGGGCAATCCTGCATGGATCAACAATCAAATTCAAGCAGAAACGGTAATATTAATTCCACCTGGAATAACCGTTTATAAACAAATAAACTTCAAGATCCAACGCGATACGCCATTCACTAACACTTGATTATATTCATGTTCGATTCAAGTTTCGTCTGATATATGAATCCGGTTTATACAGGTTTAGTTTACGAGGATCGATCTGCCACGCATTTGTAGGAGACCGGAATGAACTGCGCACCCTTGGAGTCTCGCCCCAGGTTGTCCTTCAGTAGAGGTAATACTACCACCAGTTCCTCCCCAAATATCCACTAATAAATCATAACTCCGCTCCGTTATGATTTCCCGGCAGTATATTGCTCCCCGGTTTCTACATTCTTGAGCCTGCACCTATTATGCATCCTGCAGGTTACCCTCGGGTTTGTTTACATAAAGAAAATTTTTCCTCGCAGTTCTTTTTTTAACTTTGGGATCAGTCAACAACAACTACCAAATTTATTCTCTTGAAAACTTCAGTTGATTTAAGATTGAACTTTTTCATCAATTGTTAAGTATATACAAATCAATTGGTAATTCAAACGGTGGTAAAACCTTTAAATTTGATACCCCTAGCCTCCAAATTCCAATAGGACACATATACCCAACCCTTAATTGATAGATTGTATAAATTGATTGATTTGTGAATAATTGAATATGAACGGATTATTATTTGTTTATTTGATCCTGATATGTTTGGGGAGCTTCACCAAAATGGGATGTTTCCCCAAGAGTAAACTTTCAGGTCAATTATCTTATAGTGATGATTATATTTATCAAAGTTCTGGTCACTGTGAACAACAGTGTTCAGATAATGCATATGCCGCTTTAATAGATGGACTGACATGTTATTGTGGAGATACTGAGATTGATTCGAGTGATGAAGTAGATGATTCCAACTGTGATAGTACTTGTCAAGGTTATGGATCTGAAAAATGTGGTGGTTCAAGTTACTTTCTTGTTTATTCTAATGATGATGTTGATCCCACTGAAAAATCGAGTTCAAGTTCGAGCTCTAGTTCCAGTTCATCCAGTTCCTCGAGTACCAGTGATGAAAGTTCTACTACGGCCGCCCCATCAAGTTCTGCTACTGATGCCTCCAGTTCTGCAGAATCAACTTCCACCTCCAAATCTAAATCCAAAAAACATACCAGCTCATCCACAGATGCTCTGACACTAGTATCAACTGTTACTAATGATTCTGAGCCTTCTGAAACCACCATCACCGAAACCACCAAACCAAGTGCCACTGCATCATCTACGTCAGACGCTGATAGTAAAGAAAACGACAGCAAAGATGACGATAAGAAAAAAGGACTTTCAGGTGGTGCAATTGCCGGTATTGTGGTGGGATCAGTTGCTGGTGTGGGATTAATAGGATTATTAGCATTATTTTTCTTATGGTACAAGAGAAAACACTCAGATGATGATGAAGAAGATATGGACGATGAACATAAAGGTTTCTCAATGGTTACACCCAATAAGGATTACAATAATGTTGGTACGAATCCATTTGTAACCAAGAATTCAACCATTAAATCGAAGCACAATAAGCAACAAAGTTTCAATACCAATTCTTTCAATTCAACTAATGATGATCATTTCATGTTTGAGGAAGCTAAATATGGAGGAGGTTCCGGTAATTTCACACCTCCATATCCAACTGAAGATTACGGTAGAAGAAGATTAAGTGACGGTTCTTTACCAGATATGGTAACACAAGGTGCATTGAAAGTAGTTAATAATTGATATTTATGGGTAATGGATTAGATTTCATAGGTAATATAAAATAATGTTTATAATTCAGCTTGGTAACTTGTAAACTAGGAAAGTTTAACACTGGGGTATGGCATTAGGGCACAAGCCCCAGCGACCCTCGGCGGCATTTTGTGCGCGCACGCCCGCGCATATTTTCTGGTACAGGCACATAGAGCATTTCTCATTCCATTTTCCATACATTGAAAAATTTTTTTATAGTTATTAATTAGATTCAAATATGTCTTCAGGTAACAAATTTCGTATGAGTGTATGTATCCATGATCATTAACCAAGTAGAGAGATGATAGATCCAATGTGTGAAGGAACCCAAGAAGATTGATTCAAAAACCACCAAAAACCGATTATTGAAGATGGAATTACCAACTCCAAACCAGTGTCGACTAATGTCAAAAACGTCCCAAACAAGCGTAAATGAACGAAACACAATCCCGTGTTAATCTCCCGACTGCCTTATGTCCAACATATACTAACCCATTTAGTTAGGTTTACCAACCGGTGCCGTTTTAAACTGTGCTGATAACTCAGGTGCTAGAAACTTATATATCTTAGCCGTTAAAGGTTTTGGTGCCAGATTAAACAGATTACCAGCTGCCTCTGCTGGTGATATGGTCATGGCTACTGTTAAAAAAGGTAAGCCAGAATTAAGAAAGAAAGTCATGCCAGCTATTGTTGTCAGACAATCTAGACCATGGAGAAGAAAGGATGGTGTCTACTTATACTTTGAAGACAATGCAGGTGTTATAGTTAATCCAAAAGGTGAAATGAAAGGTTCTGCCATCACTGGTCCAGTTGCTAAAGAATGTGCTGATTTATGGCCAAGAATTGCTTCTAACTCAGGTGTCGTTGTTTAAATAGAGTTATGTATGGAATTATATAATGTAAATTTAGCATTAATTTATAATCTTTATTAGTACACAAACTTCGGTTGGAGTCGTTTCACTATATGCACACATCTACTCGACTTACACATCTACTCGCTTTACACATCTACTCAACGGTTACCTTTGAAACTTCGGTTTCGAGCTCATCTGTTACAGTCGTACCTTCATTGGTGTCGTCTACACCATTAGCTTCATTACCATTGGCAACGGTGGTGGCCACGGTGGTACCATTTTCCTCTTCCGTTTCATTATGCTCTTGTTCTTGGTGTTCACTCTCTAGAGGAATTTGATGACTTTCGGGATATGGAAGCTGTCCACCAAAGTTATAATCTTTGTATTGGCCTGGTTGTGCTTGTTGTGGAGCAGGTTGACCTTGTTGCGGAGTGGGTTGGCCTTGTCCTGGAACATAGAAATATCCTTGATTAGGCTGTGGTGATGCTCCATTGGGTTGGGGAGACGTGGGGAAGTATTGGGGTTGTGGCCCTTGATTTGGCTGCTGTGTTATTGTGAAATAATTCTGTTGAATTGGGTCATAGTATAATTGAACTTGTTGACCATTGGAATTCACATATCCTTGTTGGAAATTGACAAAATTGGGTGGTAATACAATTGGTCCTGGTCCTGGTTGTGGTTGTGGTTGTTGAGGAGTTGGCTGCTGGATCACAGACGATGGAATTGGATAAGCTTGGGGTTGAGGTTGGTATCCGCTTTCCGATACCGATGGTTGTAAATGGCTGGAAAAGCTTGTATCGTAAGGAACTGGTACTGGTGTTGAAGCCACCGGAGTTCTATTCAAATTACTTCTAGTTTCAACTGGTGTGATAATTGTTCCATCGCTATTGATTAAATGGTTTAATTTAGGACTACTGACCTTTTCGTTGGAGAAAGTAGAACTTAATCTTTTATTGTCAGTACTAACACCGGTTTTCTTAGATGTTTTTGTATCAAAAGTCCTGATTGACTTACCGTTGGTTCCTGTGGAAAGGATACTGGAAGCTCTCGAGATCTTTGGTTGATTGTTACCGAATCTCTTACTCAAGTATCTTGACCTGGCAGCAGGTGTTGATAAATTGGTTAAAGTTTTGATGTCATTATACCATGAAATCATATCTTCATAGGTATTTGACCTAAACACCCAATTTTGGTTTCTGTGCATCAACCCATTGGTCAGCTTAGAACTCAAAACAAACTTGTAGTTACCACCTGACTTTCCATCATTTTTAGAATGATCAGTAACCTGACAACTATCCAACATAATGGACAAAATTGGCACTTGATCTTTTTTTCTATCTTCAGTTTTAAATTCGTGAATATAATTACAAGTTAAAACATACCAACCTCTGGAGTAGTTCTTAAGAAACTTTGACCTCCTTTCCAAGTATCCTTCTCTGACAGATAAATTCAATGGAGAATTATAATTGTTGATTGACAAGTCACTGAACTTTCTTGAGTGAAGATTCAAATCAATAAAAGTTCCATTTCTGATGGAAGAATTGGAATTACCCACAGCATTTAGGGAAATTGAAGGAGAAGGAATATTTTTAGCAATGAAGGAATCCCATTCAAAGGTTGACTCTTTTGCCAAGAACCCTTTTTTCAAATTGGGTAATAAAAAGTTTGGGATCGATGAATGTTCTTCTTCTAAAAGGCTGAGAAAGCTATTCAAATAATTTTGAACTTCCATAACAATGATGCCTTCCAAACTTCTCCCACTTTCTTGAAGATTTTTGTAAGCTCTGTATAAGTCTAATTCTTCCTGTAATTGTCTTTTGATTTGTCTATCGAGCTTCAATTTCACAAGATAAGGATCATATTTGAATTGATCTTCACCCGAGTGATTATGGAGAGTACCATGCTCCAATTTATTTGACAATTCAATTGACTGGTAGTATTGGTTTAAAAGATTCTTGGTTTCACCAATCTCTTTACCTAAATTGGTCTTAAAGTCATTGTGTAAATTCTTAATTTCCTTAACCTTGATTAATAAATCCTTTCTTAACTCTTCCAACTTGGGAATAATCACCGTATTCAATTCTTTTAAAGTCTTGGACCCCAGAGATACATTCTGTTGATGATATTTGGTAAGTATCGTGGGTAAATCTTGAATGGAACCATTACCTATGGGTAAGAAATATTTGTTTATCTCATTTACATCTGCCTCCTTATTATCACTGTTGGAAGAATGGCCATGATGATGACCACCCGGGGTGACCCGTGATGCAACCGCTATAGAGTTGGCACTGATACCAACTGCCTGTTGAAGCCTTAACTGCTGTCTAACAATTTCCTCCTGGACCGAAGAATACTCTTTCAAATAACTGACTATATCCTTAATTATATATCTCCAGGCCTGAAATCGATTGGCAAGTACTTCTGTGGGGTAATCATCGGGAGAATTGAATTGGTAAGGCAAACTTACCGCTAACGGATTACTAAAATCACTTTTCATCCTTGTTTTGGTGGAGTTAAAATAATAAATTTCACTTCTGACAAGAAATATCCAGCCACTCTGGGCGCGCATACCACTATATTGGTGCGACTAGCGCGGAGTTATACCGGGGAAGAACCACATCACAGCATAACATGTCAGACGTAATCGATCTATCAGATGAGTTGGTAGAGTTGAGTGACGATGAGATCATAGAAATACGGAATGAAACCAATGAACTTATTAATGCAGAGCACCACAAGGTCACAAAAAAGCTTAGTGATATAGAGTGTCCCATATGCTTTGATGAGGTATCAAGGGCTACCACCACCTCGTGTGGTCACATTTTTTGTCTTGAGTGTATTCAGAAGAGTATTTCCAGTAGTAATGCTCGAGGACAGACTCGAGGGAAGAGAGGTATTGGCTTGTGTCCGTTGTGTAGGAAGAAGGTGGCGTTTAAGGATACGGTTATATTAAGAATGAGGGCTAATATGGCCCGGGTGGCACCTCCAGAACTGCTGACGGCGACGCCATTGGACGCCAAGTAGCAAATGTACACGACATGTGACACGTCGGTTGTTCGGTGCTTTCGGTGCTTGGGAACCTTATTTATATGCCGATAAGCCTGGTGTAAATTTCGCAGCCAGAAGAGGTGCACTTATATTCCACCACAACCGCCCAAAGCAGTCTGTATTTCCCCAGTGCGTCCCCCAGGACCGTTCCCCAGCTTCCCTGTATCACAACAGTCACCAGCGGCTATGAAACAGGTCATTCACATCTCCCAAAACCTTTTCGTGTACACACCGCCCCATATCCCAAGTTCGCGTGATGCTACCACTAAATTATGTCTTACGAACCCTTACCAAATCAACCGCCAGCCTACGGAGACGCCCCAACGCCCTACGGAGACACTCCAAGACAAGAAGGGGATAACATCCCCGATGATTTCAAGTATTCTGTGGACGTGGCCTCGTGTGAGTTGCCAATTCGTCAGTTATTCATTAGAAAAGTCTACGCCTTATTATCGGTTCAATTATTAGCCACGTTAGTGGTAGGATTTATCATTCGATCCAATAGTTCTATCCAATCATGGTGCTTAAACAACATGTGGCTCTTCTTTGTATCATTGGTGGGATCCATTGGATTTATGGTGGCGGCCCACGTGAAGGCCCGGTCTTATCCTATTAATTTGGTATTTTTAGGTGGGTTTACGTTATTTGAAAGTTATGGAATTGGATTATCATGTTCATTTGTTGATAGTGATGTTGTGATTCAAGCCATTATGTTAACTTCGATCATCTTTATTGGGTTGACGTTATTTGCTTTCCAAACTAAGTATGATTTTAGAAGCTGGCAGGGTGCTTTATCCATGGGAGTGTGGTTTTTAATTGGATGGGGATTCCTTTTTATGTTCTTTCCTCAATCTAAAATGGCTAATATGATTTACTCTGGATTGGGAGCTTTGATCTTCTGTGTTTATATTATTATAGATACTCAAGAGATCATGAAAACTTGTCATTTGGATGATGAGGTGCCTGCTACCATTAAATTGTACTTGGACATCATCAACTTGTTCTTATTCATTTTAAGAATGTTAAATAACAATGACGATTAAAAGTTCATATGAGTTATGTATAGTGAATAAAAAAATCTACAATATTGATCTAACATCTTCATTATAAGTATAAACCTTCAAGATTTTCCTCAACTTTATTCTTCAACACTCTTTCCTTTGCTTGCTTGAAATCTTCTGCTGTGACTTGCATTCTTCTTTCTCTTAATGCCAATAAACCTGCTTCCGTACACATGGCCTTAATATCTGCACCTGATAAATCATCTTTTGATGTAACTAATTCTTCTAGATTCACGTCATCTGATAAACTCATCTTAGAAGTATGGATTGAAAGAATCTTTCTCTTGGTATTTGAGTCGGGGTTTTCGAATAAGATCTTACGATCAATTCTACCAGGTCTAATCAATGCAGGATCTAATGATTCAATTTTATTGGTGGCCATTATCACTTTAATATCTCCTCTATCATCGAAACCATCTAATTGATTCAACAATTCCAACATAGTTCTTTGAATTTCCCTTTCTCCTCCGGAAGAAGATTCATATCTTTTAGTACCAATAGCATCAATTTCATCAATGAAAACAATAGAAGGGGCATTTTCGGCTGCAACCGTGAAAATTTGTCTACACAATCTTGGCCCATCCCCCAAGTATTTTTGAATTAATTCAGAACCAACGATTCTAAGGAAAGTTGCACTAGTTTGATTAGCAACAGCTTTTGCTAATAAAGTTTTACCAGTACCTGGAGCTCCATATAATATTACCCCTTTTGGAGGTTTTATACCCATTTCTTCATATAATTCTGGATGTGTTAAAGGTAATTCTACTGCTTCTTTAATTTCCTGGATTTGAGATTCTAATCCACCAATATCGGCGTATGTCTCAGTTGGCGATTTGTCCAATTTCATGACAGAAACCATTGGGTCGGCATCATCTTGTAAAACACCCACAACTGCCACGGTTTTGTGATGTAATAAAACAGTACATCCTGGCTCCAATAATCCTTTATCTACAAATGACATGATTGATACATAATATTCAGACCCAGCAGTTGAAGAAACTATAGCGTGGTCATCGTCGATAATTTCTTCTAACGTACCTACGCTCATTGGATATCCTCTAACTTCATCCAAATTCTCTCTTTCTTCCAATTGCTTAGCTTCTGTGGGTTGAAATGCTTCTTGATTAGTAACAAATTCTTCTTCCAATAACAAGTGATCTTTAATTCTTTCCAATTTAAGAAGCTTTAATCTACACCGGGTGCTAGGATAAACTGTAGGGAGTTTTACAGCGGTATCTGGTCCTTTTCTTCTCTTCTTTCCAAATTTAGCCTCTACAGGTGGTTCATACTTGGGCTTTTCCTTCTTTTTATCGTCTTTCTTCTTGTTCAGGCCATTTCCTGGAAATCCTGAAGGTGCTTGACCCTGATAAGTTAGTATATGTTTAACGCCAATCGAGTGCCACAAACATAATATTGGGTTATAAAACCACAAAAACACTCAAAAATCACAAATAGTTCCAAAATTGGAGGATTTGTGGAGCTACATACCATATTGATGTATTGGAAAATGAATCGCCACCAAAATTGATCTATGCGCGAGTGTGCACGAGACCACAGGCACGTGACACAATTTCTATTCATCAAGAGTTATAGAGGAAGATGGGGAGAAATGGAACAGATAAGGAGTGTGTATTGTATTTAAGGCTTTGTGACGTCTACCCCAGTATACTCGTCTATGTACTCGACGATTTGCTTCAAATTGGCGCCAACTACAGTCTTACCCACTTCGCCATCCTTAACGAATTTTATGGTGGGCATGGCGGTGATACCATACTCTTGGGCAATTTGTTGTTGTTCATCTACATCGATTCTTAAGAAGGTTGCTTGAGGAACTTTGTCACTAAGTTTGTCCATTACTGGTTCAATTGCCTTACAAGGACCACACCAAGTGGCATAAAAGTCGATGATTGCCACTTTTTCACCACCAAGAAATTGTTTAAGGTGGTCTGGCGATGTGACTTCGTGAACCTGGCGGAGTCTGAGGGCCAGGCTGAAGAATCTTTTGGAGGAAAGCAGTTTTAAAGGTGTGAACATTAGTAAGATTCTTAGAGGTGCGCGCGACTTGGGGAGGTCTGGGCGGGCGGCGGTAGGGGACGGGACGGGGCCGCGGTGGAGAGGGGGGAAGAGAGAGCTAGGTTCTGGAGAGGTGGGGATGGGATATGGGGAGTTAAGAGTGATATTGGGATAGTTTGGAGCAGGTCCTGAGTAGGAATGTCCAAGTTTGGGTCCCCTGGTCCTGGTGTGGACGGAGATAGATGTACCCATTCTCCATCGCTCTTAAGTGTGGGTGTGCGGGCCGCTCCACCATAAAAATCTCATCTCATCGAAATTTTTTTCACTAATGGGTGTTAAAAATAGAGGAACCAAGAGAAATTTGGCGGTTGAAACCAAAGGAAACAAGAAGGCCAAGGTTGTACAAACACCAGAGAGTGATAGTGACAGCGAGGTGTCCAGCGATAGCGCTAGTAGCGCCAGCGAAAGCAGCGATGCCTCGAGTTCTGAATCGAGTGAATCAGAGAAGGACGAATTGGACGAGTCAGATGACGCCTTGGATGAATCAGAAGACGAATTAGATAAGTCAGAAGATGACGACGAATCAACCGAAGAAACTTCCACCAATGGAGGCGACACAGAAGACAAGAAATCGTCTAAAGAACAGCATGCTGAACAAAGAAAGCTTTTAGAAGAGAGAAAACTTAAACGTAAGTCAGGGATTCAAGTTCAACAGATCAAATCATTATGGGAAAGATTAAGAGTGAATAAGCCCACTCCACCAAAGGAAGTTAGAGATAAACTTAGTAATGAAATCTGGGAATTATCCAATGGAGTAATTGCTGATTTAGTTATGAAACACGATGCTTCTAGAGTAGTACAGACATTGGTTAAGTATTCCTCTAAGGAAAGGAGAGATTTGATTGTTAAATCGCTTAAAGGACAATTTTATGTATTGGCTACTTCTGCCTATGGGAAATATTTACTCATTAAGCTTTTACATTATGGTTCTAAAGAGTCAAGAAAGATGATTGTTGACGAGCTTCACGGTAAGCTTAGAAAGCTTATGAGACACAGAGAAGGTGCTTATGTTGTGGAAGATCTTTTTGTGTTATACTCCAACCAAGAGCAAAAAAATCAAATGATTAGAGAATTCTGGGGAGCCGAATATGCTGTTTTTAAAGAAAGTGGTAAAGGAAAACTGGTTTTGGATATTGTAGGAGAATCAACCGAAAAGAAGAACTTGATCTTAGCCAATTTGAACGGTACAATCACTGCTTCAGTTGAAAAAGGGTCCACTGGTTTCCAAATTTTGCACGCAGCTATGAAAGAATATGTTTCCATTTTATTAAGTGATTTGGACCAATATGATTCCCAAATAAGAGAGTTTCAAGAACTTTTAGGTGAGCAATTTGCTGAATTAGTCCACACTCAAGAAGGAAGTGAAGTCGCCTGTTCATTAATTGCTATAGCCACTGCAAAAGAAAGAAGAAATCTCATGAGAAGTTTAAAGAAGCACGGAAAGGAATTAATCCAGAATGAATTTGGTAATTTGGTTTTAATCACATTGTTTATGACGGTTGATGATACTGTTTCTTTACACAAGAATTTCGATAACGAATTATTCACAGTGGAACTTTTACCTGAAGTTATGGGCGGAAAATTCAGTAGAAGACCATTGTTATATTTACTCAAAGGGCTTGATGGTAAGTATTTCAATCCTTTGGTCAAAGCTCAATTGAAGAGATATGAAGATCTTGCATACAAGAAAACCTCCAAGAAACCACAAGAACAAAGAAGAGCTGAATTATTAGAAAAAGCTTTACCTGAATTGTACAAGAACTTAGCCAAAATTATAAAAGAAGAGGAAGATTCATTCAGATCTAAAATATTGTCCAACAATTTAGCATTACAGTCATTGATTGAAATATTATGTACTCCTCTGTCTGATGAAACCGTGACAGAATTAGGTGATTCAATCACTGATACCACTTTTAATCACATTATAAAGGGAGACGTTTTGGAAGACTTCCATTTACTCAATAAGGTGCCATTTATTTCCAGAGCTATAAAGTCTATGATCCATGGAAACGAGTTCAAGTTCGACCAAGATTCTAAGAAATTAGTATACACCAAGCCAGAACACCCAATTAGCTTCTTGGGAAAGAATTTTGCAGCCAAAGTGTTTGACGAAATAACCCCAAGACTTGCAGATTGGTGTACCGGCCAAGGAGCTTTCATTGTTTTAGCTATTTATGAGGTATTCGAGGCTAGTAAAGATGAAAGAGCCAAGAAGTTAAAGAAAGAATTAAAGGGAATAAAGAAAGACTTGGTTGCAGATAAGGGTAACAAAGGAGCCCAAATTTTATTAAAAATACTTAATTAATGCATGAGGTTGTGATATAATGCCAAACTATGGTGTTTGATTGTGTGTCTCTGATTGTAATATCTGTTTATAACTCCATGACTTCATCGTCGTCGAAGTCGTCTTCATAATCATCCTCTAAACCACCTTCTTCGTCAAAAACCTGGTCTTCATCAAGCTCATCTAAGCTTTCTGCCTCTGATTCATCTGAAGTATCTTCATTAGAGCCCACCAAACGAGTTTCGTCATCTGTCTTTTCATTGTCGTCATCCTGTTCATCTTCACTTTCCTCTTCAATTTCTTCATACTCTACCATTATGGCATCAGGATCTCCTTCTTCGTCAAATTTCTTGAACCATTCAAGCTTCTCCCCACATCTAGCACAAGCGTCTGACCCGTCAGACGTTTCCATGGCACTGAATCTCTGGGCAACACATATGTAGCAGAAAACATGGCCACAATTGGTTACATACGGATTTGTAACCATACAACTTACAGATGCAATTTTCTTTTCACCCGCCAAAAGAGCCTTGTCCTTTTTATAATGGCATATAGCACACTGAGAGACAGGTAAGTTAGCATATGGAGAAATTCTTGGTTCATCATCTTGTTTATAAGGCATCAAAAGCTTTTTAGACATGTGTTTAAGTTTCTTTAACTGTAATAGTGGTAATATGAAGACCAAAAATTCTGTCATTACGTTCCACACCAACTGACGATTCTGGAACTCAAAGTTGACATTATCCCCATTGAATCGGAGGAGGTCAGTGACAATAGGTGTCAAACTTATTCCCAATACTCTGTGAGTCAATGAAGGGTATCTTCCGCTGATAAGAAATAGCGTAAAGTTGAGTAAATTAAGGATTCTAAGCGAATTGTTGAACTTGTTGAGGATCTTATCCTTGTTTTCAATGAAATAGGACTTGAGTTTGTCCAAAAGGGTGAAATTGGGAGCATCATGGGCTTCAATTGAATATAAATACGATTGAAACCTAGTAAATAAATAGTCACCTACTATTAAAGCAAGTAGAAGGGATCTTTTAGTGTAACCTATCTTCTTTCCTGTTCGAAAGTTCACGAGTTTAAGGTTCTGGAGTGACAATCCGTACGATGAACCCGATTTCCAAGTGGTTATTCGGAATATAAGCACATTAAGTAGAAGGTCCCATAATTCTGGGTGCTGGTCATATGTCCACCATTTGTTGTTGTGGAGCGAAAAAATCGACGTAAGATTCTGTTTTAGAAGTGAGAACAACTCCAGGTCGAGAATGTGGGCGTCAAGCTGTGAAACCCTCGGAGAAGGGTAGGAAATTGGTATCATTCTGTGGTAGATGGAAAATTCAGATGTGGAGAAATGAGAAATGCGAGTGACCGAGGAAAGGTTTAGGGAGAAGCTAGGGGGAGATTGGGGAGAGTTCGCGGTGGAACGGCGGTGATCTTGTGGTGGGACGTTAAGGCTAGTAATCTACGCCCAGTGGTGGTGGATTCAGGGGAAAGAAAGTATGGTTTGATTAGGTACTTCGAAGATATGGATGTGTTGATTTGGGAGAGTTTTGGAGATATTGGATAAGTCTGGAGTATACATTTATTAGTTGTGTGTTTTTTTTGACGTGGTGGTAGATTACAACGACAAGTCGCGCCAGATTGCTCTGTATCGTAGTACTACGGTAGAAGACTCGTGGTAGGAACATGGTAAATGCTATTTTTGTTAATTAATCTATACACCTATTTCTACACGGCCAGTCACCGGCCAACACCGCCAACCAATCATCAAGCACTAGCCTCAAGAATCTCTCCTGCCAACTCCTCCACCAATACAGAACCACTATTCAAAGATCCCAAAACTCCTCTCAAATCATCTGTGATTCCTCCCAATACTTTCAATATCTTCAACAACGTCAATTGCACTACTGGGTTCAGATTCACCTTCAATTTACTCAGAATATCCAGTAAAACTCTCTCAGTTCTAAACATTTCACGAACACCAGAATGAATTGTTAGGAGCTTATGATAGTTATCCAAAGCACTTTGTAAGTTGGATATTTTCTGGAGAGAGAATCCACTGATCAAGCACTCCAGAGCTTTGGTGGATGTTAAAACAACGTGTTTGGGGTTTTGTCTATACCAGTTGATGATCAGATCCAAGGAATTGGCCTGCCAATATGGATCCACAAGAAGATTAAGGTAGACATCTAGAATGCTGTGTTTAACAAGGGAACTTTGTACAAATTTGTCACAGTAAACCAACTCACAAAGAACGGGAAGCACAAATTGCTTGAATGGGAGGTTTATTTTGGATAAATCTCTTAAATAAGGAAGGGCACCAAGTTTTACCAACTCTATTTCTCTCGAATGGTTTAAATAACAATAATTGTAAAGGGTTGGGCAGATAATATTGGTATATTCTTTGTAATGGTCGGTGCTTGGTGTATGCTTTTTGAGTAAATGAACCAAGAACTCGAGTAAATCAGCATGTTGGAGGTGCTTCATGATCTCCAGGACACATGACATTGATTTGATAAATTTCAACACCGTAAGCTTATTGGAATCATCGAGATTTGGGTAGGTTTTGAAAAGCAACTTAAACAAATCTGTACTTGAAATATTCGTACGGACCTTAACCTCTGATTGACCAAAAAACTTGACTATTTCTATTGTTTTATTGACTGTTTCTTGATACCGTGATTCTGTTGTAACAAGCCTATTAAGAAGAACAATATACCAGAACACAATTCCGTAGTGACTGAGCTTTCTACACAAATCTGACTTCGAGCTGACGAGGTTTTTGGTCAAAATGGCGTGGATACAATCAATTGAAGTGACAGGGAAGTGTGGATTTGTATCAAAGTCAGCTTCTGCAAGCTTGGCGAGAACTCTAAGGCCACCACTGGACACGAACATTGAGAGTGCCTTATCTGACTTGAGAAACAATCTTATAAACCGGTTCACTTGAAGTTTGATTGCATTATCATAGCTGTTACTTCTAAACTGGGTAACGGTTGGAATGCCTCCAAGCAAGCAAAAGTTTTCAAATTGGGTTATGTTTCCTTCGAATATGTAATTAAGGGTTTGTAATGAATAGTACCACACTTTGGGAAGATTTGGAAGATCATTGACATTTTCTAGAAGCTCAAAGATGGAGAGGATTCCATGATCTCTAATGAGAACTTCATGCAGAATTGGGTACTTCTTTACCAAATGAGCAATTTTCCCAATAATTTTAATTAAAGACTGTGCTATTTCTTCATTTACCAAGCACGAGTCTACTCTACTGGTGAATTTGGTCACTAAAAATTCCATCTTACTCTGAATTTCAAGCTCATTAGTATCAAAGTTGTCTAATTCTATGTTAAGGAATGGATCATCATCTTCTAAAACCAAACCAGTTACAGGAGCAGTTGGGATATCTTCTTGAAAGTCATGGTCATGAACCTCTTGTGTTTCAGTAAACTTATTGAGCATATCAAGTTTGCTAATGGGAGCAACCACTTGAGTTTGGAAATCATTATCCCAGTTTTCTTCGATATTCTCCGAATAGCTGGAAATCTGGCGCCCTGGGGTAATCGAACCACCTATGTCTTTCTTAGATCCAATCGAATCTCCTTTGGGTGTATCGAGTTTTGAAACTGAAGTTATTTTCTTGAAGTCACTAGACTTTGAGCCTTGAAGCTCTTTCCTTTGGGTTAGCCATTTGTGTTTGAGTAGCAAATTGGCAGATGATCTTAAACTGGGTTGTTTCTGGAAGCATTCCAAAAGGAAATCCTTACCAAGGAGGGAAAGACTGTTGGGTAAAGGTGGGTGGTCATCGGTACCTATGGCATGGAGGGTGGCCATAGGATTCAAATCATGATATGGTGGATTTGTAGTAAATAATTCTATTATTGTAGCACCTAGAGACCAAATGTCTGATGCTGTACAAAGACCCTCTCCTCCTAGGACCGTTTCTGGGGCCATCCAATTGGGGGTTCCTACTACAGACTGGTGCTGTGATGTTACTCTGGTAGCTACTCCAAAGTCTGCTAATTTTATATGCCCTGCGTCTGTTATCAATACATTAGCAGCTTTGACATCTCTGTGTACGACACCCTGCTCATGCAAGTAGCTTAATCCCGCTAATATTTGTTTGACGTACACCACAATTTGAGATTCTGGGAGCCCATGGTTCATTGACTTATATAATTGACGAAGGGAGCCACCAGAACAGAACTCAAGGAAAACATTCAAAGATGTGGAGGTCTTAACAAACCCATGATACTTAACGATATTCTGATGTTTTAGAATCTTTAAAAGATCTATTTCTCCCATTAAATCTCGTACATCTTGGTTTTTATCTAGCAATATTTGTTTAATGGCAATTATATGATTTGTTTTGAGATTGATCCCCTTATAAACCGTAGCAAATGCTCCCCTACCTATCATTTCACCAAAACTGAAGTTTTCAAGGGCGTTTTTCAGCCTTATACCCGGCCGTTTCTCAACTCTTTGAGCTGGGGTGAGGGATACTTTCACGGACGTGGCTCTAACTTGTCTGTTCTTGGGCGTCAAATCATTTACGGGATACTCTGTTATTGGGGTGTGAACATTGGGCTTCTGAACCCGTCTCTTAGGCATTTGTAAATGGGAAAACCCAGGTGGAGGCTCAAAGAAAGGCGTATTTTCATTGTTTTCACCCCCCAGTCTCTCGGCAATCGGATACATTGAATTCACCAGGGAAATTGGGACATTGTGCTTACTGGATCCCGGACTTATGTCTCTGAGTCGCTGTGCATCCACAAGAAAGGGAGACTCCAGTTTGGTGGTACTAACGTGGGAAAATTTGGAAAACGAAAGCTCATCTTCTAGTTCGAGTTCAAGGTCGCTAGAAGATTCTCTGAACTTCTGGAGAACAGCATTTTTATCTGGCAGTCGTAACGGGGGCCGAGGCGACTTTGGAGTAGTGGGAATGGGCGTGGGTATCATGTTTGTTTATATGTTTGTGCGCGAGAGATCTGATAGAGATGCGAGTGGGGGATGCGGTGGACAGGTGGACAGGTGGGGGAGATGGACAGATGGACATATAATAGAATATCAGATACTTATATACTGTGGAATCGCCATATGGTGTTAGCCAGAACTTTTAGTGTCTAGAGGTCATATTCTTAGCAAAGCCCAATTTCTTTGCTATAGTGCACATTGAACCTAATCCGTAACTTGTGGTTTCAGACCGACCACTTCAAATCAAAAGAAGTTCACCGTTTTATGGAGCCGGAACCAACAACCTTTCAGGTTACTGATGACTCTAAGGCCTTAACCGCAAGCCAATACCAATTCATCAAAACTTGACTCATGGTTCATAAAAGTCTTCTTCTCCTAACCTTAGATTTAAGAGAATGGAGCCATAACTACTTATTGCCTTTTCCATGTTCCAACATTCCATATATGGAGTCTAATTGTATGCTTGGTAGCCAATGAAACTTGTCTCCTTTTGACCCATTTCCCAGAAATCTCTTAGGTTCCAAGTGATCACTGTACCATGAGTCACTGTGGAAAACTCGTAATTCTTCTTTGCTAGAATCTTTTAGGTAAGAAGCCAATTTAACACAGTTGGAAGGTGCTGGTGCGTTTTCAGCATGCCAAACAACGAAATTGCATCCTTCTCCGGGGTCTGCATCTCCATTTAACTCTTCTTCTGTGACTGAGGAGCTCCCAGTAGAATTTTGATAGTATAATATAACTTGTCCGTCCTCAAGACAAGCGGTCAAATTGTTCCACTTATCCTGCTGGAGCGCTACCGTCATCTCGAACCAAGTCAGAAAAGGTCTAAATCCGTCTTCTGCAATCACCAACAGCCAAAAAATAGTAATCAAAAATGTGTTGAACCCTTTCATGATAATGCGAAATTAAACTTTGAAGTATTTATGGCAAAAGATTGTACTCTCGTACGAGAAACCGCTAAGCAGTGGTATTCGTGGCACTCATGGACTGTAGTTTGGGCTTAAAAGCGTTAATAAGATGTTTTTTACATTTCAAGAGCTCAAAAACCTTCCGGGGATTCTTGCATATCGTTTATTCACTAGTTTACACGGCTACTGTCTATTCCAACTTAACAAATTCACATCACCAGTTCTTCTTGGTTTCATCAAATTGAATGCCAACAAGAATAATGCAGATAAGAAACATACCCCTCCTCCGGCAATCCAGGCGATTCCGATGAAAAAGTTCTTTCCTCCCATAACTGACCTCTGACTGAAGTAGATGTACTTCTTTCCGTTAAATGGTAAGACCGGGAAGTGTAGCCCGATGGAGATTTGGTAAGTTCCGGCTTTCAACACGTCATCGTCGTTTCTGAGGATGATTCTGTTAAATGTTGGTAAACCAGCGGCATGCATCCAATTCTGGAACTCTTGCCATTTACTAATATCTGGTAAATTTTCTTCTGTGTATCCATTTGGGAACATTTTGTACCAGTTTGGCGGTGGTACAACTTCACTAGCTTTATATTTGGTCTTTTTAAATCTGTTTTTGTCCAGGGACCAAGCGATTCCTTTACTTGTCATTTTATAGTCAGTTTTAGTTCCGTTGACACCACTTAAGGACGTATAAGTATCATTAAACAAACTATTGGCGATCAATCCACAAGGATATATTCTCTTTCCATCCTTATCCAAAGATAAAGGCTCACAATTCTGTCCAACAGCATTTTTAATCGTATGGGCAGAAGCAGCTTTACCTGTAAGCTGGTCCTCACTGTATGACTTGACGTATCTTCTATGATTGGCATAGAACTTATCTAATCTATAGAAAAGGTAAATTGGAGCTTTAAGATCCTTAGGAATGTCAAATTGAATTTCACACACGTTTCTTTCATCTTCAAAATCCTGAGATGAGTTGGTACTCAACTTCCACTGAGGTCTTTTATAAGGATTTTTCAAATTATACTCCAAATACTCTTCGGGGATCTCTGAAAAATGTTTAGAAGATGCTAACTTCTCACAATGACTATAATCTATGGCAAAATCTTGAATTTTATGGGATGCGTACCACATACCAGCTCCTAGTGGGATAAATACCAAGGCTATGGAAAGAAGAATTGGAATGACATTCTTGGCAGTAAACACAGGACTAAATGCTTTAAGACGTTGTTGTCTAAACGCATTATTACCAGGTTTTCTGGACTTTTCTGGTGGTTTTTCAAATTCAGATTCCGAATCTGAATCTGAATATGCCGAGTCCTCTGCAACAGCGTTAAGGTCTCCACCCAAGCCACCGGCAACGTGAGAGTGAATGGAGTTGGCCTGGTCGTGGATTTCACTAGAACTTGTAGCAGCTTGAGGAGCCAGAGAATCTGCTGAGTTAGCCATTTGTGTGTTTCCGTTCCGTTAATTCCTGAAGATCGCGAATGGGAGGTGGAGTGGTAGGGACACGTGTATTTTTTGGTGTGGGAGTTGGTTGGGGCCAAAGGGGGCGGGAAGGGGGGAGGGAGGCCGGAGATGGTGATGGAGTGGGGTGGGTGTGGTTGTGGGTGGTATGAGGGGCGGTGTTTGTGGTTTGGGGGCGTGTAGGGGGAGAGAGTGGTGGATGAAGTGAGAATTTGCAGCCAACGAGAAGAGGCTGGGAAAAGCGGTGAAATTGATCAGGAGAGGACGAGCAAGGGACAGGCAATGACACAGGTGGGAATAAGGAGATGTAAAGGGCTAGAGGACTGGTGACGGGGTGCGTAAACGCCATGTGGAGCCCAGGCATTGGGTGTATGTTAGCGTAGAAGCAGCGCAGAGCAAAAAAGAGGAACAATGGACAACAATTGACCACAAAAACCACCCCAAATCCCGGCTCTGTGTGTCGGCCCACACCCCCATCCAACTCCAAACTACCCCCACGCCACACACCTCATCCCCATCCCCATACCTGCCTCCACTCCTGTCCATTCCCATCCACTTCCTCTCCCGGTTCCCCCACTACGCCGTCCACACGACTCCGAATCGCATAAAAAATTTGCAAACTCATCCAACAACTAAGCAAATCAGATGTCAGACGCTGCCGAGAAGAATATCGAGATTTGGAAGGTCAAAAAGCTTATCAAAGCGCTTGAAATGGCCAGAGGTAATGGAACCTCGATGATTTCCCTTGTGATTCCACCAAAAGGGCAAATTTCACTCATCCAAAAGATGTTAACTGAAGAATACGGAACCGCTTCAAATATCAAGTCCAGAGTTAACAGATTATCTGTGTTGTCTGCCATTACATCCACTCAACAGAAGTTGAAATTGTATAATTCTGTGCCAAGAAACGGGTTGGTGGTGTACTGTGGGGATGTTATAACTGACGAAGGAAAGGAAAAGAAGCTTAATATTGATTTTGAACCATTTAAGCCAATTAACACATCTCTTTACTTGTGTGACAACAAGTTTCACGTGGAGGCATTGAGTGAGTTATTGGAAGATGATGATAGATTTGGGTTTATTATTATGGATGGTAATGGGGCTCTTTTTGGGGCTGTTACTGGGAACACAAGAGAAGTGTTACATAAGTTCACGGTTGATTTACCAAAGAAGCACGGAAGAGGTGGTCAATCTGCTGTTCGTTTCAGTAGATTGAGAGAAGAAAAGAGACATAATTATGTTAGAAAGGTTGCTGAAGTGGCAGTACAAAATTTCATCACTGCTGATAAAGTCAACTGTAAGGGTCTTATTTTAGCTGGTTCTGCTGATTTTAAGAATGAATTGAGTAAATCTGACCTTTTCGATGGTAGATTACAAGCTAAGGTTATTAAGATTGTGGATATTTCTTATGGTGGTGAAAATGGTTTCAATCAAGCCATTGAATTGTCTGCAGAAACTTTGGCCAACGTCAAATTTGTGCAAGAGAAGAAACTTTTGAACGATTATTTCGATGAAATCAGTCAAGATACCGGTAAATTCTGTTACGGTATTGAAGATACCCTTAAAGCTTTAGACTTAGGAGCTTGTGAGATTGTTATCGTTTATGAAAACTTAAATATCATCAGATACACATTCAAGAACAGTGAAGGAGAAGAAATCATTGTTCATGCTAATCCAGACTTACCAGACAAATCATATACTTTAGATAAAGCTACGGGAGCTGAGATGGAAACCGTTAAAGAAGAAAGTTTCTTGGAATGGTTAGCAGAAAATTACAAAAACTATGGTGCTAACTTGGAATTTGTCACTGATAGATCATCTGAAGGTGCTCAATTCGTCCAAGGGTTTGGTGGTATCGGTGCTATGTTGAGATATAAAGTTAACTTTGAACAATTGGCCGATGAAAGTGACGAAGATGAATATTATGACGACAGTGATGACGATTTCATCTAGGTAACAAGCATGGAGAGAGAAGATAGAATGAGAGTTTGAGTGTCCTGGGGACTCCCGGCGTAGTTAGGATAATATACACATGAACCAACGGGATGCAAATTTTTCTATACAATGTAATTAAGCTTTCTTTTGTTTCTGTTTTATATTCTTTCTGGGACCTTTTGGTTTGGAATTATTGGCAGATTTAGCTTTACCACTCTTCAAATCTTCCAAAGCCTTGACATCCTCTTTACCCAATATTTCATCATGTGTTTTACCTGTAACCATGATATGTGCCAAATTTTGTAATCCGCTTGTCAAATAAGATCTTCTGGTCAATTTTCTAATGGGTTCAGCTAACAATTGGCTCATTTCCCATCTTAAGGCCTTTGCTTCGGCTCGGGTTAATGATCTATTCTCCTTTCTCTTTCTTTGTTTCTTAATGAAGTCATCTTCAAAATCATCTATGTCAGACCCGTCAACCCCTAATTCTTCTGCTGCTTTCTTTACCCAGGAATCCTCCTTTTTGGTGGAAGATTTGGACACAACAGAGTCTGCAAGCTGAGCTGCCAACTGAACTCTGGGCTTTAATTGTGCCACCAAATCGTCTTCAATCGGAAGAAGCTTCACATCACTGTGGGCTTGGAGTCTTGTAGCTTGAGCACCTGCTGCCACAAGCTTTCTGAGCTTTCGAAGAGGACCCAGAGCTTCTTGTGGGGAGCAAAACATTACCGAAACACCTTCATTCCCAGCTCTGGCAGTACGCCCAGAACGGTGAACATAGATATCGGCGGATCTTGGTAAATGGTAGTGGGCCACATGGTCGATATTGGGAATATCTAATCCTCTTGCAGCAACGTCAGAAGCCACTAGGACTGCAATTTGTGATTTTTGACTTGCTTCTTTGAATCTTTCCAACGATCTGAGACGCTGTTTCTGAATCATAGACGAATGGATGGCGAAAGCAGGAATCTTAAGATTGTTGAGGAAAGGAACAAGCCTTTTAACTGAGTCGATAGAATTAGCAAATACCAAAGTACTTCCCTTATAAACGAGGAGAAAGTAGTAGAGATATAAATCTCTCTCCGTGGCCCCACACTCGACCAACGCTTCAGTTATTTGACCAGAAACAATCTCTTTAGGGTTGGCATCAATAACAGCCGGAGACTTGTCTCTAAACTGAAGCTTTGTATTGAGAAGTTTAAGAATTTCGTCGTTGTCAACGTGTGAAGAAGTCTTTGATTTTGAATTAGAAAGCTTTCCAAAAAGCTCCCGGGCAAATGTAGCTGAAAACACAAGCGTTTGCCATTTCCATGTAAGGACTGGAGATTCACTGGCAACAGGTTGAGCTTTACCTTTTCTGGGTCTGTTTTTTTTGAAAAGTTCCAATATTCTTTCAAACTCGTCAAAATGTCCATCTTGTAATAAACGATCAGCTTCATCCAAAACCACAATATCTACGGAACTCATTCTCTTTGTAAGCTCTTCGTTTTTCTCCAAAAGTTCCAAACACCGGCCAGGAGTTGCCACAAGAATTCCTGGTCCATATTTTAGAAGTCTTTCTTGCTTCTGAATAGAAAGTCCTCCGGTTATACTGACAATTCCGTGTTGAGGAATAGGATAGTACTTAGATAATGTGTTAAAATGATCCACAACTTGGTGGGCCAATTCTCTGGTGGGAACAAACACTATTCCTGTAGGGGAGCTGATTATACCATTCTTAATGTTTTCCTTAATCGTATCAAGCAGAGAAAGATATTTCTCAAGAAGAGGAATACCATATGCAAGGGTTTTACCCGAACCTGTTGTTGCCTTACCTATGAGATCACGGCCATCCAAAGCTAAAGGAATTGACTGTTTCTGAATAGGCGTTGGAGCCGTGAATTTAAGACTGCTGAGGCCATTAATGGTATAAGGGCTAAGACTGAGCCCTTCCCATTTGGGAAGAGAGATCTCTGATGGAAGAGAAACCTGAGTGAAGATGTTTTCAAGGAGATTAGCTGGGGTTTCTGTTGCCTGTTTGTTTGTGGTTTCTTCTTCTTCGTCTTCTTCGTCTGCTTCATCCACCTCTTCAAGGATATCTCCTTGTACCACCTCCTCATCTTCTTGGTTATCATCGTCAAAACCAGTAAACTCTTCCTCTTCTATTTCCATCTCTTCTTCCAGTTCTTCTTGGACTTTTTGTTCTTGGGTGTTTTGTTCTTCTTTGGCAGGTTTTACCTTCTTTTCGTCTTTAACTTTGAATTGTGCTTGTCCATCCACTATTTCTACGTCCACACCATCAATTTCCTCCAAACCATAAAGTCCTTCATAACTTTCCAAGTTATCTGGGATATCTACTGGTTTCCATAAAAGACTGTCTGCTTTGACAATTTTGGCCTCTTTGAGTATTTGTTTCTTTAAACTTGGCCTGTGAAGATTTTTAAACGGCCTTTTTCCATTCTTAGCCACTTTTCCTCCCGTTTTCCCGGGTTTGTTTGTGTTCTTTGAAGGTTTCTTAGTTTGTACCATACTTTATGATTTTTCACTCCCGCGATGATCTAAAAGCATCGCGCCCAGACACCCACACACCCATAGTTAATACCTCATCTTTTTTTCTCCACACCATGAAACTAAAACGCCCGAAGTCCATAACAAACAAGCATTTTGCTCCCAAGACGTTAAAGCCACAACATACCAGGAAACTAATACGGCGATTCCATGTTCTTTTGAAGAATAAAGCTTTGATATTGGACAAGTTAGGGTGGAGTGAAGATTATATGGAAAATCTTGGAAACGACAGAAAAGTGTATGATTCGGGTACAAAAGTAATTGAAAAGGGTGTATTTAAGCTCGATAATGTTGATCGGAACAATCTCATTCGGATGTTAGGTCAGATTGACGGAGAAATCGCTGTTAACGGAGGACTAGAAGTGTACCAGAAGGCATCTCAACAAGGACAAAGTGGAAAAAGAGGAAGTGATTCGTCCAAAAAATTGGTGGAGTGGTTGAAAGAGAGTAAATACGTTGACCTGGAGTCTTCTAATAAGCCTGGATACAATGCTTTGGAGATTGGGTGTTTGAGTCCAGATAATTTCATATCCACAAGTAAACTTTTTGATTCGATTGTAAAAATTGATCTTAATAGTCAGCACCATCTCATACTCCAACAAGATTTCATGAAGAGGCCCCTTCCTGAAAGTGAAGCAGATAAGTTTAATATGATTTCGTGTTCTTTGGTATTAAATTTTGTACCCACTCCAAAAGAACGGGGACAAATGCTTAAAAGAATAACCCAATTTCTCAAGCCACCAGTTAATGACACTAAATCAAATTCCATGTCGTGTTTATTTCTAGTACTTCCCCTACCATGTACCACCAATTCACGATACCTTAACCCAGGACACTTAAATGACATCATGGAATCCTTAGGATTCCTGCTTCTGCGCCACCACGAATCTACAAAATTGTCCTACGGGCTTTACGAGTGGTCTGGGAAGCTCCTGGGCCGACATTTTAAGAAAACAGAACTACACAAAGGAGCCAATAGAAACAATTTTGCTATTGTTATCTAAAGATACTCCGAATGAAACCCAAAATAAAATAAGTAAACGGTCACAATGGAATTTTTCCGGTGACGGGAAACGTCCTAATATACCGGGTCAACTATTTCGGGACACTAACGCCTATTCAAGAAGTACATCGGTTTACTATGCATCCTATATAGCGGAATATAAATAAATTTCTTACACCACCCGGAAAAACCCCTCATATGATCGCCCCATATTGTTCCGAAAAATCGTGGGATGTTTGTACCCTCGGAACTCAAAATATCGGATCCAACCAGTCCATTTTTTGCCGATAGGCTAGAATATACGTCCACCTTTCATATATTACCGGAAAAATTGAAGCCTTATATACTTACACCCATAAACTATTACCAACAAACCTCTAGCATCATCCCACCAATTGTCCTATCAGCGCATATTATATCTGCTCAGAACTTTGTTTAAGCTTTCTTGGCCTGATGTAACCTCAGCTCACGCCAAGATCCCCCAGTCTAGCCTCCCCCTCGGGGTTTTCTCCAGTCACTCCACCGTCTCCAGCACAAGTCCCCAAATGCCCCCAAAACTTTAATTTTTCCGAGGGCAGTCCATTATTGTAATAAATTGGGCATCCGACACCACCGAATTCCGAGGGTGGGAAAAATTTTTCCATTAGGAAATATCGTATGTTGACACAACACCTGACTGTTTTAGCACAATAAGAACATCAGATGTTATGTTTAAATGTATTGAATTTGAACCGATTGTTCCCTTCTCCTCAATTATCAGTCAACATATCAAACAAAATTTGTTTCAACTTTCTAATTATTTCATATCATATCCGACTAAAACTTTTAATAACATAAGTCCAAGCACTAATTGTGAGCATTTATCCAATAACAATAACTTATACAAGCAATGGAGAAATCTCGGAGAAATTCTGGAGGATCTTCACCAAATTCATGCATGAATTTAATCCGAAATGCATATTTCATATTACTTTTTTCCGGTTTTTTGATCATTCCGGGAAAATCACCATATTAAAATTTTTCCGACCGGGGGTAGTTGTAAAACTATATAAACTGCCAGATTTCTCTAATGTTCACATCAAAAAATGTCAGATTCAAACGTTCCAAGTGGAACTCAAACACCTGTCGATAACACATCTGTTATCGAACATAAATATGAAGATAAAGTAGAAGATTCTCTTAATGAAGAATTACCTACTTTAGAAGAAAAATCTTTCAAAGATTATCTTTCAATTTCTTTCTTCTGTCTTTTAGTCGCTTTTGGTGGTTTTGTCTTCGGTTTCGATACCGGTACTATCTCTGGTTTTGTTAACATGCCAGATTTCCTCAGAAGATTCGGTCAACTCAATGGTTCTGGTGATTACTATTTATCAAATGTCAGAATGGGTTTAATTGTTTCTATTTTCAATATTGGTTGTGCTGTTGGAGGTATTTTCCTTTCTAAGAGTGCTGATATGTACGGAAGAAGAATCGCTTTAATGATTTCTATGGCCATTTACGTGGTTGGTATAATCATTCAAATCTCATCATCATCCAAATGGTACCAATTCTTCATTGGTAGATTGGTTACTGGTCTTGCTGTTGGTACTGTTTCAGTTGTCAGTCCTATGATGATTTCTGAAACTTCTCCAAAGAAAGTTAGAGGTACTTTGGTGTGTTGTTTCCAATTATTCATTACCCTTGGTATCTTCTTAGGTTACTGTACCACTTACGGTACTAAAACCTATACTGATTCTAGACAATGGAGAATTCCATTAGGTCTTTGTTTTGCTTGGGCTATTTTCTTGGTTGTTGGTATGGTTTCTATGCCAGAATCCCCAAGATACTTGGTCGAAAAGGACAGAATTGAAGATGCTAGAAGATCCATTGCCAGAGCCAACAAAGTTTCTACGGAAGATCCAGCTGTCTTTAATGAAATTCAATTGATTCAAGCCGGTGTTAACAGAGAAAAATTAGCTGGTAATGCTTCTTGGAAGGAATTAATCACCGGTAAACCAAAGATCTTCCAAAGAGTTGTTTTGGGGGTTATGTTACAATCTTTACAACAATTAACTGGTAACAATTACTTCTTCTACTATGGTACCACTATTTTCCAAGCAGTTGGTCTTAAAGATTCATTCCAAACTTCCATTGTTTTGGGTGTGGTCAACTTTATGTCTACTTTTGCTGGTATTTGGGCCATTGAAAGATTCGGTAGAAGAGTTTGTTTATTAACTGGATCCGTTGCTATGTTCATTTGTTTCATTATTTATGCCGTTTTAGGTTCAGTTAAGTTATACATTGATGGTTATGATGGTCCAACCGATAAGCCAACTGGTAATGCCATGATTTTCATCACTTGTTTATTCATTTTCTTCTTTGCTTCAACTTGGGCTGGTGGTGTTTACTGTATTGTTTCTGAATCTTACCCATTAAGAATCAGAGCCAAAGGTATGGCCGTTGCTACTGCTGCTAACTGGATTTGGGGATTCTTAATCAGTTTCTTCACTCCTTTCATTACCAGTAAGATTCACTTCTACTACGGTTTTGTTTTCAGTGGATGTTTATTATTCTCCATCTTCTACGTTTACTTCTTTGTTAGTGAAACCAAGGGTTTGACCTTAGAAGAAGTTGATGAATTGTACACCCAAAACATTGCCCCATGGAAGAGTTCCAAATGGACTCCTCCTACCAAAAAGGAACAAGCCGAAGCTGTCACCAGTGGATTCCAAAAAGAGGAAGAAGCTTAGATAACCAAGCATTCAGGGTTTAAAACCCACTAATGATTTATGTATCATGTATAGAATAGATAATAGATTTAAAGTATGTAATCCATTTTTGTGGTCAAAAGCACAAACAAAAATTAGATCCACAAACACAAATTTCAAGAAAAGTCTCTAAATCCACACAAGCTCCCTGTACCATCTGCTCCAATCGCCTTCAACCACCATCCCGTCTACTTCCTTCTATTCGACCATCAAACCTGTTTGCAATTTGACGACACACGACACTGGCATCACCGCGTTATATTTTCATCTCGCCATGAGTGATACCACTAATATGAGTGCTTTTTACACTCCTTTAAAGCTGCTTCCCGACAAGTCTATCAACTATGAGATTGGTTCCAACCGTCCTAAACCAAAACCGTCAATACCGAAGCCACAAGAGGAGTCTGACGAGCTTAAACCGCTAAATGAAATAGCCATCCAATTATCCAAAACACAGCTTTTAAGCAAACAAAGAGATCTATTCAACCGATCTGAACCCAAAAAGTCCATTTATTACAAGCCCCCATCACCTTCAAGTACTGATGGTAACTTCGGGCTCACTAGCTTTCTTCCGCCAAAAATAAATAGAAAGTACCCTTTATTCACAAAAAGAATTAACCACACGCCCAGTACACCCGAACAAGAGCAGACTTCTGTACCTACAGGAGAATGGGTGAACCCCGTGATGAAAGTAGCATTGAGTAGACAAGTTGATAGAGAACTAGAAACAAAGACACTCCTTAAAGGCATTTTAGTCATAATATTTCTATCGTTGGCCAACAGACTTATACAAATCAAAGTGAATATCTCCAGCGTTTTCAACTTCTTATATGTGCTAGTAATGTTAAGAATGGCATTAGCCGGTTTTAGACTCACCAGAACTCAAGATCAGTGCTTAGATCTTGCCCTAAGTAACAAACAAAGACAATTACTCGGACTAGAAGTGCTCGATGAAGATGTAGAAGTTCCAGTTCACAAACACAAATATTCCCAACTTCTGTAAACTTAGCATAGGATACATACTCCCCTTACGTATAATACATGAATCTCGTCTAAAAGAACAAAATACGACATGCATTGTTCTCGACACGTGTCACGTGCTGAAAAATTTTTCATATGCGTAGTGTGGGGCACTTATAAACTCTCCAATTCCCATTTGTTGAGTATGGCTGAATTAATTGAAGATTTTGAAGAAGCGTTTAAGATTCTAAGAATCGATAAAACTCATTGGATAGGCGCCCATCCGTTAAGACTCCCGCTTGGAGCCGCTCGTGGTGTTTATGGTGGCTGGACAATAGCCCAAACTCTCTGGGTAGGAATCCGGACTGCTCCTGAAGGATATGTTCCCCATTCTTTCCATAGTTTTTTCATTGCTGCTGGTAAAAGTAAACATCCAATGGAATATGAGGTTACTCCCATCACCGAGTCGGGTCCTATAGTCAAATATTCCATTAGAGTCACCCAACAAGGTGCTGTAAAATTTACTGCTTTGATCTCGTTAATTCAGAAAGATCTTGATATTGACGCTTCCCACGACTTTCAGAAGGATCCCCAGGACTATCACTATAAGTATTCAACGCCTGGGGCTTTAAAGACGCTTAGACATACAGATTACATCAGAAATGCCTATAGTGATGAATTTGCAGACCATAAATTGGCACCCGAAGAAAATAGTCTCAGCCCTGCTGACAGATGGATAAATGTGTGGAGTGGGATTGAGCACGCCGGGCAATTTAAGGACCCCCGGATGAATTTGATTGGTTTCGGAGGTGTCACAGATGCTGCTTTCCTTACCACTTTGGCCAGAATTCTTCACGCTCCGTGGAACCCAACCGAAACAAGATCTTTTGAAGAAGTGGATTTGGATAAAGATGCTCGTGTTTGGTTGAATATCTCGTTAAACGCCCTCCATATCTTCCACTACAACGCCATGTCGTTGGACCATCACATCTACTTCCATTCCACCAATCCAGACGATTATCATATTGAAAAAGACTGGCTTACATTCAATTACCAAGCTCGTAGAGTATCCAATAATAGAACCCTTGTAAGAGGATATTTCTACAACAAAAACGCCAAGAAATTGGCTACAGTAATCCAAGAAGGTTTAACTCTTTCATTTAAAGGATTTGAAACTATTCCTGAAGAAACTACAAACTACAAAGACCTCCAGGTTAAACTCTAAATTATGTATATTTTTGCAGCAAAATATATGGTATGTGCACGCTTTTTGAACCAATTTTGTGCGATTGAAAATTCTCACCAAACTTTTCACCAATGACGAGAGTTTTAGCCAAATTACCTTCCAGGGAGAGGCTTCTTCAGATCAAGCAGCTCTCGGCACAGATCTTTGAGGAAGTTTGGAATCCTAAGAATGTGAGAAACGGGTCAAAGATTCTCCGGGCACCCTTGAAAGGACCCCAAATCGCCTCATACTATGGAGACAATGAATCCATGCCTACTTTCAAAGACTTTAAACAATGGTTTCCAGAGTTGGGGCTTGTTGATCCCAAGGAGGCCACTCGTTTGAAGATGGTGGCCAACAAAAAGAAGAGAAATAAGGGGGCTCCCAAGAAGAAATCCAGTTAACTTGTATATAATGAATAAATGTCATAATTTGGAACTACCTCCTGGCCCGTTTGTTTACAAATGTGTCGGTGTTTTCTTCTGTAAAGCTTGAAATCAACCTTACGGGTTCTATACGTTTTAGTCGTTCAACAAATTTATCTTTTATGGGAGAAACTCGTTCCACAACAGTGGCTTTCTCTTCATTGACTTTTTTTACCTCCCAATCTGCTTCCTGGTCAAATATAACCAACAACGGATCCGTTTCGAATGATTTCTGGGTGATTATTACTGACTGGGATGGCTCCAAGGATTGGTGTACCACATAAATGGTCTTGAAATCAAAGGTAAATGTATGACTGGGGGTTAAAACAAATATTTCATTTGTGATTTCTATTCCCAAGATCTTTTCTGTTTGTATGAAGTGGATTGGCTTGAAGAATATCAGACTGGTGAGGTTTTCATCATTTATAAGAATTTCACTCACCAATATTGAGTCTTCAAACTGTAGAATCAAATATTTGTGTTCATCTACTTTTAAGGTATGGAGGCCCTTCACCTCAAAATCTCGCCTCATATCCCCTCTGGACTTGATATAATGGAGCTTCTCCCCATCAAAACTCTGTCTCCACATATTTATACCTTTGAGCCCACTCAAGATCTCTTTGCTAATGATTCTAAAGTCCTTAATTGAAACTGTCAATATTTCAATATCACTCAGTTCAATCACGCTCAAAACGAATAAATAGTCCGTGATTGGGTCAACGGTAATACTGGTTATCATGTACTTGTCAGCACCCACTTGTAGAGGACTTGAGCCTTCAATACCGTCTGTTAGCCAGTTCAAATTTATTATGGGATCCCCCATAGGTATAAAGTCTGATATGTTGAATTTCCTCTGGTTCACTCCCAACGAGTTAAATACCTGGAGTCTAAACCCAAAGAGAACATCAGTGTAATTGAAATAGATCAACCACTTTCCTGATTCACTCCAAAACACCTCAAATTCATCACACATTAGCGCATTCGGTAACTTAAATCTATACAACAACCTGCTGACGGAGCTCTCATTGTGGAAATGATAAACAATCGGATTCTGGTCACTAATCTCTACCGATCGACTCTCCAATACCAAAGACCAGAGGTTAGGGTTCTCTGGACAAAATATGGGAGCCTTGGAAATGGGCTTCAACAACTTCCAGATCATGTGTACGCAATCAACCGAGTAAAGCTTTACACAAAGGTGGTTCTTTGTATACACCAAGATCTGTTTGGAGTTGGTATACGACCCTTCGTCCCCCGATTCCTCTACAGGCTGGATCCAATGAATATCCTCGATTCCGTCCCCCAACTCTTGCTGGATAACCACCGGACTTCCGCCGCCAACAATGTCATATATCGCCACCACCGCATAGTTGCCCACCCCCAATGCTATCTTAGTACTACCGGCTGTTTTTAGAACCTTCTCCCACCGAATTATCTTAATATCTACCTCGTAGGGTAATTCATCCACGCGTAAATGCCGCCGTATATCTTCGCCCACATCAAACGAACACAAAAGTTTTTTCGTCTCAATACCATAAACTACAAGCTCTGCCAATATAGGATCCACAAATGCAACGTATCGTCCACATTCTGAAACTATTCGTACACTCATATGCTACTATAAACAAGTTCCAGATCCTGCACGCAGCCCCAAATAGCGCGACACAAATTTACGGAAAACAAATCAAAACAACAAAGTATGGGACCCAAAAAGAAGGCTGCCACAAAGAAACAGGCCAAGCAGGCGGCATCTCCCGCCAGTTCCCAGACTCTTAGTCAGAGCATATTCCGGAGATCCAATCAGTTGGACGATATCTTTTCTTCCCAGCCGACGGAAGACGTCTTTGACACTGAGACCAAGAAACAGAACAAGGCCAATTCTTTTGAAGAGGACGAGGGATTCTTCTTTTACAAGACCAGCAAGGGTACCACGGGGGGCACAAAAGCTCTGGGGGGCTCCAAGGCCGCCAAATCAGCTCCTAAACTGAAGATTGGACCCAAATCCGTGGCCAAACCAAAGAACTCCAAATCCACCAAGGAGCCTTCAACTAAGAAGAAACAGGTAAGTACGCCGGTTTCTCGGCTCAAGGATGCCCTCCTGGACCTTCCTCAAACAAGTCTTGACTACGACTCATTAGACTTTGAGCCTGTCTCTCAGGCCAAAGGCAAAGGTAAAAGAAAAGCAGTAGAGTTAGCTACACCAGAAATCGCTAAGCTCTCATCCCCTATACGGCCCAGATATGAAGGAACTTACAACGAATCACTCCCGTCGACCTCTTCGGACGACTATATTGAGCAGGTGAGCCACCATACATTGGATTTGACAGGCGGAGAAGACGAAATAAGTGCCCCCAAGAAGAAACAAAAGAAGAATGACCGTAGACCATCGTATAATAATAGAGGAAAGAGAATACTGTCAATTGGCAACGGTCTTGTGGGGCTTCCTCATGAAGACGTGAATTTTCCCGACTACTACAAGCTTCTAGATGTTTCGTTGCCTGAGCCACATAGAATGAAACAATTGTTGATTTGGTGTATGACAAAGAGAATGGCACAGGAGAACATAAAGGAGGATAAAACAATAGTCAATATTGCTAAAGTAATAAAGGATGAGGTGCTAAGTGACTTAAGAAATGGTAGCATAACCACCAGCTGGTACTACAGACCAGATGAAGAATCAGGAAGTGGTGTCATTGCCAATAAGGAGATTGTTCTTCCAAATGCTTTGAATATCCAGACGAAAGAAAACATAAAGCACTTCACCAAACAACTCACAAAATTGAGAAGGGAGAAAGACCAGTGGAAAGATCTCTACAACAGGAATCTCAATAGTTTAGGCAACAAGATTAAGAAAATGGATGAAATCAATATTGAAGGGGATTTACCTAAATACGCCGAAGCCAAAGATTTGAAGCCCGTCATCGAAGAAAAGATTATAGGAGACATAGAATCCACTGAGAAAGAAATCACCACCAAGTACCTGGATAATGTGGAAAATTCTATAGATAAGTTGTACACTTTAACCCATAAATTGACCAAAGTTAATCAAATTGTCGACAAGTACAAAACCACAAAACTCCAACCCCAAGTATCAAAACTCACCAAAAGCTATGTGAATAAGAGTAGATTAGAAGAAGGTGGAGGCTTATGGCCTGCTGCCAAAAATTTGGGAGTAAAAGAGATTCTCCGGGGAATCGGAAAGTTGGGGCCTGGGCCGGCCTAGGAGCTCTGACCGCTAAACAGACGATTATCCCAGTTCTATAGACACTGTATATTAATGTACTATATTTAACCTTCATCTGGTATTTATTCTCCGGATATTTGCCGTATTGTTATCAATTTCGCCGTGTCATTGAGTTTACAGTTAAGGTTTTACTGTATAGCAGCTTAACCCACCTCGCGTATTTAAGAATATACAAAGGGAAATGATCCATAGTTTGTGGTGGGTGTCTGTTTGTGTATTCTTTGAAACACAGACCCGTGTTGCTGATAAATGGCGAACTGCTGGCGTGGTTCTGATCTTCCTGTGAAAAATGGCGGTGGACCCTGGAACTATCGCGCGGGGGAATGGCCGTACGTTCCCCACAACACGGTCCCATGCAAAACCGTTCCCGGATAATTACACGAATTAAGGTTTCATCATAAACAATGGAAAACTATATAAAGTGGGCTTCTGTGTCGTAATTATACAAATCGAATTATTATGCTTTTGCTCCCTTTTTTGGCAGCAGTGGCTTTTGCTGGTGCAAGTTTTAATTCCACTTCGAGACTGGCTTCTTTGGGTAATGATACCGGATTAATTCCAAGTTCCAGCCTTGATTACGACACTCTCGTATCATTTGCCAACAGTGCTGAAAACCAGAAGGTTGCTATTCAGCTTGGAGCTAGTTATGCGTTCTACGACCAGGACCAGGATTTGGTGGGGTCCGTAGAATTCCAAAAATACAACAAATTTAAGTTGCAGCCATATGTTTCCAACGGATATATTGGAAGTAGGATCACCAACTTAGGCCAGGGTTACACTATAGATCAGTTGGCTCCGGGAGAACCGCTGGACCGTCAACTTAGTGGGTACCCTCTCTATAGTAAGAGATATTCTGGAGCCTTTGTAGCAGGATTTTACCAGGAGATTTATTTAACAGCTGTTCCCCAATGGACTACTCTTCAGTTGTCAACTGAAGTCAATGGTAAGGTCTATACTTTAGACCCTCTGAATATGGACTCACAGGGAGACATCACCAAATACTTCCAAACCATGTCCCTTAAAAATGGATTGGTGACCACCAGTTTTACTTGGCTTGATACTCTCCGGGTTGAATACCAAATCTTGGCACATCGTCTGAGCATCAACTTGGGGCTTGTTCAATTGGAAGTCACCAACTTGAAAGACAGTTCTATTTCAGTTAATGTCACTGACTCGCTTGATTTTGCAACCACTCGCAGATGTGATTTTGGTTCTGTGGGACATGATGAAGGGATTTATATGAATTTCCTGCCCAATGGAGTCGGCTCCGTATTCGGAACTGTTTACTCGGTTTTATCTGCTGATTCAAATGGTACTTTCAGTTCTTCTGGTCAAACTGTCTCCAACACTGTCTCAGCAAATTTTGCAGCCAAATCTTCAGCAAAGTTTACCAAAAAAGTAGGTATAGCAACTTCAGATTTGCCTGGATTAAGCTCCAAGGACAACTTCTTGGACTTGGCTAAGACAACTGCCCTTGGAAATTTTAGCTTGGACGACCATAATAGTGCTTGGGAAGAAATTCTCCTGTCAAAAGTTACGTTTGAAGATCCACTTCTTACACTTGTCAGTAGAGCATCTATTTTCCACTTGTTAGCCAACACAAGGGCTGGTGCTACTGGGGTATCAGCTGCCTTGCCTGTTTCGGGTCTTTCTTCTGACTCATACGGTGGAATGGTTTTCTGGGATACCGATTTATGGATGCTTAATTCTATTTTACCATTTTCACCAGACCATGCCAAAAGTATTGTTGACTACCGTATGTACACCCACAAACAAGCCATTGTCAATGTTCCTACTGGCTATTCAGGTGCTGTTTATCCCTGGACCAGTGGTAGATCGGGTATTTGTACGGGAATTGGTCCTTGTATGGACTACCAATATCATATTAATATGGCAGTAGCTTTCTCTGCCTGGCAAGTTTTCATTTCAGGAGCTGGAGATGACGCTTACCTTGATTCCGTTAAGTCTTTGGTGGTAGATGCTGCCAAGTTTATGGCAAGTTATGTTAAATATGATGACAGTTTGGGTAAATATACTACTCACAAACTCACAGACCCAGACGAATTTGCTAACAATGTGGACAATGGAGCTTACACAAATGCTGGTATTTCTCTTCTTATGAAGTATGCAATTGCAATTTTGAATCATTTAGGTGAACCTGTTGATGAAAGCTTTACAAAAATAGCTGGTAACGTCTACCTTCCATCTACAAACAATATTACTCTTGAATATTCGGGTATGGATTCCCATGTTGCAGTTAAACAAGCAGATGTAATCATGATTACTTACCCATTGGAAAACGAGCTGACTGATGAAGAACAAGCATACACAAATATGGAGTTTTATGCCATGAAACAAGCTAGTTATGGTCCAGCAATGACATTCCCCATTTTTTCAATTGTTTCTGCTGCCTTGTCTGAATCAGGATGTTCTTCCAGTTCTTATATCTACAAAGCAGCACAACCTTACCTCAGAGCTCCATTTGCCCAGTTTCTGGAGCAGAACAATGATGATGTGGCTGTAAATGGTGATATTAATCCAGCATTTCCCTTCCTTACTGGACACGGAGGTTTTATTCAAGCAATTCTTCAAGGTCTTACTGGTATGCGTTATGACCACACTATTAAGAACGGCAAGATTGTTAGAAGACTCTTAATTGATCCGGTAAAGACTCCTTTGGGTGCCATAGAAATTTCGGGCGTTCATTACTTGAATAACACTATTCTGATGAAGACTAATGACACCCATTTCTTCCTCACCACTACTGGAGAAATACCAGTCAAGGTTGCAGACAGAAATCCTCTGGCTGGGGAATACACTGTTGCTAAAGAACTTGTGATACCACTTTACCAGACCAAAGATCCAAGTTCGATTTCAGAATGTGGTTTAGCCCAATTTGTTAATATCACAGAAGGAATTGATGGAGATAGTGCTTACCTGATTAACGATGGGGATAACTTCACCCATTGGCAATCTAGGTACAACGATAGTTCTGCCAAGATCTTGGTTGATTTCCACAAGTTTAGAAACATTTCCGGAGGCCACATTAACTGGGGTGATAAACCCCCTAAAACCGTCCAAATTTCTTCCTTTAATTTGGACAAAGACTGGGATCCGTATAAGTTACTTGCTTCGGTTGATTTTGGTCAGGATTTAGGCGTTTATGCTCCATTTGGAGCTGATGGATCGTACTCTCAGAAAGATGCATTCAAGCAACTTTTGAATCAATCTGTAGATGCCATTTCTCCGTCTAAACCAGTGGTAATGTTACCTGATAGCTTCAATACTTCGACTTTGGAATTCGATGTTAACTCCCGGTATCTCCTCTTAGAGTATGAAGGGATTCATGATGACCATCCAACTGATTCAGTGGTTTTGGGTGGTGCAAAAATTCACGAAGCGGTATTCTTTTAATTTTGCAGCCATTTGAGAGGTTCTAATTTAGTGTAAATTGTACAATCAAAACTTTTATTCTCTAAGTAAGAGCCTGAGTCATACTAATAAGACGCTTGACTCCTGCGTGCCAATTACCAACCTCTTCTGGGTGGTTGGAAGCAAATGAGAGGATTTGTGCTGAGGCATTATCATAGTCTTTGTTCTTCAAACCGTATGCAATCTCTTTCAAAGCACTAATACCTTCAGCAGATAATAAATCTGCATTATTTAAATGATCATAAAGAATGTTCAATCTCTTCTCCATGTCTTGGCCATGTTTAGCATATCTCTCTGGAATCACCGGTTTAACTGATTCATAAGTGGAACTAAATATCTCATATATGGGCAAAGCTTCTGCCAGAATATGACTTCTGTCACCAGATGGGAACTTAGTTGCTGGTGGTGCAGCTGCTGGAACTGCTGCTGGGGGAGCGGGAGGAGGTGCTTGGGCTGTTGGCTGATGAAGAGGTCCAGTTGGTGGTGGTACTACAGCTCCTGGTGATGCTCTAGTGGGAGGTGGTTGGATGGTAGGCTTGGGTGGAATGACTCCTCCGCTTGGAACACGAGAAGCTGGGCCTGGGGCAAATCCATTGGTCTGTGGAGGAGGAGCGTATGGATTTGGAGATGATTTAGCAGCATATGGATTCACTGGTGGAGCCGAAGGAGTGTGTACTGGTGGGGCTGAAACAACTGGTGGTGGAATGGATCCTGGAGGTGGTGCATAAGCGTTGTTCACAGGAGCACTTGGGCTGGCAGAAACTGCAGGAGCGTAAGGATTCTTGGCAGGTTTCTGGGGTGAAGCTGCCTCACTTGGAGGAAAGCTTGATACTGGGCCCTGTCCTGGAGTAGTAGGAATTGAAGTACCTGGAGGAGGAGCATATCTGTTGATAGGCTGGTGACTTGGGCGAGGAGATGAAACAGAACTTCCAGGTAAAGAAGTTTTGGCTCTAGCCCCACCCATTGGAGGACCTGAAAGTGGTGCTGAAGGACCAGGAGGAGATGCCACCGATCCTCTATGGGAAGGTGGTTGAGAAAATGGCGTAGGAGCAGGTGAAATAGCGGCGGCTGCTGCTCTACGAGATTCCTGTTTTGGTTTGAACGTCTCAGGAAGATCATTCCAACCATCTGTAACCTCTTTATACACTGGTTTAGGTGGCATAGAAGGTGGTGGAACCGTTGGAGTTTCAGTTCTCATGTAAGGATTACTTGGAGCAGCGTATGGATTTGCTTGTTTCATGTATGGGTTCACTGGAACTACCGGGACATTGGCGATTGGAGCAGATGGGGCCAATGGAGCCAATGGAGCTGCTGTTGGAGGAACTACTGGAGTTGAAACTGGAGCAGGTTTAGAATACGGATTGGTAGGAACTGGAGGTTTCATGTAGTTGGGTGCTGCAGCAGGAACACTTGGGGTTACTGGAGCCATTGGTGCTACTGGAGGAATAGAACTGGTTGGTTTCACGTATGGATTTGTGGAAGGAGTTCTGGCCGCCTGTGGAGTAAATCCATTCAAGCCTGGAGCAACAGAAGGTTGGCTGATCTTGTTGATAGGTGATCTAACAAAAGATCTGGCTTTATTAACGGTTGCTCTGGCAACACCATTAGCTTTGGCAACTCTTTCTTTGTAAGCTTTAAACCCTTCAGCATCTTCTGGCAATAACTGAGCAAACTTTTCAGCAATTTCAAATTCTCCAGAGTTTGAAAGTAAATCCAAATACTCTAACAAGGCTTTGCTTATTGGCTCAATTGAAGGACCAGAAAGAACTCCACTAACCTTGGAAATAGATCTATATGCGGCCAACTTCTCAGCAAAATTATTCAAGGATTCAAAGTGGGCTTCAAAAGGTGAAGAAATCGATCCTTTTTTGGACTCTAAGAGTTTGGTTTCGAAGTCTGGTAATTCTTTTAACCATATGTTTGAAATCTTGTCAATTGCTCCTCCTGCCAAGTAACATAAGATGGCATCATCTCTCTTACCTTTAGATTCCAAGATTCTGTCACCCAATTCAGTGATCTTTTCACTAAAATCTTCAGAATCAGTACAATAAGAAGAAACACTATTAGCAATGTTTTTCCAATCCTTGACATTAGCGTTGGCTACTAAGTCAGTAACATCTTGGGTGGATGCACTGTAAATTATTCTGGATAAATTAGAGGACTTTTCCTTCTCGAAAAATGCGTCCTTAACCTTCTGTTTGACTTCATTTGATCCGTCCAAAGCCAATACCAAAGCATGCGTCAACTTATCACTCGATATGCATTCATCAACCGCTTCATCAATCTTATTAGAGAGGATAAATTTGATCAATTTTTTATCTTTGGACGCCTTTGTGAACAAGTTAAAAGAACCCGATGGAACATAAGAGGATTTCTCAGTAGTTTTTTCACCCAAGTTGTCGAAAAAGTCGTCAGCTTCACCATTTTCTTCGGTCTTAGCATCCTTACCATTTTCTTCCTTTTCTTCTTTGGCTACTTCTGGTTCTGGTTCTTTTATAGCATCGGCAAAAAGACTCTTTTTGTCACCAGATGACAACTTCTTCAATAATTCCCAATCAGATTTGTCTTTGTCATCAACAGATTCTCCTTCCAACTTTCTCTCGATGATTGGAGTGAAGTCGTTTGACTTCAATGCCTCAGTTAAACTTGAGGAGTCTAATCCATTGTTGATCTTGTTGATCTTGATGACAGAGGCACCAGTGGAATCCTTGGTCACACTAACCAATTTGGAACCAAATCCGAAAGACACAGAAACAGGAGTTTTCAACCAACTTGGAGCTTGTTTTATGTCGAAAGTTGGCTGTTTTGTTTCGGTGGTTGAAAGTTCATTCCAGAAGTCGTCTTCATTGTTAGTAGACTTCATAGCAATTGGAGGAGAAGTATCTTGTAATGTTTGAATAATTATTTTACCATCATATGAAGCAGTTGCAAAAATTTCTGGCGAATTGGGAGCAAACTTGGTTAAGAAAGTCCAATTTGCCGAACTTGGATATTCCCCTAATTTTTGGCCCGTAATAGGATTCCATAACATAACTGAATTGTCCTTACCACTGGAAATCAATATTTCTGGATCCTGTTTACACCAATCTAAAGATAAAACTCCTTTTGAGTGACCTTTCATGATTTTCTCTGGTTCATTCAAATTCTGTAAATCCCATACGGTAATTATGGACGAATTGTCACTATTACTGGCGGTAATTAACCTGGTGGATAAAGTAGGATGCCAAACAATAGAAGAAAAGTGAGCTCTTCCGAATTCACCATTATATGATAAAGACACAGACTCCTTTTTATTCTTTAAATCCCAAATGGAGATATTTCCTCCATTGTCAGTTGTGGCAAAAATGTGACCTGCTTTTGGACCATTGTTCCAATTGATGGAGGTAAATTCATCATGTAAAGTCTTTGGCTTACCAGGAGTAGTAGGATCTTTGAATGTTTTACAGTCCCAAATGAAAAGTTCACCTTTTGAACCTCCTGACATCAAAATATGATCTTGAGATGGATGAAATGCCAAGGTTCTGATCTCTCCGGAGTGTTTTTCTGATTTAAAGACTGATGCCTTCTCTAAATCCTTCAGTTTAATTAATATTTCGGCATCCCATATTTCAAGCAACCCATTATCAAATCCTCCAACTATTAAACCTTTTGGCCTACCATCGAATGATTTAGACCAGGTTAAACAATTGAATTTATTATCCACAGATCCCAGGAAAACTGGTTCATTGGTATTAGTGGCTGAGAAAATGTCCCAAATCTCTAAATTAGAAGTTGAATCAAGTTCAATATCAACAACCCCCGACACCGTTCCGGTGGCTAAGAGAGGCAAACAATCGTGATTCCACGCAAACGTTGCAGTTCGGTCAATTTCATGAATTTTGACCATTTTGGTTACTATTAAATGTTTTTTTTGTTTTTGTGGTTTAAGAACACTTGTTTTTGTGGTTTGTGTATGTTGATCTGTCCAGATTTTTGTCGTCGCATTTGTGTAATGGTTAATACACGTAGGCCCTTTGTACTCAAGCTACGCGACTGAAATGAACCGAGCTTAAATCATTATGGATGCTCTTAGTTTAACAAGAAGGAACAGAAAGATATTAAGAGCGGTTATGGAGTTTGGTGGTGGGAAGGTGTTGAAGCCGTCTGCAAAAGCATTTGTTTTTGCGTACTTGTACGTATTGGTACCGAAGATATTGAGTCATGTAATGAAGGGCATCAAAACCAAGGACTACAAGCAGATTTTGCCCCGAATTGTTAAGTCAATGACTAAAGCTTTACACCCAGATAAGTTCCCAGTGTTTGCTGCTAGTCTCATTGGACTTATCAATTTATTTGAGCCGTTAGTGGCCGGAATAATCAAGAATAAAAGGATGTTCAGAAATCCTACTAGAATATTATTTTTTGCAACCTTTGTTTCTTCTTTTATTCTGGCTTCTATTAGCTTTCCTAAGTTTCAAAAACACATTCTTGGGTATGGAAGATTTCTTTCTTTGGATTTGACGCTTTTAATGTTCAGTAGAGCCATAGATACAGCGTTATCTTCGTCATTATCCCTTATATTACCTCCTTTTATGCAACAATTTGGGGATGGTTTATTATTTATTGCCTCATGTACACCTATTATGTACTCTTGGTTCTATAGACCAGAATCTTTGCCTCCAGCTTATAGAAAATGGATTACATCTGCTGCCAATATGGATGATGAATTAATTGGAGCTTTGAAAGGATTACATGATGGAAGTCTTAAATATGGAGTAGAAACAGATTATCTCAAAGAATATTGTTTACGATATGGTAAGGATCCTGTTCAGTGTGACTTCAAGCATAAAACTCCACTAGATTGTGAAGCAGTACATGCGTTCAAAACTAAAAATTGTGAAGTTCATGCTCTTTGGAGATTTCAAAGAGGTTTTGAATTTGCTTTTAAGTTATATGGAGGTATCAATGCTTTTATGCTTTTGTTTCCAAAGAAGAATGTTACCATGATTATGAGGTTAAGAAGAGCATTGACTCTGACAATCAGATCGTCTTGTTTCTTAGGGGCTTTTATAGGTCTTTATTGGTACGCAGTCTGCTTGGCCAGAACCCGGTTGTTCCCCAAATTATTTCCAAACGTTCCTAAAGAACAATGGGATGTTACCATCGGTCCAAGTGCTGGTGCAGTTCTTTGTGGATTCAGTAGTTTTGTTGAAAACGCCCAACGTCGTAAGGAATTGGCGTTGTTTGTATTCCCTAGGGCTATTGGTACAATGGTTCCAACAGATGCTTCACAAAAGAATTTGTTAATAGAAAGGTTCTTCTTTGCTTTGAGTATGGCAACTCTTGTTTCTTTCTGTAAGAAAGATCCTAAATCTGTGAGGGGGATTTTCGGCAAAGGTTTAAGTGCTGTGATGTCCATTGGTCAGTAAGACGCTAAAGGCCGCTGGTTAGCCTGTGATAATAGAAATATATAATTTTATACTCCGTTTCCCCTAAGACCAGTTTAATTGTGTGGGACACGTTTTCCATTTGGCTGCAAAAACAGTTTACAAGTGTGAAAATTTATTCACTCCAAAATAAGAATGTATTGCAAAAGTTCATTTGAATCAGTGTTCTTTCCTGCTGAATCCTTAAGTCTTGAATTATCCAGCCAGGAAAATGACGACACACTTGAAAATCTCCAAGCTCCTAATAAAGCAGCTATACGTCCACGATTCAGAGGTTTTGTGCCTGTAAGCGTCCAACTCCAAGAAATTCCATTATTCAAGGATATAATGGCATCCCATAGGACCATATGTGCCCAATTCATGGGTGATCTCAAGTCCAAGGTAGCAGAAATAGCTTTCAACTTCAAAAAGCTAGAACATATTTTAGAGGCTTTAGACCAAATAAGCAAATATGTTAGGAGTATAACACCTTCTTTGACTCCCTTATCGGACGATTCATCAGAAGGATTGTTAGGCGATTCCTTAGTTCTAGAAACCCTTACACAAGATCTTGATCTAGTAAAAAATGAAATAGAAGAGTATAAAAGCACTCTTTTTCACATTCAAAAAATAATTGGTGACACAACAGTTCTTCTTGGTGATATTAGTCGTATTACTAGAGCAATCAGAAATCTCCAGGTTCCATTGGAAATCAGTGAAATATCACAAAGTATGGCCCAAGTTTCACAAAAATTGAACACAGTTTCAGAAAACACCAGCATCATATTGGAAAAATATTCCCAGTATTTAACTAAATACGATACCTTATCTTCTGTTATTGACTCAATTGAGTCTGCATTCACCCAAATGAACACTTAAGCCCATGAATAATTCCATTCCCATCCTACAGCTATTCCACCGCCATGTTCGTGGTGCGCCGCGCCACTGCTCCTCCCCAGCTCACTCCATCTCTTCGCACTTTTTATATTCCCAAGCACTAGGCAATCCCACATTCTTTCACGCCACCTACTCCCACAAAAGTCTCCAATTCCTATGACGTCAATCTCAGACGAAGAATCATCCCTGGTAGAATTAGCAAGTGATGAAGAAGCTTTGTTAGAAGAGATCAGAAAACAGGGAGAGTCTTTGTTTCGGTCGCCGGGAGGAAAAAACCACGAGATACTACTCGATTTATTCGCCCCAGAAGGACTAATTTCTGATGAACTCATCAATCTTATGTGTTTGTGTGATCCCACCACCATGCCACCCGAATCAGATGCCTTTGTGTTGAGTTTAGATAATGTTTCAACCCTTTTTATGTCGCTCACCTACGAACAAGAGGCCACAAGATTCCTCGAAAAGCCCAACCATTCACTCAATATAAGCGTTCAGTTGCTTTACGGAGAGAATCTTATTAATATACTTCCATGTTTAGGTCCTACATCGGTGGACATTTTCCGTAAAATCGGTATATGCTTTGCTGATGAAAACTGGGAAGATAAAATAGAGTATTGGAGCCCAAAAGAAGACTTGTTTCATGATGTAACCCTTCTTCGAACATCCTATTTGATGGTTTGTGTGCTCATTATGTGTATAAATAAGAGCTACGCTGAAGGTGGAGGTCATATGAATCAAGGTAAGAATCCATACACAGAATTGTTTGTAGAATTATGGCATGTGTATTCCATCATTGTGTTGAATTGTTTGAATATTGATAGATTTTTGGAGCATATAGAAGAAGAAACACCCGAGAAAATCTTTGAAATATTAAAAGGTGCTTCATTGGTAAGATACTGCTTGGCATATACCTTAAATTTCTCCTGTGGCAATAATTTTGTTCTTAGTGATTTGTTATTTGATAAAGATTATCACCATGACATCTACGAACAATCCATGATGGACATCTATAATCCCACTAAAAGAACCAAAGCCAATGGTGGGGCCCTTACAAAACACTTGTACTACTTTAACCTTCTTCAGTTTCTACATCAGTCTATGTTTGATCCAAAGCCTGAAGATCCTGAAGACAGCTACCCTTTCAGCCTCAATGCAGATATGTGTAATGACTTATACGACGAGGATATCCGGTACATGTTTGAATATGATGTTGAAGAGCCAGCAAATTTGGATGTAGATGAATCTGGTACAACCCATAGTAAGTTTGATCCAGATTTATTGAATACCCTTTATCCTCCCCCAAAGAACTATACGTCCGAGGACAAAGTATTCTATAAGACAGAAGCACAGTTCATAATCACAGTTTTCCTTCTCTTTGAAGAGAATATCACCCCACTCCAGTATGAAGACTATACCAGAAAGCTCATAAACAGTGCTTTTATCATGTGTTCTGGAAAGTATACTGGGGGTTACTCGATTGCAAGAATATTGTTTGACTATGAGTTACCAGAAGAACTCTACCAGAACAACCCTGCTATAGATAGCACGGGTAGAGACCATATAACTCTTCACGAATTGCTTGCGGTGTCATTTCCTGACTTGGCCAAGTGTTTGGTAGCAGAACTTCTTTTTGTGAAAAATCTCCGGACCACCACGATCTATGGTATTTGTGGACTGGTGAGTTTATCAAAAGATTATGCCCATTATGTTCTCATGCTTGTGATAGATCATCCGATTCCGTATGATATGTATAGCCCTAGGAAAGGCCAGCATATTCCTTTACTGAATGCCGATAAAAATCTCATAATCCACGAATTTTTTGAAGTCACAGGTGATTATATTGAAAGAAGAACAGTTTCAGAAGATCCTATACCAGATACAGTTCTCCATAAGTACGTTAGTTTCCTTTTCTTATACGTCAGGCGGTTTTTAGACGATAAAGTGTTGGAAACCAATTCTGCAGATAGTCTTCAAGTAATTGGAGCATTCTTCTTCCAGTTCTTTGCCACAAACCCAGAAGCCAGATCATTGTATTTCAGGATTCAAGGATTATCCAAACAGGCAGAAGACAGCAAAGCAGAGCCGGTGATGAAATGGGTTTCCAGATACATATACGACTTAAAAGGACGACCAGGACCATTTGACATTGAAAAAGTTTACGATGAATACTATGAAGAACTTTTAGAAACCACCCGATTCAATCAGGATTTGATGAGAGGAAAAATAAGGCGAACCAATGTGGATGTGGTACAAACTACAAGAATATATACGGAAATCTTCCCCATTTTATCAGCCAGTGATGCATTTATAACCCGATTAGCAGCTGCCATTCCCGTTCCGGAAACACAACACCAAAGCCCCCATCCGGAAGAACCCAAACTGGATAAGAAGAAGAAGAAAAAGAAGAAAAAGAAGAAGTAGTATATATAATAATGAACATAGACGACCCTAGTCCAAGTGGCCGCCGGTACGGCGGACCGCAGCCCACCAGACCCGGTACCGCACCACCCTCCACCTACCACCACCGTCTCTCCGTACCACCTGGCCCCACAGCCTCCACCATCCCGGCCTACCTCCCGGCCTATCAGCTCTCCGCGCACTCCTCCTCCGTATCCAATGTTCAACCGTAATCTTATCAGATCTTTCACGTCCTCCGCCAGAAACATGTCCTCCAAATTAGAATCGGTATGTACCACAAACCCATCCGACTGATCATATAACCTCCCAGCCGCTGTATCACTCAATTGATCCCTTACTAACCCCAAAGATTAGAACCACAAATGCTCCTCCTCCAGCTGCTTCTTACTCCCAAGCAATTAAAGTAAACGGTAAGTAAATTGTTTCCAATGCCAGACTGTACTAACATCCAGGTTTCATCTATGTTTCGGGTCAAATCCCTTATACTCCAGAAAACAAACCTTTAGAAGGTTCTCCTTCCATTCAAGATCAAGCTGAAAGAGTAATTCAAAATGTTAAAGCTGTTTTGGAAGCCTCTGGTTCCGGATTGGACTGTATTGTTAAAAATACTGTCTTTTTAACCGATATGAATGCCCAATTTGGTGAATTCAACAAGGTTTACTCCAAGTATTTTGCAGACCATAAACCTGCCAGATCGTGTGTGGCCGTTAAAGAGTTGCCATTGGGGTGTATTTTGGAAATGGAATCCATTGCAGTTGAAAAAGACGCTTCTAAGTTATAGGTAATATACGCCCATTCATCTACCCCCGCCAATTGACTCGGTACCCTTGGGTTCTTTTACCCACTCAAGAATCTAGGGTTTCCGCCCTAGGCTCCTCGTGACTGTTCTGTCTTCGCACTTCGGTCATGTGACCCTCCGGTGGTTTTTGTGTCACTTCTCGCAGCTCGATATGAAAAATTCTCAAGTGAAAATTTTAACTAATTAATTTATATTAATCTTCAGAATGGCCGGACGTGTTACTTTTAGAAGAAGAAATCCATGTATGTTTAGATACAATAAGAATCAGAAAGGATCTAGAAGCTTCAGATAGATGTGTTTTACCCGAAACTCCCAGTTTAAATGAACCAGAAATGCCCCAAACATAACCATAAATGCACCAGAATCGATACATCATATGTGGGAAAATCATCCATTGAACACCAATTTATGATAGCAATCTCCCAGGCAACACATCATCAATCAGATTCATTGACCTTTCAATTTGGAATTATTTACTAACAATTTTAGACAACACCAAATCAAACAAAATCAGAGTTGTTAAAACTCCAGGTGGTAAATTAGTTGCTCAACATGTCAAAAAATTAACTGCCAGACCAAAATGTGGTGACTGTGGTTCCAACTTAGCTGGTATTTCCACTTTAAGACCAAGAGAATACGCTCAAGTTTCTAGAACTCACAAAACTGTTCAAAGAGCTTACGGTGGTTCTAGATGTGCTAACTGTGTCAAAGAAAGAGTTGTCAGAGCCTTCTTGATCGAAGAACAAAAAATCGCCAAGAGAGTCTTAGAACAAAAACAAAAAGAACAAAAAGCTTAAGGAAACTTAAATCAGATTCATCCACATGTATAAACTCTAGGTTTATTGTAAACTTATTAATCGTCCATCGATATATACATACGTTTAATATATTTGAAGACATATTTTCTGTAGGAGATGAGTATACTGTCTCTTATACTGTTGTTATTTTCTGTACTTTATCTGTACGTTGTAGTTATATGTTGCAGTTATATGTTGCAGTTATATGTTGCAGTTATATGTTGTAGTTATATGTTGTGTGTGCTACCGCCATCTCGCCTGCGTGCCACCACAGCCCTCCTTCCATTCCTCCGTACCATTACCGTATAACCACAGCACCACTGCCGTATAACCACAGCACCACTGCCGTACAACCACCGCACCACTGCCGTACAACCACCGCACCACTGCCGTACAACCACCGCACCACCGCACCACCGCACCACTGCCGTACAACCACCGCACCACCGCACCACCGGAAACCCACCGCCTCCCGCTCGGATTCCTCCCCCCATCTTCCACCAAATTCCTGCCTGCGGCATATCCTTATCAGCAGACAAAAACATCCAAAACGGGATAAGGGATGAAATTATAAATAACAACTAAATCACCTTTTTTAATAAACTTATAGATATAGATGGATAGAGTAAAATTATCACAACTGTTGGAAAATACCTATATTCCTCCAAAACAGAATAGAACAACTCCTCAAGTGCCTAATTATCATCCTTGTCTTATAGTTCAAGATAAACAAACGGATGTCACTAAGCTAAAACCTTGTGGATGTGCTGATAGTTATTGTGTTAAGAATGCACCTGAATGGATTCCCAGACCAAACTAATGGAATTCTAGAATGGTTTGTGTGGGTAGGTAATTGGGATATTAATATATATTTATTGTGATCTAGTCGTATTTTGTCATCTCTTGGGATTCAAGGACTTCTGGTGGTTGCTGGGCGTGGCGTAGATCGGTTGCTGGAGTGGTAGCCTCATCGTCACCGGATATGTTGCTTATTTCCGTCTACAGCCGCACGGTAAAGCTTATTTGGTGGCCGCTCATTGGACTGGTTGGCCTATGTTTGGGATTGTTCTGGGGGTTGGTGTGTCTGACTATGAACGGAGGAAACTCCTTGTTCTTGGGGGATTTGTTGTCCTTCGTTAACCAATTTATTGGTGATTTGCTCTCTCTTCCAGAACCTCAATAGAAGGTCTCCGTAGTTTTGTAAGTCCTCCACTGAAATCATCAACTTAAAGTCTAATAATAGCAAAAATTGTAATTCTAGGTAATTTAATTCTTCAAGTGGTAGTCCTCCAACTTTTGCATACCTCAAATTCTTGTAGAAAATATCCGAGAAGAATTTGGATGAAACGGTTATACCACTTATTATCAATCTATGAATATTATATGAATCCATGACAAAAAGTTGTTCAGTATCCTTGTCATCATCTTTCTTCAAACTGTTGGCCTTTTTGGCAATTCTATCAAAATATACAAGTAGGGACAAAAACACTTCATTTGTAACTGGACAGTATTTTAAAACTCTTGATAAATAAGCATGTAAAGATATACCCGGAACATTTGTACCATGAAATGCCAATACATTGGCCAAGTATTTATTTTTCATCTCGTCTTCTTCGTCATCACTACTTTCCTCTTCTATTATTGATTCATTGATATTAATTCCTTGACTGGTTACAGTTGTGCTTGGTTCAGTTTGGTTCATTTTTTCAAGTCTTCTTAATCTTTTCTCTTCTTTGAGCTTCTGTCGAATGGCTATGGTATTGTCAAAGTGATTGGGATGCAATTTATCATTAGCTTCAATAATTTTCGTTAAAAGACAAGAAAGCATGAGAATCAAATCATTTACTGGATAATCAATGATATTTAAATGCTCTTCGTCGTTATTGTCTTGAAGTGAAAGATTATTGAAAAACTCGTTATACGTCATATAGTGATCTGGTTCGGTAATATAATTGAATGCATGAGGAGGTGTATGAGTGATATTTGTAAGGGAATTATCCGACGTTGTGAAAGAATGGTGCTGAACGGGATTTGGCCTGATTGAATGAGAGCCAATTGATTGGGGGAGTTGTGTCAGTATCGATCCAGAATGAGATGTTGAATCTTGGTATGGAACCGAACCTGAATGGGTAGGTAAATGCTGTAGATTTTGAGGTTGGGTTTGAATAAAATTATTGGGGGCTGAATTGAATGAAAAGGAGTTTTTCTGGAAGTTTGGAATAAAGTTATTCTCTACCGTAACATTTGTAGTTGGTATTGAATGTGAAGGTTTAAAGTTATACTTATTATATGAATGATTTGAAGAATATGATGAACTAACCATATTAGGTGTATTATGGGATGTAGGGATGAAATTAGCCGAATCTCTTCTATTGAAATCCGAAGAATAAGAATTGAATTGGTTAAAACTATTGGGATGATTCAAACTTGAACTTGCATTTGTCATGGAAGGATTTCTGGCATTTATAATGGGATTAATAGATGACAGGTATGGTTCACGGGACCCAGTTGAAATAGTTTGGTTCTTACTGAAATTATAACTGGGAGGATTTGTGGGTACAGAAGTTGACGAATATTCAGGCTCCGTAGGAGGTTTATTACTAACTTCTATGGTTCTGGGTAAATTGACATTCGTATGATGGTCCTGAATATTCTGGTGGGCTTGATTCTGATGATTTTGAAGGTTTTTCGTCAAATTTGAAACCGGTTTTTGATATTTAACTGACTCTGATGAATCTAGATTCATATTATTGGTTGAATTCTATAATATTGTTAGTAACTTTAATCCAAAGATCTGCTGGTTAGTAGTCTCCTGCTTGTTCCTCCACGTATTTCCTCCAATTCTGCAGTTTCTACTCCCTTTTTTTTTACAATTGTTTTATTACACATACATTCATTGACTTTAAATGTCATATATTAATTCAATCGGTAAATATCAATTTTATAAACCCTAATTAAACGTTAAACCCAGGATTGTTTTTTTTGATTTTCCTCCGACTTGCTTTCGCTTTTTTTCCTTTCCACTAAAAACACTTTTGTAAGTTACAGATAACTTGGTCCGGACAGATATGGTGTGGGACGGTTGGGGACGGGAGTGGGTTGGGGTTTAGAGGAATACGTTGGATGGAGTGGACGTAATTGCCGTTTATGGCCGCGGGGAGCCACAGGTCCTGGATAGAACCGTGCCAGAGAGCCATAGCTCAGACTGGGCCTGGGATGGAAGGGAGTGGGCCAAGGCTTGGCCAGAGTCGTGGTGGTGGACTAGTGCTGGCGTGGCACGGGCGTGGCATCCCTTCTGCCACTTGTAGATAGTGCCAAGACCACAATTGGACCTGTTACATCCCATTGTTAGGGCGTTCCTTGGACTCTGCGAGTAGGGCTAAATCTACCGGTTCCTGCCGATTTATAGGTTCTGGAGTATTTTGGTTTATGGTCCCGTAATTGTGGTTTGTGTACCGCTACTTATGCCCTCTTATAGTCTCTGCCCTGGCCTCCTTGGGCAGCTTCTGTGCTGTTGCCAGATGGTTTACAGGTGACCGCACGCCCCTCGTGCCATTTCCGGATTCATGGCGCTGTGTGCCGCCCACCGCCGCCGTGGCCCCGCTGTACCTCTCGAGAATGGCGCGATAATTGTTCCTCTTCATGTCTACTGCTTCGAAGATTACCCTTGGCTCTTCTATTGCCTTTGCTATTGGATCATTTGTGTTTATTAACTATTCTCAACAGACTGAAAGAGATTCTTTAAGAGAAGGTCCAATCAAAGACGCCCAGAGATTGGAACAAAAAAGACTTGAAAGGTTCCAGAATAACAAGAAGTTACTTAGGAATGACCTAGAACATCAAGAACAAATCAAGTTAAAGGAGCAATACGAGAAGCTCCAACCGCTTACTGGAGAGATTATTAGAGGAGAAGAAGAAAAATAGGATGCACATGTAAATAGCTGTAAATAAAATGCACCAGAGACCAGTTTCTACTCTACGATCTTTTATTGGCCTAGGCCAGAATCCAGGTCTGATATTCAATAGATCACGGTCAAGTGTATTTGGACCCACTGGCGAGTTCATACCTCCCAATTCTCTAAATGTCTGTGGCTTTGGAGACTCCAAAAGGTGATAAAGTCTTTTGACGTACTATGATACACACGTTTTCTATACAACAAAATCTACCAGGTCTTGCTCCAAGCAACCGATCAAAACGATAAGTTAAAAAATGGAGATTTTTGACTCTGTGGAGCCGATTCAAAACCAATTTGGTAAATTCATGTAGATGTATTGAAAAATTTTTCAATCCTCATTTTGTAGAATTTACAACTTCAGAATATACGAGAATTAGGTGATTATTAATATACACTATATACATTACTCCATGGCTCCAATGATTTCTTCATCTATATCAGATTCATTGGATTTCCGTGGAGAAACAATCGACAGATTTACAGGAGAATTAAAAGATTTTTTATCCACATCTAAGTACCCACCACTAAAGAATTGAACGCCAGGTTCTTCTTTGGGTACGGAAAATGAAGGAGGAAATTTGGTGATGGAGTCTTTTCTATGGGTATCATGGTCATAATTGTAGTGTTCGTTAGATTGGTTGGGAGGAGTGGGAGTTTTGGAAATTGTGGGGGAAATCAATTCAGTTGAATTCCGTCTGGAGCTACTCAATTCGGGTTCATTCATCCCCACCAATATACTGGCGGCTTCAAGCAATTGGACTTGTTGATGCTTCGATATCAATAACTTCTTAGTCACATTCCATTCGGGGGTGTGCTCCCAAAGGTGCTTGGCCAACGATGAAATATGCTTATAGCCTTTCCCACACGCCTCACACTTCAATTCTTCTTTAAGTCGACCAGTTTCTCCTTCACTTATTCTTCGAACAACAAACTCTCTAGATAACGTGGGCACAGATGATGACATGAGTATTTCGTCATCTTCTATGGCCTCTTCATCCCTTTCAGGCCTGAATTTCTGTACATGTCCCCCATGGCTGTATCTACGGTGGTGCTGAGTATGGTGCTGAGGAGGATATTGGCCAGGAGATGGCGATATGCTATTGGAATGATAGTGCTGGTGCTTTATTGGAATCGTATAAGGACCTGTAGCTGAACTACGTCTATTATAATTGAAATGATTATGAGTTGAAGCCATAATCTTATACTTTTACCCAATGTTACTATGCTGTGATTGCTTTGAAATGCTTAATTTTCAAATGGATAAATTTCTTCCTGATTTTATACAACTTTTATATGTTTGTAACCGAATAAAACTGTTTAACGATTTTTGGAGGTTTTTTTAACTTGAATAGTTTAAATCTGGTAAAATTTTTTTTGCACTACTCTGCTCAAACCCAAAATATGGCACGTGATCGCATCAGGGTCTGAGATGAGGCTGGAGAGGTGGAGGTGGAGGGCGGTGGCTGAGGTAGAGAAGATAGTTATTGGTGTTATTCATTACTAGAAAGATTCAGCTTCAATATTGAACTTATCTTCTTCCATATTATCATCATCGGCTAGATTTTCACTGACAAATCCCTCTTCTGTTGCGAAAAGTATGTTTGAAACTTGGTCAATTAGGTCTGAAACTGGGGGTTCAGGGGATTTTTGTTTGGTGGAATCGAGTAGTTGTTCGATTTCGAGAAGCTTTCCGTAGAAGAAGTTTCTCTCTGCTTGTAAAGCATCATGATCTGTGGTTACTTGGAGTAAATCTGTGGTTAATTGGTCGATTTGATCCTTGGATTCACCCAATTCTTTGGTTAATTGAGCTACTTTGGCACTAGACGCAGTATTACCATTTAATGGGGTGTTTACCCGGGTACCACTGGGGTTGGAACCAGGTGTGCTGGCAGCCTTATTGTTACTTAAGGAACGAGTACCACTAGCTACACGGCTACTTGGAGCACGAGATCCGGTGTTTGTTGGAGTAGCAGCACCCACTCGGGTTCCTCCCACACTTGGATTACTATTGACACGTCTAGTAGGGTTTTTCTTCCTTCTACTAGCAGGATCATACTCCACATTGAAATCTTTCTTCTCCATCCAATATTTCTTGAACCACTGTAATAATTCCAAATTATCCTGAAGTCGACACTTTATTAGTCTATCTACATCAATTATTCTTGTGACTCCATGCCTCTGGAAAGCTGCTTGTAAGATTTTCATATTATTGGAACTTTCATATTCTGATTTGGCGTCAAAATTTACTCGTCCCATAGGCACATCTTGGTAAATCGAGTCGATTAACTGACAATAAACCGCTCCAGTTCCACACTGTTCAACTTTCTTGTAGTCCAACTGTAACGTTTCATTCAACCAGTTGATCAACTCGGTCCTGGACTCTCCCACCATGGTTTGTTTTGATAAACGACACGAGAATTTGATGCGAACAAAATGGTGGTCGGAATCAAATAATTTTGACCGGATATAGAGTAGTTTTCATTATGCATTACTTGGATTTAACTAGTTCTTTTAGTTTTTTACGGGTGGATTTTTTCTTATCCTTTGAAGATTTTATCGATAAGGATTTCTTGAGCTTATTCATGGACGATTCTGATTTGGCGGATTCCGATTTGGTGGAGTCTGATTTGGCGGATTCGAGCGTGTGCTGCGAGATACTTGAGACTTTCAGCACTGGGAGCTGTGGTTCTTGAGCTTGAAGCTGTGGTTCTTGAACTTTAAGTTCTTGTTCCTGGGTCTTAGGGGACTTCTTGGTGATTTCGTTCACTTTCATGTCCACCTCGTTTAAAAACTTGGCTTTTTCAGATTCAAATGTCTCATCCATCGTCATTAAGTTCGCCGTGTAGGGCTCTTTGTCACTTACGGGAGACTCAGACCTAGAGCAAAGCTCTTGAACCTGCTTGCTAACATTCTCAGCTATCTGCTTCTTTGCATTTATATAGTTTTCGTCGCTCTCACTGTGGTCTAACGACACCTCTCTAGAATGCTTGATTTCATCAACCTTATCAATAAACTCCTGAGTTATCTGCTTCCCCACATCTTTAATCAAATTGACCGATGCTTCGGTGGTAGAGGGACCTAAGTCTTCTGGTTCCAATTCCTTACTCACCTCCACTCCTGTTTTTATTCCTGTCTTTCTGTCCTTAATCTCCTCATATACTGTATTATACTTCCAAATACTATACTGAACAAAACTCTTGAATGCATCTTTATCGTGTCTATACAAGTTGGCCAGGTCAATATTCAAAGGAGAATCGGGTTCTGGGTCATCAATCAACATAAGTATGGCCCCTACCAAGTGTTCTAGGTTCCATGCGGGAGACCAGTTCTCTGATTTAAGAATATCCAAACAGATTTCTCCCGTGTCCACATTAATATTGGGATGGGTGATAGGTGTCCGCCTATTGAACTTGATAGTAGGAGGTGATATCGGATACTGACTCGAAACGCTTATATCTAGTGTCCATTTACCATTAAAGTAATAGCTCGAGTCACTTTCCAGGCGCTTACATATCTCAGCACGCCACTCAAATATGTTGTCCGGGTCCACCGGCTCCAACGTTAGTATTTGATGATTGGATTTAACCGCTGGGATTTTATTCAATTGTTTAAGTTCTTTAAATAATCTCTTCTCTGCCATTGTGAAAAGAATGACTGTATCTCTCCTCGGCCTCAACCCGCGAAATGGTCGGATGTGCACACGTGACGGAGATCTGGTGCGGTGGTCCTGTGATTTTCCCCTGGTGCGGGCGGACTGCCGCCGTAGGACCGGAACCGGGGAGGCCCTGGCAGTACCAGACACTTAATTAATTTGAGGTTATTTAAGCTCTAAGCGCTATAAAACCACCCAATTGCCCTCAGAATGCTCCCACTAACCCCTGGAAGAAACTCCGGCCACAAAGTTCCCCCCTCCTTACAAATCAGTCGTCTCCTATTGGTTCCCCAGACGGCCTCCTGCAGGTGGCATCGAGCGAAAAATTTATTTGACTCACAAAAATTTTCAACCAGATCCAAATACTCTAAAATGAAGCAATTTATAAGGAGTATTAGTCAAAGTGCTATTCAGTTTAATAAACTTAATAAGTTTTCGTCGATAGTAACCGAGGATGTGAGTCAAGGGGCTTCTCAAGCCATGTTATATGCCACGGGATTCACTGATGAAGATATGTCAAAAGCCCAAGTTGGTGTAGGATCCATTTGGTGGACAGGTAATCCATGTAATATTCATTTAATGGATTTAAACCATAGATGTACTGCCAGTGTGGACAAAGCAGGATTGAAAGGTTTACAATTCAACTCGATTGGGGTTAGTGATGGGATCACTAATGGTACTGAAGGTATGAAATTCTCCTTACAATCAAGAGAAATCATTGCAGATTCTTTTGAAACCGTTACTTTGGCCCAAATGTATGACGCCAACATTGCTATTCCATCGTGTGATAAAAATATGCCGGGTGTTCTTATGGCTATGGGTAGACATAATAGACCTTCAATTATGGTTTATGGTGGTACTATCTTACCTGGTGAAACTACTTGTGGACAGAATAATCCAAATATGCCTAAGAAAGTGGATATTGTGTCTGCTTTCCAAAGTTATGGTCAAAAGTTAAGTAATCAAATTAATGAAGAAGAAAGAATGGATATTATTAAACATGCATGTCCAGGACCTGGTGCTTGTGGTGGTATGTATACCGCTAATACCATGGCATCAGCTGCTGAAGTTTTGGGTTTGAGTTTACCTTATTCTTCTTCTTCTCCTGCTGTTTCTGAAGAAAAGGGTATCGAATGTGACAATATTGGTGAAGCTATTAAGAATATCTTGAGGTTAGACTTAAAACCAAGAGATATCATTACCAGAAAATCGTTTGAAAATGCCATCACTTACTGTATTGCTACTGGTGGTTCCACCAATGCTGTTTTACACTTGATTGCCATTGCATCTTCATTTGATATCGAAATCACCATTGATGATTTCCAAAGAATTAGTGATTCCACTCCTTTGATCTCTGATTTTAGACCAAGTGGTAAATATGTTATGGCTGACTTACACTATACTGGTGGTACTCCAGCCGTGATGAAGTTATTACTCGAAGAAGGTCTTTTAGATGGTTCCCAAATGACTGTCACTGGTAAAACTATTAAAGAAAACTTGGAAAAATTACCTGGTTTACCAGAGGGCCAAGATATTGTTAGACCAATTTCACAACCATTGAAACCAAGTGGTCATTTACAAATTTTAAAAGGTTCATTGGCTCCAGGTGGTGCTGTGGGTAAGATTACTGGTAAAGAAGGTACTTACTTTAAAGGTAAAGCAAGAGTCTTCAATAAAGAAGATAACTTTATCAACGCTTTAGGTGAAGGACAAATCAAGAAAGGAGAAAAGACCGTTTGTGTTATCAGATATGAAGGACCAAAAGGTGGACCAGGTATGCCAGAAATGTTAAAGCCAAGTAGTGCCATTATGGGTTATGGTTTGGGTAAAGATGTTGCATTATTAACTGATGGTAGATTCTCCGGTGGTTCTCATGGTTTCCTTATTGGACATGTTACTCCAGAAGCAGCTGTTGGAGGTCCAATTGGTTTGGTTGAAGACGGAGATGAGATCGTCATTGACTCAGACAAGAATATCATTGATTTATTGGTCAGTGAAGAAGAATTGGCAAGAAGAAGAGCCAACTGGGTTGAACCAGAACCAAGATATAAGAGAGGTACTTTACGTAAGTATAGTTTATTGGTTACAGATGCTTCTAAAGGATGTGTTACCGATTTATAGAGAGGAGATTTTGCATAACCTAGAGGGTTATTTAATTCAAAAGTCGTAGAATGACTAAGATGATTGTACATAGTCCACGAAGGATTTAATATAACGAACTATTTATACGCTTTTTGTAGTTTGACCTACCAACTCTTGAATTTTACCCAAAATCCAAACTTTATCCTGGACCAATTCTGGGTAGATAAACTGGGATCCTAGGCTAAAATACGGCACTTTGAGCTTAGAGAGTGTCTTAATTGTTTCTGTCTCGAGAATCTTACTCTTGGAGATCAATTCTTTGTCGAACTGGGCCTGTTGATCTTGTTTTAGCTTCTGTCTTTTGACCTGGCTGGACGTTTGGAGCTTATAATGGTGGTCAATTAAATTCTTAAGTTTAGTTTGTGTGTGTTTGTCTTGTAGTAGCCTCTTCAAATACTTCTCCAGTAGATGTCTGTTGGTCAAAACATGCGGATCTAGGTCCAATATATCGTCTTCTTCGGGATTATCTGTCTTCACAGAGTTAAGAAGTTTCAAAAGCTTCTGGCTATAAGAAGCCTTTTTTGATAAAAGCGCTTTGAGTTCCTCTTCATTCACGTGCTTGAGGATCTTGTTTACGTTTCTGATCCTTACATTCTTCAAAGATCTTGATTTAGACACTAAGTTGTATTGCCGTATCTCTTCTTTGACCAGATCTTCCATGATACATCAGAAGAAAACGAGCGCGCGGCGGAAGAATAGAGAGAAACTGGCGGTGGAGGGAGAAAATTGGCGGTGGGCGTCTCGGTATCTATTATGCTATTTTGTTCTGACAGTATAGTCTTCTCCACTTTGGGTTATATATCTGACCCATGGATAAGATTGATATTGTAATTTTGGTTCATTGATCCTTAAGTACCTAACTTGAATACCAGAAGTGGTAAAGTAAGGAATAGAGAAATTAACCTTGATTGGTTTTTTCATAATGATTTCTTCATTATCCACTGCTGGTAATCCCAATTCGGCTCTCATATGGAACTGTTTACCTCCTGGGAATGTTTTTAACTTCCAAATTATACAGGATTTTTCTGGGAGCCATTTTACAGTACCATATTCGGGTATAAATTTGGGGGTGTCTGCATCATCAGGTATTGGAATAACAATTTCGACATTATTGGCGGTAGATTTTTTCTTGATCTGGGTTCTAACAGTACAAAGAATTTCGATTCTTGAGTGCTTGTGAACCTTGGTCTTGCAGTTCACTGCGATTAAAGGTTTCATTAAGAATTGAGTTGAAGACAATCTATAGGACATCAATGTAAACTCACCATCTGGAGGTATAAAGGTTATTATTCTCTCATTTTCGAACTTAGATAATCTCACACATTGATGGAACTTGATATCTTCCATTTCAATACCTTTAGGATTGGCGGTAGGTTCATCCTCATTATTGGTATTGAAAATACCTTTATCATTTAACCCTAATCTTAGATCTGGCATTCCACTTAAATGAGATTTGATCTTCACTTCTCCCAAAATTTCGCTATTCAACACTTGACCATTGGCATTAATCAACATATTTATTGATTCTATGACATCAAGGAACGCTTCGTTCTTTTTATAAGTGATTCCCTCTTTTCTCCAACTTACAGAATTAGTCAATGCGTTTGGTGGTTGAACAATTCTTGAAGGGGTCTTTCTGATCAATTTATAATAATCCTGGGTGATATATTCCTTTAAGATTTTCGTATCTGTAGTCTGAGGTAAACCATAATCCATCATTTCGTCCAATAATTCATATATTATCACAAAATTGTCTCTGATTGATTCCTCCTCTAAATTCTTAAAATACTGAGTCAAAACTTCAATCAATTTGGACAAAAAGATTATAACAGACATGACATTCTCATTTTTGGTGGTCAAAGCACACAAATACAAATTATTGTGATTGATAAACACATAATTAATTCCCTGGTAATTTATGAACGGTTTATAATTGGCATCATCCACAGAAGATGTCCCGTTTGAAGAGTTTTCCATCTCCAAAAGTAACATTGGGAACTTTTCAATCGCATTCGAGTTGATGTCTCCTCTATAGTCTCTTGATAAGAGAGACTTCCCCTTGATATCTAGGAAATGGATCTGGGACGCCATGGTGTGAAACTGGAAGTTGTTGATTTTCGCGTATAGATCTGGTAATTGCTGCGCACGACTGGGCCGGGCTGGGACTGGGGCGACACTTGGTCTGTGCTGGTGCGACAATTGGTCCACCCTGGGGCCACTTACCGAGCGGTGGTTCCTAGCAATTCTAAAGAGAAAAATCTAACCAAAGCAGCTATGTAAGGTAAATGTATACCATACTATAATAGTTATTCTTGGAAGTAGATTCTATTACGAAGAAAAGAATCAATTGAATTAAATGATCTAACATTTATAGGTAGAAAAAAAAAACATCCTGGACGTCTTCCCAAAACCAATGTTTAAGTAAGCATTAGATAACCAGAGCCAAACTCGTCTAATGAGTCTTAGAACATCGAACCTGTTTGTGAATCCCCCATCTTAAAAAGACGACCTGTTGTTTGGCTTTGATGTGATATCTGAATTTGCAGCCAAAATTTAAGACAGCAAAAATGTCAAGGGAACCCCAAACATGGTTAACACACAGCTAAGCTAGTTCATGTAACTACTTCCTTTAAGGTGAACCCATCCTCCTACGAAGATGATCTTTCTCCAGAAGTATCTGGCTTGTACTAGCATATTTGAAAAGAATTTGTGAGCACTGCTGGAATATCTCTTACCAGTAAAAACACCCAGTCAAGAGACTTGGGTCCCACACACTGTGGATGTAGCCATCCGGTTTCGTGTAGCTGTGTAGCTCGTCTGGTGGCCGTCTCCCGTCTCCCCTTGGCACTTAATGATCTAATTCCGACCACATGCAGTCCTGCCGTTTCAAATCATATCGTCCCACGGGCCTGGTTCCACCCCCCACACCAGTGTTAGGCAACTCCGCCGCCATGCTCCCCCTAAGCCCACCGCCGTCCCCAGCCCCAACTAGGCTTTTCTCTAAGCCTTCCCAATTTCTTGTCTGACTTTCGTGTTGTCTTGGCTTAGCTTGGCCTCTAGGCATTTTAGCCCATGTTTTTACCACTAAATCGTCGATTATTACCGATTTACTCCGTCTCATAACTCGTTTCTGCACACTAATCCTGGTTCCTACATACTCGCAATGTTTGTTTCGAGCTCTTGACTTGTTCCTTCACATTATCAACAAACATCCTAAATATAATGCAAGTTAGGAGCAATCTTACTTGACTTAATATTTGTTTATCCTGAAATTCTTTATTTACATTTAAAAATCTTAGCCAAATAATTTTATATAAATCAAATAAATCGGTAAGATATTAAATTATTTCAATATGTTTAAATTATTGATTCCATTCGTTTTATTAATCCAGGTGGTATTAAGTATTACCCCGGTAGAAGTTAGAGGAAATGCTTTCTTCTTGGAAGGAACAGATGAAAGATTTTATATTAGAGGTTTGGACTACCAGCCCGGTGGTTCTTCTGATTTAACGGATCCAATAGCTGATCCAGATACTTGTGAAAGAGATCTTAAATACTTTAAGGAATTGGGTATTAATACTCTTAGAATTTACTCCATTGACAATACTAAAGACCATAAAGAATGTATGAATAAATTAGCAGATGCTGGAATTTATGTTATATTTGATGTTAATACTCCTTATGCTTCTATTACTAGAGGTAATGATTCTGAATGTTCTTATAACACTATGTACTTAAATGAGGTTTTTGCATCCATTTTGAAAGTTTCAGATTATAATAATACTTTAGGTTTCTTTGCTGCAAATGAAGTTATTAATGATGATGAATCAACTGCTGCTGCAACTTATGTTAAAGCAGTTGTTAGAGATATGAAAACTTTCATTAAGAATAGAAAATTAAGAAAGATTCCTGTTGGTTATTCTGCTGCTGATGTTGAAGAAAATAGATTAGATACCGCTCATTACTTTAATTGTGGGGATGATGAAATGGCAAGAGTTGATATGTTTGGATTTAACGATTATTCTTGGTGTGGATCATCAAGTTATTCTGTAAGTGGTTATGACAAAAAAGTTGAACAATTTTCAAATTACTCCATCCCATTATTCTTTTCTGAATATGGTTGTAATAAAGTCACTCCAAGAAAATTCACTGAAGTTGAAGCCATTTATAGTGAAAAGATGACAAAGGTATTCAGTGGTGGTTTGGTATACGAATATTCCGAGGAAGACAATGAATATGGTTTGGTAAAAATTAGTAAGAAGAGTGTTACCCCTAACGACGACTTTGACAACTTGAAGAGCGAGTTTGAAAAGACTAAGAATCCAACTGGTGATGGAGATTATCAAGATGATTTACCTGAATCTAACTGTCCTCCCAAAGGTACCCACTGGGAAGCTTCCAATAGCATTCCTGATACTCCAAAGGGAGCCTTGAAATATATCATTGCTGATGCAGAACCAAGTGGAAGTGGATTTGATGCCTCTACCCAATGGGCTTGTGTTGCCAAGGGTAATGATGACGATGATTCTGATGATTACAGTTCAATTGCTTCCAAGCCAACTTCAAGCTCTGATGATTCGAGCTCCAGCTCCAGTTCTGATGATGATGATGACGATTCTTCTTCTTCTTCATCTTCTTCTTCCGACAGTGGTGCTGCTATTCAAAGCGTCCACGTTTTATCTTTATTAGCTGCCATTCTTGGTTTCACTGTGTATTAAATAGATATGAATTTATATGGCTGCAAATGGTTAAGAACAACAAGTCAGAGGACACGAACGAGAGACGAGATCAAGAACAATTGAACAAATGTTCTCGGGCTACATTTATCTATGTCATTTATTACACCTAACTCTTCTGTTTGATTCCATACATCATTTCTTCTTTATTGATCAAATGGCCTATTTGATCAATTTCGTCCAATAATTTTTCAACATCGTAACACCAATCATTCAACAAATTGTTGACTGAATCATTTGCTTCGTTAACTTTGTTGAACTTTATGATTCCTTTTGGTCTGTTGATTTTTGCATTAATCATTCCATTATTAACCAACTCACTTACATATTTTTCTGCTTCACTGTTGGATAATTGTAAAAGATATGACAATCTGTCTAATTTTATGAAATTATAATATTTGTTAATGATTCTTAAATTGTGTTCAACGATTCTCTTCTGCAAGTTTTTGTAGTTTGTGGAATTTTGGAATATTTTGGATTGCTTGAATTCATTTGAATACAATTGTTCGATATTAGACCAATGAATTAATTCGTTGGTTGTGAAGATTTCCAATAATTTAACAATTTTTTCATCAACATTTTTGGTGATTGCAGGATTTGCTTTGATTTTGTTTATCAAATCTGATTGTAAATTGTCAAAAGGTGATAAAATTATGTAGTAAATGATTGAAATTAATATGTTTTTGAAGTTTTGTGATTGTTGAACTGACTCTAATTCGATCAATTTCAAATAGTTTTCAACAATCGAAATATATTCATAATCATTTTCATTAATTTCGATTAAATAGTTCAAATAAATGGATTTGTATTCATCGGCTTTGTCGAATCCCTTTAAGGTCTTAAGTAAAATCTTACGGGACAAAATCTTTGCTTGGTTGAAATCCTTTTGTAACAAGACCAATTTAATTTGCTGCAAGATATACTCGATCTTGGTGTCGAATTTCATTAATGAGTATGTTTCAACTTGTAAATCACATAATATTTCAACTGCTTTATCTAAATTATTGAATTTTTCAAGGTATATTTCACTCAATTTCTTGGATACAATGGCCCTTTCTACTTCAATAAAAATCTTCTTATCACTGACCGTTCTAATGGTTTCAATTATCTTCATTTTAAGATCTAATTCATTACTTTTAGAATCATCTAATTTATCAAGACTTTCAATCACTTCTGAAATGAACAATTGAATACTCGACTTCAATTGACCATGTTTCTTGGATAAAATAGGGATTAAATCATTTAAGTAATCCCAATCATTATTATTAACCAATTTCTGGACTATGGCCGTCAAAACTCTCTTACTGGACGACAAATCAGACGATTGTCTAACCTGTTTTTCCAAGTTCAAATACTTATCTAATGCAACCTTATAGTCTAATTTATCGAGTTCAGGTAATTCTTTATCAAGAATCGTACTGTAATCTTTTTCTGCCTTTAACGGATCTTCTCTTGACATGGTGGAGTGGCAAAGAAATGAAAATTGATCGCGAATAGATATTTGGTGTGGTAGAGACACGATCTAAGGTGTATGGGTCAAGCACTTGGTATGATAGATCGAGTGGGTTTTGGGGGCAAGCACCTGATAAGATAGATCCAATAGGTTTCCAGTCAACTCCCAGCTTCAAACGGTTTTTGACCCAATTCGGACAAATCTGTTATCTCCTCACCAGTTTCCGAATAGCCAGGTAACCGGTAACCTTAATGAATTATCAGAAGATCCAATTCCCCACTATACCTATCATATTGAACATCTAATCCGTATTATTGGCTCGAACCAGGTTTTCAAGTTGCATATGACGGACGCATAATTTAGCGCATACGTCGATTTTGTGGGGTAATCGGTGGAGGGGATTGACGATCTGCTGGGGTATAAATTGGAGCAATTGTCCTTAAATTAGGGTCAATGTTTGTTTCCAATTCTATTAGTAGTGGAACTCCTCCAAATCCTTCTAAATTAATCAATGATGAAAGAATCAAATTCCCAGATTTCCCCTTTCTCAAGATGCACCAGTTTCTTGAAGGGTCCAAGGTTAATTCGGAGAAGATTTTGAAAATTTATAGTCAATTAGAAAGGGATCCAATTCTTCTGTCTAAGTATTCAGAATATGATATGAGTACTCCGGAACAAAGGGAATTGGTGGCCTTGAGAATTGACCGTTTAACCAATTACTTGGAACAAGAATCGGTTCAAGATTTTTTCACCAGATTGAATATGGTCACGGTGTATGATCCTAGTTTGGGGATCAGAATCTCCATTAACTTGGGATTATTCTTAAATTGTGTGAAAGGTAATGGTACTGAAAGTCAAGTTGACTTTTGGGTTAACACTAAGGAATCTCAACAGATTAAGCAAATTTATGGATGCTTTGGTATGACTGAATTGGGACACGGTTCAAACGTTAGTGGGTGTGAAACAACAGCAGAATTTGACCTTGAAACGGACGAATTTATAATCAATACTCCGCACATTGGTGCTACCAAATGGTGGATTGGTGGTGCTGCTCACTCTGCTACTCATTCGGTAGTTTATGCTAGATTAATTGTAAAGGGTAAAGACTACGGAGTAAAGACTTTTATTGTTCCTTTAAGAGATTCTGATCATAAGTTGATGCCAGGAGTTAGTATTGGGGATATAGGTGGTAAAATGGGAAGATCTGGTGTAGATAATGGCTGGATCCAATTTTCTAATGTCAGAATCCCAAGATTCTTTATGTTACAGAAATGGTGTAAGGTTAGTGCAGATGGAACTGTAACTTTACCTCCATTAGAACAATTGAGTTATATTTCTTTGTTAGGAGGAAGAGTTTATATGGCAGTTGACTCTTACAGAATTGCTGCAAGATTTGTAACTATTGCTACTAGATACGCTATTGGAAGAAGACAATTTAAGACAAATTCCAAAGATACATTTGAAACTCAATTATTAGATTATCCCTTACATCAAAGACGTATTTTACCATATTTAGCTTTGACTTATGTTATGGCTGTTGGTACTAATAAATTATTATCTCAGCACAGACTTTGTGTTGAGCAATTAGATTTGGCTGTTAAGAAAGACGACAAAGATTTAATTGCTGAGGGTCTTTTGAATACTAAGTCACTTTTCAATGATTCTGGTTCCTTAAAATCCACTTTGACTTGGTTAGCAGCTGATTGTATTGACCAATGTAGACAAGCTTGTGGTGGACATGGTTATTCTGCTTACAATGGATTTGGGAAAAGTTATGATGACTGGGTTGTGCAGTGTACTTGGGAAGGTGACAATAGTGTTTTAAGTATGAGTGTTGGTAAGACAATTCTTAATAACATTGTGTCCATCCAAAAAGGAAAGAAAGTTAAGGGAACCATGGACTTCTTAAACCAAATTGAATTGAAGGATCTGGACTTCTGTTTATCTCAGGAACTGGATTTGACGTTTGAAAAAGTCCTTAAGGCCTTGCAAGTTTTAATTATCAAGATTGGAGTAGAAACCGTTGAAAACATGAAAAAACACAACTTGAGTCAAGATGACGTCAGTGTGACAAGAGTTCAACTCTCAAAATTGAGATGTCATCACTACTTGTTATCAACCTTTGTGGAAAAAATGGTCCTGGCAGACTCCCAATTGAGAGCATCTTTACATACAATCCTTCAAGTTTACTGTTTGACTTACATAGTAGAAGAACATGCTCCTGCTTTGTTACAATACGGTATTCTTTCTAGATCTTTAAAGGCAAAAACTTCCCAGAAACTTATCCCAGACGCTTTATTAGAATTAAGAAACATGGCAATTGTTTTAACTGACAGCTTTTTGCAGCCAGATAATTTACTTCATAGTGCTATCGGCCACTACAATGGAGATATTTATGAGAATTACCACGGGGTAGTCCAAAGAGAAAATGACCCATTCAATTCTAAGGCTCCATACAGTGGTGTGATGGAGGACATGTTGAACAGGTCCTCTCTTGGTGACAGACAGAGAAACGAAAGAAGTCTGGAAACCAAATCAATTTTAGAGAAGTAGAAATGAGCGCACACGACCGCCATATATAAGAATATAAATTCACAGCAATCTGATCTCGAGTATAGATTACCAGAGCATACTTTGTTATGGCGTAGTTTTTTCGGTTCTGGGGGAAGTGTTTACACTATATTTTACTGGTTATAAAGTGGGTTTAATTATGTTATTATATAAATTTTGCAGCTATTGCGAAATTTATAATTTTAGAATGATTTCAAACGACAAGTCAGATCACTTACATGTAAATCACCACCAATAGGAAAGTACAACAAATCTACAATTAAACAAGGAAATTCATGTATACTATAAACAATTTTTACTTATTTCTCTAAGATGGACTTAACAGCTTCACTTCTTTCATTTCTTTGTCTGTCAGCAACGGAGGATCTATTCAACATATCTTCTAAAGCACCACTGTATGGAGCTTTGTAGTTGAATGGATCATTTTGTTGTTTGACGACATTGAAATAGTTCTCATAAATATCACCATTGTAGTTACCAATTGGTGAATTAAGCATCATATCGGATTGTTGGAATGAATCAGTGTAGTTAACAACCAATGGTCTAACTTCAAGACATAATTTGGGAATGTAAACTTGATTAATTTGTCCCATTAATTTGGCAGAAAGAACTGAATAAGTTAAGAAATCACCGGAGAATTTATCAAAAATCATAGATGAAGTGTATAACTTAGCAATCAATGTTAAGTATGGTTTAAGACTTGCATCAGCAGATGATAATCTGGCTAAGAATTCAGTTAACAAGTAGTGGTGAGCCTTCAATTTGGAGATGTTAACAATTGAAGCGGAAACGACTTCATATTGACCTTTACTTTCCTTAATGGTGTCTAAGGAATCTTTACACAATCTGATGATTAAGACTTCAATAGCCAATAAGTTCTTTTCTAAGCTGTCGACATCATCTAAACTGTTTAAAACAGAGTTTTCATTAAGGTAGTCTTTAGCCTTATTTAAGAAAGAAATAGAACCTTTAGCAGATTTACCTTTATTCAAGATTTCATCAATAGTTCTGATTAAAGGTTTACCAGCAGATAAGGCCAAAACATTGTTGTCACCTTCCCAAGTACATTGAACGACCCAGTCGTTGAAAGCTTTTCCGAACCCATTATAAGCAGAATAACCGTGACCACCACAAGCTTGTCTACATTGGTCAATACAATCAGCAGCCAACCAAGTTAAAGTGGATTTCAAGGAAGCAGAATCAATAAATAATGACTTCATATCATTGACAGATGTCATAATAGTTTTCATGTCATTCTTAGCAACTGCAGCATCTAAGGTATCCAAGATAGTATCCATAGTAGCTTCTAACTTGAATGCACCACTAGAAGTCAAATAGGATAAAGCTAAGTATGGCAATAATCTTCTTTGATGTAATGGGTAATCTAACAATTGAGTTTCAAATTGCTCTTTGGAGCTGGACTTGAATTGTCTTCTTCCAATAGCATATCTCAAAGCAATGGTGGTGAATCTTGCACTGATTCTGTAAGAATCCATAACCATAGTAACTCTTCCTCCCAATAAAGCAGAATAACTCAATTGTTCTAATGGAGGTAAAGTAACTTCACCTTCTCTGGTAACTTTACAGAATTTTTGTAACATGAAAAATCTTGGAACTTTAACATTGGAGAATTGAATCCAACCATTATCAATACCATCTCTACCCATTTTAGCACCGATATCACCGACAGTAATACCTGGCATTAATTTGTGATTTGAATCTCTTAATGGAACGACAAATGTCTTGACACCATAGTCTTCCCCGTCAACAATTAATCTGGCGTAACAAGTGGTGTGAGTAGCAGAGTGAGCAGCACCACCAATCCACCATTTGGTAGCACCAATATGTGGGGTGTTGATGATGAACTGGTCATGTTCTTTATCGAAAGTAGCAGTGGTTTCTAAACCAGCAACATTAGAACCATGGGCCAATTCGGTCATAGCAAAACAACCATAAATACCCTTCAAGTATTTATCTTCTTTGGTTTGAGACCAAAACTTGTATTGTTCAGCAGTACCATTACCTCTGATGGAGTGTAAGAATAAACCCAAGTTAACTCCAACTCTAACATTAAGAGATGGATCAAAAACTGAGATTAAAGAAGATCTTCTAAGGTATTCAGTAGGAGTATCAACTTCCAAGTATTGAGAGATACGATCAATTTTTAAAGCAGTCAACTCTCTTTGTTCAGGTTTACTTAAATCATAAAACTTTGGATTGGCTCTAATAATTGGATCTCTTTCCATTTGTTGAATTAATCTTCTATTTAATTCACTGGTCTCTTTAGACCCTTCTAAAAATTCATTCATAAGAACAGGATCCCATTTTTGATTATCTCTTTCAACTTGAATTAATTGTTTAGGATCTGGTCCCTCTTGGGAATCAACGGTATTTTTGACTTGAAATGACATGTTATTTTTTTACTTAACCGGATTTTCCAGTGACTTTATACTTGGGAAATATTTCTCTCCCCACAAATTGTCATCTGTGCGTATGAACCGAGGATGCGCAGAATCGGCCTATTTGATAAGTGAGCTGATACGGAGAGGGGGATAATCTGGGGTAACCAGATGGGGGCAATATGTGGATGTTTGTGGATTATATTTGTGATAATAATTGAATAATGGGAGGTTTTGTGGGCGGTTACGGGGGGATTTTGTGGTTAATGAATTCACAGGGACAGCGGAGTTATTGGCAGCGAGCCGTCGGAGTTGTTTGAGCGGCGGCCCCGGACGAGCACGCAGGGCCAGGGACGCTGGCCACACGCGCCAGGCACCCCAGCACTGGACCGACACGCCCTGCCGGTACACGCCGTGCCGACGCACCAGGAACTCCAGTGGGACGACTCCAGCAAAACGGGTCGGGTCACGTGAACAAGCCTTCAGAGCCGACGGCCACTACCAAAGCTTAATCAGGCCACCTTCAAGAGGCATATGAAATGAATGGTAAAAACCTAAATAATCATCTGATTTAATTGGCTTACATTTGTTAATCAAATATTTGTATTTCTATGTACACTTCTTATAATTGGGGAACCAACATATCCATTAATGGACTTTGAACAAACGCAACTCCGGCAGCAAATAACACCACGTTTAATCCAAGGGTAAACGCAGGTAATTTGGTGATTTGCTGGATATATGATTCTTCTTGTTGTGCTTTTCCTCTTCCGGCCATTCTGGTTGCTTGTAAGAAAATTTTCAGTCAGAAAACCCGCGAAGAATCACGGGTCGTGTGCCACCATTCAATTTAGTTGTAAAACCATCAGTTAGTATGACAGATTATTCTATTGCTGGAAAGCAGTTAAAATTAGATACATCAGATGATGTTGAATTTATTGCTAAAGAATTACAAGGGAAAGAAGTAATTACCAAGATTGATCTTTCAGGAAATACTATTGGAATTGAGTCTTCAAAGAGATTTAGTGAGATCATCACCAAGTATCAAGATACACTTATTGAGATTAATTTAAGTGATATATTCACCGGAAGATTAAATACTGAAGTTCCAAAGTGTTTGGAATATTTATTACCTACTTTGTTGAAGTTTCCTAACTTGAAAACCATTAATTTGAGTGATAATGCTCTTGGTTTACAGACCATCGAACCAATTGAAGATTATTTGGCAAAAGCGTATACAATTGAGAATTTAATTCTTTCAAATAATGGTATGGGTCCATTTGCTGGTGAAAGAATTGGTAAAGCTTTATATAAGTTATCTAAATTGAAAAAAACTAAGGGTTTACCAAGTTTAAAGAAATTTATTTGTGGTAGAAATAGATTGGAAAATGGGTCCATGAAGTTCTTAACCCTTGGTTTAATTAACCATCAAGATTTAGAAGAATTGAGATTATACCAGAATGGTATTAGACCTTTAGGTATTGTAACTTTAGTCAATGGTTTGAAAGAGAACCAAAATTTAAAAGTACTCGACTTACAAGATAATACTTTAACCTTACTTGGATCTAAGACGGTTGCTAAGAATTTAGAACACTGGAAAAAATTAGAAGAATTAAACCTTAACGACTGTTTAGTTAAATCAGAAGGTTTGGAACAAATTGTGGATAAACTTACTTCCATAAACTTGAAAAGTTTAAGAGTTCAATTCAATGAAATCAATAAAAAGGCATTAACAAAGTTGTATGAAGCATGTAAAGACGGAAAAATCGATCTCGACAGATTAGAAATTGATGGTAACATGTTAGAAGACGACGACGAATTGATTGAACAATACCGTGAATTATTTGAAGATAAGTCCATTGACGACTTGGAAGAAATGGAGGGAGAAGAAGACTCCGAAGACGAAGACGAAGACTCCGAAGAAGAAGAAGATATTGAGATAATTGATTTCAAGGAATTGGCCAAGGAAGTCGACGGAACAGAAGAAGATGCTGACACTAAAGTTGATGAAGTTGCAGAAGAGTTGGAGAAGACTCACCTTAATTAAATAGATATAGTAGCCGAATAACACCCTATAATTTCGTGCCGCCACACGTTACGCTTCCCCCAACTCACTCCATCTCTCCCTACTGGTCCCACTCTCCCTACTGGTCCCACTCTCCCTACTCGTCCCACACGTCCCTGCCCCAGCTCATCTCTAATCTTCGCAGTCTCGCGATAACACTCCTCCATGTCTAGCATAAAAAAGCTCTCAATTCAAGGTGTAAGATCCTTCACGTGTGAGAAAGCAGAGGTTATTCAGTTTGGGACTCCATTGACGCTTATCTGTGGGCAAAATGGGTGTGGAAAAACCACCATTATTGAGTGTTTAAAGTATGCTACAACTGGATATTTACCACCCAATAGTAAAGGTGGAGCATTTATAAATGATCCTCATATCACCAAAAGAAACACAGTTACCGCTCAAATCAAACTATATTTCACATCTGTTTCGGGAGATTCATATATTATTACCAGAACCATGCAATTAAGTTTAAAGGGGAAGGACAAATACACGTTCAAGACGCTTGAAAATCAATTAGAAAAGAGTATACGAGGTGAAAGGACTTCTATTAGTGGGAAAAGTAATGATATCGATAATGAACTACCCAATTATCTTGGAATTTCCAAGCCCATTCTTGACTATGTGATTTTCTGTCACCAAGACGAAAGTTTATGGCCCTTAAGTGAGCCCAGTTTATTGAAAAAGAAGTTTGATGACATTTTCCAGGCGTCTAAGTTTACAAAGGTGTTAGATAACTTGAAAGTGATTAACAAGGACTTGTCGGTAGATATAAAGCTTTTGGAGAAATCGGTTGAACATTTGAAGATAGATAAGAAAAGAAGCAAAAAGATTCTTGATAATTTAAGCAGCTTGAAGAGTCAAATTGAGACTTTGAACGATCAAGTTGGGGATTTGTCAATCGAAATTGACGAAAATGAAACCAAATTGGAGAAGTTGTTTAACTCAAACCAGGAATTCCAAGCTGTTTTAAGTAAATATGATCAATTGATGTTCAATAAGAAATCATTAACCCAACAGTTTGAGAGATTGGACGACAGTATAGAAATCTTACCTGATGAAATTGAGGACCTAATGGATAAGCTAGACAATTTCAATGAAATCTTAAAGGGACATGAAGAGGAAATAGGCTCACTTAGTTCTGTGGACAGGGAATTGAAAGCGAAGATTTCGAAGCGCCAATTAGAGCTTGATGAATTGAATAAGGCCAGTGGATCCTTAGACTATAAGGAAGACCAATATAAAGTTAATATGAGAAGACTAGAAGACTTGGTACTATCAGAGCAGGTTGATAATAAAGATGAACTACAAAGCAAGTTTGAAGGAAGTCTTAAAGGATTCAAATCTTCGTTAACAGAAGTAACAAGTTCTAATGATCAAAGAAGACAAGAAAAGTCTCAAAGGTTAAGGTCGATTCAAGAACTCATTTCCAACCAAAACCAGTTCAAGGCTATTAAAACAGATACAGTTAATGATTTGAAAAGAAAAATTACCGATACCAATAGAAAAATTTCCGAGTTGGATTCCAACGAAGAAATTTTAATTGAAAAACGTTCAGACTTGGAGAAATTGACAGCAAAATATGATGAGTCAAAGAACTCTAGTTTTTTGAGCAAATTGGAAGAAGAAATTGAATCAAATGAAGAAAAGCTTTTAGAACTAGAATCAGATTTCGATAAGTACAATAAGCAGTTACAGGATTTCAACAACCAAAATGATATCATAAGCAAGATAAATTATAACAAAGATAATATTAAACAGGCAGAAGCTACCACTAAACAAAACCTTGACAAAATTAAGAGTCTTATCCCTGATGTCAACCAAGAGAACTATGCCACTAGATTTAAACAGGAATTTGATTCGATTTCGGAAGAAGCTAAAAATACAAAAGTAACACATGAAGAAAATGTTAACAAAAAGTATTCATTATCTACCACAATCAGTATAAGTGAGAAAGAACTCATAAAGTTATCACTGGAGCTTGTAGATCTCAAATCTACGATAAAGAGCGTCATTGGCGAAGATGAACTACCAAACTACGAAAATATCCTTAAAGAGGCTGAAGAAGACTACAATGAGTCTCTACAGACATTGAAGACATTTGAAGTTTCCAAAGACTTCAGAATCAAGGCTATTGAGATTAGTGAAAAATCCCATAGTTGTTTATTGTGTCAGAGGCCTTTTGAAGACAACCAGTTATCCAATTTTATCGAATATTTGAATAAGGAAATTACCAAAATGGACAAGGATCAGGTTCAAAAGGAGTTTGAAGAGTCAAAGGCCGACTTTGAAAATTTGAAGTCCATCCAACCAACAATCAAGAACTTCACGCTTGTGCAGAAGAAAATTAAAGATACAGAATCCAGTCTTGAAACAATGAAGAAAGACATAAGTTCGTTGGAAGAAGAGTGTGCAAAAACTCAAGAGAACTCAAGAGAGTCAGACAAGAAGCTGTCTTCTTTTAATGAATCCAAACACCTAATTGACGAACTTAAAAGACTGTTCAATAACATCAAATCCACCAAGAATAAACTCCAAGAACTCAATGACGAGTTGAATAATGGAGGAATCGATAATTCCATGGATATTGATGAACTCAGTAAAAAGATCAACGACACCAACCTCGAGATTAAGACTTTAAGAAATAAAATCAATAATGATAAGGAGTTGAAATTTAGCAAATCTAAAGAATTGAATAAGATGAACAATAAAATCAAAGATTTGCAGATCGAGATCAAAAAATTGGAAAATGAATTGCTGGATTTGAAGGGTTTCAGAAGTTTAATAAGTGATTATGATCAATCTATATATAATTTGAATCATGAAATCGAGGAAATAAAGGTGAAATTGGTAGAACTAGACAAAGAAAATGAAGCAGAAGCCAAAGAAAATGAAGCGATGTGTAAGAAGTTTGACCAGGAAGAGAAAGATTTGAGCAATAAAATAAGCTCTTCAGAACATCAGCTTGATTCTTTGAACGGTATCCTAAAATTAATCACTGAATTTGAAGAGAAAGATCAATTAGCCCTCAAGAAAAACAGGGAGGATATCACTAGAACTACTAGTGAGTTAGATAAACTCAACAGCGATTTAAATGATAATTCCTCCATGGTCAAAAACTTAGAAAAGAAGATAAACGAGTCTTCGAATTTCAAATCAATAATAAGAGACAATATTGATCACAGGAATCTTAAAAAGGAATTGGATAACGTGGAGCTTGAGTTGAGTGATATAAATATCGAAGAAGCAGAAAATTCGAAACAGAAGTATCAAACTGAATCCAAAAGTTTAAGAGACCATATAACAAGCCTCAACTCTGAGAACTCATACAAGATTGGACAAATTAAACAGATTAATGAACAGATCAAGTCGTTACAGAATGAGTTAAGTACTGAGTACAAAGACATAGATTCCAACTTCCACGAAGAATGGATTAAACTTCAAACAAACTTACTCATTTCAAACGATTTGACAACTTACTCCAGATCTATTGATAACGCCATTATGAAGTATCACACTATCAAAATGCAAGAAATTAATAGAATGCTCAAGTATTTATGGTCATGTACTTATCAAGGTACGGATATTGACTATATTTCTATCAAGTCAGACATGAACAATCAAAACAAAGGGCGATCTTATAATTATAGAGTTGTTATGCAAAAGGGAACCGTGGAGTTGGATATGAGAGGAAGATGTTCCGCCGGACAAAGAGTTCTTACGAGTATCTTGATCAGATTGACTTTGGCGGAGTGTTTTGGGTCTAATTGTGGTATGATAGCACTTGATGAACCTACTACAAATCTTGATGAAGAGAATGCAAGGTCATTAGCCGAGTCATTAAATAGAATCATCGAATCCAGAAGCCAACAGGACAACTTCCAGATTATCATTATCACACACGATCAGAAGTTTTTGAGTCACATAAATGCAGACTATTGTGATTATTTCTACAAAATTCAAAGAGATAACAATCAATATTCCGAAATAAGATCAATTCCAATAGCCTACTTACAGGATGACTGATAATTTATCATCTTTTTCTATCCAAACTTTCTCAAGCCATTTTTCGGCTTTGTTTCTTGAAGTTGGGATCTTTGAAAGCTGTCTGACCTTAACATCGACTTTTATAATAATTGGATTACCACCACAAAAAATCTCCAATAAGTTTGGATCATGACTAACTTGTTCTCCAGCCACAATTTTATGGTAGGAAATTGTTAGGTCGTATAATTTGTTAAATTTGGCAGTGCATCTTTGCATAGACATAACATTGTGGAAGCTGGAAAACCGTGGATATAATAAATTCTTGAATATTGGAAGGTAATATTTTTCACTTTGAATTTGATGGAGAGCACACGAGTGTGGTGTGTATATATTAACTTCAGGGAATAACACTAGCCATTCGATTCTCTTACTACGAACCAATTTGGCAAACAGTATCTCATTTACATTGGTGTCTAATTCCCAATTCTCGTCATTCTTAGCCATGTGAGTCAAAATCTTTAACCCAGGAACTCTCCAAACCAAAAACCACGTGAAAAAATTAACCATAGGTGTATATAATGAGTTATTCTTCTTATACCAGTATCGAGATAAATAATTTATTGTAATATAATCAACCAAGGATCTATGGTTCGAAATGAAGATGGACGATTCATTGGTTATGGGATCTCCAGTAACTTCTACAGTAACATTGATCATTAGAAATATACATAAATCCCATACAATACAACATGATTTCCTCTTTACATCCAGACACATATCTGGTATTGTATACTGAAAGAACCACGAAAACACCGATATAACTTTGTGTACCAAAATAAACCCCAATAAAAGCCACCACGCTAAAAAACCTCTTATTCTCTTGAACACATCCATCGAATCCTCTCCAGGAGTCAAGCCTAAATGATATAATAATTCAATCATTTGTGGAGGTTGCAAAAAGATTTGGGTGCAAAATGCGAGACATTCAAATTTCGCAGCTCATCTCAGACTGAAAAATTAATTAAACTGTTACAATGTCACGTTTAATAGTCAAGGGATTACCACAGTATTTGACTGAACCAAAGATCAAAGAGCATTTCGGGAAACATGGAAGTGTTACAGATGTGAAATTAATGAAAAAGAGAAGCGGAGAGTCAAGGAGATTCGCTTTTATTGGATATAAATCTAATTCAGAAGCAGAAAGTGCAGTAAAGTATTTTAATAATTCATTTATTGATACTGCCAGAATAAGTGTGGAAGTTGCCAAGACGTTTTCTGATCCAGATGTACCCATGTCCATCAGGGATCAGAGGAAATTACAATTTGCACGGATCAAAGCTCAAGAAGAAAGATTGTTAAAGGAAGAAGAAGAGAGAAAGATTAAGAAACAAAAAATCAAAAAATCTACTCTTGATGAAGATATTAAGAGTAATCCCAAACTTCAGGAGTTTATAGAAGTTATGAAACCATCCAGTCAGTCAAAATCATGGGCTAATGATGAAATAGCTGATGGAAGTGGTGGTCCTTCTTCAAAGGCACTTGAAGAAGCTCTTGCACAACAAGATGGAACCATTACGAAAGAACAAGATTTGCCACCGGTTGCAGCCGTCAAACAAAATGACAGCGATGATGAATATGAAGATTTCAATGGGAAGCAATCAGATGAAGAAGAGGAAATGATGCCTTTGGATGAGGTGAATAACGATAATGAACTTAATGAACAAGACGCATCTAATGATATAGCAAAAGATGAAGGAGTAACAGACTTAGAATGGCTCCAACAAAGAAGAGTTCGTATGCTTGAGACCCAACAAGCTGAAGAAAGAGCTCTTTTGGCTGCCAGTAAGGAAAAGGCTGCCCCTACGTCAGCACCTACCAAGGTAAAAGCACCCGAAGCCGAGCCAGAAATAGATGAACACACAAAAACCGTCAATAAGATTCGTGAAACAGGTCGTTTGTTCATAAGAAATATTTTATATACTTCCACAGAAGAAGATTTCAGGGAGTTATTTGAAAAATACGGAATCTTGGAGGAAGTTCATATTGCTATAGACACCAGAACCGGAAAATCAAAAGGTTTTGTGTATGTACAATTCAGTGACTCAGATAATGCCGTAAAAGCTTTTGAAGATTTGGATAAGCAAATTTTCCAGGGAAGATTGTTACATATTTTACCAGCAGACAAGAAGAAAGATCACAGGCTAGATGAATTTGACCTCAAGAATCTTCCTTTAAAGAAGCAAAGAGAATTAAAAAGGAAAGCACAGGCTTCAAAAAGTCAATTCAGCTGGAATTCTCTTTTTATGAATCAGGATGCTGTTTTGGACTCGGTAGCTTCTAGTTTAGGAGTTTCCAAAGCTCAATTAATCGACCCACAAAATTCAAATTCAGCAGTTAAACAAGCATTAGCAGAAGCACATGTTATTGGGGATGTCAGAAAGTATTTTGAAACTAAGGGAGTTGATTTACTTTCTTTCAAACTGAGTGAAAGAGACGATAATGTTATTTTGATCAAAAACTTCTCCTATGGAACCACAGTCCAAGAACTTGGTGATATGTTCTCTCAATATGGACAGATAAAGAGGCTTTTAATGCCTCCAGCTGGAACCATTGCCATCGTTGAGTTCCGTGACACACCTAGTGCAAGAGCAGCATTTACAAAACTTTCGTATAAAAGAATAGGTAAGAGTATTTTGTATCTTGAGAAAGGACCCAAAGGTCTTTTCACCAGAGAACCTTCAAGTGATGAAAATATGGAAACTACTGAACCACAAGAAAAAGCAGTTGAAGCTAAAGCCACTGCTGCTGATATTTTAGAAGAAACTAAAGAATCAGAAGATGAAACTGCAGATTTAGATACTCCTACAGTGTCTGTATTTGTAAAGAATTTGAATTTCTCAACCACCAATCAACAATTAGCCGAAGTATTCAAATCCTTACCAGGTTTTGCCGTAGCTATAGTCAAAACCAAGCCAGATCCAAAGAACGAAGGTAAAACTTTGAGTATGGGATTTGGTTTTGTTGAATTTAGGTCCAAAGAAGATGCGGATAAGGCCATTACTTTGATGGATGGTCATGTTCTTGATGGCCACAAACTTCAACTTAAATTATCCAATAGAATAAGTGGTTCTAGTAATCCTTCCAAAGCCAAATCCAGTAAGAAATCAACTAAGATTATTATTAAGAATTTACCATTTGAAGCTACTAGAAAGGATATAGTAGAATTGTTTGGTGCCTTTGGTCAAATCAAATCCGCTAGAGTTCCTAAGAAGTTCGACAAATCGGCAAGAGGTTTTGCATTTGTAGAATTTTCTTTATTAAAAGAGGCAGAAAATGCTATGCAATCTTTAGAAGGAGTCCATTTACTCGGTAGAAGATTGGTTATGCAATACGCTGAAAAGGAAGCTCAAAATGCAGAAGCTGAGATTGAAAGAATGACTTCTAAGGTTAAACAACAATATGGAGTCCAACAATTAGCAGCCCAAAGAGCGTCAGGAAAGGGTAAAAAACTTGATCTTGAAGACGAAGAAGAAGGATTTTAGTCATTATTTATAATCCAAATAAACGAATCTCTTAAGCCTGTACCTTCGCCTATTTTAAATCACCAGTACTAGAAAAGCTGCAAATATTGGTATATGTTGCCTGCACATAAACACGCCTATATGCACCCCGAGAATCACATTTTCTCACACTAAAAAGTCCTTGAACTCCGCCAAACTGTAAAACTTCATGTTTAAAGTTATAAATCCAGTTAGAAAACTGTTTTTTAGTAATCAGAATTTACTATCATTCCATCAAAATGGATTACTAAGCAATACGGCAATGACAGGTCACAAGCAAAGATTTTTGATGTCCAATATGCAAATTTTGGAATCTTCATTTAATCCTTTTAGACAATTTAAGTATCATAAAACCATCCATAAATTAAGACAGTTCCATTATTCAGAGAGGCACCGTATTTTTAAGCAGTTTCAAAGAGGTAATTTCCAGACGTTTCGTAAATCAGATACCTGGAAACAATATAATAAGCACTATGGGAATTCTAATTGGGACAAACTTAAAGGGCCAGCTTTATTCACAGTATTATTCTGTGCTGGTACAGCGGTAGCAGTACCCCTTTTACTTAACTATTCACCACTTGCTATTTTCAAGAAGAATCCTCAATTACTTATTTATACACTTATTGGTATTAATGGAGCAGTTTGTTTAGCATGGAGATCTCCTGCTTGTTTAAAATTTTTGACTAGATATGGGGTTTTAGTGAAAGACAATATTTATTCCAACTGGTCTTTATTGGGTGCTGCATTTTCCCATCAAGGTTTCTTCCATTTATTGTTTAATATGCTTGTTCTTCAACTGTTTGGAACCACGGTGTGTGCCGTTATTGGTCCGATTAATTTCTTGACTTTATACCTCAACTCGGCTGTGATTTCCTCTTTTATATCTGTGGTTATTCCTGTGTTAACTAGAACATCCCTTGCAGTTGGATCTTTAGGGGCTTCAGGTGCTGTGTTTGCCATATTTGGTACATTTGCTTATTTATTTCCAAAAGCACCTATATCTATCTGGTTTGTTCCCGTACCAGGAGGGTCCTGGGTTGGTTTCTTAGGTTTCTGTGCTTTTAGTGTAGCGGGTTTCTTTTTCAGAATAGGAAATCTTGATCATGCTGCCCACTTAGGTGGTTCTATTGCAGGTATCATATATGGATGGTATTATTCCCAAAAGATGAAAGAAGCCAGAAGAAGAGTAAGATACTATTAAATTATCATTTACCCTATATTTATTCATGCGATGGCTCATGACTGGAACCATGTAAATAGTCTAGTTTAATTCCAGTTGTCCAAAATTAATATATATTATAAACCCTTATGTTAATATACACCTTTAAAGCTTAATGTACTGAGATGCCACGTTACTGAATACATTATAGAATCCGTAAGCTATAAATCCTGCAAATGAACAAATGAAAATTTCTACATGGTTAGTAAACATTCGGAGACGGGGAAAAAACCCGGTGAAACGTACGAAGCAAGACACTCTCTGTTGGCGTCAACATATAGCATGGAAGCGAGTAATAGAACATGTTGTAAGCAGTTTTAGGAGTAATCATTTTCAAAAGAACGAATATTTAGCGTAAATAATCGGCTCCAAAATATGCGAAACCGTGTAGAGGTTGTGTGAGACACACATTTTTATGCTTACGATGTATCTACAGATTTTTAAACTTGGAGCCACGGAGTGGGTAATATGACGATTGATAGGGGGGTACATCCTGTATAGTGGTTATCTATGTGAGTCACCAGTTTGTTATTACTCTCCCTTTGATTATCTTTTCGCACCTTTTGACTAATGTCACTATTCCTACTACACAGAAAACTCCTATATGGCGATAAAACAATAACCAAGGAGGACTTTGCCGGTGTCCCTGAAGAATACTACGAGACCTTGCAATACTGTGCAAGACAAGCGGCTATCGATCCAGAATTTTACGCAATTGTCAAACCATTCCTTCCCAATTTACCTGCAAAACCATTCTTGTTGTTGGATCCAGCTCAAATACCGTACCATAAAACCCATGAGTCCAGTCCGTGGTACGGACTATACAATAATCTGTTGGATATTAAGAGCCTCCGAGAATTCATGCTCGAGTTGAAATCTGAAGTCAGATATAAACGATTTGATGAAAGTATCTTTATTGATCTACCATGGAGGTTTTATAACGATACTTATCCTTCGGACGACCATTTACATTGGCCTGGTTCAATTTCGGAGGATGAACCCGAGTATGAACTTCCCAGTAGAATCGGGGCTCTAGATAAGTACGTGCTTGATAAATATTTATCTAAAGGTATAATCTACGACGACATGAGTTTAGAACCAATAACCAATCCGTATCATTTGATAAATAATACTTTGGCATGTATCATGAGCCACTCCAAGGGAATGAATGTAGATATTTGTATCTCCCGCTTTGTGGTGGTATCACCAGAGAGATCTTTGAAGCTATTCATGAAGACCAAGCCATTCTTGTTGTCGTTTGGAGACTATTTACAGTTTGGAAATTACTACCTAGAGGACGTAATTGAGAATTATCGGAAACTGTACCCACCAGTTCTGCACTTGTTGCATTACTACCAATTATTGTTCACACTCGATTATCACCTGTCCTCAATCGTTCTTGAGGGTGTAGTGGAGTACAACGTGTTGAAATTGTTGTATGCTCTTGGGGATGAACCAACTTGGGCAGAGTTGAGAAAGCAGGACTTTAAAGTGGTTAAATACTTCGATTTAAAGCTAAAAGTGTACCACGATATACCAGTAGAAATGGGGCAGTATAAGGCGGGAGACTCATTGGAGGAATTATTTGGATTTAAGTGGGGGGCATTCACATACGAGTGGTTCTATAACTTGGGTCCAGTGGATTGAGAGGTGTCTGAAGTATGACTAGCTGCTTATGGCCGCTCCATGCGTGTTGTCCTACAAACGTCATTTGAAGTTGTTGAAGAATCGGGCGTGGCATTGGGCCAGTTGTGGATTATAAAGATCCTGTAGCTTATATGAAGCGTCTGGTGGATTTTGGGGCGCTTTTTACTGTTCTGAAAAGATTATAGAGTACTCTTGTGGATGAAGTAGTTTTTGCAGTTATTGTAGAAAAGGCACAGAGGGCTGCTTCTCCAGGAAACAACTAGCTTTGTCGTGTTAAACTGTTATTTATTTAGATGTGTGCTCCAATGGACCTCCACATTTTCTCCTATATGCTCCATATGTTCTCCTATATGGCCAATATCATATATGCTACGTACATGCCAGTGAAATACAGTAAAGGTAACCAGCGGTTTTCCTAAGCAAAAGAAACAGACTTGACCTTCTTCTTTGGTTGTTCTTCATTCTCTTCCGCTTGTCTAACCTTAGCGTTCTTTCTTCTATTGGCCCGTGCAACCGATGCTTTATTTTTGATCTCTTCTTTCTTACTATCCAATTTATTCTTCTTGGCTTCTTCTTTCTTCTCAATCTCTTTTCTCTTTAATTCCCTGATCTCTTCCAATCTTCTGGATTTCTCTAATTTACTTTCATTCACCTGATCGTACTTGTCGTTAATAGATTTTACCAAAAGATTAAGGGCCAATGGATCTTTCTCGTCAATGAATTTCTTTCCCTTCTTTCCTGACTTGACTTTGACCCCAGGGATAATCGATTTGTTCAAAGTGGGTATATCCAACTGATTCTCCGAGTACTCCTTACCATTTTTAGCGCCATATAATCGTATTTTAGCTTGTTGTTTCTTGATTTTCTCCTTGGATAACGGTTTTTTGGTGGATTTGGGCGTAAGTTTCGTCTGAAACTCCATCTGGTTCCGGGCTTTCAGATCGGTGAACACCTCGGAGTCTACCGTCCTTGTCTTGTTCTGGGCAGCCGCCCTTTTGTAACTCTGGGTCTGCTTCTTCATGATTAATTTGCGATGAGCTGCGATTTTGAGAAAAACAGTGTGTCACGTGCCAGAATCTCCCAGGTTCTGGCTACGGATTTATCCGCGATAAGATAAAGGATAATCCATGAAAGAAGACTACAATATTTCGTATTTGGCGGACGGAATTAAGTTCAACTGGAACATATTTCCGTCGACACGATTAGAAGCTTCTCAATTGCTGGTGCCCGTAGGGTGTTTGTACCAACCGCTCCACAAACGGCCGGACCATTTCCTGGCAATTTGCGAGGTTGATTCAGGAAAGTATCCAGATAAATGTGATAATTGTGGTAACATTATTAATCCTTATGTGAAGATAGATCGGGTGAATCGCATGTGGGTGTGTCCCTTTTGTGTTCAGAAGAATTTTATGGCGGAAGATGTGGCTCTCCCTGAGACAAATGCCAATGTGGATCAGTGGCCAGTGGAGCTTCGGCCTACTTCCTCCACAATCGAGTATATTCTTCCACCGGAGGTTGGTAGGAGCTCTGAAAACTTCCAGGCGGCGTATGTGTTTGTGATGGACGCTTATCAGCACGTGGATGAGATCCAGGATGGGAAACAGTATGACTTAAACTATGATCGGTTGATTAATGGTATCTGTGAGCTGGTAAAAAAGCTTCCTGATGGTACAAATATTGGCTTAATTAGCTATGATGAGAACGTGTTTGTGCATAGACTTGAAGATAATCTGTGTGTTTCTGTGCTTAGTGGCGACATTATAGGTGGAGACTTGGAAACTACTGAAAGTTCTAAAACTACGACAGATATTTTCAGTCGTACAACATCAGATAAAGTGATGGACAAATTAGGGTTGGTGTGTCCCAGCTTGAGTAGAGACCAGAATGAAAGTCCCTTGGTTATTCAGAAATACTTGACTTCCCTTAGTCTGCTGAATAGAGACAAGATAATTGAGTATATTAGGTCTCTTAAACCTAAACTTACGAATTCATATAAACCACCTAGAGCCACTGGGTTAGCTGCTTATGTTACTTCCATTATGCTATCCACCGCTTCATACAGAGGATTTATAGGGAAAGTGTTGCTTTTCACCTCTGGTCCCTGTACCATATACCCTGGTAATATTTTAGATCCTATGAATGGGACGAAAACTCTCCGGAGTCACAAAGATATTGTTTCCTTGCTGGTGCCAGAATTCCTTCCCTCTCTGAAGTTCTATAGGACCTTAAGCCTCGTGGGAATGGGAATGTCGTGTGAAGATGCCAACCAGGTGGTTTCTTCCACGTCTAAGAAGGAAACAGACTTTGATTTGGATTTAAATCAACCAAAATGGAGTAATTATATATTCACTGGGTCTTTGGATCAAGTTGGAGTCTATGAGATGAAGGCTTTGGCACTGCATACCCTGGGAGATATTTATCTATATGATTCTTTCAATGCACAATTTGAAAAAGAGTTGGACAACGTGATAAGGAAAGATATTGTGGGAATTAATGCAGTGCTTACGGTCAACACATCACAGGGTTTGAAAGTGTCCAGGATGGTGGGACACGGGCATAATTTACCATCGTCTTACCGGTCTGAAAAGGACTATGACTTACACCATCAGAAGATATCAGATCAATTGACCTCTTATGACTCCAGTTCAAACAAGACTAATTTCACTAATCGGTGGGCTTTCTCCCAAATCACTCCTGAAGATACTGTTGTGTTGCTATTTGAGCCAGAAACAGTCAATTCGTCTAGTCTCTTAACAACAGATGGGACTAAAGAAGTTCTTGTTCAGTTTCAGCTCAAATACTGGGACTATAGGGCCAAAGTGTGGAAGCTTCGAGTTACCAACATTGAAAGGAAGACGACTCTATTCTTCTTGAATGCCAATAAAGTCAAAATGAGTAACGGCACATACAAGTTAATCAATACTAAGAGTAACATTATAAAAGAAAAGGAGTTGTTAGCAAGTTTTGATGATGAGTCCTTTATGATAATTTTGGCCAGGCTTTTGTTGTACAAGATTGATACCATTTTGGGGTTCGAGAAGTTTGACAGTAAATCAAAGGAAATCGATAGAGTATTGGTGAAATTATTATACAACTTTGGTGGGATTTCAATTGACAGTTCCAGCTCCAGTTCCAACAATCCATATGCTGATTTACTTGAAGATGTACAGAGTAAGTATCAGATTAACAATAGTTTCAAGAATATTCCTTCTTTGGCTTATAACTTAAGGAGAAATCCCCAGCTAATACGAATATTCAACGCTCTGCCAGACGAAACTGCATTTTATCACCACTGGTTTATGAAACTACCACCCGATCCATGTAAGACAATTATTCAACCACTGTTGTATCGCATTGGTTCTAAAGTGGAAGAGATATCCTTGGATTGTCAGAATGTTTTCAATTCTTCGGATTCATTTATTGTAATGGATAATATATTCAATATGATAATCTATAAAACAGATGGTTCTTTACTGCTTCATCATTCAAACAACAATGACCTAGTATCCCGCCATGATCCCTCAATACAACAGGCCCTAGAATTCATCGACAGCCTTGGGCCAAAGCCATTTGAGCAAAAATACGTAGTCACTCAAAAGGATCATTCCCAAGCCAGATTCCTCATGGCCCGCTTGAATCCGGTACATGATCCAGTTGAGTCCACGGCCGAAGAGCTTGGTGGCATGACAATTAACAAGGGTTTTTTTGGCAAGATTCTTGGGTCTTTCAAATCCAATACTTCTAAATCATACACGAGCTTACTTACGGACGATGTAAGCCTCAATAGCTATTATAAGGGACTAGTCGAGCTGGTAAAACAGTATAAACCAAGCTCTGACTATTAATTATTCAATGAATCTATAAATTTGCCAACTATCTTAATCAACTCTTCACAGGCCCCGGGATCTTCTACCACATGAGAAGCATTGGCCAATACAGTACTTTCAGGACTCCATAACGAAGGGTCGACAGCAGCTCTCCATTTATCCAATAAACCTTCTCTATCTACAGTATCGGGCACAAATTCATCCTTTGCTCCGTAAATACTTAAAAGAGGTTTGGTCACTTTACCAAAAGAAGCCTTCAACTCTTCACTTGTGATATAAGTAGAAAAATAATCATCATCACCGTATTTAAGGAATAAAGAATAGAACCTATAAGCGGTGATTGGAGTATCTAATGCAACTTTGGAGAATTTCAATGGTAACATTTGGTTTTCTAAACCCTTACTTATATAGTCATTATGGCACTCTTCAACCAAAGAATCCATATACTTTTCACCATACATAAAACACATACCTTCTCTATCAGATACCGGCGCTTGGAGAATACCAGCATCAACCACTTGAGAGTCAGTAAACGACAGATCATACGAGTATTCACTTAAATATCTCAATGTATCTTGACACCCTGTCGAATGGCCCATAAGTACAATTTTCTGTCTAGAACCACCCTTTTCAGACCGCAAATAAGACACAATTTTACCCATTTCTTGATTATCTTTCTTCAACGAACTCTGTCCCCATCCACAGTAAGCAGACGATAAGATTCCCTGGACCAATACCCAATCTCCGTCTAAAGATTTAATCTTCTCAGCCAACTTGGGTAAATAATGAACCGTCAAGAGTCCATCAGTCAATCCACCAATGAATAATACAACATTTTTGGCCAAGTGACCTGTATCTTTTCCATTGAACTCAAACGCAACCTTTTTATAAGCGTATTCGTGAACTGTTCCTACAACCATAGATAAGCAAATGCGAAATCTATTTACTTCCAAACCACACGTAAAAACCTCCCAAAACTTTCAACCTGTGGGAAACTCAATAATCATCGTATATCCCTTCCAACGCCCATAAATCCCATCCCCCTTCCGGTGCCCACCGCCAGCCCAACTCTAACCCCTTCCGGGTCGTGTCTCACCCTCCAGATAAGTTTGAGATTGAAATTTAGTTTATCACATTCAACATGTCAGTGGTTCCTTCAACAAATGATTCATTCCTTCAGTGGGATCCAGCACAAGTTTCCAGTTATATAAACGCCATAATTCCCGGAGAAGACAACGTAGGGAATTTTTTTCTAGATAATAACATCGAAGGATCATTGTTACCATACATTACTACGGAACACCTTAAAGAGCTTGGGATAGGTAATTTATCCAGTAGATTAACTATTAAGAAAGTGATAAGTAATCTTATAAATGAACATTATGAAAAGAATCCTCCCAAGTCATATAATGATCCGGAATACAAGCTTAATAATATTAATATTAATAATAATCTTGTGAATTATGAGAGTTTAATCTTACTGAGTGTGTTAATGAAAGATATGATGAAGAAATTGGCGGTTACAATTCAACAGAGAAATTCGACTCTCTCGTCTCCTATTACAGAGCAACAGAGTTCAGATATTAAACGCTTAAATGATAACTTTACCCGATTAAAAAGTGATTTGATCCCCGTAATACGGTTATTAAAAGATTCCAAGCCTTTACCAACTCCAACCCTTGATCCAGGTCATGGAAGTTCATTATCCAACTTGGATTCTCCAACTTATTCCATTTCAAGCACACACTCCACCAATTCCAACACGTTGATCGAAACATTACAGGATTCAGGCTTGATCAATAATTATCAATCAACCTCCAATAGAAATTCTAATCCAATTCCAAGTCCAACCCAGTCAAATAGATTCTCATCTGGGTCACTTTTATCATTGGGGACCGGTAAAATAGCCCAATCAAGTACAAATGTGTCTTCAAGCTCAGAACAACCCAAACCAACCTTGGTAAGACCAAGATTAGTTGAAAGTAAATCAACTAGTTCTGCATCCACTTATTCTTCAAGTTCCACTTTGAATCCTTCCAAAACCTATCGAAAACACTCGTCACTGATTAGTTCAGCTAATCCAAATCCCATGACAAGTTCTTCAACTTCTACAAGTACGCTTAATAGTCTAAGTAATCTCGGGAATAATGAACCATTAAAACAATTAAGAGCATCATCTGATGATTCATGTCTTAAAATTCTTCAACAAGCAATGAAAAGACATCATATACCAAGACAAGATTGGTCCAAATATGTCTTGGTAATTTGTTATGGAGATAAAGAAAGAATTCTTAAACTTGCAGAAAAGCCCGTACCCATCTTTAAAGAATTACAAGAATTAGGTAAACATCCAGCAATTATGTTAAGACAATTAGCCGAAACAAAGGAACATAATGATACAAATGAATTATATGAAGATTCAAGAATAGGTGATGATATTCCTGGAGGAACTCTTTAATATACGAATCTATAATTTTGCAGCTATTATTTGAGGGCGCGAACCCTAATGGTTAAAGCGTGACTGTCCTTCTCCATCACCGCTCCTTTTGTGTAATTTTCCATTTTCTCAGTCTCACCAAACCAGAAGAAAAAAAATTTCAAATAGCTAACTACCCGTAGTAACAAATAAAACAAGATGCCTCCAAAATTCGATCCTAATGAAGTTAAATACCTTTACTTAAGAGCAGTTGGTGGTGAAGTTGGTGCTTCATCTGCTTTAGCTCCAAAGATTGGTCCTTTAGGTTTATCCCCAAAGAAAGTTGGTGAAGATATTGCCAAAGCTACCAAAGACTTCAAAGGTATTAAAGTTACCGTTCAATTAAAGATTCAAAACAGACAAGCTACTGCATCAGTTGTTCCATCTGCTTCATCTTTAGTTATCACTGCTTTAAAAGAAGCTCCAAGAGACAGAAAGAAGGAAAAGAATGTCAAACACTCAGGTAATATTCCATTAGAACAAATCTATGAAATTGCCAGACAAATGAAAGAAAAATCCTTTGGTAAAAACTTAGCTTCTGTTACTAAAGAAATCTTAGGTACTGCCCAATCCGTTGGTTGCCGTGTTGAAGGTAAAAACCCTCATGACATTATCGATGCCATCAATGATGGTGAAATTGATGTTCCAGAAAACTAAGTTTTGTAAGAATAGAATCGAATTAAATTATAGGGTAAAAATTTTATAAATATCATAATGAGACCAACTTCTCTTAATCAAATAAGAAATAAATAATTCTTGATTATTTAATCCAGTGTTTTCCCTGTTGTTTGCCGACACTCTGGTGCCTGATCTTATTCATATCTGGTTCCTATTTTGGTGCAAACTAGATTAATTAGCTATTTACTCACCATTATACTCATTTCCATGACTATAATAGGTCCATTTCACCAGCTAACATCTATCCTCTTGTATTATCTACTATTCTCTAGTTCCTGGACGTGCTTGCACCATCTTCTTCATATGCTTTTCCTGTCTACAGCCCGCACGCTTTCTCCAGTTTATTTGAGATAAACAACGTTTATAATCCATTATTTATAGACGCTATCTCATTTACTTGAACGATATATCATTTCTAGCATGTCGGATTCCATTGGTATGTTTTTAATTTCAATCGATTCCTAATTCGGAAAATTTATAGACATTTTATTAACCGTTAGATCGAGTGTTTGTAAAAGCTATTACAACCATAAGAGCATTATCATCCCGTTCTAATCAAGGATCTTTACCCAGACCTCCTGCAGAAAACCGGATCAAGCTTTATGGGCTTTATAAGCAAGCTACCGAAGGAGATGTAGAAGGAATTATGACCAGACCCGTGGGGTTTACCTTAGAAGATGAAGGCGCTAAAAAGAAGTGGGATGCATGGAAACGGGAGGAAGGATTATCTAAGACTGAAGCTAAGAGATATTATATTTCGTATTTGATTGATACCATGAAAGTTTATGCCAGTGGAACCGTTGAGTCGAGAGAATTATTAGGAGAACTTGAATATCTTTGGGATCAAATCAAGGACTTGGAATTTAGTGCTGAAGAAGAACTCGAACACGTTCCAAACATCCCATTTCCAATCCACTCCCCTTCGATATCTCAAGCTGATCAATCTGATAGATATTCAAGTACAACTCCTTTGCCTTTACCAAGTAATTATTCCAATAACCCTAAGAGCAATCTCCATAAAATCTATTCTCATTCAAGGAGATCCACCATGTTATCTATTAATGACTACGTCCAGCAACAGAGAAATCAACCCAAGTATTCCACCAATTCGGTCTACTCAGTCTCCAAAGATCCATTAAGTCAATCTGAAAGATTACCCGATCGTCAACCATTGTCTCATTCAATGCAATCGTTACCAGCAAACCCAAACAACCTTGAAGACTTTAAGAATTGGCAAGGGGAAATCAATCTTATTATCAATAAATTATCTAGAGAATTCATGAATAGGCAAAGATCTCCTCAACTGAGTGAATCCGAAAGTGACTACCCATATGATCCCACCGAAAGATTAAAGAGAAGGATCATTAATATCATCAAATTGGTGGGAAAGAACCTATTCAAAATTCTTAAAAGCTTTTCTGCCAGTGTCCTAGCAATTCTATTCATTACTTGGTTCTTCAAAAAGAATGTTATTGTAGAAAGAACAATCGTCAAGAAACCAAGGCAGAACTCCAACAAAAAGACGGAAGAATTGGTCATAAACATGGTATTGAACACTAACGAAAACAAGTGGTTCATAAGACTCTTGACGTTCGTCAATAGTTTCGTGGGGTTCGTATAAGGAAATCTCCTAGATGGAGCGCCCTTTATCTAATGCACAGACACGTCAATTTGCTGGATTTAACCTCCAGGAGCCTCTATTATCCCCAACCCTTCCAAAAGCCCACCCATCCACCTACACCCAGCCCTCCACCGCCCAAAAACTATACCTTCTCTTGGTGACCTTCGTGTCCTGCATATAACCGTATACTCTTTTCTCACAAAAAAATTTCGTGATGAGATGCAAATACATAATGAATATTCACCGGTGTAGATTTGTGGATTACACACCACATACTATAACCGCTATAGCATTTTCCCATAGATCGAGTTCTAGCGCCATAGCCAGCGGCAATCTCAGGCTTGCGGTGGGAAGAAACAACGGAGACATCGAAATATGGAATCCAAAATTCAACTGGACTCACGAACTAACATTACACGGATCCAAAGGTAGATCTATTGAAGGGTTGTGTTGGTCAATTGAAGATACTCCCCGGTTGTTCTCAATTGGAGGATCCACATACATAACCGAATGGGACTTGGCCACCGGCTTACCCAGGATAAATTACGACTGTAACGTAGGAGTTATTTGGTCGATAGATATTAATAAATCCGGTACTAAATTAGCGGTAGGTAGTGATGATGGGAGTGTTTGTATTATAGATATTTCTGGAGGTCCAGGATCTTTAGAGCATGAGATGATTTGTCAAAGACAAGAGTCCCGAATTTTAAGCATAAAATGGTACGAAGATGAGATGATTATTGGAGGATGTGCAGATGCTAGAGTAAGATGTTGGAGTAGTTCGAAAGATTTAAGAGGTAGAATAGTTGGCACCATGAGAGTGGATAAATCTAAGACCGAAAGTACTTTGGTATGGAGCATCAATGTTTTGAACAAGAGAAAGCAGATTATAAGTGGAGATTCGACTGGGTCAGTAAAAATTTGGGATTTGAATACCTTCACTTTACTTCAAACATTCAATAACCACGAAGCAGATATTTTAAGCATATCCAATGACTTTAATGAAGAGAAGATTTTCAGTGCTGGTGTTGATAGAAAGATACACCAGTTTAATTTGATTAAAAGTGGTAAATCTACCAAGTGGGTTCATTCTTATAATAGATTATTGCATTCCAATGATGTTAGAAGTTTGTCATTATTCGAAAGTAAAGGGTATAACTTCCTTGTCAGTGGAGGAGTTGAAAAGACAATTGTAATTCAATCCATAAATCAATTCCATGATGGAAAATATAGAAAGATATCCATGGACCAACAGATTAAGAACTTGACCGTGAACAAACAAACAAAGACGGTTATTTTATGGCAGGATCAAACAATTAAGATCTGGAAAATTGTTAACCAAGACTACAAATTGATCCTGAAGTTGACTTTAAGTGACGAAGAAAATATTACGGGTGTAAGCATCAACAAATCGGGTGATTTAATCAGTGTATCAACCATGGGAAGTGTCAAAGTATTCAAACTCGAATATGGAAACAAAGTGAAGGTCACAAAATTAAGAGACGAAAGTTTCGACTCCATAATTAGTGGTGCAAAACAGAGCTTATTATACGATACCAACAAATTATTAATTTTGACTCCTAACGAAGAACTATACAAGTTTGTGGTAGATGTAGAGAGTGGAAAGATTGAGTTGGATGATGAGATTGAGTTAGAAAATGATGAATCTTCATACATGGGAAATATCAAGAATATGACCATAAATGAAGAAGAGAACGTTTTGGTACTTTCAAGGTTTAATGGATCCATAGAAGTTGTGGATCTCACGGATTTATCAAGCTACAATTTGATAAAATTATCCAACGTTGCCCACTTGGTACAATTTTCTTCTTCTAACACCATTGTTGTCCTCACTGAAGATAATAAAGTGTACGAATTTGAGCTCAAGTCTAATTCCAAACTTGACACCCTTCTCACGGGCTGGTCAAAGAAGAACAGTGACTTCTTACCAAGACAATTCTTAAGCTTAGAGGAAAAACCTGAAGGAATGTTCATGGATGGTTCAAAAGTATGGATTTATGGTAAGAATTGGATAAGTTTCTTCGATTTATCCTTAAACATTCCTATAAACAAGCATTACAAGAACACTTTAAATTCTAAAAAGAGAACCAGAGATGGTTTAAGTATAGATGAAGAAGAAGAGGACGAAGAAGACGAAGAAAATGATTTCAACAGTATGGAAGTGTCTTTAAAGCAAAGTCAAATAAGTAAACTAAAAGAAGACAGACAAACTGATGACAAGGAAAAACCCTTCTGGTTATCTACCAAGTATAGACCCATCTTGTTGGCTGATAAATTAGAAGAAAACGAGATGATAATAGTAGAGAGGACATTGGTGAGTTCCAATCCATCATTTAATTTATCTAAAATTAGAGTTTAATACAAGAACAAGAATAAAAGAATTCCACAAGTAGCCGGCTCCATTCTTCTGAAGCTCTATTCGATTTTGGGAACTACTCTGGCTCCTTGGAAGAAACATCTTGCAGCGGAGCCACATCCCATTAAACATTTTTGCGCTTTATCGCCTGATTTATCTTCGTCCTTGAGACCCCATCCCTTTCTATCACCAAACTCCTTCTTATACTTCTCATCATAAACATGTCTATAAGTGTGATGGGGTTCAAAGCTTTGAATGTATAACCCATCTTCAGGATCTCTCATATACTCATAAAACATAATCAAATGTCTACGAATTTCCTCTTCTATTCTTTGGGGTAAATCTCCTGGAGCTTCATCTCCAACGAAAAGCATATAGTCTGCCAATCCTTCAATTAACAATTGAACGAAATACGAAGCATCTCTCCAGTATCTTTTGTCCATTCCGTAATCTCTATCGTAAAAAAATACATTTCTGTTGATTCCAGCCTCTGCCAAATCATCGGCAATCTTCTTCCAATGATCATCTTTAGTATAGTGATATAAGTGTGCTGCTGCAGATAATGTGGTACCCAAATTATACGTCCATTTAGTATCGTTTGGTCCATCTGCAGTATCTTGAATACCATCTTTAATTAATTTATCACCTGGATCTTGAAGGGTCTTGATTTGCCAGTCAATACACTTGGCAGCAAAGTCAATATAAATCTTTGACTCCTGAGGGATGAATTTAGCTATTTGTAAACAACATTTTGCAACTTCAGCAGTTGTACAAGCATTTAAATAAGCATTGGTTATATGCCATTTCATACCTCCTTTATTCTTTGCGTTTGGATTATCATTCCATCCTCCCATCAAGAATCTCACCAATTCCCTTCCCTGATCCAAATACTTAATATTACCTGTAACTTCATAAGCAGTCAACATAGCGCTACATACTTGAGCATCATCATCATAGTAAATATCCTTATCATTCCCATTATTTTCGGCAGCAGAATAACCTTTAAGATGTGGATTTTTATATTTTTGAAATATCATAATAGCTGGGTCAATCAATGGCACCAATTCCTTATAAATTCGGGCTCCATCTACAACCGCTTGGGCTGCAACTGAAACGGCCCATATGACAAATTTATCATCATTATAACATCCAGAACACTTTTTGGGAGCAATAAAAGTCTTCTGACTCTTATTATAATACTTTATCCACATATTACGTATAACATTGTACCCTTCAAGGTTTGGATTATGAAGAGTCATCAAGATAGAGCGAATTTCACGATTGCTAAATTGACCACATGTGGTGGGACGTGCGGGAGACCAATTTTTTGACGGATTTACAATGCGTTTGCATTGCATTGCATTAATTCTATATACGTAAATAGGACCTAATCTTCGTTCAATGGTTTCTTACATACAAACAACATCATTGGTGTAAATAATTTTTGTTTACCACCAGCAACTAAATTAACAGCAGCATCTTCTAAAGCACCGGTAACTTGTTTAGAACCTTTTGGAGCCAAACCAATTTTTTCCATTAATCCAACAGTTTCAGTAGTGATTAATCTACCAATTCTTGAAGTTCTGAAGATAGTGAAATAGTCACTTAAAGTTTGGACATATTTGAATTCACCAGCCAATGGATAGTACCATGGAATATCATCTTCTTCATCAGCCAAATCTTTTTGGTATTCGATTTCAAATCCAACAGATTTTAATGCATCAACTGCAACTTGTCTGCCAAACATTTTTGGAATTCCGTCACCGACTTCGATCCCATAAGCAATTTTACGATGTTCTTCGTTAGTATCATCATAGTTATCAGTCATAACCCATTCGTAAACTCCAAAAGTTCCACCTGGTTTTAAAACCTTGTAAATTTCTCCGTAAACTCCTTCTAATTTTGGAGCATGAACAGTGGCTTCAATGGCATAAACTGCATCAAAAGTTTCTGGTTCAAATTCCATTTGCATGAAATCACCTTTAACAAATGATAATTTATTGGCTAAACCATATTTTTCAGCGTAATGATTAGCTCTTTCAATTTGATAATCATTATTGTTTAATCCAACAATTGAACAACCAGTGAATCTACAAATTTCTCTGGCAGGACCTCCAACACCACATCCAACATCTAACACTTTCATGTTTTCGTGAATATTCATTTTATGAGCCAAATAGTGTTCGTGTCTAGCAGTTGCTTGTCTAAAAGCTTCACCTTGATAGTATCTGGAAAAGTGGAAAGAAGATCCCCATCCATATTCATAAAAATCAGTTACCAAATTATAATAATGATGAGTTAATCTATTATAATCTTCTAATCTCTTATCTTCATCTTCTTTAGTAACACCTCCATCCCAGTGTTTAAAGTATCCTTCAGTTGCAACATCACTAGCATTTTTAGCTTTGGCAACTAAAGCACTTAAACCAGTTTTCTTATAAGAATCACCGTGTAAAGCCTTAGCAAATTGGGAATCCTTTTCGTGATCTCTATCGTAAAGTTTTTGATCGGACATTATATAGTTGAATATATGATTTTGGTAGTACGAAATTCACGTATTTATGTAAATAGAATTTTTCAACTGGGCACGGTCGTTTACGTCGTTTATTTTTTGTCGCGTTGGATTCTATACGAGCTCGGGTCGTATACTTTATATGCTAGGACGAGGCTATTTATGGTATAGGGGTACGGGGTAAGAGGTATTTGGTGTATCGGATCAGAATTGGGATCTTTGGGAGACCCGGGATGTGTGGTTCAAGGAATTTGTGAGGTTAAGGAATGTGTGGGAGTCAAGAAATGTGTGGGTCCACGAATCCGGTGGTCAAAATCAGTGTGGGTTCAATCAACTGGGTACATTCTACATATCTCATAAAACATGGCACGAAGCCGTGGTGGAGCCCGTGGTACTCTTAAACGAGAGGTACGAGATTGACGGTGGCATCCGGCACTAAAATGGGTCGCGTTCCTATTCGGGAAGGTATATCTCCGATCAGATATCGTATTCGACTTTATCTTCGGCATCTAAGAACTCGTCGATGTTGTCAAGTTCTTGCTGGCGTGGGTCGGGGGCGGAGTCTTGATTATCTGTGTCCACTTGCATTGCGTCATCATGCTGGCTCTCGAGTTCTGGTTCTTCATTCTGGTCTTCTTGTGCCTCTTGCTCTCCCTGGGCCTCTTGCTCTACGTCATTTTGATCTTCCTCCTCTTGGTCGGCTTCGACTTCTTCCACCTCTTCGGCATCCTGGATCATCTTGGCACTTTCGGTCTTCTCCTTCACCGTATCGTGGAATTTCTTGAAGTTTCGGGTAGTAAGCACATCAAATTGGAATTCAGGATCGTCATCTTTTACTTCAAAAACATGTTCAGTGTCTTCAATGGCTTGGCTTAAACTGCTGAGCAACTTATGACCAACAGATTCATCAAGATAAATCTTATTTAAATTATTCATAATATTCTTCTTGATAGCTTTAGGAGTCTCTTGTTCAATAGCCTGCAAAAAGCTTGTTATTTGTAAGATGGTCGATTCGGACTTCTTGATGGCTCCTTCAACCCCTTCCTTACGGACCAAGTTGTTAGGATCACACCAATGAATCAATTGTTGTATCACAGATGGTGGGTCTATAGCATTGAGGATGTTTAACGCACCTTCATTATCTTTATAATATTCTTCATAAATTGACTGACGTTGACCAAACTTATAGATAACATTTCCACTTATTTTGGCAATAGCCACCTGATGCTTAGCATGGCTAAATGCATACACGGGAATACAGAACGACAAAGTTTGTCTCAATTTGTTATTGAAGTAGTTTTTAGCATCAAAATACCCGAGGATCAATACCTCAAATAAATCCTCAAATTCAGCTTCTCTCTCTTCTTCCGTATCAAAGAGATTTGCTCCAAAGTTTTCAAGAATATCTGCAAGGAATAATTTGCATAAACCTTCGGCTGTTATAGCTTGTAAGTTAGGCATCTTGTAGTTTTTCAAGGACTTGATGAATAACTTGTTTAATGACAAAGAATCTACGTATCTTGTAGCTCCAAAATCATATTCATCACTGCCAGTTGGCTCATTAACTCCCAGATCTAATACGCTGGTTCCATAAGTGGAAAGTACATCTATAATGATTTTTGTAGCTATGATCCTAAATTCCTCATCAAACTTACTCAAACTGACAACTCTTCCAAAAAAATATAATTTCTCTGTAGCCAAATCTTTATCAAGTAACAAAAATAAACCAAGACATTTTATACCAAGTTTATTTGTAGTAGAGCCATCTTCCAAAAGAACAGCAGGGTATACCAAACTCTGAAGAATAGAACCCAAAGAATAGTTATTTGTCAACAGATCATTAATCAATTCCAAAAGATGTTGTGTTAAACTCAAACACTGGTTCAAAATCTCTCTTGGGGGTACCTTTGGCTGTAATTTTCTTCTTTTGGATCCAGATTTCGAATAAGACTTGCTGAAGTTTTGATTATCAAATACATTTTCTATCTTGTTAAGGTTATTGGTGTAGTCTGGATTATCATTTTGACTACTCTCTGGTTCATTCTCTCCTTCTGAGTCCGAGTCTGAGTCTGAGTCCGAATTCTCCAAAAATGCAGAATGGGCAGAATGGAATGTTTCATCATTCTCATCCAATACCGAATCTCTGATATCAGTGATTATTTCAGTGGTCATACCAATGAAATCTCTTTCATTGATACTCAAAACTCTCAAGACTTTAAGTGTTATTTCCGTTAATCTGTCAGATAACTTTTCGTTTGTGAGACTAGTTCTGATAATTTGTAACATGGATCTTCTTCCTGCTTCATCTGCATAATCATAATCTTTACTTATCTTCAACAAGTTCTCTATAATAAATTCCAATTCGTTGTATTCTTCTTGGAATTCAGAATACTCGTCATTAAGCTTTTGGCTATTCTCTATAAGTGCTTTCTTTTCTATTTTGATCTCTTCATACTTTTGCTTCAAATCCTGGATCTTCATTTTCACCTTTTCGATTATTTCCTTTTGTTTAGCACCCTTTTTATTCTCCGCTATTGTTGAATTCAATTTTTGAGATAAGTAGTCTATTTCAGCAGTAACAGAATATAAATCAGAATCTTTAATCTCGAGAGTTCTTCTAAAATCATTGTAATTATCAATCAATTCCTTGTTTGTGGTCAATCTTCCCTTTCTTAACCTCAAATATTTATATAAGATGTCACTGAGTTCAATCAAATCGACATACTTTTCATCAATCAAATTATAATACTTATTCGTTGTCAAAAATTCGAACAAATTTGCTAACAAAAATGACTTTTCCACGGAAAATTCTTTCCAGTAGTCCTTGTCGAACTGTAAAGACTTGATTAGATCTAGGTTTTGTTCGAATAAATTCTTTAAAAGCTTATTAACGTTGTCATTTCTGTCAAACAAATAAAGATTGTCAAGCATTTGGAGGAAATCTCTGTTAACAGATTCAAACCAATGATTGTTAAAGAGTTTTATGGCAGCTGTTCTGACTGAAACCTCTCTGTCGTTTAAACCCCATTCTATCAAGAGATTCCTCGATTCGAGGTCAATCTCTCTGAAATCTCCAAATTCTTTCAATATTCTCGAATATACAATCCTTCTGTTGATTGTATTAACATCACGTGCACGTTCTATCAAATGAGGTAGCGTTGCACGGTTTTTCACCAAATTCAACAAAGCAGCCCTTCTTACTTCTGGGCTATCATCATTTTGAAGTACCTCTACCAAGAGTTTACTGAAATAGTTCAATTTTTCTTCACCGTCAGCATTGAAATCTTCATCTTCAATATGTTGGAATCTGGATAAAGCTACCACTGCTTGTAATCTGACTGTAGGTTCTTTGTCATTTAACCTCTTTCTTAAAGAATGTACTAAGGATGTAAATACTGTAGCATCTATGTCACCTATGAAATTAACAAGGTATGCTACTAACTGGATGATTCTGTATCTTACATTTCTATCTTTTGCTTCGAAACCCCTAAGTAAATGATTAAGCACATAGTTGGCTATTCTAGATGTAACTGTATCTGATTCTTCATCCTCTTCCATACTTTCATCATTCAGCTGAAGTTTAAACAAATTGGCTATGAAAACAGAACAGAATTTAATGATTCGATCCCCACTTTCCTCTCCTTTCTTCAATGGAAGAATCTTATTAATCAACTTGGTGAATCTGTACGAAAACGCTTCTTCATATCCCAAATCAACTGCTTTTTGATGGATATTCGTGAGGGTAACCACGAGTTTCCTGTGACCAGAAAGACTTGTTTGTGCTTCCTGAAACACCTGGCTCATGGCCATGTTGATTTCTTCTATTTCACTCATACAAAAGATAAAAAAATACTTTATCAAAGTTGAATTATTAGTGTAAACAAACGCGGGATATGATCCAAAAAAATGAGCGGTACGGGAATCGAACCCATGTCTCCTGCTTGGAAGGCAGAAATGTTAACCACTACACCAACCGCCCTGGTAAATCTGGTGAAAATATGTTTCCATCGGCCATTAAGACGATGGTCTCAACTCCAAGCCTCTCTACAGGTGTTTCTAGAAGTAATGAAGCATATTTATTGATTGGGGTAGACTCAAATTGTGGAGTCAGAGTTTTTTGGACAATTTTGGAGCAATTTTGAGCAATTTATGATGCTTAGATTATTTGCCATACAATTTGGTATATATGCAGCCAGAAACTTGTTTTAATGGCTATAATACAGAAATTTTAGACTTGGGAGAAACTCTGCTCGATTAATGAATATTTATGGCCAATTTCAGGGGATTTTATAGATCAATTGGATAATTTTATTCAAAAACTCAAAATTGATAAAAGTTGCAAAATCTACATAACATAGGTAATAACATTGACAACTAAAGACTCTGGAGATTATCCAATCTTGCATCATCTGTACATTAATCATAAAGTCTACTTAATTTGGAGTCTTGAGATCATCTCTATCAGCTATAAACTTACCCACATTCTTCTTGTATATAGAACTATACTGGTTTAAATTCTTGAACACGTCGTTGGTGTCTATCAAGAAATCCAAATTTTCAATCTTTTCATTTGGATCCTGTAAGCTCATGACTGATCTGTACACTTTCATCAAGTCAGTCTCGAAGTCTTTACTTAGAATACCACCAAAGTTCATTTTTAGATAGTTAAATATTTTCATGGTAGATAACATATTGTTCTTTACAGTTTTATAGTCTATTAGTTGATTTATCACTTTGAGTTGGGTAAATTCTGGTATGTTCAATTCGTTATCCAATGAAATTATGGAATTCTGTAAGCTTTTAAGATAATAGTTTAACCGGGTGGAATTGTTTAAATTTTGATCGGTGACAATCTTATGTAACTGGGATAACTTCTCGTTAACTTCATCATTAAGCTGATGTACTAAGAAATTTAGGTGAATAATCAAATTATTCGATACATTAATCAACTTATTCAAGCTTGGTTTAGAATAATTATAATCACTGAATAAAGCATCTATGTAATTAGATGGATTGAATTCCTCATCGAAAAACATCGACGTTGTGTCGTTAAACGTGGAGGAGTCCTTGCCATCATTTTGACGGCTTTCTTCCTCAACTTTGGTACTATTATTGTCACCTTTTGAAACCATGAAACGTAATGAGAAATTTCCGCGTTATGATAGATATTATTACAGTTCAAGATTCATTTGTGGATGTAATAAACGATGTCAATTCGGGGAAAATATCCCTGGAAAAGTTCTGGATTGGTGTAAGAAAACCGGGTGATAGCCAAAAGTTGTATGAAATTGGAGTTTCGAAAGGAAAGTTTGAAGCTGAAGGGATTTCGTTTAAGATAGAGGGCAATGGATTGTATGATCTAGGAGAATATAAGGTACAAATAGGCTCTAACATGCTACAAGAGACGGGCATAACCTGTGTTAACACAATTGGAACTAATATACTCGTAGGGAAGGAGAATGGAGACTTGTTGGTGTGTGATACTGTTAGTGGAGAAGCTCAAACCATTCTGGATTGCCACTATATGGATATTATAGGTATTAAGATCTTTCCATCTAAAGAAGTTGTGATGACAATTGGTTTAGATAAACAATTGAAGCTCTGGTCAGTCAAAGATTGGAGTTGTATAAGGACATTTAGGAGTCCAAATTCCAGTAATGTAGAACTTGTGGGGAGAGGAAGAAACTTCTTAAATGGTGACTCTACCGGGGAATTGAATCTTTGGGAATGTGGATCTGGTAATGTTGTTGCCAAAATGACTAAAGTTAGAAACAAGAATGACCCAATCAAGAGTATAGCGGTGATAAATTCCTCTTTTATTGAGGGCCAGCGAAATCTTGAATTCGAAACCAACGACAAATCAGTGGTTGTAGGATACGAAAGTGGAGATTTGGTGAGATTCAATCTATTTACTAAGGAGTTCGAGCACCTTAGTGTCAAATTTAGGGTTAGTTCTATGGAAGCACATGACAATTTGGTGGTTTTGGGAACAGAGACTGGCCAAGTTGTAATCTACGACTGTAACACAGGAACAGTCAAATTTGAAGACCAATTCAACCAGGAACCAATAAAACTCACTGCAAAAGCCACTAAAGACTTGATCCGAGTGTTTGTGTACAATGGAGAAGAAACTCTCTTTATGATTGATGTGAACAAGACGTCATTTTCGTGCCCGAAGCCCATTTACTTGGTTGGACTTCCTGAATTATTCAAGGTCAGGTCGATGGTATACGATAAAGGACTCATGATAGCCAGTGATACCTGTATTATGAGATACGAGGTGTAAATAGTGTATAGATAAGAGGATTGTATACCGGATCAGATCTCCAGATAAGAGCACAGAAATAAATATCAGCCAGTTATGTTATTAATAAATAAATTATAACTTTGGTCTTGGGTCTAAAGACTTGAAGACAGTTTCAATAGAAGTAGCCTTCATCATGTTACCCTTGATCTTTAATTTACCGTTCATGAATAATTTTTGACCGTTGGCCTTACCATCAGCTAATTTAACAAAATCAGCATCCTTTAAGATCAATTGAACATCATTCTTTGGTGGCTTATCAACCTTAGTAAGGGTACCCTTGTTTTTCAAGTCTAAGAACCAGCTTTGTTCCTTACCAGATTTATTCTTTAAAGTGAAAACAATTGAAGCTTTAACTCCAGAAACAGCTTTTTTAGCAGTTGCTTCATCAGCTAAACCATCAGCTAATTGTTGTAAAAATGGGGAAGCTTCGAATCCTTCAGCGGTAACAGACATAATTAATTTATTATTTGATAAAAACTTGGGGAACTTTTCCTGTCTATTTATACTGTATGTGGAATTTTCATGCTCACCTGGATTGTTCCAGCTCATGTGAATTTGCTCCGCAGTCCGAGGATTTGGGACGCTATCTCCTGTATATTGGCGGGGGATGTTGGGGACAGCAAGATTCGGGGTGTACGGCGGTGGTGGCCGTGGAGGGGACGGGCGTGTGGGTTGAGCTCGGGCGGTTGGTGGTAGCAAGCAGGTGATCACTGGCACTGACAAGCAGGTGATTGGGATCTGGGAACGGGAATGGGGCCTGGGCTGTATACAGGATGCTGGAAGTTGGTTGGGTGGGAACTGAGTGTGAATGAGGGAGTGTGGTTGATGGTTGATGGTGTAGATGGACAGTGGGAGTGGCAGGAGTAGTTGGGCGTGGAAGTGGTGGTGGCTGGGGCTGGGTCTGGGCAGGGCCGGGCCGGGCTGGCGGCGGGCTGCTCGATTTGAGATTCTCAAAAAATCCATCTCATCACCATGTTCAAGTCCAGTACGTCTAAGGCACGTAGCATCAACCTTCTCAACAAGTTGGCGTCCAGTATCGGGTACCAGGAGCCAGAAGAAGTGGCAAAAGCAAAAAAAACCGACACTGAAGTGTTAAGTAAGCAGTTTAATCAGCCTAAGACCAAGAAGGTTGTGAAGAAGCAGAATAAGGCAGCCAAGAAGAAAGCCGATATAGAATCCAAAGAGCTTAAGAGAATAAAGTATGAGTTGATCAAGAGTAAAAAAGCCGATTCCAAGGAGTTGTCGGTGGAACACCAGAAGTATCTTAAGAAATTGGTCCGCAAGAACAAGAATCTTCTAGGCGATGAGATGGATGAGTATGATTCAAGGGCATTACAGCAGGAGATATTGAATTTTAACAAGAAGGAGAAGGTTAAGAAGAAGCAGTTCAAGACCAATCTTAAACCAACTGGTCTTACACCTGGTTTAGCACCTGTTGATTACGAATCCGATGACGAGTAGTGTATATGAATAAACGATAATTATATATAGTCTTTAGTTTCATAGAGTAACTGTCTAATGTCAGTACTTACTTTTCTAATAGATCTTTTGGGATCATCCAAGTTCTTTACTAGCTCAGTTAAAATTTCTGGTTTATATAAAACAACTGTCGTTCTATCATTTACCTGTAATAATTTTAATAATGCACTAACAGCAAGGAATCGAATTTTTTCATTATTGACTACTTTTCCATTCGAAACTATCCTTGTGTTGGATACTTGAAGAAGTCTAGGTATTAAGTAAGAAAGTTCATTGGCTAATGGATTACTTTCGATAATGGTGATCAATGTTTCTAAGCTTGTGTCCAATAAATTATTCAACTTTATTGACTTCAAAGTCAAGGGAATAATATCATTTATCCTGAGCTTGAGTATTTTAGGGTCAATATTCTTGGATAAAATCGCCAATAAATTTAAATATAAGCCGTCATCTTCATGTTCTAGAATCCTTGTCAACATAAGGTTGAATAATTGCTGCTTATATAAACTCTTGACGTTTAAGTTTTGAACTTTGGAGATGATTTTTGATCCTTTGGGGATTTCCTTGTTTGAGCTATACAATTTGAGGTCTTTAAGAATTATTGTAAATGATTTCAATACTAGCGACGGATTGTCTGTAATGGAGTCAAGGAGTAAATTTATGTACTTGAGTGACACTTTATCGAGCTTCAATACTAAACCTTTGATTAACCAAATAAATAGTTCGAATTTTTTCAAATCTTTGAAGTCATATAAATCTTCAAGTAGTTGATCAATTCGTTCATTGTTCTGGTAGAACTTATTGACAATAAGCGAAATGTGCTGAAGATAATTAATTTTCAAGCTTTCATCGTCTATTCTTGCAGTTGTTTTAATCAATTGGAGGAGATCCTCATGCTCTAAGCCTAAAGTGGCAGACTTGTCGATACCAGCCAAAACTTTGTTAAGAACTATAATCATGTACGTTGGTTCTGTCAACACCTTAAATCCCTTGATATTCAAACTATTATTGGGTTCACCATCGTAGAATGATTTCTTGAAAGTAGTAAGAATATCTTGATGCTTTGTGGAATCATTGTATTTGACAATTAAGCCCACTAATTCACCAAGAAGCTCAATATTGTTGAGGTAGTCAACTGAAGTTGCTGGAGAAACTACTTGTGAAGAAAGTTCCTGTGCAATTTTCATGAACGTTGGAATAAAACTTTTATACCAAGAGTTCATTAAGAATTGTTTCTCATGCTGGATTCTTAAAATTAGCTTGATAACCAATTCGATTACTAGAAAATCAAATCCTAAATACTTTTTATCAGAACTCAACTTATTACTTAATCTGATAGTAATGACTTCTAAAAATTGATAGTTTATAACGATTTTTTCAAAAATAGTTACATACTGGTCCAAAACTTTTGGGCTATCCAAATTTTCATCTATTTTTTGTAGCAAATTGGGAAGGAAAATGTCTATAATAAGTTTATTAATATGGTCTTGATTTTGCTTGATCAAAGTCGTGAAACCCTTGATGATCTCGTCTAGAACCATATCATTAAACTTGACCTCTTCAATGATCTCAAAAAACATTCCATTAAGAATGGAGATGATGATGTATTTCTCTTCCTGATTAAGGAAAGATTTGAGTTCAATCAACTTGATATATTGCTGGACAATTTTGCATTTTAATGTCTTCTCGAGATTAGAGGATGCTTGAAGGAGCTGACCCAAGAATATAATGAGGTTGTCTTTTACTATGGTCAATGAATTTTCACTAAAGAAAACATCAGTTTCAGATAATTTCTGGGATAAGATCTGATAAGATGTTAAGATGAAGCCCAAATTGTCAATTAAATCTCTTTGCTTACCAATAGTCATAGTGAGATCTTCCTCCATTTGATCTGAATCTTCTTCACCAAAGGCATTGGAAGTTACTATCACAAACTTGCCAAAATTTTCGTACTTGAACATGAATCTATGGATGTAATTGAAACATTGTTCGGAATTGGAAGCAATACTACTAAGAAGTATAGTAGCTTGTTTGAAATATTTATTATCAATTGAAAGATATTCAGTTAAGTCCTTAGTTATGGTGTCCAAGTAGATATCTTCCACAGCAAGTTTGGTTGTAAGCTCATCAAATATCTTCAAAACAAGATAACAACATTTAGCTTCACTTTCATCATCTAAATCAAGAATATTGGCGGGAATGAATGAAGTCTGCCCAGTTTCAAAAAAGGTCAAGTGTTCGAGATGAAGAATTTCGAACTTCAAGCCATCCCATAGTTTACCCCAAAACTGTAACAACGTTTCGTATTTGAATGATTGCACGGCCTTTAAAATAGTTAACAAAACATCATTTCTGATGAGTGGATTTGTACTTGTCAATTTTTCAAATAAACTGGGGAATAAATCTTTAGCATACAAGTCCTGAGATGTTAAACTGTTTCTTAATTCGAGTTTTAATTCATCCGGTGAGATTTTATATGGATCATTGGGTGGAGGTTTAAAGGAGATGGGATAGTAGCAGAAACAATTGTCAAACAACTCGTCAATAAAGTGTTTGTCAAGTTCATCGCTATAATCAAAATCAATGCTGGAATTCAAGATCTGAATAGTTTTGAAAGATATGAGTAAATTTTTAGGATCTTTTTCACCTGTTGAAATATAAATGAATGTCTTAATATACTCATCATGATACTTCTTTTGGGCATTAATTACATCTTTATACTCATTCAAAATACTTAACATCAAGTCAAGAACCTCGAATCTCCCTTTAGCCAAATGATTAGACGTGTCATAGTCAGACTGAATCTTACTTAAGATCTTGGTTAAGTTATCATTTAAATTAGGATTAAATTGATTAAATTGAGTTAAGTGATTAATACCTCTAATAATATTCTTAAAACAGTACTTGTCATCCACTTTAGATACATAAAACTCCACCAACACATTGATATCTTGTTTGGAAAGCGATGACTTACTAAGCTGCCTGAGTACCTCCGTCAAACAGTGAATAGCCCCAAATCTTTCGTCATCATTAGTTGAAGTGATTTTATCTCCCAAGGTTTGTACGAGCTGAAGAAGGGTCAAATCTCCCGATTCAACCTTCAAACTTATGGCTTTAGAAAACTGTGAGTGCTGTGAATCATCATCGTCCCCAGAAAATGCCATAAATTGAGCTATGAGGGTAGATAATTCAGAACTCATACGGGAAATCAGTGCTGAAGTCAGATTCTTCGCATTTTCTGACTAAGATCAAAAGTCGTGCTTCACACGAGAATATTGGCTGCAAACGGGAGGTTAGATATGTTCAATACGCCAGGGTTGGGGGAAAGGAGGAAGCCAAGGGAATAAGAACCGTAATACAACAGATGTGGGAATGAAATGGGGTTTATCGGGAACGGGATTTCCTCCGAATGTGTCACAAACTCCCCAAAAAAGACCCCAAAAACGGCCCAGGCCAAACTGAAGACTCCTTGCTCTAATCAACGTGCCTTCCTACCCCCAAAGCCGAATGTACCAACCAGTCTAACGTCCTAAACAATACTTCACCAAGGCCATCAAAAAGTCGTGCACAGTCCAGTTGTAAAGAGCAGAGACGACTTTTCGCGTTGGGGGAGACACAGACATAGATCTATTACACACACAATTATACCACCAGAACTTTATTAATATCCCAAATTGATTGGTTAAAGACGGAAAATTGACACCAAACACATATAAATACCATAAATCCGTTTTTTAAGCGAAGAAAAAGCTCCTGAATCAACAGATATACTTGTAATCAATTATCAATCTGTGATACGCAAATAGATCAACATGATTGAAATACCAGATTTGGATGATATTCATAGTCTAAATGGTAAGAAAGACACAGAAGATTTCAAATATCAACAGTATGAACCGGAATATCTCGAAGAATCCACCGAAATTGATGATTTTTATCAAGATTACCACGATGAGGGCAATGAATCGGAAGAAACCCCCATTTATAATCAATTTAACCAGATGAATCTTAATAAATCCCATGATTTAAGTATTGATGAGGATGAAGAAGCCAGATTCAAGAATTTCCAGTTCAATAGGTCTGCAGAAGGACAGTTTATACCTCAAAGTGGAACAGAACAGGTGATAACCCAGTCTACTAATGATTTAAGAACAGGTTATATAGAGCCAAGAAATGACTCAAATATGTCCAATACTTCCAATTTTATGAAGAAATCATTTAACAACCAGCTTTCTAGCATTAATAATGACTTCAGTACGGATAACACTTCGGTTAACCAGGATTATAATTCAGAAGATTCATTTGAGATAAACTCCCAAACGATTGAACTAAATACTGCCAAAACGCTACATGTAAAACAGAAGTCGGTAGATAACCAAGAGAAAATCCAATTTAAACTACAAGATCCTCCTATGATTCGAGAAAAGACAAATATGCATGATGGGTTCATTAATCTTGACAGACTTCCTCATGTGGAGGATAATATTGACGAATATGAGGAACAAAATCATGGCTTGGGACTACAACATGAGGGACTTCACGAGTCTGATGAGTTCAACGAGAAAAACGACGTTGTAGAGTATAATTTATCCCAACAATTTGCTTCACCCATTTCAGTGAAAAGAGACCACATAAAACCGTCACCACAACTTCCACCTCCGTTGTCTTCAACATCAAATCAGGCACTTGTGCTAAGCAATGGAGAAGATTTCTTTTCGATGCGTAAGGACCTAGCTACTGACTTGAAGTCACCCGCAGAGTATACTTTGCATATTGTTTTCACCCAATTTGTTCGTCATGCAGAAAGAAAGCTTAACCTTTGCCTTGATTTTTCCGTGCAAGATGAATCACAAGTGATTGAGTTATTAGCTGAAGGAAACGGAGACGAACCTTTTGATAAGATCATTTCTTCATTGGGATATATTGCCAGAAAGAAACCCAAACCAATAATAGATTCTGTAATGTTTTGGCGGAAATCAAAGAGTGAGATTGCATCTGTAGCTGCAGCAGAAGTGGAAAGGATACTTGTAACTGCTAAGACCAACCTTTCCAAAATGAATCAGTTTCTGCCAAGTAAGCCAGGAATCGTTAAGAACAACACTAATGGTACTAAATCGAAGAGAAGTTTGAGTTTGATGAGAAGTAAAAGTCTTTCAAGAATGACTGCAAGAGACCACAGAAGAAATCAGTCGGCATCCTCAGTTAGTGTAACCCAAAGTAATGAAGTTGAAGCGGAGACAGAGTACTCCAAACAAAAGTCTTACTACGATGATCAGTTTAATCGTGCCAGAGAAGCGGCCATACATGCAGAGAGGAAGTCGTTGGCTTCTATCTATATTCTTTGCAGAGTTTTAATAGAAGTTGTCAAACAGACGTCCTTTGATACAATGGGGGACGACTTGGGTGGAAAGTTGGAGGAGATTGTGTACAGTCAGCTCAAGACCACCGACCCTATAAGTACCAGTGAGTCACTTTTGCGGTCAGCAAACTGGAACTTGTTTGCTGAATTACTTGGATACATGTCGGAGAAACGTTTTCTCAGTGTCAGTGATAGGTTTATAGCAGACTTGGAAAAACTACCCGTTGAAGTTGTACATGAAGATGAGCCTAGATTACACTTGTTGATTCACGGTATGAGATATCTCAAGCTTACCAATTATCCCCTCGAAGTATTCGAAGAATCTGCTGAATTTATAGAATCATTGGCCAAATTCTTCCACAAAGCACAGAATGAGTCTATCATTTTAGCCTACTCAGAAGTATTGACCAGTCTTTTACTTCCTTTGGCCAACATTTTAACTGCAGAAACAAATCATCCAACCTGGGCATCTGCTATAGAAAGGATATTTAAGAAGGCATACTTTATCTGGAATAGAGTCAACAAACCTTTCAACTCATCTACCGATAAAACATCATCTTTTTCTCCCAGCAGCTCCAATGCTTCGGGGAATATTTCAAATATATGGGAATGTTCCACTAACTTGCTCGTTGCTGGATTATCGGTTTCTACTAAGGAACTTTTTCAGGATCACTGGTTTGAAATCATTGAAGAGAACATGAATAAGTTGAAGCCAAAAGTGGATATTGAAGACAAAACAACTTTTATCACATGTATTGACAGATTATTATGGGTCTACATCTTCAGGTTAACTGATACACTAAACAATACGATCAAGAAGTTGGACAGTTTGTTTCAGTTGCTTTTCTTTGGTATGGTAGCTCACAAAAAAAACCAGTGGATAACTTCGGACATATATCTTATAAATTCCCTAGTAGAGTTGATAAGAATAGTTGGTTTCAGACACTTGAACTATACGCTTGATAATGTGATCATCAAACTCCTTAAACTCAGTTTCAATGGTAGTAGTTTAGAAAACTTACAAGCAGAGAAAATGATCATGTTGGTCAAAGGATATTTGGCCATTTTAGAGGACTATGAAATGGGAAAGAAACCCGAGTTTCCTACAGATGACAACTTAAATAAGAGAATCAAAGAAAAAGTACAGAAGAAATCAAAAAGTCAAAGAGGCTCAGAGTCTTCTAAAAAATTAGAAGTTGATGATTTCAAATTTGTTGCTAAGAATTCGGACAATGCCTTAACGCACGAAGAAATCTCTAGAAACTTTGCAGTTCTACTCAGGCTACTTGATTCACAATATGGATCTGACATATGGACTAAAGAATCTACTTCCAGCCAATCGACTCCCTTATCCAGTTCTTTCTCAAAAGCACAGTCACCATTTTCTGCTTTCCATTTCGGTATTGACTTTTCTTATCAAGTTACTAAAAACCTCCATTTGGAACTATTCGCTACATTGATTGATACTATTCCTTGGACAATGATACCAACATCTCATGAATCCTCATCACCTTCCGGTGTTTCCTTCAAGTCTATCATTGAGATTCTAACCAGAAACTCAGTCCACCAGAACTTCAGGATTTCTAATGCTGCAATCAATACTTTACGAAAATTGGCTTCCAGGAAGAATCCTTCAAGTTTAATCAATTACTTTGCCAAGTTTGCCTTCCAGTTTTCTGACAAACCCAATCCGAACTACGACTTAGAGTATCTCAACTCTACAGAATTCCACAAGCTCCTCAAACTTTACGTGGAGTTGCTTAATTGCTGGTTAAAGCACTTCAAGCAGATAAGCGAAGCTAAGCAAGTGAATAACTTTGTTCACCCTTTGTCTCAAGATGATGAATTTATGAGTAAAGACGTTTTGAATGACTTGTACCAAATTAATTATAAAACCGATGATCTTGGAATAGACCAACCTAAAGCTAAAGCGAGTGATGATTTGGAATGGAAAACGGTCATTACGGTTATTGAAGAGATCGAAGGAAATGGATTGTTTTTCCTTTGTTCCCAAGATTCAAAAATACGTTTCTATGGTATTTCAATTCTTAAGTTAGTTGAGCAGTTTGACCAGGAGATTTACAATGTAACCGACAACCCCCAATCACCCAGCAAATCAGTTGATTCGAAAACACACTCCAGAACTTCTTCTAAATTCGCAGCTGACATAGGTACAAGGCTTATAAATGTTCTTGAATCAACTGATTTTATAGACCTTATTACCCCGTTAAAGCCTGAGTTGAGTGTTCCAGAAAGAAATAGGATTTCAAAGTTGAAGCATAAAAAATCAATAATTCTCAGACTTGCTGACTCTGATTACGGAATTGATTCAACGTTATGGTTCAGGATATACCCAAAGCTTCTTGATATTTTCTTCGAGAAGTGTCCCTTACCTGTGGCATTCTGTAGATCAATTGTATGTGTGAGACTTGTGCAGATGTATGAACAAATTTATGAATACTCAGAGAGCAGAACATACACTTCTTCAATATTCACCAAGCCATCTAACTCAGTGCCCCCAGAAGTTCTTGTAGATCAGTGGAGACTTTATTTGATCTTTGCTTGTTGTTCATTGACCTCCACAAATGAACAGAAGATTTCATTCCCTAGCCAGCCAACTCACGGCAGGAAAAAATCACTCCAGATGTTTATTCAGCACCAGAAGATTACCAGTGCCAAATCAGTATTCCGAATGGTCATCCCGTTGCTTAAATCTAGTCAATCGATGGTTAAAGACTCTGTTATAGCAGGTTTGAGTTGCATTAATATCAATATTTTTAAGACCTTATTAGAGAACGTTCAAGTACCATTAGGCGAATGGGATCAAGGAAAGAGAAGGGACTTAGTAGAAGATAAATTAAGAATCGAGATAATCCATATTTTGAGTAAAGTAACAACCAGATTTGGTGCCCATACTGCCATATACGATGATGAGTGGATAGTTGCAAACCTAGTTTCCATAATCAAGAGCGTGAAAAACTTCTTGTCGTCTCCTGAAGTACAAGTTGACGTAGAATACCAAAAACTCCGCAGATATTTCTCAGTCTTCCTCGAGAAAGTTTTTATTGGACTTCAGAAGAAGAATAATTTATACAGATGGCTCCCATTTGAAGCAAGAATTGGTTGTTTTAACTATTTAAAGGAGTGGTGTGGATACGGAGACTCTAGTGACACCACTGAAGAGAGATATAAAATCATGTTTGAAAAATGCAATAGAAGCAAGAATTTGGCTTCTGTTACTGCTATCCTTGAAGTCGAAAGAAAACAACTCCAAATGGCTTCTTTAAGTTGTATGGCCACCATTTTATCAAGTGGAATTACACAAAAGCTCGATTTACCTGGAAATACTGCTGTGATGTCTTTCGATGTGGCATCAGTTATGAAATGGATCGGTAGCTTGTTGGCATCAGATGTAGAATCATACCATGACGTTGGAAGGAGAGCATTATCCAATTTGTTCAGGTTAAATCCTGATAACACCGAAATTTATGACGAAGTCTTGAAACAGTGCTACACTTCCCACGATAATGTGAAGACTACCGAGAGCTATTACACAACATTTGTAGAGTTTTTGATGACCCATAAAATATTTTCAGATATCCCCAGCGATTTATTATGCCTTGTCACATTCCTTATCGGTCACGATAACTATCAGGTAAGAATCCACAGTATGAAGCTTCTTATATTTTTAGAACAAAAGTTCTTCAGTCTCAAATCAGTGAATCAATTCGCTGAAGCTATCACCAGTACCAACAAAGTGGTATATAAGAAAGCATTGTTCGAGATTTCGGCTCATTTAGCATCTATTCACCCGGAGCAATCATTTGAAAGAATAAGTTACTTGACAATGTGCTTTAATGTTGTTGACAATAGCACCAGAAGGGATATTCTCTCATGTTTACTTCCATGGGTTCAAATTGTGGATTTGGAATATCTGATGGTACCTGCTTCTGAACAACCGTTGGATTCAGAGACAAAATTGGTTAAACCTGCGAATGATCTTACACCAGCTTCTATTATGGTGTTGAATAACTTGTTTGAGATTACTGTGAAGTTTAGTTCCACTATTTCCAATGAGGTAGAAGCTTTGTGGGTTGCCTTGGGAGGAAAACTTGGAAATTTTGACAAGATTGTGGAATACATAATTAAGAATTCTTTGGAGAGGAAAAATTCAGGTTTTATAGGATACGCCAGACAGATTATTGACTATCTCAGTTATTCCCAACAGGACATCAATGTCATGGTAGATAGATTGATACTGAACCTTCAACCAAAGGCAATGGTTCCACCAAGACCTCATAGTCTTACAGAATCGTTCCATTTATCAAAGGAGTTCCCATACGTTGCTAATCTTTGGGAGTTAATCCCATACAATGAGAAAGATTCTGCGTTTTCTTTGGGTCAGATCTCTCTCATTTTCTTGGTGGACCTTTTCACTTCTCACAATGATAGGATGCTTACTCATTTACCATTATTGCTTCACATAAGTTTTTCGTTGTTGGATCATTACTTACCCATAGTTCAAGAATCTGCTTGCACCTTGCTCCACCATATATTATACTGTGTTGCTTTGAACGATCCTAAAATCGATATGGTCATAAAAAAACTCTCTATTAAAGACCAGGCCAAATTCTTATGGCTTTACGATGACTTAAATAATGACAAAAAGGGAGCCCAAACTCCTAAGAATATGGATTTGCTTGTGAGAAATTGCTTGGAGATTTTAACACCAACCGTCCCTAATTTACAAGAAGAATGGAGCAGAGTCTCATTAAACTGGGCAACTACATGTGCAGTGAGACATATTGCTTGTAGATCATTTCAAATGTTCAGATCTTTGCTCGTATACTTGGATCAACCAATGTTAAAAGACATGCTTCATAGACTTTCTAACACAATTTCTGATGAAACACCTGACATTCAAGGATTTGCAATGCAAATCTTAATGACGCTCAATGCTATAAATGCTGAATTGGATTCAGAGAAGCTTATTGACTTCCCTCAGTTATTCTGGTGTGGTGTTGCTTGTTTGAGCACGATACACGAACAAGAGTTTATAGAAGTGTTGTCTGCTATGACGAAGTTCGTTTCTAAGATCGATTTGGATTCCCCAGAAACAGTTTCATGTTTGATTTCAACGTTCCCACCAAAGTGGGAGGGTAGATTTGAAGGATTACAACAAGTCGTTATGGTTGGGCTTAGATCTGCTACTTCTTATGACCAAACCATTAAGTTTTTGGATAGATTGAATACTCTCCAGGATAGTGAAATAATTGGACTGGGAGATCAAAGACTTTTGTTGAGTATTATTGCTAACTTGCCTCGCTTCTTACATTCTTTGGATCTGAAATCCATTAGTTTAGAAGTAGAGTCTACAGCTATGAAAGTCAGTGAATTGTGTGAGAGAAACCAAAAGCCTTCCTTATCCAAAATATTTATATCTTTGGCAAAGAATAGATTCAGGAGTAAAAAAGACTTCTTAGTTCAGACTATATCTAGTATGAAGCAAGTCTTTTTCCCTCAATACGAAGCTCAAATATTGGTATTGTTACTTGGATTCCTTTCGAATAAAAATAGATGGGTCAAAATGGAAACTTTGAGTGTCTTGAAGTATATTTTCCCACTAGTTGACTTAAGAAGAGAAGAGTTCATTGGAGTAGGGGCCGATTTGATTTCACCACTTTTGAGATTACTTTTAACAGATTATGCAGAACCGGCATTAGAGGTTTTAGATGAGGCAGTAAGTATTTCTGGATCTCAATTGGATAAAGATGTGTTACGTATGAGTTTGGGTAATTCTTCCATGAAGAAGGAGTATGAGAAGACTGCCACTCTTTTCGGTATACCAGATGAAAGCGGATGGGCCATTCCAATGCCTGCTGTTACAGCTTCCAGTACACGTAATAATGTCCATACAGTGTTTTCAACATGCTCTACCACAAGAGTAGATGAATCTGCGGTCAATGACGAAGACATTCAGTTCCACAGGGAAGAGTATTATGCACCTCCAAATGATAATGCTTCTCAATTGGATGACAAAGAGGCCGCTTCTTTGAGTCATATGTGGGCAGCTCTTGACGATTTCGACTCCTTCTTCACTAAGGAGAACGATAACATACCAATCTCAAATCCAATGCTTCAAAGAAGAAAACCCCATCATTTACACAGTGCTTCTACAGATACTAGAATCAGTAATAACATGGACTCAATTGCACCTTTGGATTCTGCTCCGTTTGTGTATGATAAGAAGGCTTCAGTTATCTTAAATAGAAGTCTTGCCAGAACACAATCAAACAGTTCATTCAAATCTTCATTAGCAGATCCAATTGGAAATACTCCGTACCGAACCCCAGCTTCTCCATTGACCAAAAAGTCCTACATTCCATTTAGAAGTAGTAAGATAACCAAACCAAGAGATAGTTTCACTACTCCAATCATGCCTACTTCGCCCACTTTTGAAATGCAAGCATCACCTGCTTTAACTAATAATGGATCAAGCCAATCTATGGAGAGTAACATGTTTGACAGTTTTCTCACAAATAAGAAAAGAATCAAGAAGCAAGTTAAACACTCACCAGGTATACAAAGTGCACCAAACCTCCCTGAAATACCTGCTGGACACAACAATCTGCCTCCATTTTCAACTCCAGGCTCTGCTAATAAGAAAAAGAGAAATTCAAAGCAAAGATAGGCTCACATATAAGAATAAATATAATTTGCAGCCATTCGCAGAACAAATTTCTAAGTAGATGAGACTAAGTTTTCTACCATACCAGAAAACCTACAGGAGAAAGATGTGTTTATTCCTTCCTTCCAACCCTCTCATCATCTAAAGTCTATCGAACTATACTCTTTCTCTGCCGCTAGCTTCCCCATACTATCTCGAGATTCGCGAAGTAAAATTTTTCAACAGATGCCACCAAAGAAAGCAAATAAGCCTAGTGACAAAAATAAGGCCAAAGCCAAGGCCAAAGCGGCCGAAGATAAGTCATTCGGGATGAAGAATAAGAACAAATCCAAGAAAGTGCAAGAACAAATTGCTCAGATGAAGGCAGGAGTTGATGGAGGGCTCGCGAAGAAGAAAGAAGCAGAAGCTAAGAGAAGGGCCGAAGAAAAGAAGGCAGCCGAACTTGCCAAGAAAGAAGCAGCTGCATTATTTGGAATTCAGCAACAGAAGGTTCCATTTGGAGTTGATCCCAAGTCGGTTCTTTGTGAATTCTTCAAGAAAGGAGTTTGTACAAAAGGAGCAAAGTGTAAATTCTCCCATGATGTGAATGTAGGACGTAAAGATGCTAAGAAAGATTTATATACTGATGCTAGAGCAGAAAAGGAAGCAGATACAATGGATAATTGGGATGAAGAGAAATTAAGGAAGGTCATTCTTTCTAAGCATGGTAATCCTAAGACTACAACTGACATTGTGTGTAAGTATTTTATTGAAGCAGTGGAAAATGGGAAATATGGTTGGTTTTGGGTATGTCCTAATGGAGGAAATGAGTGTAAATATAAGCATTCTTTACCACCTGGATTTGTTTTGAAGACGAAAGAACAGAAAAGACTTGAAAGACTTGCAGCCGATTCTGCACCCAAGATTACTTTGGAAGACTTTATCGAGTTGGAAAGAGGTAGATTGGACAAGAGTAAATTCACACCTATCACCATTGAAACCTTTAATGAATGGAAGAAGAAGAAGCAACAAAAGGTGGAGCAACAAAAGAAAGAGAAGAAGAATAAGACGGGTAGAGAAATTATTATGGAATTATTCGCTGATAAATATTATAAAGAGGAAGATGATGGAGATGAATGGGACTTATCCGAGTTCAAGAAGGAACTTGACGGTGAAGAGTTTAAGGACTATGGTAATGCAGACACACAAGAAGTGGAAAATAATGATCCTCAAAGCGAAGGTTCTAATTTGCCCACTACAGAGCAACCTAAAGAGTCAATAACGCTGGACGCCTTGTAACATATTGCATAAATAGAGTGTAGATCTATTATATATTCTTCACCATTGTAACGTTAAATATTTTTGACTATATCCTTATAAATCTTGTAGGTGGTATCATATAAATCTTCATCTTCATCAGTAAAGAATCTTACTGTAGTACGACAATGTTCAAGCCTTTTGATGGCACTAACGACTCTCTGGATCCATTCAGCTCCTTGGGCATCGACTTCGGTAAGGTTTTCAAAGTGGTGGGAGTAGTAAATATTTTGAAGATTATCGAAAAGTTCTTCTTTCGTGGGATTATCCATATCACGGAATGTTGGACGAGATGGAAGTTTTGGTGGTGCAGTAGCAGCGTGTGAAATAGAAGCCCCTGATTCTTGAGGGGATATGGTAGTTGATCTTCTTGGAGGTAAAGGAGGTTTGACCAGATTTCCTTTCAAAACACTTGGTTTTTTAGGTACAAGTGGAGGTAATTTACTTCCTCTGGGAGTAGAATCAGTAAGGTCGATTAAGTCTTCCATGTCATCAATTTCATAGACCGGTTCACTGGAAGGAACGAAGTTTCTTGTTTTGAGTAGTCGGTTTAATTCGTTATAAATTTTGAACTCATCAACATTTGATAGAGAATTGGGAACATATCTTATATATATGGCCAACACTCTCTCGGGGTATGTGATGGCTAAGTCCACATACGATTCAAAGTCTTGTTCTCCAGAGTCTCCCACGCATATAAACTTCTTTTTAGGAAAATCTGATGCTATTTTAGTCAATGCTGTTCTCTTTCTTGAGCCGGAAGGTTCCATCAAACTTGAAATAATGTTCCCGGTATATTGCTTCAAGTGCATGGAGCCCATGGGAAGTCCCACGGCTTTGAAATATTTAAGAATGGTAGGAAATAATTGAACCGGTGAGTTTGAAACATAATGGAATGAAAGTTTATCAGAGTCAAGAATTCTAGAATACCATTTAACAACTGGTGGAATGTTCCATGAATCCACATCTCTAAGAAGAAGATTAGTGAGTAACTCTCTCTTATCCCCTCGTACTCCTGTTAACTTGACAGTGTCATCGATATCACTTATAATGGCCACTCCATCGTTAGCAATGACAGAGATGTCTTCAATTACAAACACCTGTTCGTCGTACTTGGCTACAACTTGTACAACAGAAGGCCTATAGTCCACCTGTATACACTGATTGAACAGACCATTATTATCAGTGATGACATCTACAGAAACCACTTTGGATGTATCCCTGGCGTCTTCACTTCCAATAGTAATGGTCAATTCGGCATTTGCTATAAATCTGGCAATGAAATAACTTAATCTTTCTCGTAAAATGTCTTCTCCTGGAACGGTAGTGCTTGTTCTGCTGATTGTTTGGCCCAGGGGTTTGGACAGAATGGAAATATCTGAGGAAGCTATGGACTCTGAATCGGAATCATTAAGCAAATCAGGCTTTAATTTGTCACTTTCAAGATTCGTTATGGCTTCATTTGAATCGTATCTAATGATCTGTTTCACCAAAGAAAGAATAAGCCTATTTTTCCTTGTCATAAGACCGGGACACGAGATCCATCCGCTCACATCCACATGATAGGAGGATGATTCGTCTGTTTTCCGGGCATAAGAAGGTATTAAAGTAATTGTGGCATCCTGGGGGATCTTTATACGCCCTTGTTCATCATATCTATCACCATTAAATGCCTTATTTGACACTCCAGAAGCAAGTTGAGTAACAGAATCCGATATCTTGGGAATATACACATCCCTAGCCGCTCTAGCAAGTCCAAGGAATCGGGACCGCCTTGAAACAGGTCGCAGGTCTTCATCAGATGAATAATCCATATTTGTTTGACTTGAAGACCGCTTAATCATTCTGCCATGACGTTTGATCAAAGTTAATTGTCGATTTCGTACGTAATTATGGTACTTATTTAAAGGATATTTGGATTTAAGTGCTTTATAATCTTTGTAAACGCTAAAAAGAATATTTATACCGGGTCGAGTGTATTTGAACGGATTCAATCTTCGTCTTAGGAAGTTGGAAGCAGTTTTAATGAATGGGGTAGTCACTTTGAAGGTGCCGCGAGGAGGGCGCGCATGGGGATTTGTACGGCTGGGGCGAGGGCGGCGGTGGGAAGGTACGGGGAGAGGACAGGGAGAGGGCGGCGGTAGGCCACCACGGGCCACCACGAAAAAGGCACTCTTGAATTCAACGGTTTATTCCTCTATAAATTCTATAAATTCTATATCTTTATCCTAGAAAGGAAGCTCTTCTCCCTTATAGTTATAATATCCTCCCGTATTGTCAACAGTAGCGCTGTGTATAAACTCCAACATTCCAGAAGCACTGGTCTCAGTGGAAATCAACTTATCTCTACCAAATTTCTTCTGGAAGTCCTGGGACATGTCTGTTTCTACGTTTCCAGGACTCAAGGCAAGAACCACAGACGTACTAAGCGCTGAGTTGGTGCTCTTCCTGTTTTCAAACGCAATTTGTCGAAGATAATAGTTAACTCCAGCTTTGGAAATTCCATAAGCATTAAGCCCATCTGCATTCATGTTAAATATACTGGCGGCCCCAGAAGAGATTCCAATGAATTTCTTATTGGTACCTTTACCAAATAAGTAGGGGAAAACCGCTCTATAAAGCTTCACGGTACTAACAGTATTGATATTAAAGCATTCCATATAAGAATCAAGATCTTGTTCGCTGGAATGCTCCAAAGAACCACTGGGGAAGTACCCAGCATTGTTGATAACCACGTCAATTCCGTCAGGGGAAGTGTTGTGGATGATTTGGAATGCCTTTTCATAGGTTTCCATGGAAGAAGAGATCTCCAATACTATGGGACTGACATTTTGGCCTAGGGCCCTGAGCACCAGAACTTTATCTTCAGTTCTGACGGTGGCATACACGTGATTGGAAGGATTAGCGGCTAATTGTTTAACTAATTGGAATCCAATTCCTTTATTTGTTCCGGTGACAAGATACTTCATTGGGTAGGGGGCCGTAAGCTTGGCCTTAAATAGTTTTAGGTTCCTTTGGTTCGGAGGCCGGCGATAGCCTGATTGGGACTATCACCGGTGTCTTCGGACTGTAGCGTGGACACTGGTGGGTGTGGGAAAGTGCTTACTAATGGTTAGCCGCAATACATATGGGTTCAGAGGCCCCAAATGGCCTTTGTAAAGAGACTAGAAGAGAAGAAGAAAACCTGGATAGTTGGGGTGGGGCAGCCGGTGCGGAGGCAGGCGCTAGTCCCCGCGCCAGGCAGACCCCTTCCCGCGCTACCTGCCGCCAGGCCTCGCTATCTCACTTGCGTCTCTCCTATTTCTCAATTATGACGACCACAATCTCCATAGGAAACGAACTAAAAGATTCGTACAAATCCACCGATAAATGGATCAATAATGGAATCAATTGGATCACAGACATAGATGAGTTCTACCGAGAAAGAGCCAGCATCGAAAAAGAATATTCCACCAAGTTAAAGGACCTTTGTAAGAGGCACTTTGATAAGAAGGCCAAATTGTCGTCCCATTTATCTGTGGGGGATGAACCTCAAATTACGCCTGGATCGTTGGAAAGTGCTTCTTTGGTACTTTGGAATGATGTTTTATCCCAGACCGAAGCTATAGCTGAAGAAAAGGCGTCGTTGAGTAGAGAGTTAAATTCGAAAATAGGTGACAATTTGAACCTCTTAAAAACCAAGAGCTCGAGGATTTGCAAACAAATCGAGGTGATCCACGAGACATTGATGGAGGAGAGGAAGAAGATGGACGAAGAAGTCACGAAATCGAAGAAGAATTACGATAATTTGTGTAGTCATACAGAAAGCGCTAGACAAAAGACTGAGAAGTCATCTAGTGATAAGTATCAGAGGAAATTGGAGGAAAAGGAGGTTGAGATGAATGTTGGGAAGAATGAATACTTGATAAAGATTAACATTGCTAATAGGTTAAAGGATAAGTATTTTTATCAGGATTTACCCGAAGTTTTGGACTATTTTCAAGATCTCAACGAATCTCGGGTTCAGCTATTGAATAAAATATTGAAGAACGCCAATATCATTGAACGAAACTCCAATGATAGAATGAAAGAGAAGCTCACCAACATTGATGGAACAATTGACCAAAATGATCCAAAATTGGACGTGGCTATGTTCATCAAGCATAATCTTATAGACTGGAAAGAGCCTCAAGATTACTACTTTATACCTTCATCTATTTGGCATGATGATGAGAGTCTTATTACCAAAGAACCAGAATTGACTGAATTGAAGAAAATCCTCAATAAGAAATCAATTGAATATTCCAATTACGAAGAATCTTGTTTGTCAATCAAGGAAAGATTAGAAGAGTCCATCAATGAGAGGTCCAAAGAAGCAGGAAATTTGACTCTCAAATTTGATACTAAGCTTAGTGACTGTTTAGTTTTGTTGAGTAAGTTCATGAAAGAAGACACTCAAAGAGTCAAAAGTGAAGTTGCAATTGAATTGATCCAAAATTTCGCCGGTGACAAAGACTTATCTTATGAAGAGCAGGTTAAGGTAAAGAAATCCAAATTCGGATTATTCAAGAATAGAAAAGGTAAAGAAGAATCTACCGATAACCAATCCATTCACACTGTAAAATCCAATACCAGCCACAAAACTATCGGATCAAATGGATTGTTTAACCTCAGAAGAAATAGAGGTAAGTCTGTAAGCTCCAATAACTCTTCTGGAGGAATTATTGGAAAGGCTACTTTCAGATACGATGCAGCAGGTTCAGATGAGTGCTCCATTGAAGTAGGAGATCAGTTCACGGTTGTGGATGAAGATGATGGTTCTGGATGGACAATGATTAATAATAATGGCCAAGAAGGATTAGTACCTACAAGTTATATAACTATTGAAAGAAGTGCTACCGAAGTGAAGAAAAAGGGGCCCAGCGTGGCTCCTAAACGAGGAGCTAGAAGAGTACAATATGTTGAAGCATTATATGATTATCAAGCCGACGGAGAAGACGAAATCGACATACAGGCAGGTGACAAGATTGTATTGATTCAAGAAGATACGGACGGTAGTGGATGGACCGAAGGGGAGATTAATGGTAACCGGGGACTATTCCCAAGTAGTTATGTCAAAAAGGTTTAAATATAAGACAGCATACAGAATCTACAAATTCTCTTTTCACTATTTATTATGAAATGATTTAATCTTAAATTACATAAAGAATATTAAATTCAATATTTTAATTGATATTTATATGGGAGGTCGATGATTTAATAACTTAATATTCAGATGGGATTTCGAAAACAATTTGTTTACCGGTTAATTTACCGTATAATTGTTGGAAAGAATCCAATTTGTAATCAACAGCAGTTAAATCTCTGGAGTCTAATAAGACTTTGTGGATTTTGTTACCTCCAACTAAGTATCTAACTCTTTTACCGACGATTTCAGTTGGGAAGACTAAGTCTTCTAAGATTTTGTCATGAACAGCAGTTAAAGTTCTTGATCTTGGTCTCTTTTGTTGTTTTCTAGAAACTCTAGCAGGTTTTGGTAAGATTCTTCTTTCAGCTAAGAAAACAACGTGTCTGTCTGGGAATTTCTTTTCTAATTCTCTGGTTAATCTGGTTTGAACTTTTCTGTAGGCTGATAAAGATGGAGGTGGAACGAAAACAGCTAAAGCTTTTTTACCACCACTGACATCAATTTCTTTAATGGTCTTGAATTGTAATGGTCTTAAGTCAGCTTTTAAGTCTGGTTGAGCTTCTAAGTCAACAAAAGCTTGAGCAACTTGTAATTCTAATTCACTTGGTTTTTCAGATAAAATCTTATTAGCAGCAGACATATTTGACTGTTAATTATTACTGTTGGATTTGGATTTTTTAAAATTTTCTGTTTTTTGAGAACTGAAAAATCTTTGCAACTGGGGTGTGCATATAGTCCAGATATGGGTGCGGGAGGTAGTAGATGAGATCACGTGTGAGTGTGACTGTTTTTGGTGGATGTGTACTTGCGGGACGCACTGGGCCTGTGGTGGTGCGACGCGGCGGCATTGCGGCGGGAGCGCTTCTGCGGTACCACGGCCACGGTGGAATCCTCGCGGTGACACCGCGGCGCTTCCCCACATGCCCGGGCAACTCAGAATCGCATTTATGATTAAACCCATAAGATATATAACTCCAAAAGTTCGTTTTTTCAGTATGAGTTTAGTTGAACAAGCAAAGAAAGCCGCCGCTTATAAAGCCGTGGATGATAATTTCCCTGAAAATGCCAAATATGTGGGGATTGGTAGCGGTTCTACCGTAGTTTATGTAGCGGAAAGAATTGGCCAGTTACAGAATAAGAAGGAATTTATTTGTATTCCAACTGGTTTTCAAAGTACTCAATTGATTATTGATAATGGATTACAGCTCGGATCCATTGAGCAGTTTCCTAATTTGGACATTGCCTTTGATGGAGCAGACGAAGTGGATGAAAAGATGAATCTTATAAAAGGAGGAGGAGCTTGTTTGTTTCAAGAAAAGCTTGTAGCATGTTGTGCTAAGAAGTTTGTTATTGTTGCAGATTATAGAAAAAGATCCCCTAAGTACTTGGGAACCAACTGGAAACAAGGGGTACCTATTGAAATCGTACCCAATTCATGGGTTAAAGTTTCACAAGATTTGAAGAAATTAGGAGCCAAAACCATTACTTTAAGATCTGGTGGAAGTGCTAAAGCCGGTCCAGTTATTACCGATAACAACAATTTCTTAATTGATGCTGATTTTGGGGAAATAGAGGACCCTGTCAAATTACACGACCAGATTAAGAGCCTAGTTGGAGTGGTGGAAACGGGTTTATTCTGTGATATGGCAGAGAAGGCATATTTTGGTGAAGAAAATGGGAAAGTAGGTTCCATGAGTAAGTAAGAGCACGTGTCTACATATAGTCAATATTACGTACATTACTTATTGATCACTTACTATTATTTGAAATCCAGTTCAAGGTTTCAACCAAACCAGTTCCATTGATGGCAATGGTGGGGATAACCGACCATACGTGGTTTCCAGGTAAATTATTCAATTCGAATTTTTCAATCAATTCCTTTGGCTTTATAGCATTTGGTACATCTTGCTTATTGGCCAAAACAATTAATAAACATTCACTTAATTCTTTATCACTAATAACTCTTAATAATTCTTTCTTACTTTCTTCTAATCTATCCAAATCTGAAGAGTCTACCACATAGATTAATGCATCCGTACCGGTGAAATAGTGTCTCCACAAGGGTCTAATTCTTTCTTGTCCACCACAATCCCAAACCGCAAATGAAACGTTCTTTTGTTTCACGGTTTCAACGTTAAATCCAACAGTAGGAACCGTCTGAGACGTCTTACCTAATTTCAACTTATACAAAATAGTCGTCTTACCGGCATTATCAAGACCCAACATTAGAATCCTCATTTCCCGGTTCTTAAAGAGTTTTGACTACTTGGTTAGTACAATTCCATTATCAATTGATCTATCACTTACCATTAAATTACCCATGGTGTTAGTTATAAATGAATGTAAGACGAGTTATGAAGAAAGTCGCGGTTCGAATTAGACGATAAGTTTTTAACTTTTTTGGGACGGGGTTGTGTACAGGAGACGATAACCGAGTAAACGGCGGCAGGGGACTGGTAGAGGACAGGTGGCAGAGGACGGGCACATTCAAAACGTCTATTTACGTATGAGTCTCTCCAATGAGAGCTTTATGTCTCCTTTGCTGAAGTGGTCCAAGTTGTAGTATTTGGGTGCAAGTTCCACCAACCACTCGGGCCTGATGGTGGTAACAGTACGAATGTAGTTCTTGGATGTTAACACAAATTCGTTATAAATCACCCATTCATTATCGAAGGTTAACACGGTAGATGGGTGAATCAAAACGTCTTGGTTATCTTTAACAGTTAAATAATTGTTCTTATTTGCACCCGATTTCTTCTTGGCTACTTGCATGAAGAATCCAGACACGAGTGCCTTTCTGATATTCTCCCAGTAGTGTTTACTGTTAAAGTCGATGGAAATAAGTTTGATGGAGTTCTTTTCCATAATGGATTTAAGCTGGTTTCTGACATTTTTGGCGGATATAAGGGATCTATAATTTAAGAAATTCTCTCTGCACCATTTGGAGTCCATTCCGTTGGCGATGAATTCTTCGTATACATTTAATAACGTGAGATGGTCTCCATCTTTGTGACTGAAAGACATTTTAATTTCATCTGCCAATTTTTTGTTTTGAATTGGCCTTACAAATACGTTAGGAACTGAAAGTAATGCAACAATGGTAAGAATCTCTTCTGAGCAACTGAATCTTTCAGAGTTGATAAGTAAAATGGCCAACATGGGATCCAATGGGAAATTAGAAGCTGTTCTACCTAATCTAGTCAATTCTCCTTCATCACTTAAACAGTCAAGGTAGTTTAATTCTTCAAGTGCTCTCATCATGGTTTCTGGTGCAGGTGGATCCATGAAGTCAAAATGTACGAGATCATCAACTCCTAGTTTCTTCAATTCCAACACAGTTGAACTTAAGTTAGATCTTAAAATTTCAGGGTAACTCTGTTCGATTAATTCCTTTTTGAATGCTTCTTCAGTATAAAGTCTGAAACACTTACCAGGTTTGGTTCTACCAGCTCTACCAGCTCTTTGTTGAGCACTTGCTTTTGAAATAGGTGAGACCAACAATGATTCAACTCTGATTCTTGGATTATAAACTTTTTGTTTGGAGAATCCAGGGTCAATGACATAAACAACCCCATCAATAGTCAACGAAGTTTCAGCAATATTAGTCGACACAATACATTTTCTACCAATTTTTCCATTACGATTTGGTGGAGCTTCCAGGAAGATTTTTTGTTGCTGGTATGGAGGTAAAGATCCATATAAAGGATAAATTGCCAATTCTCCACACTGGTCCTCTCTGATTAATTGGTCAGTCTCGAGAGAAATCTTTCTTACTGCATCTTCGATTTCTTCCTCACCGGTAAGGAACAAAAGAATGTCACCTTCATCTTCGGTGGCATGAATTTGGAGAACCGTTCTGATGGCAGAGTCCAAATAGTCCTTTTGGTATTCAGGTGTATAATATATTTCAACGGGATGAGTTCTACCGGGAACAGTCAACAAAGGGGCATCATTGAAGTAATTTTGAAACTTTTGTGACTCTAAGGTAGCGGACATAATGATGATTTTCAAGTCTTTTCTTACCTTTATAAGATTTTTTAATAAACCCATTAAAATATCTGTGGCCAAAGTTCTTTCGTGAGCTTCATCTAGCATGATGACAGAATATCTAGATAAAAGGTGATCTTCCATTGCTTCTCTCAATAACATACCATCTGTTAAGTATTTCAAAACGGTCTTATCACTTGTGTTATTATCAAATCTGATATTATACCCAACTTCTTCCCCTAATTTAACGTCCAATTCATCTGCCACTCTGCTTGCTACCGACATAGCAGCAACTCTTCTTGGTTGTGTACACGCTACCTGAGTACCTTGTAATTGTGGCATATCATCAAATAATACAAATTGTGGGATTTGGGTGGTTTTACCTGAACCAGTTTCCCCTACAAACACCATGATTTGATTGTTCTGAAAAATCTTTAAAAACTCGTCTCTCTGTTGATGGACCGGAAGATTTCTTCTGGTGTTCAATATCTCATAGTATTGATTGGTGAAAGCTCTTCCCGTGAACGGATTTGTCTTACCATCTTCAAGTTTATTAGCTATCTTAGCGCTTGTTTTGAATCTAGTTAAGCCTGAAAAATAGCCATTATCTGACATTTGCTGGAGCATTTCGGCGTCTGACGCATCCAGACCTATCGATTCATCTGTTGCGTGCTTTTTAAATGAAACAGACTCTTCTGTGTCCAATTTTCTCTTTGATCTATCCTTAGCCATAGTAGTTAAACTCATCTCATCGGCCTGAAAATTTAAGTGCGTGGTCGTGCGCGGGAGTATATTGGTGGCAGGGGCCAGAAGGAAGGTGGATGGGGGTGTAGGGGCAATGAGGGTGGATAATGGTGGTGGGTTGGGAGGTGGAGGTTGGAAGATGGAGGTGGAGGTTGGGGGAAGGTTTTATGGTTCGGAGGTGTAGTGATTTCAGCCAGATTATTGGGAGGAGCGTGTGAAGGTAAGAGTGTATTTAATACTGTCTTACACTCTGACGCTTCGGGAACTGAAATTCAGAGCATATATACTTGGTAGTTAGTTTGTTGCCCGGTACCAGGGGTTCTCTGTTGTTTTTGTGGATTATATTAGCGTAACGCAGCCATAAATTGTAGCCATGAATTTGCAGCCATAGCACCCTGTGTTGGACACGCACTTTTATATTTCTAGATTAAATATATGTTACCTTGAAGTGGAAAAAAAGGGTCGCTTAAGGTGACTTAGAAGCGTGAATACTCCACCAAGAAACATGAGGGATCTGAAGTGATCTGACACCAAAATATCATCCTTAAGGTGTAAATTTCACAAATTCACAAAACTGCACCAATAGTACGTATCTAATCCACATAAACCACAATTTCCCCCAAAAGCTTCTATGTAAAACACACAGAAGAACATCCACCAACATGTCTATATCTTCATCCACACCTCCACCCTAACACACCACCAATCGTCTTTGCTCTATTGCTGCAAATTTGTATGCACGTTTCACCATACACGACCTTAATGTTCCGATAATTGTCCAGAAACGGGTTAACGGATCCCACCAAGAAAACCAAAATCCTCTAAAACTTTGTCCAGAACTCCTCCAAAATTCCTCAAAATTTACAAGTGTACTCTCCAACCACACCCAACCACACCCACGAAATACCAGCTTCTCATCTGTTCTCCTGCCCCCCTAACACCCAATTTGTCTCGCGTGGCTGGCGCACCATCGCTCTGAAAATTCTCGCAATCCCGAAATCTCACTCGTTTTGTCAAGCAAATCTTGTGAAATTTGTATATATAACTTTAGGTTTGCCAAACAACATTAAACAACATGAATAAACAAATCCTTGATGCAATAACGGTTGCAAATTCAGGATTGAATGTTTTGAAGCAAGCGGTTGACATTAGTGTTAAAGATGCTAAGACAATAGTTAAATGTGCTACCAGCATAACACCAGATCCATACGCCAAAATGTACCAAGATCTTAGGACCAAGAGTAATTTAAGTCGGTCTTCAGGTCAAATGACATTCAAGAGAAATTATTCGTCTAAATCCAAGCACTATTCTACCAATACAATCAATACTAATGGGATGAGTCCGTTAGATCCGCTTGATAGTAAAACATCTTCTAAGAAAATTATCGGTACAAAAGATGAAGTTGAAGCATTAAAGAGTAGCGAAGTTCCCAGCTCTAGATTATCGAGAATGTTCCATTATGGGTCCTTGGCAGCAGGTATGGGGATCGGTATGGCTCAACAGGGTCTTAAGCATTACACTGGCCAGTCCAAACAAAAGGATTTATCATTCAAGGGTTTACTCTTAAACCCTCAAAATATCGAAAGAATGGCCAGAAAGTTTAGTCAAATGAGAGGGGCTGCTCTTAAAATTGGTCAACTTTTATCATTCCAAGACAACTCGGTGTTACCTAAGGAGATTCAGACTATTTTATTGAAAGTTCAAAATTCTGCTCATTACATGCCATATGCCCAACTTAATAGAGTTATGACCGAAGATTTAGGTGACAACTGGAGGGCCAATCATTTCACGTCTTTTGATGATACGCCAATAGCCGCTGCTTCTATCGGTCAAGTCCATAATGCTATCACCAAGGATTTAAGCAAAGTGGTTGTTAAAGTCCAATATCCTGGAGTTGCAAATTCCATTGATTCTGATTTGAACAACATTTTGATGTTTTTGACTGCTTCCAGCTTATTGCCTGCAGGTTTATTCTTGGATAAGACCATTGCAAATGCCAGAGTTGAACTTAAATGGGAATGTGATTACATCAGAGAAGCTCAAAATTTAATTAGATTTGAAGATATGGTGGCTCCATATCCAGAATTCAAGGTACCAAAAGTTTATCATAATTTATGTGGAGAGCACGTATTAACCATGGAGAAAATGGAAGGAATAGAAGTCGTCAAAGGTAATTGGGACCAAGAAACTAAGAACTGGATTGCTACTAATATTATGAAATTATGTTTATTGGAAATCAAAAAATTCAAATTCATGCAAACAGACCCAAATTGGGCCAATTTCTTGTATAATGAAAGCACCAACAAAATAGAATTATTGGATTTTGGTGCAGCAAGAGACTTCAATGACACTTTTATTAACAATTATATTGCTGTAATGAGAGCAGCAATCAAGAAGGACAGAAAGCAAATCGAAGAAATCTCCAAAGAATTGGGATATTTGACTGGATTAGAATCCAAACAAATGGTTAATGCTCATGTCGACTCAATTTTAGTGTTGGGAGAACCTTTCAGCCCACAAGACAATAACGGTAAGAGTTTTGACTTCAAAAACCAAACCGTCACTGACAGAGTTAGAACCAATATTAATATTATGTTGAATGAGAGATTGACTCCACCACCCGAAGAAACATACTCATTGCATAGAAAGTTAAGTGGAGTGTTTTTGTTATGTGCTAGATTGAATGCTGAAGTACCATGTGCTGAGTTATTCGAAGACATAATTGGATTAGATAATGATTAATGAACGAGTTGATAGAATTATTGTAGACTTATTTTCCACCTACCGCGAGCTGGCACGACCCTCCGCGTACCCTCCGCGTACCCTCCGCCCCAGCTCTCGTACAAAGCTCTCCAGTCGCATTTTCACCTCTCCATGACAGATGACCATATAGATCTCGTGCTAGAGCATCCCAATCAACGGAACAGGTCGTTTAACAGGAAGAGCTCGGTAATTCTCCCGTCCACGGGGGAACGTGTCCAGCGAAACCTCACAATTTCCGACAATTATGAGAGTTTTAACCAAGATCTAACCCCAGAGCTAGACGAAGTTCCAACAGAATCTACTCCTTTATTATTGTCAGAAAATGTTTCATTTCTGAATAAGTTGAAGATAGTTGCTTTTATGGGATATACCTATGCAATTGAGGTTTACCACGATGAAAAAACCCGGAATATTCTAAAGTGTTCAATTGCTTATCTTATTGCCAGCTTGGGAGTATACTGGGGGCCTTTTAATCAGATGCTAGGAAGCTCTGACTTCAAGCACGTGATATCCACCGTTGTGGTTTACTTTCACCCAAGTAGGACAAAGGGTTCCATGCATATTACGCTAATCTATGTGATAATTTCTTTGGCATACAGTTTTATCATCAGTTTTGGGTGCAGATACTTGTCTGCCATATATTATAATAATGGGAGTGAAGAGATAAGTTACTCCATAGACTTGATAATTTCATCTGTGAGTCTTGGAATAGTGTCGTTTATGAAGCAGAAGGTTAATAAGGAGACGTTCAACACGGCGTGCTCTTTGGCTTCAATTTCCATAGTTGCGTGTGTTATAAAAGAAGGTAGTTTGAATGGAGCCATTATTCCCATAGAGAGACTCAATGCTACTTTAAAGATAGTTGTAGTAGGTTGTTTTATCACGGTACTGATATGCTATCTCTTATGGCCCAAAACGGCTGTGGAATTAATGCACAAAGACTTGAACGAGTGTTACAATTTGATGTCTTCAATTCTTTCGGTGGTTGCAAACAGATTTTTGAATGGGGAGAATATGGATCAAAAGGATAACGAGGTGTTCAATAGACTTAATCTGAGAGTCTTAAGCCTCCAGAAGAATCTCCAAGACGCTAAATATGAATTGTATTTAAGGGGACGGGAGAAAGATTGGGCCCGATACGAAGAGTTAGTTGATATTACCATAAGTTTGTCAAAACACTTAAAGGCCCTCAGGTCATCCACAGAAATGCAGTTCATGCTCCTCCATGAGAGCGAGTTTAAGGAGTCTTCAACACCCAGCTTGAGAAGTGAGGAATTCCTTATATCCCAGTCCGTTGAAGACTTGAGCAAAATCAACGAAAATCAATCAAATAATGTTCTGGACTATATAGCAATCAACTCCAGTCAGATGTTCGATTTATTTGTGTATTACTTGGCTCCTTCAACCAAAGCGTTCATTTTTACCATGAAGAATATTTTAAGTGACATTCCCTTTGATTCCAACGATCAAGAATTGAAAACCTTTGCTAGAACAGCCAAATTCCAGAAGTCTTTGGCTACTGCTATAAGATTATTCGATGATAAGCAGATCAATTCCTTCGACAAGCTTTATGACCAGGAGATATTCAAGAGTAACCGAGATTTCTTGTTTAAATCTGACTTGGAAGAAGTCACTGCATGTTGTGGGAATTTTTCATCCATTTTGAAGCTTTATGGAGAAGAGCTTTTAGAGTTTTTGAGACTTTTAAATGAAAATCAAAGACAAGTTAAGTCATGGAGTTGGCTTAGGCCTCTAAGCCCCAAGTTTTGGAGGACCAGGAACGAAAAAACCCACTCAAATTCCAAATTCAACAATAATTTTAACGAGGCTTTGGAAACGTTACAAGACCAGTATAACATGAAGCCAGTGGACAGAGACAATATCAATATAGATAATTCCACCGTCAACTATTATTTTTATAAACTTTGGCAGATTTTGAAAGTATTCAAGAGAACAGATATACAGTTTGGTATAAGAGTAGGGATAGGTGCTTTTATTCTTTCGTTATTTGCATTCTATCCCAGAACGAAGTTCCTTTTCAATAACTGGAGGGGAGAATGGTCTCTCACGATATACTGTATTATGATGAACAAATCGTTGGGAGGCACTCAAATGACTGTCAAGTGGAGATTTTTAGGTACTTTCCTAGGTTGTGCTGTGGCATGGGTCATTTGGCTTTTATTTGATGGTCATCCATTTGCACTTGGGTTTTTTGGGTTCTTGTTGTCAATACCGTGCTTTAATATAATTATTTATTGGAAGAAAAACAATGCCTTTGGTAGATTCATATTATTAACTTACAATTTGACGGCTTTATACTCATACACCATGGAACAACACGATTCTGAGGACGACTCAGAGGGAGGAGAATCGCCTATAATATCAGAAATAGCATTCCACAGATTCATATCGGTCTCAATTGGAGTGATATGGGCACTTATTATGGCTTCTGTGTTCATGCCAAATAGTGCCAGATCAAGACTCAAATCTGGATTGACAATTCTCTGGCTCCGAATTGGGGTTATCTGGAATAGTGATCCTTTAGATTATAAATTTGACGAGGAGACTCAGACGAATAAGCTAATCAGTTTGAAGGGAGGTGAGAACTCTTTGAATGACCTACTTAACGAACTAGAATTACTATTGAAACAGGCTCCTCTAGAGTTTAGATTGAAGGGTAAATTTCCTACCAAAAAATATGAGATCTTGTTAAGCAGCACTTCTAAGATTGTAGATGCATTGCACAATATGATCTTAATCATCGAGGTTGACCCAATCCTTAAGCTGAATGAAGAGTTTGTCATAAATTATATTGAAAGCGAGAGACACGAGCTAGAACATCGAATATTTTTAATATTTTATATGATTGCCAGCGCCATGAAGTTGAATTTCCCATTACCCAGTAAACCAGCATCAACAGAACACGCCAAAGATAGATTGTTGTATAAATTGAGTGAGATAAGATCGGATTCTAATGAAACTCAAGTCACTCTTTCAAATGATGATTATGTCTTGTTGTATTCATACTTATTGGTCACAACAGTGATCACAGAGGAGTTGGACAAGATAATCGATACGATAAAACAACTAATGGGGGACATAAGTGAGGATGTGTTCCAGTTAGTATAAGAATAACTAATGAACGATTAATAAGTAGAATAAACTCGTAGACATTTGGCTGCAAAATATAGCAACGCGAATCTCATGCAAGAGAACCACTAATGCATGATATGTGTCTCCTCTTACAGAATAAAGAAATCTTCAAGAATCCAATAGCCTCCAGAGGCACCCTTCAGACCACAAACACCTAAACCCAAGGCTCTAGTCATGTAAAACCCAACTCTGGTTTACACACACAAGCGTGTCCAAACCTCTTCATTACTTATTCTCGCGAATTTACTCATCCATATTTATACAAATATGTCATTCACAGCAGACGGCCCCGTAGGCCAGAAGGTCAAACCGCTCTTGAAGCAAGAACTTATCAACAGATATAACATTCCGGATGAAGCCGAGGATGTTTCAGAGTTCATGTTGATGTTGATTGCTGATAATAAGACGCCACCCGAAATTGTGAGCGAGGTGAAAGAGCTTGTTGACGCTCCAATCGACGAAGGATTCATCAACATGTTGTTTGGAGAGATCAAGAGCGCTTCTGAACAGCTTCAGGCTGCTCCAGAGCCAGAACCAGTTGCTTTTATGGCGATGGCCACCACAGATACTGCTCCTGTGGAGCCAGTTCAGTTTCAGGCTCCACCACAGGCAGAGGATGACGACGCCATGAGTGACCAGGTAGATTTCAGAAGTTTACCTAGTAGACCTGGAAAATTCAAAAACAACACCAGAGTGAGAGGTGGAGGTATTGGGAAAGGAGGAAGAGGTGGACTGATGGCAGGAAAGAAGTCATTTGGTGTAAAAAATTCTGCTAATTTCGAAAAAGCCTTGGAAATGAATGGTGAAAACACCAGATTTGTGTCTAAGCCTCCAAAAGGCCGTTGTAATAACTTTCCAAATTGCCACAATAGAGACTGTAAATTTGCACATCCAACCAAGGTGTGTAATGCATGGCCTAATTGTATGAATGCTCCTGGAACTTGTAATTTCTTACACCCTGATGAAGATCAAGAGTTGATGGCCAAATTAGAGGTCAGTAAACAAGAATATCTCGATAAAAAGAAGAACAGAGCTCCAAAACGTGATATTGTTAACACAGGTATAAGTATTTGTAAGTATGGTGCATTGTGTTCTAAAGAACTTTGTCCTTTTGGTCACCCTACACCTGCTAATATTGAAGCCAAGGTCATCGATCTCATCTGGTGTGAAGATATGAAGAATTGTAAAAATCAATCATGCAGAAAAGCCCATCCTTCACCAGGTTATATTGCTGCTCCTGCAGAAACCAGACCACCTCCTCAACAAAGAGGACCTCCTCAAGGTGCTCAACCAGAAAAGATTTTGGAACAATGTAAATTCGGTTTAGGATGCACCAATTATAATTGTCCAAGAAGACATGCAACTTCTGCAGTTCCTTGTAGAGAAGGTGCAAATTGTCAAAGAATTGACTGTACATTTGCTCACCCAATCGATGAAGATTGTAGATTTGGTGACAAATGTACCAACAAGAACTGTATGTATAGACATGCAGATGGTAGAGCAGTTCCTTCAAATACCTGGGTCAGAGACAACACAGATCAAAGATCCTTTGCTGTTCCTGAAGACCAGGTTATGGAAAGGGCTGAACAAGTGTAATTGTATATTGTATTTAAAAAAAAAAACAAAATAAAATAAAATGAAACAAAATGAAACAAAATAAACCAGCTCAAAGTAGAAAAAGAGCACGATAAACTATAGAGATGACTTAACAGGGTATTAGCCCAGCTCCTAAACGGAGAATGACTATAATGAGATATGACTTAGAATACACGTATTTAGTGTTAGAGGTTTGTCAAACAAATCTGGAATTGTCTCCATTTCTATATGTCTCTTCTCTAAAACTCTTTTATCTTTCGCTCGTCTCTACATTTGTTATATAAATTGTGTATTAATACAAAATTAGTATCTTCTCTTGGTAGCAGCAGCTTCATCAGCGTAAACTTCCAATGGAGAAGCTGGTAATGGAGCTTCTTTCCATAAGTTTGGAGTTAAGAAACCGTAAGTGTTACCAATAGCAGTGAAAGCAGCCTTTAAGGTGTTTTCAGTAGTTCTGGTAGAACCGGAAGAAGTAGTATAAACATCTTCAACACCAGCTAATTGCATTAATTTCTTAACAACTGGGGAAGCGACAATACCTTTACCTCTTGGGGCTGGGATCAATCTAACAGTGACGGAACCACATTTACCAGAAGTCTTAGCAGCTAAAGAGTGAGGAGCACCTAAGTTAGAACCCCAGTAACCTCTTCTGATTGGAATGATGGATAATTTGGCAATAACAATGGCAGCTTTAATGGCAGAAGCAGCTTCTTTGGCGGTTTTAATACCTAAACCAACGTGACCGTTAGAATCACCAATAATGATAACAGCCTTAATTCTAGTTCTTTGACCAGCTCTGGTTTGTTTTTGAACAGATCTGATCTTCATAACTTCATCTTTCAATTCTGGTAATAATTGGTCGATGATTTGGAATTCCTTGATTGGTAAAGAGTGTAAGTAAATTTCTTCCATGGTGGTAATCTTACCTGCTTTCACTAATCTACCTAATTTGGTGACTGGAGTCCATCCTTTTTCTTCATCTCTTCTACCTCTTCTTGGTCCTCCTCTTCTCTTACCGAAGTTTCTCTTTGGGGCTTGTTGTTCACTCATATTATCTGTCGGAATGTTACGTGGAAAGCCGGGGTGTTGGTTTTCAATCGACAATTAAGTTAAAAATTTTCAGACTGAAAAAAAAAGTTATACATCGCGAGACGTGCCGTAACCGGGAAGATGGGAGAGTCGTGCGCATACGTCACTTGCTGGGCGGACGAGGGCGCGTGCCCTAGCTATTCGTCAGCCGTGGGCATGTGACGCTCAGGTGACCCATGCACAATCGCCTGATTTTGGGTTTTGAGAAGTGAATTGGTTATTTGTGTATTTGTGTATTTGTGTATTTGTGTATTTGTGTTCATGTACAAATACAAATATGTGAACACAAACACAAACATGTGAACAAACGCTACAAGTCGCCGGCCCACCGCCAAGTCCACGGCGGTGTTGTCTCGCCGTGGCCAATCGCCGGGAATTGCTAAAGTGACTCCTGCACGCGCACACAAGCAATCAAAACTGGGGAGCCCCCTAAAACTATAAATACTCCTTAATCTCACAAAAACAGATACACAAAAATGTCATACGCAGACGCCGCTAAATCATCAGGACCAATTGGAGGAGGAAAGATTCCTCCTGTGCCAACAGTTGAAAGTAAAAGTAACCCCAAAGGGTCAGTTGAAGTAGTTCCAGAGGAGGAATTGAAGGAGTTTAAACATAGTGTGGAAGACGATGCTAAGTCTAAAATTAGAGACTTCAGTAAGGAAGTTAAAAAGGCTGAAGAAGCCGGAAAGAAGAAATCGGAGGACATTTTCAACAAGGTGTACGCTTGTTTGAAGGAAAACTTCAGCAAGGCGGGTGCTTCAATTCACCAAATTGGGTTAAGATCCAGTGCTACTGGTAAAGAATTGATTCAAACCACCGTAACTGAGTTTAAGAATCCGGTTGTTATAACTCAAGCTTTGGTGGGATTAGGAGGAATTGTTGGAGGTTATTTTGCTTATTTAGAAAGAAATAGAATTGACTTCTCCAACAAGGTGACCTTAGGACTCCATGGAGCCATTATAACCGCGTTGGTTGTTGTTGATGGGTACTTATTCCAAAAGTACTATCCCAAGTATAAGTAGTGTATATAATGAACGATAAGATATGGCGTAGTGGAGTGTGGTAGTGGTGGAGACAGAGACGTGGTATAGGGAGGAGGGTCTTGGTGATGCCCGGCGGACGAGGGTCGTGGGGCGAGGCTGGGGAGAGCTGGGGCGAGGCTGGAGAGTGCTGGGGAAGGCTGGAGAGCTGGAGCGAGGCTTCAGGGAGCATGGGTCCATGCCATGGGCCTAGAACCAGTGGCCATCCAACCAAACCCGAGCCAATCAATTCATTGTCTCCAATTATAACCCTTATCTGTCTTAGTTACACTCGTCTAACAATGCCATTGTCAGCCACTTGCAACCAGCTAACAACCAGGTTTGTGTTGATTTAACCGAAAAAATGTCACCACACTAATTTGTGATCAGTAAACTGCACCCGAATAAGATCAGCACCACAAACGCAAATCAGAATCACAAATCGCCACTTATAACCACCTGTCCATCCCATGCGGACGTCCCCGAGATATGCATGCAAGCAGCATGTAGTGTATATAACCGGCTAAAGATAAGGTAATGTGTCACTGCAATTGAGCGTTGCGTCATAGCTCGGAAATTTGATCCTCGGGAAAAAATTTTTTCGAGGCCACATCACCTGGCAATTTATCATTACGACATGTAGGCAGATAATAAGGGAACATTTTGAAGGGTATAAATGGTCATGACAACTTTTTAACTACGTAATTCATTAAATCAGTCATTTGAGAGTTATTTAACAACTCCCCATGATGACATACTCAATAGTCACTAAATTTAGAATATAAATGGCTTAACAATTAAATGGAATGTAAATAACGTACAAAACCAAAGATATAAAATTATAGTATTGCATACAATGCAAGTGAAGTTTTTAACGAAAACTAAACCAAAATGTCGATCACGAAATAAGAAAAAAGAGGCTATGGGACCGAACGGTTTTACCAATAATACTTAAAAATTAATGGCATTATGATTTTGTGTCACTCGCTTCGGGTTTTCCTTAATTCGAGAAACATTGCGGATGTAAGGATTTACCAATTCGTAATAATGATCATTTTAAGCCGTGTGGCATTAAATTTTGTTCTGGTGGAAATTAGTGTTTTGGGATGATAAGATTAATAATTGGTAATAAAATTATATGATAAATCCATTTATGCATCTCTTAATATATAGAATTTATTAGCGTGTTAAATCTATAAACAAATCTATTTTCCTGATTGGGTAAAAAGGCCAGACCCACCCATTAGTGTGAATTTTCGATTGCATTTAGAACAAAAGCTTATTGGAAAAAGAAATTACAGCGCGGGTGTTCCCTGGCTAAATCGACCACAAAGTTTCTAAAAATAAATCGGGGCCCATGAACTTCTTGCCTAATGGGGTAATAAAGAACAAAATGCGATTGTTCGACACGGTTGATCCGATATTTTGTGAGAAAGATCTCCAACCCAGTTCTAGAAGATTTAAATATGTCGTCATAGATAACACCAAACAATGTAGGGATTAGACACTTTAGTTTACAGGATTAACTGTTGTAGAGTAATTTGAATTATTTAATAAATAAATAAATTAATAAATAAATAAATAATTAGGTGGTCACTAATAGTAATTGACTAACATAAGTGTCACTTAATGAGGCAAAGTTAAGGTTTATTATCATCTATACCAAAGTTCTTTATCTCTGATGTAATTAAAAGTGGACGCATGCAAAGCTAAATTAGTATAATTGGTATACCAAAAATGCCATCCAAAAAGTCAATCAAGAGTACGCCGGGAAAAAAAGAAAAAAAAATAACAAAAAATATTCAACGCTTTGTTCGATATGCAAGTGAAGGTTCAACATCCGGTTGCTGCATGAAAACGAATTATTACATCATAGAAATTTAAACATGACTGATAAGCATCATTACCAATGAAGAGTAAATTTAGTTAGTTTACTAAATCGATAAGAGGCTGTTACTAATAAATGACTTGAGTTTGAATTAATGATCAATTAAATCATAATTTATTACCAAAATCATATGAATTTACGTCATTTAAGTTATTCTTTCCTGGTTTGTAATTCATTAACACGGAGATCTTCCCTTTCCATGGAGTCGTAAACTGGTAATAATTACCTTATCACTGCGCATTTCACTTTCACATGCCTCGCATTTAAAAGAAAATAATTTTATGCAAGCCACTAATTTGTTTAGACATGCAGCAGAACTCTTATTGGAGACATGTGTGGGTTATCCGAATAAATTCTTTAAACTTTATATTAAATTCTGTTAGATTAACCCTAAACAAAAAAAAAGGAGAAAATTAATAAGGTAATAAATCAATCAATATTAATAAACGTTTATAATGAATTAGTTAATAAATATTCAGCTTTAATTAATTGAACCGGACATATTGTTAATGATTACCTAACTGGGCGATGCTTACCGGTCTTAAGTTATGCCGCTTGAATGCACATTTTCTGTAGGTGGTGCAGATTCGGAGCCCTGCGGAAATTTTCTGGCTGAGTTAGGTATGGTAAAAATTCTTTCTAATCCCGGACACTGGGCGCATGTACAGGACATGCATGTTTCCAAATTCCCGAAACAATTTTAATCATCAAAAGAAAAAAAAAAACTCTTCGATTTATAAATAAAGGATGGGGGCATTTTCTAAATTTAAATTTACTAAACAAATCCAAAACTTATATAAGTTATCAACTGGCCGCATTTATCTTTAAGATTGTTAAGGTTTTTCAATTTTCATATACTTCATCTCATCCAAACATCCTTTCAGTACCTTTATGTTTGATTTATCAAGTGATATACTAATTCCAAGTTTTGAAATGTTAGACAACAATAATAATGAATATTATTATAATTACAACGAGTTAGAAAATCATGAAATGGACATGGAAGAATTTGACAATTCATATTATACATCATATCAACCCCAACCTGAGTTACCACCACCGGTTAATGGAATGAGTCCACAAATTCCAAATAGTTATAACTATAGTTCAATTAATTTAAATCTTAATCAAGATTTAAAATCATCTTCAACTCCTAGTTACTATTCCAACAGTATGACTGGTGGTTTTACTCCCACAACAAATCAAATGACCACCATAGACAATTTTTCAACTCCAAGCTTGACTCCCCAAATACAAAGTCCAAATAATTTTTACGTTAATTCTTATGATATGGTTACTGGTAATTCATATTATGATTATAGAAGTCAAGTTCCAGAAGAGCCAACCAGTTCTTTTGACAATTTACAAATTCAAACTCAATTTAATCAAATCCCAGAGGATTCCATGTCGTCGTTGTCGACGGAATCAAGTTCCAAAAAAACTTCTCCAAAGGATCGTAAACACACGGAAAATAAAATCATCACATCTAACAATGGTAATAATCAATATAAGATCATAAGAGGTATAGCCGCTGGTGGTTCTACTGCTAAACCTCCAAAAGATTATATCAAACCAGATGCCATTTATTTACCAATTGAATTGACCATGATTGGTGCAACTTTGGAAGACCTTTGTAGACCTCAATGGTCAACTTCTGAAACTGAAGATAAGAGAAGAATAATAAGGATTGAAAGACTTCAAAAAGCTAATGAAATAATTGCTAATTTTAGTATTATAGGAGCTGCTAATGAAAATCCAACCGTGTTACCACCTCCAATAAATTCAGGAATTGATGTAATTGAAGTTAGTTGTTTAGAATGTCCTAAAGAATTAAGTCAATACAATGAAGAAGACGAAGATATGAATTATAATAACGGATTAAATTATGATTATTATATTACATCAGTTGAAGTAATTGAAATTGTTGAATTATTAATCGGTAATATGTCAAATAATCCTGGAGAAAGAAGAAAGGAAAGAGGCAGAGTAAGATCAAATTTAGTGCCCTTCTGGTCTAAGAAACCAATTAGTTCAAGAATCGAAAATAACGCCCAACCAGATTATAGAATCGAATTAGCTAAAAGAATTATGAGTTATGAAATCAGAAAACCAAGAGGTTTTGATAAAGAAGTAAGAATTTTAAGATGGGATAAATTAGTCCCCGCTTTAAAAAGAGCTTTACAGTGTTATTATTGTGAAATACCAAAGAATTAGTCTTATGAACAATTTATGTACTATAATGTAAACTTTTAATTATACGATAGCAACCGTTAAACCCGTGTAATACCTTAAGCACAGTTGCTAATATGGAAAAAGAAACTTGACCACAATCAGCTACTCGCAGAAGTACACGATATTGGACAAGTCTGAGACACGAATAAGGTTGGGGAACCGAAGGGGTCGAAGTTTGGTTGCTCAATAAGGTAAAATTTCAACAAATCCGAACGGGTCCAATTTGACTTAATTTGGTGTTAAGGTTTTTGGATTATCATTTAGGGATTTTGATTAATGCAACTAGTGGATTTACATTAGGAATGGGTCCACATTTGGTGTGGATTTACGTTCGTTCATTCCTGGAAAAGTAATTGCGCTCCACACGGCATTTAGGCATTTAGGTATTTAACAATGTATTACAATTCGGTTATTGTATAAATATGTAGTTAAACTGGAGCAATGTCGATCACCATTGACCAATTATTATCTGGTGTAGCCCTGGTATATCTATACCATAAACCCGATGGTTGCTTGTAAATAGGTGGGGAATCTATGCCAGGTATTATGACCTACATGGTTCCGCAGATTTGAAGACCTGCAATATGCACCCAAAACTCAAAATAAGGAGTAAAGAAAATCCTGAAAAGAAATTAGATAAGTAAAATTAAATTATAACCTAGTTTAAATAAACTCCCTTAAACCCCTAAAAATTAAGGTTAAATTGCTATTAAGGTTAAGGCGAACATTGTCTAAAAGGAGGATGCGTCACTTAAAATGCCTCTATTGGTACATAATGCGTGGTTACGCAAAATGCACACTACGCAAATATTTGCGCCACGTAACTTATGCATTATTTAACTATACTACGCCATTTTTATACCCAAACTCGTGGATCTCCGGTATGCGACGGGATTCTCCCGAAAAATTTCTCAGAAAATATCGTGCCATCACCGCCTCTTAGTGCATCCACCGCCAATCTCCATGTACAGGATCGGCCAAAAGATCGATCTTACATACATGGATCTGGGCATCACCTTGCATCAGGCAATGCATTACTTTAACAATACTTTTAAACAATAAATTCACCTTACATATTAACAATTTATCCTATTAAAGATTATTTATTTATTCACTAGTCCGATTCCGTTGTAACCTAATACCAAAGTCTATTCTAGACTGTAGATTATTGTCTCCATTTGATAACGCGTGCAATTAATTTGCCTAATTGGTAAAAATCATTCCAATAATTTTTTTTCACCATTTTCCTTTGTAACAACTATGATTCGAAGACAAATATCAACCAGTTCCCAAAGTTCTATTTCGGTGTCTGAAATGAATTTCGATCAACAATCTTTGGCGTCAAGTCGGAAAGCTTCAAGATTATCCAATTTTAATCCCATTAAAAGCAGAGCTACCAAGAATGAGGTGGCACCACCTTTTGGACCAGTTGATACCAATTCGACCTATCATTTAACCCCAATTGCAACACATCATTCATATAATTCAACCGATTCCAACTCCCAAAACTATCAGTTAACAAAAATGGAAACAAATGAGTCGATTGACTCCAATTTTTCTCTTCAACAGCAATTTAGGATTGAACTAAATTTTAACAAAAGAGATATTGATTTAATCAGATTCACCTGGAACAAAATGTTATTGGATGAGCCCGTCCAGCAAGTTAATTCAAATCTACCAATCCCTGGAGGATTTAACTTTGAATATTCCTTACAACAACAGTCCCAGCAAGTCCGGCAATCTGAACCAACTGTTAAAACTGCTAATAATATTGCCAGCTCGCTTTTTTGCAGGCAGTTATACTCCAATTTATTGTCGATGGATCCAAGTTTAGAGAAGTTGTTCCCCTCCATAAAGCACCAGGCCGTGGCATTAGCAGGTGTTATGTCATTTGCCATTAGTCAATTGGAGAATTTATCCCGATTAGATGATTATTTAGAGAATTTGGGAAAGAGACATTCCCGGATCTTGGGTATAGAGCCTTCTATGTTTGAGTTGATGGGAGAAGCACTTATCCAGACATTCCATGAACGGTTTGGTAAGAAATTTAACCAAGATTTGGAAGTGTTGTGGATAAAATTATACCTTTACTTATCCAATTCCCTTCTTCAATTCGGGATTGACCCAGTTTTGAAGCTAAACAAGTCAGACAACTCCCATGAACATTCCACTCTATTCAAGCTCAATGAGGTCGACAAACCCCAGTTCTCCCATCCTCAATTGAACCATCAGCCTTCGTATGTTTCCCGAGAAACCAATGATTTATTCAGTCTTGACGACAAAAGATCCAGTATCAGCACCGCCAGCACCTATGAGCCCAAGAAAAAGGCCAAATCCAAGAAGAAGAGAGATTGTGTGATCCAGTAGTCGATTGACTCGACTTATTTATAATGCATAGCCGCCATTTAATGGCTCTCGTCTCTCTCTGTTCGTACCAGCCCAGTCCGTCCCAGCGCAGCACCATCCCCGTGCCAGCACCGCGCCGCGTCGCCCCATCTCCCCCCGTTCTCGGTGGCTCACGACCTTTACTCCTCCGACACGAAAGCGCGTCAATTTTTCACCTAAAATTTGTAGTAAGTTAATGTCATCATGAACCAAACTAAGGACACAGAATTAGAAGAATTGTTTATGAATAATTCGTTCTACTCACATGAGAGACAACCAAAACAGATGAAGTCTGCTCAAGTTCCAACGAGTTTCATGAAAAATTCACCATCCATTAAGGCTTTAGAGAACATTTTAAACGAGAAATCTCGGTCTTTTAACTATAGTTTGAATAATTTAAGTGTACAGAGTGTTCAGACGTTCCAAACTGCTAGTGAGTCCCTCCACAATGAGCCGCTTTCCACCATTGATGCCAGTCCTTTGAGCCACAACGATTCCACCGTCAATGAGCTGGACGAAGTGTTGAAACCTCATGATAGAATCGAAGACGACAGGACTACTGATAATGATGACACTTTAATAGATGATTGTGGCACTTCCCTGAGCTCTCAGCCCAAGTACGTGAAGATGCCCAGCTTAATCCCTCAGGACATTAAAGATGTGGCTGAAAAGAGGAAATCTATGCTCGATATTCCGGAAGAGCCTAAAATACCTTCTAAATCTATGGTATCAGATGTGCTTGATACTCCTAAAGCTGCTTCTAACAACAGGACTTCCAGAATCTATACAACCCCCAAGATGTCGATTCCTCCAAAGTTGTCAACCCCCAAAACTGCAACCCCCAGAAGCAATACTTTCGGAACATTTGAAAATTATGAAACGCCTAAAAGAACAACTCCTTCCCCAAAAAAGTCTCCTCATTTAAGGTCCAATTCTGCATTCAACTTAAGTTTCAAAAAGGACACCCCAACTCATAAAAGAAGTAGTACGTTGACGGATTTAAGTAATTTTGCTACCGAAGATACCCGGAAGCCGAAATTTTCTTTCAAGTCCTTATTCAAAAAGAAAGATAAGACCAAAAGTTCCAAGAAGGAGCCAATAAAGGATAAGAAACAGACCAAAGCCCTTCAGAAACCAGCTTCTCCAAAAGCGGTACCTGAGAAGACAGTTTCTAAACCTGCCGAAGCAAAACCTCAAATGTCACAACCATACTCCTCAAACATCAAGCTCCCCAACGAAAGAGTCGACACAAAGACCTTTAAATCCAACACAAACATTAACTTCATTAGAGAAGTTACAGAATACGAAGAACCTAGCATGTCCGAATATAATGATGATTATGATACTCACAATCTTTTGGATAATCCTCCAATGAAATTATCTAGCACCAATAAGTATGGAGAAGAGATGATGTTGGAACCTTCTCCTTTACCTAAGTCGAACAATCCTTTTGTCAACTATGACCCAACGGATGAAGATGATATATTTGGATCTCCAAGAAGAAATTCCGGTGTCAGTGACCAATTATTGGGAGAGTCTCTTTTCCCCAAATCACTAAATGCACAAGAAGTCGAGAGTATTGTGTCTTTAGAAAGGTCTAGATCAATGAGATCGGTGAAGAGCAGTAAAAGAACAAGTTTCGTCAACTATGATGGTTCAGACGAGAACATTATTTTATACAACGAGAGCTTTATTAATTTCAATTCTCCAACTTCAACTGTTAGTAGATCCAATTCAATTTTGAAGAAATCTAAGGTTGGAAGTATTGACTCAAAGATTCAGAAGCATACAAGCATGATTAGCGGAAACAATGAAGAAGATTATGATGATTTGATGGAGTTTAGTGATTTTATCAATTTTGATGATGTAAGTAACTCGAATTTGGACTTCAGCTTGGACATTAACTCTGTCCAGGGAACACCTCAATCTGCGTCAAAAGTCTCAGTTCAAAATGGAACATCTCCGACCTTGGTTTTGGAGCAATACCAAACATTGCCTCAACAAGAACCAGAGTTGCCTCAACCTCAAAAACAGAATCAAGTCAATGAGCAAAAGTTGGATGAAGAGAAAACTAAACCACAAGAACCAATCGTGCATAAACAACAGCCAGTACACGATTCACCAGTTCCACCAGGAACACCTGAATCACCAATTCTTATTTCTTCATCATCTTCTGTGGATATGGATGACTCAGAAGAGCCTATAAAGCCACTTAATATTAGTCCTAGAACTCCTGAAATCACGGTCACTCAGCAACAAGTAGACTCGTTGTTAACTCCAAGCTTAGAGAGGGTCGAAAAGACTCCAGAATCTCACGGTATGGTGTCACCAATGAGTGATTCAAGCAATCAGAATAGAGCCAGACCTATTTCTATGTCGTTCAAGGGCTTAAAGGCCCCATCATTTGCCAACAGCTTAAATAACAAGAATCTCAGGACTTCAGATTCCCACCAATCTTTCAACATGTCGTACAATGACGACTCAGATTTCTCTGGATCTGCTGTTGGAGGAGGATTTGGAAGCAGTGACGAAGAAAGTGAAGATGAACTCGATTATGACAGCACAAATTACGATTATAAAGATTATTATGAAGAATATGGAACCGATTCTGAAAAGGAGAATCCTCTACCAATGCCTCCTTCCATTCCTGCATCTTTCAAATCACCTACAAGCGTATCCACCCGTTCTCCATCAAGTTCCATGAAGTCTCCTGGGTTCAAATCTCCAGGATTTTCTCCAGGATTCAAGCTGGCAAAGAGAACCACACCCTCTTCAGGTGTGAGGTTTTCATCTAGAATCATTCTTTACGAAACTTATGACGGAGAAGAGTATGATAGACATCCAGACACCGCTACGTGTAATCAATTAACTCCTAGTCTTGCTCAATTTATCAGAGACGAATTGAACGATCTCAAATCAACCATGCCAATTCATGAATTGTCCCGGTGTAACACTCATTTCTACTAATTTAATTCTTAATATATGTTTATTACTTCTTAGATACTTTTATTACTTCTTAGATACTTTTATTACTTCTTAGATACTTTTATTACTTCTTAAAAGCAGTTTTAGCGTGTTCTGCATGGGCACTTTGAAAGATCTGGTCAAGTATTGGCTTGTCAGATTCATCTATGGCTGCAACTACGCTATCAGGGTTTTGTACTTCAACAACAACATATTTACCGTCTTTTCTGTCTACACATGTAGTGTCAGCCCATTCGGCTACATCATATTGCTGTAAGCTTATGACTGGTGGCTTTCCATCAACTTTTGGGGGATACATATTGGTATTTTTCAAAAGCGAGAATTAGCAGTGTTTTGGTACCAGGTCGTGGGCCGCCTTCCACCAGTTCGTGGTAGGAAACCATTCCTATTTCGCGAATTTTGCAAAAACTCATCTCATGAAACTTACGCCAGGCCAAACTATAATACCGGGACAGTATATCTCATTGGAACGAGAGACTTCTGGAAATGAAGTGGTGGAATATATCAGTGGACGTGGAACTACTGTGAATGAAATCGAGCGGGATGGAAACGTCATCAGAGTGATTGTGGGGACGGTTTTGGGAAAATTAGCAGTCCATCAGGAGGATAAAATTACAGTATCGGTGCTAAACGCCAAATATTTCGACCAGACCAAACCTGAACAGTTGGATTTGGCCCCTGTGGTGAACAATTTGCCCAAAGAGAATGATGTGGTGTTGGTGAAGATCACCAAACTTAATGTTAAACAAGCATACTGTGAGATTTTGTCAGTAGAGTCTTCTGGAAATATAGTAAAAGATTCAGGTCTTGGAGCCAATGGGGAGCTTGCACACAATTCATTAGGTACCGGCGGTGGTGCCCAAGCATTGTCGAGTCATACAACCATTGCTTCGTCGTTAACCACCTCTTCAACTGCCATGGCGTCCGAACTAGGAGAATCATTCAAAGGAATAATACGGTCACAGGACGTCAGACTGACGGATAGAGACAAAGTGAAGATTATTGAAGCGTTTAAGCCTGGAGATATTGTTAAGGCTATCATCATATCGTTAGGAGACGGATCCAATTACTATTTAAGTACTGCCAGGAATGATCTTGGAGTGATATACGCCAAATCAGAGAATGGAGCTGGATATTCGATGTTTCCTATTGATTGGGAGCATATGGTGTGTCCCAAGACCGGAGTGGTAGAGAAGAGAAAGTGTGCCAAGCCTATAAACTAAAATCATACTTATATTTACATCTATATCTATTAGTTAGGTAAAGGATATTTTAACTCGTCATTGTCACCTCTTAAATCAACTTCACTCAAACCAACTTTAGAACCAAATTTCTCGAACCTCTTAACGTATTTGGTCTTCTTTTCGTCAGCTAACTTGATCATTTCTCCCCAGTACTTTTCATGGTCGTATTCAAAGTCTACTTTCCCTCCAAAATCTTTGTCTAGTTGGTCAATAGGAACGTAGTTTGGGAATGGTTCATCGAACACCAACTTTTCTCTGGTCAAGGGATCAATGAACGGATGAATAATCTTTAAAAATGTCCATCCTAACAATGGTATATTGCATAATAAAGCTTTCCCTAATCTTTCAGGGTAATGTGTCTGCAAAATGTGTAAAACTTGTCTACCGGTACCGATGGGTGGAATTTTCCCAGCCGAAATACCAACATCCGTGGGTTTAAAATCAATCAATAACGCCAAGGAGTCTTGTCCAGATGGCATATAGTCAATAACTCGTTCCAACATGTACACCAAGTGCTGAACTTGAGTAACTGAGGGCTTGGTATTCTGTCTACCTGGCTTCAAGTAAAGACATGGTCTGGCATCATTATCAAAACCCAATATAACTTCTTTCCCAGTCTCGTTTTCAGCAGAACACAACTTCCCGTTCACCTTGTTTTCATCTTCAAAGTTCTTATCGATGCCAAACTCCCGTCTCCAACTTAAGGTTAACTCAATCCGGTCAATACAATCTTTTAAATGCCATTTAGTGGCTCTCAAGTACCGTAAAAAACACTCTCTGGTGAGCCACGCCTTCTCTGAATCACTGAGCTTACTAAACTTACTCATATCCTTGGTCTTCTGCTGCTGATCGTGCTCCGTATGAGCCACCTCCAACTCGGGATTGCAAAAATGGTGGTACACCTCCAAATACATTTTCGTCTGTTCGTCAGTCAACTCCACCGGTTCCGGAACTTTACACCCACTAGATGGCTCCGGAAACGGAACCCACACGGGATCCGTCAATTCGTCTTTGGAAACCTTCTTCAAATTGCTTTTTGACTCTTTTCCTCTCAATCTGCTAAACATTTGTACCCGCTACTTTCACACGCGATTTGTTCACTTCATCTCGGGAAAGGAAAGTCGTGTCCCGCCCGTTCTATGAGATATGATACATCACTTTGGTGAGACTGGCCCACCATGAAGAAAGTGTTGAAGCTAACAGAACTTTCAATTTTGACGTGTGTGCGTCACGTGAACCAGATCACCAGCGTAGGTGACTTACCTTATCATCTTGTGAAGCCAATTCTTGAGAAGATGACGGCTAAACAGTTGGATTTGGTGGAAAAGTCCAGTAATAACATTGCTCCTTCGAGCGACGAGCTTTGGATTGGTTTAATTAAGCAGGATTTCTCCAATAGGCCGTACACGGTGAGTGGAAAGTTTCGGGTGGGGAAGACCATGGTGCACAAGAGCTTATATCAGAAGTATCGGGACGAGCAGGAGAGTTTTAAAAAGGATTCTACCGAGAGACTTAAGAATTTTACCAAGATGCTAGAGCTTCGGAAGTCTGAAAACAGCGTTGTTCAGGTGGAGCAGATTCTTAGGGATCCTACGGTTAGAATGAGGCAGCCTAAAGGCAATAGAAATAGTATATTGAACAAGGCCAAACGAGATCTTCAAAATCGGTCTTTAATGTTCCCCAAAGAACGCCCTGGGATGGTCAGACCGGCCACAAGGCCTGGAAAGAGTCAGCAGACGCCGAGAGCACCAAGGCTAGTCCCTCAAAGCGGGAATACCAGGGTATTACCGCCACAGGAGGCGGATTCGACCTTGTCCCCAACTTCTCATAGGGTAGTCCCAAAGGCCCCGACACACACACCTAGAATAACCAAACCCAAGACCAAGTCCAGCGTATTCCTCAGATCACCCACCAGAAAGCCTCGAGACGCTGGTGCCAGAAAGAAGAGAAGGCTCAGTAATGATAATGATAATGATAACGAAAAACCAATAAAGTCTATAAAGTCATCTGTATTTAGTATTTAATGCACAATTAATGATGTATTTTACAATTCCTCGAGTTTTGCCCGTTTGCTTTCGTTGTCTATGCTATCTTTAGTGGCTGGTCTCTTGTAACCAGACACCAAACTGTTATTTTTTGTGGAATCAAGTGAATTATCAATTAATTCATTGTCATCATCTATTGCAACGATCTGTTTGTAGCTATTAATTCTTAGTCTACCATTCATCAAGACATATTTCGAATTTCCAATGAACTGATTGATATTCTTGGACTTAAGGCCCATGGTTTCGAAAAAATGTACTACATTGTGGAGAGATCTCACCTCCAACGGAGACTTAGCACCACTGCTGATGATCAATCCATTTGACCTGGTGGCCCTTATCAACTGGGTTAAGTTGGAGATCAAAAACTTCCTATTCATTGAAGGAGTACTGGAAATTAGTCCACTATAGCATATCTCGAACTTGATTCCTTTACTTAAACCCTGGCCGACGATTTTGTGCTTGAGGTAAAAATTCAACTTAGAACTCAAGTTGATGGAGATTATATCGATGTTAAGGTTGATTATAGATAATTGGAGGGCTTTCTCCAGCACTGGTTTTATAGCTATGAGATCAAAATAACTCTGGAATTTGTTGAAATTTGTCAACTTACTCGAGTCGTTAACCACCACTGTAAGTCGGGTGTACACATTAAGGCCCGGAAATTGAGTTACGTCGATTATTTCATCAATTTTAATGGGATTAATGTCCTCTGGCTGATTCACTGGCACTCGTAAACTTTCATCAATCTCGAAATTTATGGCGATTTTCAACACTTTAAACGAATATAAAGTGACAATAGTATTTCGAAGATTAGTAATGTGTTTGTCACTTAATTTTTCGTAGGTGTTCTTTGGCCACGGCACATTTAAATCGTACATTTGTAATCCTACCGAAGTCATCACGAATTCTCTTCGCACATAAATTGGCCACCGCCACTAAAAAATGTATATAAGCACCAAATCCCCGGATTTTTGGGCCTAACAATTATTATGACAAACGACCTTTTGGTAGATAGACAACAAGATGATAGTATGATGGATATAGGGAAGAACTGTAGCAAGTGTCATCAACTTGATTTTCTTCCATTTGTGTGTGAATATTGTAAACAAGTGTTCTGCTCAGATCACAGAAGGTTATCAGATCACTCGTGTCCTTACTTGTATAAGTTTGAAAACACAAACACAAGACCCAAAAGTCCTACTCAGTTACAAAGAGGACAGTCGGTGGCGTCTTTGTTCCCTGACAGACAGAAGGACCGGGCCAAAATAGACAAGTTGGTGAGCCAGAAGCCCAAGCCCACCACCATTCTTGAAAAGAGCTTTAGGGTGGGAGATGTTCAGTCCAAAACAGCGTTTAAGAAGTTTTCCAAGTTTCTTAACATCCAGAAACAGAAGTCGTCGTCCGGCGGCATCAAAAAGCTCTTCGGCAAGTCTGATAAGGCGAACCCAGTAGTGGAGCTCCAACTTCTTCGGAAACAAGCCAAAGGAGACCAGAAGATAAGCGCTACAGACCGGGTGTATGTGTGGTGCCTCTACATAAACGCCAACGAGGAGGAGGAAGAGAAGCTCTTCAAAATCGACGTCACAGCCCAAAGGAAAGGCATTTTTGTCAACAAGAACTGGCCTATCGGCAGGGCCCTAGACACAATCAGTGACGAGTTGAAGATTAAGAACCAAAACAACCAGACGACGGACGCCCACGACCGACTTAACGTGTTCAAGCTCAAAGGCGAAGCGCCCGAGCTTGTACCCACCAGCAGCCGGTGTAAGGAGCTCCGTAACGGGGACGTATTGTATTTAGTTAGAGGAACCGTATAGTAGATAATAAAACATTAGCACGAGGCGGCCGTAGCTCCCGCGGGGGCTCCCCCCAACCGGGCCCCCCGCGTCGCTAGTCACGGCGCCGTTGATTTTGTGTCACGTTTTGGGCGAGATCCCGAGACGACGATTTCTCACTAGGATTTTTCTTGTTTAGATTTTTCCATCCGACAATACACAAAAGTCACCAGAATAATTGGTGAAATTGGACCGAATCAATCTATTTGGAAACCTTTGATAACACAAAATTGTAGTACAAACATTTGTACCCAAAAACACGAGTAACAACCGGAAATTTAACTGAATTTGCCGGAGGATATTTCAAGGCGGACTCAAATCAAAATTCAATTCTCATATATTTTATAAGGAAACTGCCAGAAATAGGTTAATTTCCTTATATTTTTATTAAGAATCTTCAGTTACTGGCGATTCATAAATCTTCAACTATCTGTTGCTAATCTTATATTTCACCTGTTTGTGGTACATCTCACCCCCATTCCTGGTGATAAAGTTTAAAGTTGACTATCCAACCCACGAGTCAAAGAAAGAAGTTTTAACGCTTTTGATTCATTAATTAATTTATGTCAACAAGAGCTCAGTTATCGACAAATCCTGCTGCTTTAGCTGCTGCTGCTGCCACTTCTAATTCTAATCAATTTCAGTCTCAAGCAAATAATTTACCCAGTAAAATGCCACCAAATCAGGGTCATTCTAATTCAGGCTCCAACCACAATTCAACGACTTCAAGCTCTGTTGTTGGATTGCATTATAAGGCTGGAAAACAGATTGGAAAAGGTTCTTTTGGTACTATTTTCGAAGGTACGAACATCATTAATGGTGTGCCAGTTGCAATCAAATGTGAACAGAGAAAGACCGATGCTCCACAATTAAGAGATGAATACAGAACTTATAAGCATTTACAGGGCTGTGATGGTATTCCAAACGCTTATTATTTTGGTCAAGAAGGTTCCAACAATATTTTGGTCATAGACTTATTAGGTCCTTCTTTGGAAGATTTATTCGATTGGTGTGGAAGAAGATTCTCTGTTAAAACAGTGGTCCAAGTTGCAATTCAAATGTTGAACTTAATTGAAGAGGTTCACAGCCATGATTTGATTTACAGAGATATTAAGCCAGATAATTTCTTAATTGGTAGACAGGGATTACCAGATGAGAATAAAGTTCATTTAGTTGACTTTGGTATGGCCAAACAGTACAGAGATCCAAGAACTAAGAATCATATTCCATACAGAGAAAAGAAATCTTTGAGCGGAACTGCAAGATACATGTCCATCAATACTCATTTGGGTAGAGAACAATCAAGAAGAGACGACTTAGAAGCATTGGGTCACGTATTTTTCTATTTCTTAAGAGGCCAATTACCATGGCAAGGATTAAAGGCTCCTACCAATAAGCAGAAATATGAAAGAATTGGAGACAAGAAAAGAACAACTCCTGCCATTACATTATGCGAAGGTTTACCAAAACAGTTTGCCGAATATTTAGACACCGTCAGATCTTTACCATTTGACGCCGAACCTGCATATGAAGAATACAGAATGTTGTTATTAAGCATTTTAGATGACTTGGGAACTTCTGCTGATGGTGACTATGATTGGTTACACCTCAACGGTGGTAGAGGATATGATGATAATATCAACAAGAAACCTAATTTGCATGGATACGGACATCCTGATTCACCAAATGAAAGAGAAAGAAGACACCGGGAACAAAGAAGAAGCAGACATCATCACCAAAATCATCAACAAGCTCAAAAAGCCCAACAAGCTCAAGGACAAGATGGACAAAATCCTCAGCAAGCTAATGGTTACCCAACCTCTCAATCTTTCAATAACTTGAACTCTCAACAACAAAGAGATTTGACGGCTGCCCAATTACATCAACAAAAATTACAACACTTAGTCAACAGACCTTTACCACCCATTAAACAGGAAAGTCAAAAGGAAATGATGACTAGTAAGAATTACGAAAACTCCCCAATACAAAGATCAAATCAATACGATCAACAAAAAGTTGAAGAACCAAAATCCTTCTGGTCCAAATTATGCTGTCAATAATACTAATAGAGCATACTATATAAAATATAGCGTCATAATTAATTAGATCGTTTCATTGTTTAATACATTAATGATTATGAGAAATTCTATCAAAACATTTATTACTACTTAATCACATAATTCATTCGGATGGTCTTCCCAGAAGATCACCAATTAATTTTGAAGTCTCTTAAAATTTCTATCAATTCCTTCCCATTCTTCTTCAGAGACTTCCATTTCTTTATAAGTTTTCACTATGTATCTTTCCAATACTTTCAACTCATCCATGACCTTTTCCTTATCAAAAGTCTTGGATTCCTTGATTTCGGCCTTCAATTTGTTCAAATTGTCGATGATTAAATCAGATCTATAGTCCACCCATTCTGGGTAAAAGTCATTATACCTGGATCCGTGGTTAATCTCCGGTTTAACAGTAGATAACACAGAAGTATCTACCATTTTTGTGTCTTTTGGTCTGTAACTGGTGACCATTGTAATTCTTTCACTTACCCCAATTGGATTTGGTGCAATATGTTCAATTAGTTTTCCTTGTAAAACAGCAGCATAACCTTTGGTTGGACCCGGAACACTAACAATACTTTCAGTACCTTTACCCATTCTTAAGGATGTTTCACCTCCGATCATATTGGTGGTGTCACTTAACATTAAAACGCATACAAACGGATAAGAATCAGTGTGCCAGCCAACCACACAATCTTCCTCCAACTTTCTAGCGTTGGCGTCGTGTTCTGCCATTTCTCTTTCCACGTCATGGGACTCCTTCATGGAGAAGTTAACGTGTCCAATCTCGTACTCCATTACAGGTTCTAATTCAACTCCTGCCATGGTACTAATTAATTCAACTGTTTTGGGATGAGTCCAAGCGGTATAAGTAAATGGACAAACGGTTTTACCGTTATCCCGGGTGTAACCTCTTAAAGTACAATCTTTACCTGTAGCACTGGAGTTGCTGAATCTAGCGTACTTCATGAAAGTTTCCTTTTCCATGATTTCTTGTCTCATAATAGCAATAGCATCATCAGTAAATAATGGAAATGGGTCACTTACACCAATATGACTTATCTGATCAGAGTGGCTAAGGCCCAATTCTTCCATGGTAATTCTTCTGGTGGTATTATACTTGTGTTTTTCAATAGGATTCTCCGAATAGAATCTTAAGTGGACCATTGGGTCAAATTCCACTTTATTGGTGGTTTTAAATTCGGCTTCGTAAGTTGGTTTAACAAATTTTTCATAAGCAAATTCTGGTACAAAAGCATGGGAATTCCCAGCTAAAATGCTTTCCATTAAACTCATGGTTTTTGGTTTCAAAACCTAAGAAATATCCCTTTTTATAGTTGATAAAATTCCTATCAATTAGCGTGAAATTGCAGCCATTTTTTACCAAATTCGAGGGTTAATCCCTTCCGGTCCCGTTATCATTACCCGATTAGGAGTGCGGACCCGTAAGTTTTTCACTGATAAGCAATAAAAGTGCCAAATTTAGAAATTTAAGGAGAGATTTGGCGGGTTCACCAGATACTATAAAGGGGATTGAGTTCCCCATAACTTTTCTAGAATAAAATTTGCATGGAAGAAAGCGATTTCGGAATTAGTTCTGTAAACGGATTAGAATGGAGAACAAGCCCGAAGGTTTTTCCGTTACCTTGACGAAGTAGTTGTTATGAGTAGGAATTACTTGTGTTCACTCCCATTGGGAGGGAAACGTTTCCTTTTATAGGTTTTGAAATTTGCATCAAAGGGTTTTTCAAGTCTCTTATATAGGGTTTTCAAATCCAACTGTCCTAATTGGGCGAATTTGTAATGAGCAAATTTACTTCCAGATTCGAGTAGTGTGTGGGGGACACTTGGTGGAAATGCCGCCACCACCAACCACATTACTATACCCACGATCCCAGCTAGTCCATATAGCCCCCAGGCCCTGACACAGTGACATAATCTTTCCCGTAATCCACCCTCCTTATCCGTACGTAAGCCTCTGTACATGAACAGTGCATAAATCTTACATGATGTACATTCGCTGATCGCCAGCTCCTCATAACCACTTTAGTGAAGTTTGGAAAATTTCAATTATTTATACCATGTCCCACCACCTGTCCCACGATATGACCCACCAAAACGCTGTAGAATCTAACAAAAAGGAATTTGGAAAAGCTGAAGTTCTTGCCTATGATAAGAGAGAGCTGACAATCAAGTTAAGTCAAATAACTTCCTACATCTTGTTGAATTATCCAGCCAAATATCCAATGGTTTCGAAGTCTTTTGATCTCCCAGAAAAATCTGCTGTTTTCACCAAAGACAAGAAACTTCTTGACTTTGCATGTGGTACGGGAATTGTCACCGAGAAGTTAGCCCCCTACGTCCAGGACGTGGTTGGTGTGGACGTTAGTGAACCTGGTTTAGAGATTTTTAATGAAAAATTTGGAGGCAAGTACAAGACGTACGCGGTAGATATCCTTGATGATTCCCAACCGCAGGTCCAGGAGTTGATAGGTAACTTCGATATCATTGTCTGTACAATTGCCTACCACCACCTCCACGATTACGTGTCAATCACCCAGAAATTGGCCACTTTCTTAAAACCCACCGGCCACTTATTTATTGTGGACTTCTACAACTCCGACGTGGAAGTCTTGGGCGACGCCCGAGTTAGTCTGTGTGAGGCTGTCAGGCACATGGGAGGCTTGAAGAAGAGCTCCTTGACCGAAACCCTCCAAAGTGCCGGGTTAAGCCAAATTACAGTAGACGAAGCCATTGTCACAAATCTCTGGCAAGCGGTTCCTTTCATCAAAACCCACTGCAAACAGTCTGTGATGGACCAGTATGAAAAGGGCGAGCTTGAGTCCAAGACTGTGGATGGCCAGACCCTCTATTCGGTCGAAACCAGTATGATTGTGGCCGTAGGAACCAAACCAACTATTTAGATATATAAGTATGCGTGTCCCCACCGCACCAAAACCTCCTCATAATCGCACTCCCACTTCGTACACATCACAAATGGCATCTATCCAAAGCCAGAAACGGTTGGCCAAAGAGTACAAAAGCATCCAGGCCAATCCTCCACCATTCATAAGCGCCAAGCCCAACGAAGAGAACATTCTTGAATGGCACTACATCATCACGGGGCCTCCCAACACCCCGTTTGAAAACGGCCAGTACCACGGGATATTGCGGTTCCCATCAGAGTATCCGTTTAAACCTCCTTCAATTCTGATGATAACTCCAAATGGAAGATTTGCATGTAACACTAGACTTTGTCTTTCCATGAGTGACTACCACCCTGACACGTGGAATCCCGCCTGGAGTGTCAGTACGATCTTGACGGGGTTATTAAGTTTCATGACGGGGGACGAAGCCACCACCGGATCCATTAACACCACAGACAGTTTAAAGAGAAAGTTTAGTCGAGACAGTAAGAGGTATAACATCACGGAAAACCACCGGTTCAAGAAGATCTTTCCTGAGTTAATCGAGCAGAACCGACTTGATATCCTTAATGAAAATTACGAAGCCAACAAATCTGCCGAGCAGGAAATCCCCTTAGACGTTAGAGAAAATATGCACCTCCTAGATCCCGAAGACAAGGCCAGATTGTTGGTGGAAGATAACGAAGAAAAGCCAAGCCTCTCCAAGTTCACGTTTATTGGTGTCGTCATTGCTGTATTTTTTGCGTACTTTATCAGAAATTAGGTTTGATGCTCCCGGGCACACCACTTATAAGGCTTATACCCGCATTATTTATGTACTTTATTTACTTCATTCCAAGTTTATTATGATCCCATACCCTGTTGTTACCCGATACTTTTGTTACCCGACTCTGATCCTCTAGCAACTCGTATATTGGAAAAATTTTCGCAAGTAAATAAACCAAAACCTGAAATTGAGAAAACACATTACACATCATATTAGTGGATTTTTTTACATAGTCCAATTGCATTAAATCGTGAAAGTTTCTTTGCATGTCAAATCATCCATATCGTCAAAAAGCTCCGGGTTCGTACCCTGGAACTAGCTCCGATACCACGTCCCCAAATTCTTCCCAGTACCAGTCTCCTAATTTAAATTACCCAACTGATTCGAGTCTTCCATTGTCGAGTGCCCCATATCCTATAAACGATTTAGTTGGTTCCACGTTGAATAGCGAACAAGATAGTGCTTTGAATCTTAATAATGGCACCAAAACACCAACTGATATGAGTTTTAATTATCAGGTAAATAACTTACAGAATCAACCAAATGTTACTCAAACGCCTCCTCCCGTGTTCCATTCGAATATTGCATCTCCACCTTCAAATCCCTTAAGTGCTACGTCATCCGTGACAAATTTAAACATCGGAAACAGCTTGGATTTGAGCTTAAATCACTCCAAGTCTGAAAACAACTTGTCGGCACCCAGAATTCATGATCATAACAGATCTGCCAGTTCCACTTCCAGTTTCTTTGATAAGAGTGACAACATAAGTTTGGTTGACTTCAATCAGAATTTAATTACCCAGTATTTGGGGGATAATTCGAACCATTTATTACCAAGGATCAAGACCATTGAGTTATACCGTAAAAATGCTAAGAGATCCAACGACCCAACAGTCTTGTTCCAGTATGCACAATACATGTTACAGACTGCATTGTTGTTGGATAAAGAGAATACTTCAAATCCCAGTTCTATAGAAAATTCCCCAATGCGTGGGCCTGTCGACTCCAGTCACAAGCACAAGAAGTCAAAGTCTTCCAATTCTTTTGATTTATCCAACTTGGATGACAATGCTGTCAACGATAAAAGATTAAAGAAATCGTTGCTCAAAGAAGCAACCATATACTTGAGGAAATTAAGTGATAAAGGTTATGTTGAAGCCCAGTATTTGTTAGGTGATGCCTGTAGTAGTGGAGCCTTGGGAAGAATTGAGAATAAGGAGGCTTTCTTATTATTCCAAGCGGCTGCCAAACATGGCCACATAGAAAGTGCTTATAGAACAAGCTATTGTTATGAAGAAGGTTTGGGAACGGGAAGAGATTCAAGAAAGGCAATAGAATATTTAAAAATGGCGGCTTCAAGAAACCACCCGGCTGCTATGTACAAATTGGGTGTTTATTCGTTTTATGGGAGAATGGGATTATCACAAAGTGATGTTAATACTAAGAAGATGGGTATCAAATGGTTAACAAGAGCTGCAAATGTTGCTAATGAATTGATTGCTGCAGCACCTTATGAGTTAGGTAAAATTTATTTTAATGGTTTCAAGGATATTGTTATTCAAGATAAAAAATATGCCTTAGAGCTATACAGTCAGGCAGCTGCCTTGGGACATATAGAAAGTTCGGCTATTTTGGGTCATCATTACGAGGTAGGAGAAATTGTACCCCAAGACTCCAATTTGTCTATTCATTATTATACACAAGCTGCTTTAGGTGGAGACCCAAACTCTATGCTTGCTATGTGTGCATGGTACTTAGTGGGAAATGATCCTTACTTACCAAAAGACGAAAACGAATCTTTCGAATGGGCTAAAAGAGCAGCAATGTGTAATTTGTCCAAGGGCCAATTCGCCTTGGCTAATTTCTATGATAAAGGAATTGGATGTGACAAGGATCCACAAGAAGCTCAGAAATGGTATGTACTAGCAGCTGAAAACGGGGATGAAAAGGCTTTAGGTAGAATCACAGATAGAGCTTTACAGTCTTCTTTACAGAAAAAATTCAAAAAGTCAAGATCTTCAAGTTCTAAGTTACCAGGTGTTGCTAGTAACTTGAACTTTGACGGTAAGACGGAAGCGCATGAGAAAGATTGTGTTATAGTTTAGGAATGAACGAGGCATCGTCCATGTTGTGTCCTTGTAGAACCTGTGTATTTTGAACTTATTTGGGTTATAATGGCTGCGAAGTCCACGTGGAACTGGGGTCAAATAATGAGCTACAGTGCTTCAGATAGAGAAACATTATACAAGCTGAGGACACTTGGAAACCCTTCACATTTCCAGGACTCGAGTAATGATTTGTCTAATTACCGTTCTGGTTAGAATTGGGTAATATTAGTAGCTTCCACAACCATGTATAAGAGCCCCACAAAAGCGTATCTATAAAAGGCCAATTGCCCAAATGCTATCCCACCTCTCGGCCACACATTATATACCCTAATTGAGCCGTAAATACGCCACCACTAACCCCCACGGTTCAAACTCCTATTACTGCAAATTAAATGAGGTCCTGCATACACCCCTGTTTTCAGGATCTAACATTTCTTCATTACAGCTACCAGCATATGTGGTGCAGAATTTAATGCACCTTCACCGCTGATCAAATGCAACACCAAACAAACTCCCAATCGTTTCAGACCGGCGTCACAACCCAATTGGCCGGCCATATAGGTCATCTTACAATGCGCCCTCAACAGAACCTGTGACGTGACGTGTGTGAGGCTCAACAACCCATATAGGGGCCACGTAAAGGTGTTTCCATGAAAATGCATGGTCTCAAACTTCATGCATCCATTCATGCACCCAATTCCCTAGCTCCAACTTCATGAACCCAGCTCCCCAACCCCTTCCACAAGGATCGGCTGCCGACACGTCTTCCCGATCAGCTCGTGAATGGCTATGTGTCGAACGAAGACCGGGTCCATAACGCCGAATGAAATTCTCCAGTTTCATATAAATATCCCCGATCGCCACACTCCAATTACACAATGTCCAATCAAGACTATTATTCACAAGGAAATCAAGGCAATTACGAAGGTAATTACCAACAAAACTATTCTGGCGAAGGCCAACAGGGACAAGACGGAGAAAGAGGTCTTCTCTCCACAGTTGCAGGTGGTTTAGCAGGTGGCTATGGAGGTGGAAAAATCAGTGGAGAACACTCTACTTTAGGAAAGATTGGTGGTGCTCTTGCAGGTGCTGTTTTAGCCAACAAGGTTGAAAACCGTTTTGAAGGTTACGAAAACCAACAACAACATGGTGGTCAAAGCCAAGGAGGTCTTATGGGCAAGATCGAGAACATGCTTGGAGGAGAACACCAAGGAGGCCAAGGAGGCTACGGTGGAAACCAAGGTGGATACGGAGGTAACCAAGGTGGATATGGAGGTAACCAAGGTGGATATGGAGGAAACCAAGGTGGATATGGAGGAAACCAAGGTGGATATGGAGAAGGCCGTCACCATGGCGGAGAAGGTCGTCACCACGGTGGAGAAGGTAGATTTGGTGGAGAAGGCCGTGGGGAAGGTAGATTTGGCGGTGACTTTGGTGGTGAAGGAAGATTTGGCGGTGAAGGCCGTCACCACGGAGGTCCAGGTGGTCCAGGAGGCTTTGGTGGTCCAGGTGGTCCAGGTGGTTATGGTGACCAAGGAGGATATGGTGGTGATAACTATGGAAACCAAGGTGGCAGATGGTAATTCGTTAATCGTTATATATGCAAATAAATGATTCTAGCTATTCAACTTTGTCTGAACCGGCACTTTCTATATTTTTTGTGTTGGGATTATAATTGAATTGCATGAGCAGTGAAGGATTGGAGGAAACTCTAAATTGTTTCTCTATCTTGGAGGCTTTCTTGTTGAGAATTGGAAGCTTTGAATCTTCTAGTCTTTTGGTTAGAGATGAGATTCTCTTGGGCTTGAATGTTTTCTTCATGGTGATTTGTGATGGCTTCATAAGAGGAGGTGAGTTGATATTTGGATCAAATTTCAACAGAAGCTCTTCATCATTCAATTGATCCAATATATTATTCTGAAGGGGTGATGCATCTGTATCAGTTGGCAATATACTCTCATCATAGCTTATATCGCTCTCAAAAGTGGACTCGAAATGGACTTTCTTCTTCTTGAACGGATTGGGTCTTCTCTTAACTGGTGGCATGGACTGCGATAGTTTACTCTGCATGAAATCAGAAGACTTTTCTTCTAAAAGCGTATCAAAGTCACCATTAACCAAGGATTCAAGTGATTGAGTGATATTGGTTATTACTTCAGTGGAATTCTCCTTGGAGTTGTTCACCAATGCTTCTAACAAAATGCCTATGCTTTTGGGTGCAAATTTGTGATCTTTCAACTCAAGAACCAAATGGTCATATAGAATGGAGGAGTTGAAAAGTATATCTCTTTCATGGAATGTTTCAAGATTCTGTACTTGTTTTTCATATAAAGTAGTATGGTAAGACGACCAGCAGTCTTGGTCCTTCAATCTGCTGAGGACATGCTTGGAAGTATCTGAGAAAATGTGTTCAATATCTCCTGGAGTACTATATTGTGCCTCTAATTGTTGGATTTGGGATGACAACTTCAATAATACTTGATCGACGAGATTAGATAGTATCGGGTCAAGTCCATCAATGCATTGCTGGATAACTTCAAACTCAAACTTTTGATTTAGCAAGATCTTTCTCTTTGCCAAAATAAAATATCGTTGCCATTTTTCTTGAGTTTTGCTTGCAATCGACACTTTCAAGCTTTCTATGGCCTCTAGAACAGAATTTATCAACTTATCCATGATGAGCAATTGTTTGTCAACAGTAACCTTAACTATTTCATCTTGCTTTGCTTTGAGCTCTTCTATTTCCTCTTTTTGGTGGGTAATCATCTTCAAATATGATCCTACATGCCTATCCAAATTATGCTGGTTTCTTACCAATTTAGTTTTAATTTCTTTGGCTCGGTCTGCATATTTCAAAGTATTCAAAGTTTCATCATAGTGCTTTGACAGAGGTGAAACACAAACTATCATCACCGTTTTACAGTTACCACCAAGAGAAAACTTAAGGAGTCGAGTTAATTTGGAGTCTCTATAAGGAATATGGTTTCTCCTTCTTGGGTCACAAAGGGCATTGATACAATTACCCAAAGCCAAGAGCGATTTATTGATGTTGGCTCCTTCAGTCAACCTAGCTCCTCTATTTCTGGTAGCAGATGCCCTTTCACTTCCTGCTAGATCAATAATGGAGAGTGTGGCGAAAGTATGTTCTTGACTTAATTCCACCGACTTGTTTCTCTGGACAACGTTAACCTGGAGCACGGCATGTGACCTAGAAGATGTAGCATTGGCTTCTGTTGGAGAGCACGTTCGGTTTTTATTTCCTTCCACTATTAGATTCATCACTTCTTCCACAGACTCAAGCTTATGGTTCGATAGATTCGACACAAACACTTTTTTATTCGAGTCTTCCCGTATCAAAAGTCTTTTGTTGTTCGTTTCAGGATTTAACAAATCTTTTATCGTTTCGTTATATATTTCAAGGTACGATAACGTGATTTCAAATACCTTGGAGTCGTGTAATTCCTCCATTTTCCGATAAAGCTCTTTCATGGTAAGAAATATGATACCTGGGTCATGTTCAAGGCCCAGAATCGTATGTGTTTTCCCACATCCTGTTGCCCCATAAGCAAATACAGTTGCATTGAATCCTTCAAGTATGCTATCAAGGAGAGGCTTTGTGGTACCCTCAAACACATCTTGCTGAGTACAATCACTGTCAAACAACCTATCAAATACGAATCTGTGTTCTCTAAGACGGGAATTGGGTCTTGTGGGGAATGCATTTCTGTGCATCTTAGCAATGGGATTTGTGTCTGGAGGATCAAATATTAGCATCTTTTCATCCACAACATCAATGATCTTCCGTATTCCCGTGGGCAGATACTGTAGTTTGTCGTCATTGAAGGAACCGTCCCCCAAAAATGCCTGTTCTTCTGGAATATGGATGAGATTGTTTAGTTCTGGCTCTGTGAACGGCCTCACCCGGACCGCCACGCTGATAGACGACACCGAATTGTGGTCCGGGCCCAGATCTGTAAGCGCTGTAGCCGCTGTGTTTGTGGTGGGACCAGGTGATGTGTCACTTACTTCCTGGCTCGTGGTTTCACTATCGGCCATAGTTTATCTGTTGATTTAGCATCGCGTTTGTAAACACGCAACCGGCATGCAGGCGCACCGCGGGGGACGCTCACCGCGGGGGACGAGCGGTGGCAGTAGCTCGCAGTAGAATCCACGCGGTAGAGCCCCAGACCGTGGCACCGTGGTGTGGCTCTCATGACCTGCCGCGCGGCTCAGGAGGACCGCTCGCGGAATGCTCCCTATCATGTCTGCTTCCTTTACATCTTCGGCTGTTAGTTTAACAAAGACAATCATCGGAGCAGGTTTGCTCTCAATGCCATTGGCGTATGCCACAGATGGAATTGTGTTTGGTACATTCATCATTTTGTTGGCGGCCGCCACGTCGGGCTTTGGTCTATTTCTCCAGGCGTATGTTTCCCGGTTTGTACCAACTGGACATGCTACTTTCTTCAGTGTGTGTAGCATTACCTATCCCAACTTGTCGGTGGTGTTTGATATGGCCATTGCCATTCAGTGTTTTGGGTGTGCCATCTCCTATTTGGTGCTTGTGGGTGATTTGATGCCTAGTATAATTCCTCATGTTGGGAATATCCAAGATGTTAGGACGTTTTGGATCTTGGTTTCGGCATTGTTGACTGTTCCATTGTCAATGTTGAAGAACTTGGATTCCTTGAAATACACGTCGATTTTGGGGTTGGTGGCCATAGCATATATGGCGTTGTTGGTGATTATTCACTTTTTGGCTGGTGATGTACCACAGGATTTGAAGGGAAACTTGACATATTTCCCTCCCACGGTAACCGGCGTGTTCAGTACCTTCTCCATCATTGTGTTTGCATTCACAGGACACCAGAACATGTTTTCTATCATCAATGAATCTCATAATAAGTCTTTGACGTCTTTAACTCTTCTCGTGTATGTGGTTATTGCCATTTCTTCAGGGCTTTTCATAGTGGTGGGATTATCAGGATACTTGACATTTGGTGATTTGGTTAATGGAAATGTCATTCTTTCTTATCCAGCTGCCTTATCTGCTACAATAGGTAGAAGCTGTATTGTTTTCATGGTGACATTTTCCTTTCCTTTGATGTTGCATCCCGCCAGAATCTCGGTCAATAACATCTATTATTGGCTTAGGTCCAAGTCTGCGCTAGAAGGATCGACTACGGAAGGTCATCCAGAAGAAACCCCGTTATTGGAAACATCAGAAAATGGCCCTGTCGTCCCATTTCCTGACACCCAGTTCTATGTGATTACATTCTCCCTTCTTATCCTTGGGTACGTTCTTGCCATAACTATCAAATCATTTGCACTTGTTCTAGCCATTGTGGGTGCCACAGGCTCCACAGCTATCTCATTTATTCTCCCGGGTCTTTTTGGCTACAAGTTGTCCACCAATAACTCCAAATCCGAGTCTTTAATCAAGATATTATCGTATCTCTTGGTGATTTGGGGATTCTGTGTTATGGTGTTATGTTTATATACGAGCTTGTTTTTGGATCAGGCTTAATTAATGGCATTATCTATACACTAATAAATATTATTTAGATTTTTCATTTTGGTCTATTGAACCATTTTCTTCTTCTTCTTCATCCTCTTCATCTTCTTCATCACTTCTAACATCTTCAGCACCAGAACCAGTGATGACTTTATATGCAACTCTTAAAATCGAGGACAACCAAAGGATACAAATAACTTGCAACATGGCCAACAAACTATAAAAAGTATTAACAACCGTTGGAGTCCAACAAACATTTTGCACCTTACCAGGAACACATTTGCCGTCAGCCATCAAGTCAAGCGCTTTGGCCCAGGCATGGTAGAATAAGTAATTGTATACTCCATGTCTTAATATAATCCAAGAACCAAGGAAACACACAAATAAAATATCACAAATAGTACTATAACCAGCATATTTGGTTAATTTGGCACTGGTTAACAAGATATCACCAAAATCCATTAACAACAATATAAGATTACCGATTCTGGTGTAAAAATACGAATAGGATCCAATACACAATAAACTTGTTATAATATGGTGGGTGAACATTTGGTGATAATCTTTCCTTTTCTCTTCCACGTTGATTATGAAGATTTGGTGGGACCAGAAGGAAATCTGGAGTAAATAGTATAGCTTAAATTCACCTGTCAAGTGGTCATGGGGCCATCCAATGTACACATTATCTAAATTTCCCCAATATGACGAATTATAATATAAATACATTCCGTAACTAAACGAAAATGTGGCATAAAACAAAGTCCAACTTTGTTCAGCAAACCGTAATTTGGCCTTTAAACCCATATTATACATGTATGAAGCAAATGGGCTCCAAATCCACTTCATCAAAAATGATCTTAAAAACGTTAACCCAACTATTCCATGTATTATAATATAGGAATCATCCCACCCAATTTCATAGAGGTCACCCGATTTGTACTGTAAATGGATAAACTTGGAAGTAATATTATGGATTTGTTGATTGGAACTTGTTGAATGGAGAATATATAATCCTAAGAGTAAATTCCTGGTAAATGCAAGTTGATTTTCTTCAAGGTACGCCCAAAATGACTGATTATATTGTTTGGTGGCGGTTTGACGGGCAGTTTGCACGGGGGGTTTGGATTTTCTATCACCAATGGAAGGCGGGTGCTCCTTGATGGTCTTGGACCTAGACTTTTCGGCTGTCTGGGTCATAACTTACACGTGGAATGGGTGTGGTTTAGTTGAAAATTTTTATCGACTGCGACTTACTCCGGTGGTTGTGCCGCTTTGCATACCACGGCTGAGGCTGGGGCGAGAGATGGGGGGACGACGAGAGGACGGGCGAAGGACGGGGCGAGAAACATGGCGAGCGTTTATTGGTATGCTGATGCGGGTCGCGGTGGGGGCGGTGGTGGTGGTGGTAGGACGAGGCTGGTACCAGCTATCTGTTCAACAACATATATTGGAGCAGCTTCTTCACATTGTTCTCATTATACCGATTCCAGATTACGTATACATTTATCATGTCCTGCATGGCCTCCACCACTTCGTCCAAGTTTATATGGCTGTGTCCGATAAAATTCATGAATTTGTTGATTCGAATCGTGTCCTGGTCGATTTTCATATCTTGGAGGCCTGAATCGGGCACCATTGATTCGTTATTGGTAAGGGCCATTAGGTCATCTATGTGCATATCTTTAGAAGAGTTTGTGGCATTATCAGGTTCGATCAATGTTTTACTTAATCTGATGGAATTAAGGGATTTTTTCAACACGATTGTGATGTAAATGGCGGATACTGCTATTATGTGTGGAGGGAAAAGTAAGGGTAAATCGGTAATGAAACTGTCGTTTATAAGGGACCATGCATGCTGAAGCTCGTCATTGGTGAGCTGGAATTGGTACTGGGTGGAATTCTTATTTAAAAAGTCTTTTAGCTGGATTAAAGACCTATATGGATGATGTAGCACCAAATAAAGGTCCATTTCTTCTAGTAAATAGAACTCAAACTCTGCTAGTTTGGTAATATCATGTGGAATATACTCTGGCCAAAGGTTTCGGGCTTCAGAAACAATCAATCTTATGTGTTGGGGACACTCTTCTACTTTACTGGCAACGTATATACACGCTGTAACCATCAAATAAACGTTGATTTCCTTAAGTGAAACCTTCAATAGAAACCGGGATAAGTACACTTCAGCACTGGCCAAGGCTATTTGACGGATGTTGAGTCGTCTCCCAAGTCTTATCAAAAGATTATGGAGGTATATTCTCATATTAGAATCGTAAACTATGTTTGGATAATCCTTGATGAATCCATTTTGGATCATTTTCTTCTCGAGTATCATGAGTCTTCTTCTCTGGTCGAGAAGGGACTGGCGGTTGAACTGCCATTTTGCTCTTTGGGACGAGTTCCAGAAGTCTGCTGACATATAAAATGTATGAGAAAATGAGAATGTTACACGGCTGAGTTTAGGAATCAGGCCGAATCCCAGGCCAAATCCCAGGTCGAATCCCAGGCCGATACCAGATGGGTGCAATAGGTGCCACAGTTACATTTTCAATTCCTCCACAAATACAGTGATTACAAATACAATGATTAATATCGTTTATTAAATCTACATTTCTCCACAATCTACAATCACAACTTCTTCAACTGGCCTCGTGTCTTGCACCCGACAGCGGTTGAGCCGATCTATCACTTCAAATCCGTCAATCACCTTACCGAATACAACATGCTTCCCGTCCAAGTGGGGCGCCAGGTCACAGCATATGAAGAACTGACATCCATTAGAATTGGGACCAGAATTGGCCATGGAAACACTGTACTTCTCGTGGTCATACTGGAACGACTCGTCATCGAACGTATCACCTCCATATATCGTCTTGGAACCCTGTCCATTTCCCCGTACAAAGTCACCTCCCTGGATCATAAAATCCTTAATAATTCGGTGGAACTTACTGCCCTTATACCCAACTGGTCTTCCTCCTTCTCGGTATTCCCCCGTACAAAACTGTCTGAAATTCTCCCCAGTTCTACTTGTTAGTAAGACCTATCAATTGACATTACACATACTTCTTAAGCTCGGGGAATAACTCAATTTTCACCCTCCCAGTATTTTCTCCTTGTCGTATATCTAGGAATACGACAGTCATACGTGAAAATTTCGCGGAGACCCTATGCCTAAATCATTCCACACTTCCAATCCAGTAGCTGAAACCGCTATAGATCGGAATATTCCTGATTTCCCGGGCGCAGACCTTAGTGAGGAGGAGAAATACTTCAAAACCCACCAACCTCCAAGTTATTTGGGGGAAATTGAGGCCCAATTGGGTGAGTTTATCCGATTTCATGCTACCAAGACCCACAAAAAGATTGCTTTGGTGACCAGTGGGGGGACCACTGTTCCGTTGGAGAACAATACTGTTAGATTCATTGACAATTTTAGTGCTGGTACCCGTGGAGCCACATCTGCTGAGTACTTTTTAGAGAATGGGTATGCGGTTATCTTTTTACACAGAGAATTCTCTTTACTTCCATATTCTAGACACTACAGCCATACTACCAACTGTTTCTTGGACTATATGATAGAAAAGGATAACAAGATCGAGATTAACCCGAAATACTCCCAGGAAATGCTCCAGGTGCTTAAGAAATATAACCAGGCAAAAGAATCCAATCTGTTGATCTTGATTCCTTTTACCACCGTTAACCAATATTTATTTACCTTGAGACTGTGTGCCGAGATTCTCCACCCGGTTGGCAAGAATGCATTGTTCTACTTGGCTGCTGCTGTTTCTGATTTCTTCCTTCCTCAGTCTAGAATGCCCCAGCATAAAATTCAGTCTCAGGCAACTGGAAAATTGATAGTGGATTTGGAACAAGTACCCAAGTTTCTTACTAGGTTGGTTGATGATTGGGCTCCCAAGGCAATGATCATATCATTCAAATTGGAAACTGATAGCAATATCTTGATCCATAAAGCCACAAATGCCTTGGAAAAGTACCAACACCAACTTGTGATTGGAAATCTCCTTCAGACCAGGAAAAAGGAAGTGGTTTTTGTCAGACCAGATGGTACGGAAACCTGGATAAGATTAACTGACGAACAAGTGGAGTCAGGAAAAGAGATTGAGAGTGAAATCATTCCTCAAGTTATCAAAGACCATGAAAAATGGATAAATTAAGTATATACAAGGTTATAAAAAGCTAATACCAATCCCATATTGAAGACCTTTTCGTGTAGAATCTCTCTGGTGTGCAGTTAATGGTACGACAAAATTCAATTCGAATCTGGCCATTGGATGATTATAAAGTAATCCAAACCCACAGCTACTGGAGAACAGCAGCACCAAACTCTTAAAGTTGGAATCATACGTCTTTGTGTAGTCAATTAAATTTAGGGAACCAAAGTTGAAGAAATTGTGGAATTTAAAGTTGGATCCTTGTGGAGTGTATGGGATTCGTGAAACCAAAGATAAACCACCAGACACAAAGGCATCTCCACCGAGGGAATTACCATAAGATTTGGGCCCTAAACCATTCATTGTGAAAGCTCTTACATCATTGGGTCCTCCTATGAAAAATCTATCGAGAATGTAAGAAGGTTTTGTTGAAGAAAGAAGCCCCAATTTACTAGTGGCGATAACCTGGAAGTCCTTCGTTATGCTACGAGCTAGTTGACCCTCAACCATCGTCTTTACAAATTTATTGGTACAGAGTTTGTGTAAGCCACTGACTTCAATTCCCAATCTGAAATACTCTCCCACGGTAGGCAAGTGACCATTATCTCTAGTATCGTAGCTTAAATTATACGCCAAAGATGTCTTGAAATTGTGACCACACTGGTTCAATATACCAGGAGCCTTGGAAGTCTTATTGTCCAAGATTCTCCATACATTATCCACGCCAATTTCGTGATTGAGCGTTTTCAGCCTAGTGGATATTTTGGTATTAACACCAACATTCTTGGTTTCACATCCAATCCATTCCAAGCTACGGGTATTCATGAATCCCGCCGTGTCCCAAATGTACTTTGTGTTGTTATTGATAGGCATGTTATAGTTTAGAAGGTACGCAGACGAAGTCCTAGTTCCTGTGGTAGCATCAAAAGCAACATTTTCACCTCCTCCAAAGAGATTTTTAAGCTGGAACTGAATATATCCATCACCTTCTCCGTTTCCAATATTAGACCCCGTCTTGGCGTAGAATCTTTTCACGGGGAAAAGGTTAAATGTGGGTATTAAATTCAAAGTATCTGGGTTTTGGCCCCAAAAATTACCTGGCACAGAATCCAACTGGATTATAAGGTTTTCAAGAACGCTTCCACGGGTAAAATTGTACGACACGTCATCAAGCGCCTTAAAAAAATCATTCAACGTCATCAGATCTTGGTTTAAAGGCCCGAATTGGCTGTTCAAGAACGAAAGTCTGAAAGACTGGGAATTATTTATTTGGATGGATTTCACATTTACCGGTTTATTTGTGTTAGTTTCAAACAAACTCAGAAGGTATTCTTTATTCTGTTTGATCATCAAAGCTTGTTTCTCCTGGTAGAGTTTCTCCAACTCCCGTTGTTGGGGATTTGGCGAGTCCACATTATCCAAGAAGTTGTCAAACATGAGTGAAAAATTATGCGAATTCTGGAGATTTTATATAAGTTTTCAGTAGATATTGTACATTATAGTTACATCGTTATACATGTCATAATGGTCTGTTTGTGTACGTGGACCTTAAGCAGACTTATTCGGGAGGAGAAATGGCAAGATGGGGCACGGATAATGGACTTAAATAGTTATCATTGTCTGTCTTTTCGGACTTCATAGCCGGATCTTGCTTGTCTTCCTCTTCGATCAAAGCCTTTATACACGTTTTACCCGCTTCTGTCTGGAAATGTCTTCTTAAGGCATCAGCACGGGCAAATCTCCTTCCACACCCGTAGGGGGTTCCATCTTTCAAAACACCTTTACATTGGAATCTCTTTTCTCCTGAGTGGAGGTCTTCGTGTCGTTTCCTATCATGTTGCCTGGCAAAAGCCTTACCACAGATGTTGCATATGAAAGGCCTTTCATCAGTATGAGTTCTTAAATGAGACTTCAAGTTATATGGTCTGGTAAATCGTTTGTCACATAAATTACAGGCATAAGCACTTGGATGCTTTTGAGTTCTTTTAGATACTTGATTGGGAGAGGCTAACTCCAACATTTTCTCTCTAGTGGATATCACATTGTCTGGCTGGTCGCCGTCTCGGGAATCACTGGACGCTGACCTGGATCTGGACCGGGATTTAGATCTCTGGCTGGACTTCAGTATGCTGTTATTTCTACCTCTTTTAATGATTTGTATCTCATCTGGGGTAAGTAAATTACCAGAGTTTTCCTCCTTTACGGAAGAGTTATGGGACGAATTGGAAAACAATGAAGGAGTATGGGCTCTTTGGATGCCAGAATTTGGGCCCGACTGCATGCCATTTTCTGGTTGTATGATGGTTGGTGGAGGATTATAATTGGAGTTTATCTTATTCATTTCCTCCAACTGATGGGAATCATGGAAAAACTGATTCATGTCCAACTCTGCATGGTTGTATACTTGATTGGATACCAGACTGTTCATTTGAGTTATAAATTGATTGGTCATATTGATTTGAGCTATTTGTGACTGCTGGTCCAAGTGGGATAACTGCAGCTGTACTAACTGGTTGACTTGGTCAATTTGATTGTGGTCCATACCATTATTTTTATACTGGTTCTGACGGTTCATGCCCACCAAATTAACACTAGACACAGATCCTCCCAAGCCAATACCCTGATCAAAGTCAGACTCGAGGAACATTGGGTTTGGCGCCAAGTTGATGTTTTCAGCTTCCAAATTGGGACTGTGTTGCTGGGATAACTGGGATACAGCATCGAAATAAGGTGAAGCAGCATTCGAATAATCCGAATTTAAAGAATAACTCGATTGGTTTCCAGGACTATTGGGATTTAAATAGTTGGAATTGGATGAAATGGTATCCAAATTTAAATAATTGGATTCGTTTGATAACATTATGGAAGGGTTTGTATCGGGTAATCCACGGTACTCATTGGAGGTTGGAGCTGGAGGGGGAGACGTCACACCAGTTTGACCATTATAAGATCGGTTTCTATGGTCATCGGGTGATAGATTCCATGTGTCAAACACATTGTCGTCTTCAATCTTAATATTGGGATTTGATGACATGGTTAATATAAATGGAACTGGGATTAATTTATAAGTTTAATTTTCAATAAGGATTTTTGAGAATTTTTCCTGTTTCGGAGGTCTGATAAAATGGCACTTTACAGTTAAGAGCGTTTCAGGGGGATTACCGAGATGCTAGAGGATAGGCTGAAACATAGGTACGAAAATCCCTACTGTTTGGGGTTACCATCCGATTTTGTGTATAATAAATCTATTTGCGTGACACTCTAAGCCTCACAAACTGAGTTTGTGGATTGGTACAAATAGGTTTTTGTGGTTATGGATAATATCTATTGGCTACCACCAATCTCTGGCACCAGTGGGCAGCCCAGTGGGGCCCGACAACGCCCCAGGATTATTTTTTAGGCCGACACGTATCATCGGTACGGAGTCATCTTTTGACGTGCTGCAACACAGCCATGTTTCGTATTGGTTGCGAAACGGCGGGAGATGATACGCCGTAACAGGAATTGACAGGCGGTGTAGCTGCAATGGGAATCCCGGCCATTGATGTAGGAAGGGTTATGATGGTTGCCGTAGAAGTTCTTGGTGGGTACAGCGTTTCGATGGGCTGCAGTGGGACGTTTGGGCCCCCTGGATGCTGTATACAGGGCCGTGCTAAACCAGTCTAGATTCACTTTGGTACCTTTTCAGCCTTGTTTCACTTGACGTTGACGCAGTTGTGAACCTGTTGTCGTATTTGGTCGGCGAACTTTGGTATTCTCCTTGTGGTGGTGTGTGGTGGAGTTCTAAACTGAGCTTATCGGTCGCAAATTTTTCACTATGAGACCATTATCGGTACTAAAGCCTAGTCTTAATTTAAAGTCTATAATTTCGAATCTGGCGGCGTATAAGGATGTCATATTGAAGAGAGAGACACCCAAACTACTTGAAAACCTTGAATTTGTGGTGAAAAACAGGCCTGTTCTGCTTGAGTTGAACCAACAAATCATAGATTTGAAGAAGACCAGGTCCCAAACTCCAAAGAATCCTGAAGGTTTCGCCATATTAAAGCAGATAAAGTCCCAATTGAAGGTTCTTGAGCCCCAATTAGACGAATTGAACGCTCAAATCGTGGAAAATGCTGAAAATTTACCTAATTTAATCGATGATTCAGTGCAAAGTACCGAGCTGGTGGTGGAGTATTTAAATCTACACCTGGTACCTGAGCCAGTGACGGATGACTCGTTTGAAAAGTTTGACCACAAAGCCATTTGTGAGTCCAAGGGGCTTGTGGAGTTCACCCAAGCCTCCCAGGTTTCTGGTACGTCCTACTATTTTATGGTGGGAGATGGAGCCTTGTTAGAAAATGCTCTCGTTCAATATGCCTTAAAACAAGCCACGTTACTGGGATATAAGTTCATAATACCTCCCACTATGGTTAAGTCTCTGGTTATCAATGCATGTGGTTTCAAGCCAAATGATCAAAATAATGAACAACAGATATATGATATTGCTAATAGCGATATGTCTATGATTGGAACCAGCGAGATTCCTTTGGCTGCTTACCACATGAACCATAAGTTTCCTGTTGATACCGAATTCCCTATGAAGTATGTAGCATACTCCAGAGCATTTCGGGCAGAAGCAGGTTCTCGTGGTAGGGATACCAAGGGTTTATATAGGGTACACGAGTTCACTAAGTTGGAGTTATTCCATTTCACGACACCTGCAAAGTCTGCTGAAGAACTTGAAGACTTGAGAAAATTCCAGACCACCATTATCAGATCTTTGGGACTCAAGGCAAGGGTAATAAACATTCCTTACAATGATCTAGGGGCACCAGCTTATAAGAAATATGATATAGAAGCATGGATGCCAGGCAGAAATAAATGGGGTGAGCTCACAAGTACCTCTAATTGTACAGACTATCAAGCCAGAAGGTTGAATATCAGGTTCTTCCAGAAGGATAAGTCTTTGGAGTTTGTCCACACGTTGAACGGAACAGCCATGGCCGTACCTCGAGTCATTGTGGCTATCATTGAACAAAATTATGATCCCAAAACCAATCAAATTAGAATTCCCGAAGTGTTGGTCCCATATATGGGTAAAGAGTATATATAATCATGTAAATAGAGCACTCATATATTACTAACTATCCTTTTCTTGGTTCTCTTGGGAGGTTCGATGGTGTTTATTTTAAGTTCATGAAGCTTGTTGGCTTCATTTACCTGAATAGAAGCTTGAATATTGTCCATCAATTCCTCATATTTGGCATCTAGTTGCTGCAAAGCTTCATATTTGGAATTGTACAATGTACAAAGAGTATCGTATTTGGTCTGTAAGGCCAGTTGTTTAGCTTCAAGAGCGTTATACTTGGTCTGTAATTCGTCATAAGCGACTCCTAGCTTCTGGGTCTGGGAAAGCGACTCGATTCGCATGAATATTTCCTGATTCACATCCAATTTCTCCTTTTCATCTCCTAAACGACCTAGTATAGCCTCCAATAGGGCCACCAGCTTGGGATCAAGGTGTACAGCCTGAAGTTCATCAATTATCGGATCAATGATTTCACGTGGCTTGATCCTGGTTTCATCCAAAATCTCATACAAATCGTCTCTGGTGATATGATTATTTTGCACCAAAGCATTCAAGAGAGTCATCAAATGTTCATTATTGTTTTTCAGCCTTTCTACTAACTCTTTGAGGTCGATTTGCTGTTGATTCGCCGTAGTTTCTAGTCTATGTAAAACACCGTCCATCGCGTTTTTAGAAATTTTCGTCTATTTTGCAGCCAAAATTCCAGAGAAAAATCAAGAGAACTTGTGTATTAGAAACCAAACTTAGACTTTAAAGCGGACGAATAGAAGTCCTTTTTGGAGCTGGCCACCTGGTCGTTCATGGCTTCACTCATGTTATTGGCGTAGCCATTGATACTTTCTTCCATCAGCTCGATTCCTGTTTGGATACTTCTCATGAATCCCGGTTGACCAATGGATCTGGCAGTGGTGGCTCTTCTTACAGGTTCCTGGTATCCCTTATCATCTGCTGGAGTGGACCCATATGCTGGTTGATAATTCTCGGGACTGAGATTGAAAGCAAGTTGACTTTCAGGATGTTTTGCTGGCTTACGATTTGCTCCACTAATTAAATCATTCAAGTCTGGGATTGTGATGTATCTGCTTCCGCCTTTGGCCCATTGCAAAGCACTGACTGTTGGCTTTGGAGGAATCACGGCTGTTTCGTTGAATAATAGATCAGTGGTATCCAGTTTCTTCTTTCTGGAGTCTTTGAGGGTCACTCCCAAGTTCGTGAATTCGGATTCACCAGTTCTTACATATATATCACCCGTACGAAGTATGTTCGATTTCAGAATTGCTTTCAAATCATAGGTTTTAACCAAATTTTTGGATAATTTGTAGTCTGTTATATCACTAAGAGCTGGTAAACTACTGAACTTAATGAATCCAGTTCTGAGAACCGAAGCCAACACTATACCCTTGGTTCCAAACTCTATAACCCCAGTGCTACTACAGAAATCGTCTATGACTTTATGGGAAAGCTTTTGCTTGGGGGGCTTTAAAACTCTGATATCTCTCTCTGAAACCGTAACAACATAACCAGGAATCAATATACCTTGTGCAAGTTTACGAAAAACGTCTTGAGTAGGAATGGTAGATTCACCCTTCAAGCTAACTGGGATTACTTGACTAATACAAGTATCTTCAGTTGATTTGTGATTTAATCTGATCGTTTTATCAGCAAACTCAACCCCGAAGCCACCATTCGATTGAGGGAGAATCTTAAAGTACAAAAGGTTTCCTCCTTCATTAGTCCCGGCTATAAGAAGAATTGACGAAAAGCCTTCTTGGCCATATTCCATGATACTGAATTCTAGTGAGGTGATATAACAGGCTGGTGTAGCAGTGGGAACCAAAGAGGCTATGTTATCAATATTATAAATAACTGCTGGTCCCCTTCCAACATCACACACAATTAATCTACCCGATTTGTAAGCGGCAGCCACAAATCCAATGTTACAGGCCTTCAAACTACTGAGTTTATCTGGCTCTTCAAGAGTCATCAAGCTCATTGGCAAGAATGTGGACGAAGAAGCAAAAGATCCTCTGATTCTTTCACTAATATTGATGATTTTAGCATTCCCATTAGCATGTTGCACTGGGCATGAACTGTAGTCTGGGGGGTTTGGCATTCTACCGGGATTTATCTTACCGAATTTGCATAGAACCAAATTTCCATTTCCCATTCCTACGACTAAGTCCCTACTCTCAAATGCACAGGAAACCTGTTTGATATGTAAATCTCTGGAGTTTTTGGACACCAACGTTTCTTTCAAACTGATTTGAATTAAGCCTTCCTGTTCTCCAACTTCTCCTCGAGTGATATCCAAAAGCCTTACAATTCCTTCCTCATGACCTGTAACTAGAATCTTCCTGTAGGAATCATTATGACCAACTGTTTTAACAATATTTTCGTTAACAGCTGCACCACCTTCCAAAAGGAGTTCAGTTTTGGCTTGGACTCCAGATGAAATTCTGGTGCTTTGAACACTATACCAGTCAATTCTCTTGATGAGTTCAACTTTATTGTATGTGACAGGAGGATGTACAAATGCAATCGAAGGAGGTAAAAGAAGCTTACCCAAATCAGTATTGTCGTTATTAATCATCAATTCTCCGAATGTGCTTAAGTAAATGTTGTTAAGATTGGACTTGAAGATAATATAACGAGGATTGTGGCCTCCGTTGAAGTATGGACAGTCATTTTGGGGTAAAGGAACAATTTTTTCAAGATATTCAAACTTATCACTACTTTTGTAGAAATTCACAGTCAAAAGCTTCTGGCCGTTCTGGGGCCTACTGTAGAATTCTCCCTGTTTGTCATATGAGCTAACTGAGTACTTTAAAGTCATTCCAAAGTCTAACACATACACTCTATTTGGATGTGAGCCGTCACCTCCCACAATAATAAGTTTGGTGAGTTCTGGGTCAGATCCACATACCCATTTGACCTGTTGGATGGGTAAGAAATTGTCCACGGGTGCTGGTGGGCTGCCAGGCTTTTGGAGGTTGATTTCAAAGATACTTCTGGCTTCTAAAAGGGTCCCCGAAGCAGCGTCCCAGAACGCAAGCGTATTATCAACGTGAACCGTAACAATATGTAAACCATTAGGGTGGAAATGAGCTTCTATCATCTCCGGTATGATCTCCTTGGGCAGGAAGAGCTTCTTTTTATTGGCAACGCTCATACTCCAGCTAAATCCTCTAGCTTCTTTAGTCAAAGAGTATACAAAAGACTGCTTGATTTCACCTGTAGCAATACTAAACACCACGGCGCAGTGGCTGTAGGTGACAAGAATCGTTCCAATATCTCTTGGGTGCCACTCCATGTATAAAACGGGTGATAACTTCTCTTTGGGGACGATTTTCTTCTGCAAATTATCGATTCTTAGTGGAGTCAAGTTGAATCTATCCACATCGTAAAACACAAAACTCCCGTTGGTGAGCCCAATGATCAACCAGTCTAAACTTGGGTCCAGGGTGGTGGAGGCAATAGACCCGGGAGGCAGGTAACTGGCAAGAATTTGTTTGGAATATAAGGAAAGCACGGTAATATTAGAGGTGGACAGAATAGCCACCAAATAAATACCTTTAATGAATTTTAAGTCCACAATTGGGCTCAGGGAGTTCAATTCAAACACAACTTCTACAGTACTCTGTCCCATAACTCTGATTTCGTTGTTGGTGGTGGAAACAGCAAGGAGACTTTGAACCGGGTCGTAGGCTATGGCCAAAATAGAATGATCTTTAAGTCCATACTGAATCAACGGCTCGAGCTCCAAGTTCTTGGGATTAATATCTGGCAGGATGGATCCACCTGATTTGATGGCATTACTGACTGAATTTAGCGTGATTGGTGGCTTTTTCAGCTTTAGTTTATTGAACATGGTAGTTCGAAAGGTAATTTTGGCAAGAGATTTCTGGCGCTTAAAGTTAGAAATTCAGAGCAATTTGAACAGAGTGTATTACACGTCAGAGTACATCCAGACGGAGCGGCTACGGCCTCGTGTGAAGTTCTACAAGCAACTACTGGATCGGCTCCAGTACAAGCTGGCAAACATCAACACATTTTCGCACAATTTAACAACACATCACAAATGGTACGTGAGAGAAACGGCACCCAGGAGGCCACAAATAGGGAGAAATTGGCCACAGAAGCCGCCCGAAATCCCCAGGAACCACAGAATCAATACTAACTACCAGATTGATCAAATTGTAGGGTTAGGAATGCTTGCAGTCGCGTCTACCGTGTTCATATATTATTCAGTGTGGGTCTTTGTTTTACCTTTCGTTGACGATTCAAGCTTCTTACAATCGTTCTTCTTGTCTCGTGACTACGCCATCAAGATTCCTGTTCTTCTCCTTTTGATTGGAGGAATTGGGGTTGGTTCTTTCATTGGAAACGTCATGATTAAAGAATCTAAGAAGAAGGCTAAGAAATCTGAATAACTAGCTGTAGAAGGTACCAGCGAACAAAGTGAGTTAATGAACTTTCAAGAGAATGCTGATATGCGTCTATAGTGTATAAAATACAAGTTTTACTAGGATCTAACCACATAGTCACCTGTTTTAGTAATGTATTTGACACCTTTATATGGTTTAACGGTGTCACTCATTCCCTTGGCACTGACTATTTTCAAGCTATCTACTTTAATGCCAGATGGTAATGATCCTTTGTTGGAATAGTTCAACTTTATGTACGTTGGCTTGATTATGGAGGATTTGCCAGAAGTGTTTGAGGTCGAATCCGTTTCTTCTTCTACGTCTCCAGTAATTATGCTTCCATATAGTATTGGACTGGTGCCGGGTGTTATTGATCTAAGATTCCATTCTGCTTTGCCGTTACTCTTGTAACTGAAATCTCCGTGTGTAAGTCGGTTCGACTTGATAGTAACCAAGTTTTCATAACTTGTGTGAATTTCTACAGTTGCATTTTCAATCTTGCTAACTCCTTTCATAAGTGGCACATACAACTTAACTTCAAATTCGTTCTTATTGGCCCCAAGACCATAATTGTACTCTACATTAATGGATCCAAGCATTGAAAGCTGGTTCTTTTTGTCAAAGTCTCCCAAATTAATCATATATTTCATCAATTGGAATTTTCCATCGGGTGGAATAAACGATAAAGTACCGTTGTTATTTTTCCAATTTTCAAGATTAACACACTTGTGGAACCTGGGGTGGATGTCCTTTAGTCCCTGTACATTAAGAATCATTTGTAAGTAAGGTACTCCAGTTAAGAGACACGAGAAATTGATTTCTCCTTTTATATTGCCCGACACTGGAACAAGGTTCTTCGAGTATAAGTTTGTTGACGAGTTTGTGGAGTAAAAAGCAGAATCAAACTGTTTCATATTATTTAATGTTACCTTAGAGCTTGACTTGAGTATCACATTCACCGTCTCCACGATGTCCACGTACATTTCGTTATTGGTGTGTCTCACATTTGATCTTCTCCAAGGAATTGAAGAGTCTTCTTTGTCCTCTACCACCGCCTTCTTCGTCATTTCATTGGTCTTGCTTAGAATCTTCAGCAAAAAGCTCTTAAATGGAACAATGTCTCGTAATTTGTTGAAGTCTGTGATGTTGGGGATCCCGTCATCCAACATCTGATTGATCAACAAGGTTAGCGTATCGTTATTGGATTCAATTTTGGGAATAGCAATGGGCCGGCCGAAGTAATCGTGTATCACGTCCATGAGTCTCATTATGAAGTCGTACGGCAACAATGGATTGATTTTGGATTCATTTAGGGTATATATAATGATATTTGCCGTGGAATACTTATAAACAGAATAGTCTTTATTGATTTCTATAACGTCATTTTGCTCCGTTTGAAACAGGTTGACGACATTTATGAGCGACTTAAACCCGGGAGATGACAAGTTGATAAGATATTCATACACTAAGTTGTTGTTTGAGTCGGCTATATACACCGCTTCGAACATGTTGGAGATATGTGAGTGCGATTTTGGTGTTTCGTGGAATACGGCAGGACTTGGGCCAAGCTGGTACCAAGTTCGTGGTACGGGGCAGAATATAGATTATATGCAGTACACTTACCTCAGGTTATTTGGGGGTATTGATTTTGGTTTAAATGAAGGAGGGTGTGTGTGAAAGTGAGACTGTGGATAGGTATGGTGTACAAGGTGATGTGGTGTTATTTGTAGAGGAAAATATTGAGTTTAGGGTTCTAAACAGGACACTTCTTTAGGCGAGGACCCACCGCGAACCACCACCAAAACCACCGCCATTCTACCGCCATTCTACCGCCATTCTACCGCCAAAAACTACCACACTTGAGGGATTATATATTAGGGGCGAGTCGAGCTATTTCTATATGGGGGTTATATACAAAACAAAGCCGTCAAGAAGAACCTCATAGCAAAACTTGGAGATGAATATTTTCACACACACAATTTCTTAACCTATATTCATCTGACCAAATTTATCCTTCTCTCAGACTAACGAACTGAAACACAATCAAATCAATTTAATGATTCGATTCAATAATTGAGCTGCTTGTACCTTCTTCTTCAGCATCATCAACTTTGACATTCAAGTCTTCAACCACATGTTCTTCGATATTCTTAATATCAGCGTAACCGTAGACAGCAATAGCAATAAGACCTAAAACGGCAGCGATAGTAGAGAATACCAAAGCAACGATACCTCTGGCAGTGAAACCAGCAGGTAAGTTTTTAACTTGACGGTTTTCACCTGTCAAATCGGTGAAATCTTTAGTGTTGGCAGCAGCATTACCTTCATAAGGAACACCTGCTTTTTTACAGATGTCAATATGATTTTGAGTTAACTGTTGGTTTGGATCATTGACAATGGCTTCTGGATTTTCAATAAATTGAAGAGCTAATCCTTGAAGTAAATGCCATTCAATGTGACAGTGGAAGAACCAAACACCTGGATGATCAGCCTTGAATCTTAACACAATGTAGGATTGAGGATTGACATAAACCACATCTCTTTGAACTGGGTGTTCTGGGTAAGCGGAGTGATTCTTAGGATCAAAAGGAACTGGATCATCATTATCATCCACTGGAGCACCTCTTTCAATCACTTGGAAAGCGTGTCCATGTAAATGGAAAGGATGTTTACCGGTATCTTGATTGTTTAATCTGATATCCACGATATCGTCTTCTTGTAAGACAAAAGTGTTGGTGTTAAAACCGTAGATGGTGGCATCTGAAGCTTTGTCACCAGCAGATAAAACAGTGTGTAAAGTTGGAACTTTTGGATAAGTGTAAGTGATGTTATTGAAGAAAGCGTAGTTAATACCATCGTCCAAGTTATCCATAACAACGTCAATAGTCACATGATAATCAGCTTCATCTAATAAGGTGGAGTTGTACACTGGCTTCAAGTAGAAGTCATCGAAGAAGTCGTCGATGGAGTCAACAAAGTATTCATCTGGAGTGTCATTATCTTCGTCATAAACAATATAATTGGTCACATTCAAAGACAAATCAGCAGGAATAACATCCAACATGGTATCATCGAATTTACTCATGAAAGCAAAATTCTTATCGGTAGTTTCCTTGGTCTTAATCAAAACACCATAACGTTGAGCCACCGTGATATAAATCATGTCAGTAGTATTCTTTTCCACATAAATACCGTCGACCTCAACAATTTCAAACTCGTGGTCTTCCATATAAAGATATTGGGAAACAAAGGCACCCAAATTGATGATTCTAACGAAATAAGTGGTATTTGGCTTAACAGTCCAGTTGTTACCAACAGTATCATTGAATAATAACGAATTTGGAATTGGTTCAGCCCCAGTTGGATTATACAAGTTTAAGAAACTCTCAGATAATTTCATGGCATTGTCATGGTACCATTCACCAATTGGTAAGATGACTTCTTCATCATATTCAAATGGAGGATCATCATCTTCAATAATAAAAGCACCTCTAAAACCATCACCAGTTTGACCTTTGGTGTGGGAGTGGTACCAATAAGTACCCACTTGATCACCAACAGTAAAATTATATAAGAAAGTTTCACCTGGAGGAATTGGACATTGAGTAATCATTTCTGGACCATCCATTTGAGCACTTCCAGGTTGGAATAATCCATGAAAGTGTAAAGTAGTGTTAGCACCGTCCTGGATTCCATTGGTTAACCACAATTCAACTCTATCACCCTTACCAACTCTTAAGGTTGGTAAAGGCCAAGATCCATTAAAACCTAAAGCCTTTCTGTCGTATCCATCTGGACTGACATCTACCCATGACACATTGTAGTACCATTGATGGGTTTTTGCGCTTGTAAAACTTATAAAGCTTAACAATGAAAATAATACAGAATAAGTGGAGAATCTCATTCTAATGTTTGTATTTACGATTTAAAAACCCCCGAAATTAAATCAGAAAAAAGCTAGAAAGGAAATTTAATTAGCGCATGGGGGTTTTTATATAATTTGTGTCAAAAAAACTTTTTATCAGATAATTTTTTTTGCACACAAAACTAACCAATTAACGGGAAACACAAGCCGTTCCTGTATGAAACTTAAGGTTGGAAAGCCTCACGGGTGCCAAATTGGAGGCTTCGGCCAGAGGTTCCTAGACAACACCCAGTTCAACCGATCAAACTTGTGGTTCTGGGAGCTATGTGTTTGTGGTATTAAATTGTGTTTGTGGTTTGTTCACAAACACACTCATGAAACCAGTTTCGACAGCACCACTTTTGCAGATGAAAATTATCAAAAGGATCGGTGGTCTCTGATTGGTCCAGACCGGGATCTGCGTTTTTGGACCGCCTGTCATTGGGCCAACGGAATTGGATGGTTTTCGTATATTGGCAGCCGACCGCCTTAATATGTCCGTATACTATAATGAGATGGTTAGGAATTTTGGGGGTGAGGGACAACAGATCTGGAATAAAGTTGAAGAGAAGGGTAGAAGGTTGAAGGAAGTGGAAGGTGTCAGATATACTATAAGCTAATAATAGCCGTCAAATGCGTCAATTCCGTAGCCAAGAGTTTTCACCCGTATTCTCGGCACTTATTACCTAATTCCTTACTTTACCCGGACAGCTTATGAGCCGATTCTATTCTTGTTGCATTAGACAGACATGCGGACTAAGATGCCACAGGAAAGGTTCTGTGGCCCCGGAAGCTGGTCTGAAATGCGTGGTGGGTGCTTTTTGTAGAAACTCTTTGGAAGCAGTCCCAAGCAAGTAAGCCCTAAGCTGTTTTCAATACGGTGAAAAGTCCTCCCAACATTGAGCTACACACTACGTATGCTGTTATACGTCTTGGCTACGGCATGTCTCTACTTAGTTAGGATCTCTGATGGCCAGAAACTGATGTAGAGGCAAGTTGAATCGATTGCAAGAAAAGTCGCTTATTGTTGTAGAGACGAAAAGCTTGTTTTCTGGTAGGGCTGTAGCCATCGGTGCTGGAACGGCATGAATCGAAGTTTATTCCCTGGGAAGGTGGAAACTTTAATTATTTGTGACGTCAGAAATCTACAGTCAGTTGAAAAAAACATGTATATTATAAAGAAACACTTCGAAAAGAGAAAACTTTATATTATTGTCCTTAGACAATAACGCAGGCATGGAAAGTGTATCCATAGCCAACGTGGTAGTTAGCATTGTCCTTGGTTTCGGTGGTTTTAGTAGTTTTGTTTTGTTGTTTAGCAGCCATTGTAGTTGTTTCTTAATGATTATTAGAGAGAATAAGAGGTGCTTATATAGTCAGTAGGATTTTCTTCGTCTAAATCCTTTCGTAAAGCAAATGTTTCATCTTGAATAGGACTTTCCCCTTTCAGATCTTCCAATAGAACCTTTTTTAGTTTAGTTTCGTCATGTACACTTAGACTGTTTCACTCCAGTTGCAAAAATCTCCTAATTAGGCCGCGCCAATAGGCCAAAATTCGCAGCCAAAAAAATATTCTCCAATAGGCATAGATATTTGGGAAAAGGAGGTATTCTGAAGCCAACCTGTAAGACATTTTGGCCAGGTTATTATACTCAGGGTTTTTCTAGTTACATTTTGTTCCTAATGGAGAAAATTCAGATAGAAAAGGGAAACGTACAGCAACTATTGGAGAACAACCAAGAGATTAACTCAGGGGAATAACGTCCTGAAACAAATACCACGCCAGTCAGTGGCTTCCGTTGAACTTCCCAGACTTTGCGGCGTATCTGGGTTTATGCTCTTAGTCAAATCGAGCTCTATTTGTTATAGAAACTTACTCTTAAAGTATGAAATCTTTTTCCTCAAGCACAAACCACAAAAGCTCTTCACAAAAACAAAACACAACAATAAAACACAAAACCTCCCACCACAACCCGTACCAAGGCACCGCCCAGGCGCCCCACCTGATCCACCACCTCCTCCACCCAACAGTTTCCCCAACATCGTGTATTCACCGACCATAGTTGCTTTCGCGATGTTTTGTTCATCCCGAAACGGCTAATGGATGTTAGGAAACTAAATCCTCTCCTTAATGTTTTCCGTAGGAGAACAAAGACTCCTGTGAATCACTACAAATTATCCACACCGCCAATATCAGTTCCGCTCAACAAACTTTTCTCCGCTAATTTTCCTTTGTCGGTTCAAGAAAGCGTAGAGGACTATAAAAATAGACATGACATGTTCAAGTTTCAGAATGATCTATTGAGTCTGCTTCCGTTCTTTCCTAATAAGGATGCAGAGGGCCGCAGCAGTGAAGTTATCAAGACGAACATCGGCGGTAAAGACTTCATTAACGAGTTTGTGATCTATCCAAATGACAAAACCAAACAGAATTACCACGAGGCCAATCACTTAATTATGGTCCACGGGTACGGTCTGGGGCTTGGGCTTTTTTTGAAGAATTTTAGTGGTATCACCTTGGATAACTGGATAATCCATGCTATAGACCTTAAAGGCTATGGTTGTTCTTCCCGCCCAAAATTTACCCCACAAAATTTGGAGCAAGTTGAAGATTGGTTCCATGATTCTTTCAAATTATGGCTGCAAACGAGACAAATCCCCCAGGAAAGAACCACTGTTATGGCACATTCTATGGGAGCATATTTGATGGCCAGCTACGGGATGAAAGTTAACCCAGACTTCTGCAAAAAGCTAATTATGGTGTCTCCTGGTGCCATCACCAACCATAAATCTCCAGTTAATATACCAAAATACTTTGAAAACTTGTGGGAGAGAAACATTAGTCCTTTCACTTTGGTTCGAAAAGCCTTCTTTTATGGGTCAAAGTTGGTTAGCGGATGGACTTACAGACGATTTGCAAAACTTTCCAAACTGGAAAGAAAGTTTCTCCACAAGTATGTATACGGCATTTTCCAGGCTCCAGGATCCGGGGAATACATGTTAAATTATCTCCTCAAGCCAGGAGCAGACCCACGATTCCCCATGACTGAACGTCCCATTGAAAAGCTTAATTGTAAGTTCAGGTGGTGGTACGGTTCAAATGACTGGATGAATGTGGATGGAGGCCATTTATGTACTTCCAAACTCCGCAAAGCAGGCAAAGATTCAGAGGTGAAAGAGATTCCAGACTCGGGGCACCACATCTATTTGGATAACATCAGAGAATTCAATAGAATGTTGGTAAAAGAAATGAATTACGAATAATCGGGCCGACTAGGGCCTAACTAGACTTCAGTGGCTAGAATAATAGATGTTGTTTTAAATACCAAAAGTTACTAATATAAATACTACGTCAAGATCAAATTGATATTATCTGGTTCTTCTTCGGGGCCCAGGAACTCTACTCGTACTCTTAAACTTATAGGTAATGATTTATCAGTTATGGCAATCTCTTGATTATCTACCAACAGATTCAATTTTGCACCAAGATTCTTCTTGGTTAGTTCATACAACATTGGAGGGGCAGCAAAGAAGAGCTTTTTGTCGGTTGTCGCTAAAGATGGGTTTTTGACCTGGATCTCAGGAATGCTTTTAATTTCGTTTATGAATTTCTCTAGTGTCCACCAGTTCTGGCATTTGACCACCTTAGTTTGGGTTCCACAAACAGGACAATTGGGGTTTTTCGAAGAATTGAAGGTGTATGTGAAAATCTGATCGTCTCCGGAGTACATCATATAGTTTTCCAAAAATGCATTACTGTCAGTCAAAATCTTGAACGCTTCGTTGGAACAAGAGGCCGCTATTATGGCATTTGTAGAAGCAATTGCTGGGATAATATTCTTAACAACTCCCAACGTCAAGGTTCTTGTGACACCTTCTATGTCGAACATCTTAGCTCTTTTCATGGCGGTTTCGTACATCCAGTCAACGTGCTCTGGATTATCAGCATCAAACTTTTCATTGAATATCCGTGGCCATTCGATTTCATTAGCCCATTCGATGCAATGTTCAGGTAGCCTGGGAGTATTAGCAATTGTACACACAGGATACGTAACCTTGGGTGTCAACATGTGAAGCGTACACTCATAACAAGAAGTCATGGTGGGAATTATAACTCTGGATTGGCCTCTAAATCCTTCAGTCCCACCATCTATTAATGGGATGATATTCTCATAGTTAGGCCCCACCAAAGAGAACATGGTAGCATTAATCCACCGCCTAGCCTCCACGCTATCTAGACCACATATTATACAATTAAACTGCTTGTAGAAATCCTCCGTTTTCTCCTGGATCTTACAAAAATGGGGCGTGATATTCAACGATTGATCACCAATCCGGGTCTTGACGAACCTAGCGGCTGTTTCGGCCTTCAGCTTGCCTATGTCCCCGTACCGGAAGAGGAACTGACGGTTCAAATTGCTTAGATCTATTGTATCCATGTCAATTATATGAATGTTTTTGAAGCCTGTTAGCGCTAAATTCTTGATGATTTCACACCCAAGTCCCCCGGCTCCAATCACAAGAATCTTACTGGTCGTCAATTGAGTTTTGGCATAGTCAAAGTCGTATTCTTCAGCGCTTAGATTATATGGACCAACTGCTCTTAGTAATTGAAGCATGCTAAATTTGCGAATTTTACATATTGCAATTTTTCAGAAAGTATAACATTTTTGTTAAGAGAAGAGTAGCTGTAGAAAGGAATGTGAGAAGAATACAAGGGGTAGACAGGAGGGGCACAGAGGAAAAAATTAACTAAAAGTGGGATCGTGACTTAAATAAATATGCTATGGATGGTGCCTTTTTGCGGGGGGCATTCCTATCATTCTCTTGGCCGGCTTACTTGGAGTTTGGGACGTGGAAATGTCTGACCGCTTTACAGGCACAGACTTGGTTGGGTCCAATGTCCGCCTGATGTTGGGGGAAACAAACTTGGCATCGAACTGTGGGATGTTACCCCCAGGAGTTGTTTTAAGTAGATCTGCTCTTTTAGCACTTACGAATAACGGTAATGCATCTTTAATTTCGGGCTCTTCATTCTCCTTATTGCTATTGGTGGAAATGTCTGTTTCAAGAGCATCTTTATGCATCTCGACGTCGTCACTGAAAAGGAAGGAGTCGTCAAATTCGTCTTTGTCTGATTTTGCGTTTTTTGAACTGGTGGCATTCGTATCTTGTGGTTTTGGAGGGGTTGGGGCCACAGGCTGCGGTACAGTATTTATTGTTTGCTCTCGAATGATTACCTCCTTCTTCGCCTGCTCTTTTTTGAGCTCCCGGAGTTTTATGACAGTATCATCTCTGTAAAGATTCTCTTCTTCGAGACCTGCTTTCTGTTTAGGTACACCTCTGAGCTTACTCATTAATGCTTTATCATAAAGACAGTTACCCAAGACATTTCCAAAACATCTTAAACATCTTTTAACTCCATCAGTAAGAGCTTCCTTTTTACATTTCTCGTAAGCTGCTGCTTTACTTTTGGCGTTATCTATAAAACCATAACCAATATCTTCATGGTAGGTTCCGTCCTTGATAGTAACCCGTACTACCACCGATAAACCCATGGAAATTCTTCCGTCTCTCAGTACATCACAGAAATCTAACGTATAACCCACCAACTCGGAGCTCCAACCATTAAAACCAAATATCTCGTTGGCAATATTCAACGCCTTCCATCCCTCTAAGTATGACACGGTGGTTCCCCCTCCACCAGGACGCGAACTGACCAATTCAGGACCCAAAGTCTTGTCCAAAGACGTCTGAATCTCTACAAACTCGTCTTCTGTGTATGGAATAGGCTCAAAAGGTTTTGCTGGTGGGAAGTACTGGGCAACGCCAAACATCCGGGAAGCTTCTGGAGGTCGGAACGGTAGCCGGGCCTGAGCTCCACTGGTATTGGGAGGCCCTGAAGCTCCATTAGCGCTGTTCTGGGGTTGATTTTGGTTGGTTGTGTTCATTGTGATAAATAAATAATGCGCGTAAGATATTACCTATCGCGACTAAGTGGAACCAGAAGACTATATGAGGAATGCCCGAGCCCACAACGGAGATAGATCCCGAACCACACATCAGGCGGAAGACTCCCGCCCAGCGAGAGAGAAACTCTGGCGAAAGAAGGAGAAAAATAGAGGAATATAACCGGCAAATAATGAAGGAGAAGAGGGAGCAGAGGGCCCGAAGAAGACGACAGGACGTGGAGCCCCAGGAGAGTCCCAAGAAGCAGAAGCGGGTGAGCTTCATAGAGGTCGAGCTGGCGGGTGCAGACGCCCCAGAGGCGCCAAATTCCCCAGAGACACCAAATAGAACTGGCGTAAGAAACACCCCAGGCACAGAAGAAAACCCAGGCACAGAAGAATCCCTACACAAGGCGCCGGCTAGCATACCGAATAATGACTAATGTTAATATACAACTACACTACAACTCTAACGACAGAATCAAACTGATACTATCCCCTTTCACCATGATCTTTCCCAAGTCTTCCTTTGTTCCATCCACCGTCGAAACCTCAATAGCCTCCTCTAAAACAATGTTCATAAACTCATCAAATCCACGGATTTTCCCTTCAAGTCTCAGCTTCGTTTGTTCATACAACCAAATGGTAACCGTCAACTCCTGTTGCAAACACGTAAAGATCGTGTGCATCGGCGTGTGCATGGTTCTACTACGGGATGACATGTTGATAGAAAGAATTATTCGCGCAGTATGATACAAGACGGAGACGTGAAGAATTTGTTCAAGAAATGGCTTAAGGAGCGGCTAGATGAGGCGAATGAACGGGGAAGCCAGGCGGTATTTGGGTATACCAAGGCCAATTACGAACTTGTTCGGTTCGATAAGCCCATCAGGGACCCCAAAACGCTTAAACTGATACGTAACGTGGGGGACAAAATGGTATCGACATTCACCAAATACTTGATTAAATGGTGTAAAGACGAAGGTGTTGAGCTTCCGGAGGCATTCAATCCCGAGTTCAATCCTTTTAAGAGGAAGCTGACGGGTGAAGTTCAGGAAAAGCCCAAGAAAAAGACTAAGAAAGCACCATATATTCCTCGTAAACGGTCTGGAGGTTATGCTATATTGTTGGCTTTGTACCTAAAGGATAGGAAAAGAGCCGGAATGAAGAAGGATGAGATCATAGATGTGGCCAGTAGGTTCTGTGACACGTCGTTTCGAAGTAATCCTGCCAATAATGAGTTTTACTCTGCTTGGAACTCCATGAAACAACTTGAGAAACACGAGCTTGTTGGATTCATGGGCCGGAGAACCTTGTTCTACATAACTGACGAGGGAATCGAAGTGGCCAAGAAGCTCAAAGACGTGGAAGGTGTCACATCATCCCCCATTGCTCAGAAACACCATACGTCATTCGATAATGGAGTTGATGTTTCCGATACCACGTTTGATTTCGAGTCTGTAGAACCACAGGACTTGCTTGCATTACGATCTTCTCCTATAAAAGTCATACCGCCTCCCCCACCCAAGAAAGCTGTGCACGATAAAGCATCTAGGACCTTAGATGGTGTAAAATACTCGGTTTGGCTTCCAGAAGAGTACGAGATTATTCTTATAGTGGACCTGAGGGAAATCCACTCCCAACAAGATCGGGAATACTTTGAAAGGAGATTTGCGGCCCTTGGCGTTAAGTACGATATCAAACAACTTCCTGTGGGTGATTTTGGGTGGATTGCAAGACACAAAATATCAAAAGAAGAGGCCATATTGAATACGATATGTGAAAGGAAAAGAATAGATGATTTTGCTTCGTCCATCAAAGATGGCCGGTTTGTAGAGCAGAAAAATAGGTTGGTTAAGAGTATGATGACAAGGTATTATTATTTGGTAGAGGAATCTGGGAATATCCCCAATTTTTCCACCCAACTACAAACTGCCCTGTCCATGACTATGCTTTTGGCCAAATTCCAGTTGAAAAAGTTCAAGAGTCTCGATGAAAACACCGCTTTCCTTGCAAACCTTACCAAGACCATTGAAGAAGAAAACAAGAGATTAATTGTCATTAAACCAAGAACCATAGACAGTCAAAAGCATTATGGAACAGTTATCACTAGTTTTAGAGGTTATTTTAAACAGAAATACGATTGTTGCCACACCTTTTCCAACTTCAAGGAAACTTTGGGCAAATCGCAAATGTACACTGTGAAAGAAATGTTCATATCAATGCTCATGGTCATTAGAGGAGTCTCCTTAGAAAGGGCCATAGCCATCCAACGGAAATTTCCAACGCCGAAGAGTCTCCTTAAATTTTACCACGAAGAAATCGGACAAGCCGACGAAAAAACCAAAGATGGTGCCATGGCTGATATATTTGCCAAGAATGTGGGTACTAAGAAGATTGGAGCCGTAGTCCTGCAAAAAATCCGTGAAGTATGGGGTAAGTAAATAAAATGTCGTGAGGAAAATGTCGTTTTTTTGTCCAGTACTAAACTCGCAAAAATTTTTCACTTTCACTTAAGCATCAATTATGGGTAAGAGGACGATAAAATACGGGGGAAAATCGGGTATTTTACCTAAACCACGTCCCATTTTTAGACATAATCCTATACGTCAACCCACGGAACAAGAGTTGGAAGAATTTAACTCAGTAGAACAAGGGTATGCCGAAGGAGTACCACTTCCTCAAAGAAAGGGTCACAAGTTTTACCGTAAACACGAAATAAGACCTGTAGTGACAGTACAAGAAAGATTACAAAAGATCGATGCGTTCCAGCCAGGTAAAAGTAAGAATCCTAAGAAGGCTGCCAAAGAAGAGAAAGAAACCGAAGAAGATAAACAATGGAAAACTCAAGTATTAGAAATCCGTAAAGCCCATTTGAAAGATGCATATTCTAGAGAGCATGAAAGGTTACAAGAAATTGATAGATTGAAAGCCATTCAACTCGAACAAGAAAAGGCTAGACAAGCACAAGGAGAATCCGTAAAGCACGAAGAAAGTGAAGCCACCAAATTAACTTTACCCACCATCGAATCATTCCTCCAAGGCCCATTGGTTGAACCAAGATCCGAAGTGGAAGTGGCTTTAAGAGACCACCAAAGAGCTTTCAATCGTAAGAAAGCAGAATTGGAATTGGAGGAACGTAAAGCTGAACAATTGTTAGCTCTTTACCATAAAGCATCCAAATTTATTACCACAGAAGAACAATTAGATAAAGCTATTGTCGATGCTTTCGAAGTTAACTTGAACACATTCCAAACAGCCCAACTGGCAGTCAGAGACAAACTTAGTGGTGCAACGGACAGTGATATCACTTTAACCAATAATGAAAGACTCATAATGGATGCTGCTTACGGAGAAGTTAATAGCAAGCCGGGTATCAATGTTGTTAAAGAGACAATTGATGGTCAAATTGAGCAATTAAGAAGAGAAGCTGAGTTGTCGTTCCATAATAATCATTCCTAATCTTGTATATAATGAATACTACTGAAACTATATTTGGTTTGAAGTGTACACCGCGACGTATATTTGGTACCCTACCAAAAAGGACCCGTACCAAACTGGTTTAGCGCAGACGTACCGCTCTAGTAAGAGTCTCTAATAGGCTGTAACATCATCATTAGTGTGCTGAAATAAGCAATTCCCTTTTTCTTCTTCCCATAAACCACCAAATCCACAGCCCGTTCTAGCACCGTTCCACCATTATCGCCATTTCGCACTCACGCGTTCATCTCATCATATTTTTCAAGATGTCAACAAGAATGACTACATATCAGGAATTATTCGACAAAGTGTTGAATAAACGAATGAAATTCGTGAACAATATACTTATATTAGTGGCGTTCACGACTTCTGTGGTTTTAAGATTACCATATGGTTCATTTTGGTGGAATTTATTGCTCACTTTGATCAAAGCACCAATAATCTTTATAGCATTGTTTACCATCAAATTGGCCAGATTAAACACTATAACTGTAAGTTATAGTCATCACAAGACGTTAGGCTCCCAAATATATCATTCATTGTCCAGTAAGAACTTCTTATTGACTGTTTTGGGGTACGGGGTCTCGGGACTTATTATGAGTTGGATTTTTTTGAGCCAATTGCCATTAATGAACAATTATTATACCATTTCCAAAGAATATGAAGCTAAGCCAAAGGTTAATGATGAGTGGATTTACTTCTGGTGCTTTGTCACTTTTGTTGTGGCTGTTTATACGTTCCAGCAAACTGTTTTTGAGAGAAACAGATTAAGGTTCAACTATGGAGTTAGTAAAAGAGACCCCAAATCTGTTTTATTCAGCCAAATACCCGAATTATTGGGTAATACATTGGTGTTAAACTCGGTTGTGGTGGTTGTTTTCCCGGTTGTTTACTTGATATTAAGATCTATCTTATATAAATTCTACTTGGTTCCGATTTTTTTGATGGGATTGGACACCAAGTTACCCAAATTTGGCTTGAGTCTCGGGAATCTTTTCAATTTTGGTTACTTTTCGTTCAATTTGATCTTCTTCTGGGAGTTTACCAATCATGTGTTCAATGTCTATGCAACAATTGGGTGTTTGGATGGAAAAAAACCAATAAGCACATACAGTTCTGATCCTATTAATACCTTATTGAGTGGTCTTCGTATTTCTGACCCAAGTAAGGAGATCGTTAAGTTGTCAGCATTCCAGGAACTTGCTTATATTTCTAGTTTGGATTCCCAAGAAGGAATCAAATTAAGAACTGCCATTTATAATGCCCACTCCAAAAATGGATTCATATGGTCTGCTATTCTTGATGAATGCTGTTTAGTAATCAAACAAACTACCCAACGAATCAATTATAGATCTGCTTCAGACTTAGCCATATTACAGAAGAATCAAATCCAAGTGAAAGATGAAGTATCCAAAGTTTCTACATCCGATTTGTTTGGTAATTCTGTCATAATGAGTCCTGATAGAACAGTAAATGAAGTCAAACTGTACAATGAGTTAATCGATAGACAATCCAAAAAGGAACCACCAGTCCAAACTCAGGAAAATTACTATAAACTACTTGAAAAGATAATGGGTCCACTTAAAAAAGTCTTGTTACCCTTTGTTGCAGGTAAATCGTCCCAAGAAATGGTTTCAAAAGCAAAGCCATACGTCACCAAAAGTCTCCTGGTGGTAGAAACATACAAAAATAACTTTTTGTCCACCTGGATTGGTATTTTCTTCAGAGTTAGTCTTAAAAGAGATACTGAAAGTAGAGTTCTTAATCCTGTAAACTACGGAAATGCAGTTATTTCTTTAACAAATTTGTTGGTACATTCTATCGAAGAAGATAGGAATTTCAGTATAACAAACCACCATATATCAGACACATTAAACACGCTTGAAAAGCCAATCAGAGCTTGTGCCAAGTATATTGAAACATTACCACCTTCGGTATTTTTGACAGTACAACAGAAGAGAGATGGAATAGTAGAATCAAAACACTTGGTCAAATTATTACATGGATTGACATTGGTAAATTTCAAACAATTGTGTATTGCTTATAACTTTAAACTAAATGAGTTATTCTTGAGTGCTACGTGCTTCAAATTGGCCAAAAGAGTAATTGACGAGGAAATTGCTGCCAGAAATAAATTATGACTGCCATTATGTATCTATTGATCATCATTATCCTTTTTCGGTATAGTATCCAATAAAACAGGTTTCAAAACTTCTTCATCAAATCTTGTGAACCACTTGGCGTGTTCTTCTGCACTCAAGAATGCAGCAAGAACTCCGTTGGAAGATTCACCGTACTGTATCAAATCATCTTCGCTATGTCCTACTTCATCTTCATCTTCCTCTGGCGCTGGCTTTCCGGGCAGGAGACTGGCGTTTGAATCGTTTCGTGATCTGATGTTGTCGTCTTTGTATAAGGCGTGGTTGCTTGTTGGGAAGGAGCTGCTGGAATTGAATCTTCTGTTGCTCATAAGAATGTTGCTGGATCCTAAAGGAGCTGGGTTCGAAAGTGGTAATCTAGGAGCTTCTATGTCAAATTCGTCATCAGAATCCAAATGCTGTTCAACACCCGTCTTTATACCAAGAATCTCAAGCATGGAAGCAGTGGATCCTCCGAATAAAATGACCGTAAGCACAACAACCACCAAAACGGTAGCTAATAGGGCCCATTTGGCTTCTCCCTGAAGACCCATGGCCAATGCAACTCCCACAGCTCCTCTTAATCCAGCCCAGAAAATCATCATCTGGTAAGAATGACTGATTTCGTCGGGTACTTGCTGAGACAGAATTCCTCCATTCATATAGTTTCTATTCGTGAACTCTTTGAACTTTGATTTATACAAGAAATTCAAAACTCTGGATAAGGGGAAAACAGCGGACCACCTGGCCACACAAATAGAAATGAAAGTTATAATGATTAATAATGGCTTGAATACAAGTTCCACCTCTGTAAATAATGAAAGCCCCAAGTAAATGAAGATAAAATTCTCTGACAATTGAGCCAATAATTGGAAAATATACTTTGTAGCAATTTGAGTTCTTCTTGACATATTGTAGTAGGCATAATGTTTCAAACAGATCCCACAGAATAACAAGGATACAATACCAGACATGTGAGCCCCATTACTAAAGAAATAAGACAAATAAGCAAACAATAATACGAGACAAGTTTCGATTTGAGGATATCTTCTGATGTGACTGTGTTTCAATATAAGAGCCACCAAAATACCTATTACGATCCCAATGATTGTAGATATAGTGAAAGTCATCAAGAACAACCCTATACCTTCGAAAAAACTGGAAAATTTAACCTGCTGGCCGTGGAACTTCTGACAAGTTTCAAACATAACAATAGAAATTGCGTCATTAAGTAAACTCTCACCAAAAATAATGGTATAAAGCTTCGGATCAACCTTATAGGCATTGAAAATGGATAAAATGGTAACTGGATCAGTGGCAGAAAGAGTGGCACCAACTGCCAAGGCATCCACGAATTCCAAACTAACTCCGTCGAGCCCAATTGCAGTCCAAATATAAAGGATAATTCCCAACACCAAAGCACTGATAAGGGTTCCTGGAATGGCAAACGTCAAGATCGTCCCGATATTGTTAAAAAAATTGGCCTGGTTCAACTCAAATCCTGAATTCAAAATAATGGGAGGAAGGAGAATGTTAAAAAAGTATCCCGAGTTGAACTTCACTGCATCCTGAATATAGTGACCAGGAGAAACCCTGATGATCAATCCAACAATCATCCCGTAGAAAATCGATAAAACCGTTTCATGGATTGCCTTAATTCTCCGTTGTTGGAGAAAGTATGAAGACCATAAAGCACAACATAAAAGCGAAAGAAGAATAAACAAGGCCCAGGACGAGAAAATTTCATCCGTAACCGGGTCTTCTTCTCCGTCATCTTCAGGTGTAGTGACATCAGGAGTGTCGTCGTCTAGGTCGTCCCCTAGAGCCTCCGAAAGAGCTCTTTTAATAAGGAATTTGACAAGTGACATTTTGGAGATTTGGTATTCAGCGCGGGAGGATAAGGGGTGGTGCTGGACTCGCCAGAGTCTCGCGGGAGTCGTGCCAGTCGTGGGAGAGCCTCGCGACCGTCTCGTGAGAGACTCGCACCAGCCGCTAGAGGGCGGGGAGACACTCGCGCGAGTCTGGCGCCAATCGTGACCCGTGGTGCGCCACCGCCACGCCGCGGCGGCGCTACCACCGGCGTTATCAAAACGTCATCGCCGCGTGTCCCTGGTTCTCGCGCGACTTGCTCGATCACCTTCAATTTCTTTTTATCATTCTACCAATTTATTCCTTCGTTACATGTATTCTTCCAATCCCAGCGTGGAGTCGCTCCCCAGAAGCGCCAGCCCGTTCGCCAACCGCCCCCGGTCCACGTTCTACCAGTCTTCGGTGAACCCAAATCGGTCCACGACCAATTTATACAGCCTTTCCAAGTTCCAAGCCTCGAGCTCATCCCTCCTCCAGCCCAGTCCCAAGCGGTTTGAATTGCCGGTGACGCCTCCGCTATCCACCACGGGGTCTCCCAGGAAGTCGGGGGCTGTTTTGGCTCGAAGTTCATGCCCGAATGTGGCGGTTTTGTGTGGTAACTGGTACTTATTTTCCATAATATCCAATTATTCAACTAAACTAATCTTGCTGGACTTCAAATACCCCGTTACTTTGACGCAGTTTCAGTTCATATTGAATAGTGTAATGTGTATTGTGCTTCTTAAGTGCTTGGTGATGAAGCCGGAGTACACCAAGCGGTTTCCTGTGGGATGTTTGCCCAATCTAGGAGATTTTTCACTCCTGAAGTTTGTGATTCCTGACGAATTTGCATTACAAACCACTGCTCCTATGGGAGTTTTTCAATTCATTGGTCATATAACGTCTCATAATGCCACCTCGATCATTCCTGTGTCGCTAAACCATACAATAAAGGCCCTAAGTCCCATAACGACTGTTTTAATCTATAGAATCTTATTCAACAAGAAATATCAGTTGGTCACATACTTGACGTTGATACCGTTGATCGCCGGAGTTATGCTTTCGTGCTACAAGTCCATCAGTTTGTCCAATAACTACCACTGGGGCTTGTTTTATTCTTTTGTATCCATGCTTATTTTTGTCTCCCAGAACATCTTTGCCAAGAGGAGACTCACGGTTAGCGAAGGCTTACCAACCAATGAAGCACAAGATAGAAAGCTTGATAAAGTATCGATCTTATTCTACTGTTCTGTGGTTGGATTTATATTCACCTTGCCAATCTACTTAATCCTGGAATATAAAAATGGGGGCCTAAGCTTATTTTCACTTAATTTTTACACTTTTACCCTCATAATCGTTAATGGATTAAGTCATTTCATCCAAAGTTTACTTGCATTTCAAATCTTAGGAGTTATCTCTCCAATCAACTACTCCATAGCCAACATTTTAAAAAGAATCATTATCATATTGGTGTCTTTTGTATTGGAGGGAAAGAAACTCAGTGGAAGCCAGGTGTTGGGGGTTATTCTTACATTTGTGGGACTCTTCGGGTACGATAGGTACGGAAAGGGAACTAGAAAGTAATCTTGTATATTAGTTGTATAATAAATACCAGAGTCATTGAGTAAAATTTCAGACTCTATTAATCAATAAATAATGCTACTAATGACCTGCTGCTTTAACATTTAATAAGTTTTTAACAATGTCCCCAAAGGCAACCATAAAAACAGTTTGCCAGACACCTAAACCAATTCTTGGGGTAACACCTCTATATAAACCTTTAATACCATTTTGACCATAAATGTACTTAAAAGCACCAGCAACACTCAAATTTTTTGGTCTGTTTGGATCATTAGTTTTACTTTGCATTTCAACTCTAATCACTTCAATTGGTTGGTTCCAAGCACTTAATCCACCACCAATAACAGACCCCAAAATTTTTTCCCAGGCATTTAACGATTGAGTTTCAGATTTCCCACTAAGTTTTCTAATACCTTCTTCGGCCAATCTAGAGAATCCAAATCTAGAACCCCAATTGGTCATTTGTCTAATAGCAACGGCATTCACCCCTTTATTAATACCTCTAATACCTTCTTTTTGAAAAATTTCTCTGAAAACTTGTAAAGAAGTTTGTTGAGGAGCTCCAGTGTTGGCCTGCTTGGCTCTGGTGATTTCAACTGTCTTTAAACAAGTGGTAAATCCCATAGTTAAGTAACTTTGAGCTAAACCACCAGTTATACCTCCTCCCATTCCTGCTAAGAAATTATTAGCACCCAAAACTTTATACCTGTATTCAGCTTCGGCAGACACAAATAATAATACAGCACCTTTGGTGGAAGCTTCGATCCAAGCCCATGGGATCAACCCTTGGTAGAACCCTAAAACTCCACCTCTAGACCAAATATGCTTGGTAGCTTGAAAAATTGTAAAACTTCTATTAGCGGCCATTGTTGTTTTAACCACTTCAAGCGGCTGTCCCAAAGTGGTGACTTCTGCCATGTTTAAAGCAGCACCTAATAAGATGTTTGAAAAATTAACTGGTTTCTTTTCAATTTTAGTACTCATGATAAAGAGAATTAAGGTGAAAAATGTTGATTTAAATGTGTGGAAGAAAAGGCGCCGAAATCGGAAGCGATGAGGGGCAGCGGTTGGTGGGAGCTGGCGCGAGGTGTGGTGCGAGAGCTGGGACGGCTGGCGGTGATGAGGGCGTGGGGGCCAGACCGGTGGGTTATCGCGCATGCGGGGCACCCCCGGGTGAAGTCGGATATGTGTGCCATAACCGGTTGGTCGATGTGTCACAACCGGGTGTGTCACCACCGGGAGTGTCACCACCGGCTGATTTGATCTCCTATCAGGAGGTGGGAGTGTGCGAACCGTTTCCCGCTGGGACAGGTGAAATTCCCGGAAATCACGTGCCTCCCCCTATCAGTTGGCCTACAACCCCAACACCCCCAGAATCCCCCTACTCAAGCATCGCCCACCACCTGCCCCTGACCACCCATCACATCCACCCGTCACATCCCATTCCGCCGCCCACCAATCGCCCCATTGCCCCATCGCCCAACACTTTCTTTTTCCTGGTATCCGCACGTCCGCCCTCGGTATATGTGCGAAAACTCTTCCCCTAATTCTTCACCATGAGTCAAATTAACACTGGATCCAGTGGTTCTACCACAATTAAGAGAAGAGGAAATGTCGCCACGTTAACCGAAGGGTTAACCGCTGTGGACACCTACGGGAACACGTTTGAAGTTCCAGATTTCACCATCAAGGACATCTTGTCAGCAATTCCAAAGCACTGTTACAACAGAAGTTTGGTTCAATCATTTTATTATGTATTTAGAGATATTGCTTTGGTGGCTGGATCAATCTACGTGGCCGTCAACTACATTCCGATGATTCCTAACCAGTTTTTAAGGTTTTTGGCGTACTGTGCCCATATTCATTTCGTGGGTCTTGTTAGTACTGGGCTTTGGATTTTGGCACATGAATGTGGACACCAAGCGTTCAGTGATTATGGGTGGGTCAATGATAGTGTCGGATGGTTCTTACACTCGTACTTGTTGGTTCCATACTTTAGTTGGAAGTATTCCCACTCCATGCACCACAAATCCACTGGTAATTTGGCCAGAGATATGGTGTTTGTTCCCAAGACTAAGGAAGAGTTTTTGAAAAAGAATAACACGGTTGATATTGAGGATATTTTAGAAGATTCTCCAATTTACACTTTATACACCTTGGTTATTCAACAATTATTTGGGTGGATTGCTTATTTATTTGCCAATACTTCGGGTCAGAGATTAAACCATGTTTCTTCTTTCAACAAAAATCACTTCAATCCAAACTCTGTTTTATTTGACAGAAAGGCTTACTGGTACATTTTATTGTCTGATTTGGGTATTGTTATTCAATCGTTGGTTATTTATACCTGGTACAAGAAATTTGGAGGGTTCAATTTGATGGTTAACTGGTTCTTACCATACATCTGTGTTAACCATTGGTTAGTATTCATCACTTTCTTACAACACTCCGATCCAGAATTACCTCATTATGAAGCCGATCAATGGAACTTCGCTAGAGGTGCTGCTTGTACCATTGACAGAGAATTTGGCTTTATTGGTCAATACTTATTCCACGATATTATTGAAACTCACGTTTTACACCACTACGTCAGTAGAATTCCTTTCTATAATGCTAGAGAAGCTAGTGAAGCCATGAAGCAAGTTATGGGTAAACACTACAGACACACTGATGAAAATATGTGGGTTTCATTATGGAAGAGTGGTAGATGGTGCCAATATGTTGATGGAGATAATGGTGTTATGATGTACAGAAATGTCAATGGGCTTGGTATGGGATCCAAACTTAACTAAAACACCAGTTAGGTCAAACTAGAGACTAGGCTCCGTCTGGTTGAACTTAGAGTAGTTTAGAACTAGATTATACAAATTTATTACTTTATGAATGGAATCCCTGTAGGAGTCCTATTTCTATATGCTTCATATTTGTCAAAGAACTTGACCAAAAACTCTTCTTCGAATGGGATTCTCTTACTGAAAAATGACCAGATCTTGTATCCTCCGTAAAATAATGTAAACCAGCTACTCATGTAGAGTCTTAATCCCAAAAACCACCAGAAGAATCCAAAATAACTGGGATGTCTCACGAATTTATAGATCCCATGTGTTATAAGCACATGATCTTCGTTCTTTTCTCTTTGAATATAGTGGTTAAATGACTGTTTGGCTGTGTACATACTCAAAGTCCTGAATATCTGTCCCAACAAAATCAAGCAAAATGCTGGAATTCTGACAGAGGAAACTCCCACATATTTCCTGGTGAGCATATGCTCGATTAAAGTAGCAAAATTCACCATCATAAGCTCGTAATCCTTCAAAATAAATGAATCATCATCAACTCTTGTGGGATTCCACAAACAGGTTGCAAGAAATTCCAAAAGATGAAAGAAACTAATGAAAAAAATATATGAACTAACTGTTACTGCGATATTCTCGTAGATTAGGACACTGCAGATGGTAAGAATTGCTCCTATACCAACAGATTTCAAGCAGACAGTGACAAGGTCAACTTTAGTGGGATCATACATATTGAAGAAATTACCACATTTGTGTTTGAGATGTGGGAGCAAAATGTCGTGTGTACGTTTGTGTCGCGGTCCCCATTTTGCAGTTTAGATAACGTAATCGCCTAAAGACTACAACCTTGGCCCTGTGGGGAGAAGGGATCGGGGAGAATAATATAGGAGATTTTGCTGTGGGTTTGTTTGTCGTTGTGTTTTTGCTAATAATTATTTAGTTTGAATTTTAGGGAATTTTTGGCTGTGAAAGTTTCAAGTTTGGGTATACATTTATATAGACCCAAACCCCTCTCCATTTGAATCCTATTGGCTGATTTCCCTTCAGCTAGGATACCAGAAGTGTATAGTGGAGGTATTCTGTCCTTCACTCGAAGTTAAACCTTTTTGTGGCCACCAGAAAACCTCTTCCTGTTCCCAGGAAACCTCAAAGGTAATGACCACAAAGAGAATAAAGAGAAAAGATGCAACTAGAGATTTGACTCCACTCGAGTCCAGCCACTCTGACATATCGTATATTTAAGGAACCTTATGGATCATAAGCTCTTATTCATAAACTTTCTCTTGGTGAAAGCCAACCAATGTTTACTGGGTAATTCCCCTTCGTATACTCTCTTTAATAACCTATCACTCAATTCTTGTCTAAATTGCAGTAAATAACTTCTTAAGAGTTCTGCTTCGTTCTTGTTGGCTGGAGCCAAGTATAAACTGCTCAAAGGGAATCCAATCTCCCCTGGCAAAGCAAAATTATCCAATGATAAATTGCTCAATATTCTGGTAGCATCTCTCAAACTTGTGTTCTTGGTTAACTTTCCTAAACATTCAGATACAAACAATATCCCATAAATCAATAATCTATCAGCAGAACCTTTGATTTCAAAATTCTTGAAGAACGAGTTGGCCCGAAATAAATCCAACACCTCGTCAACTATATCATATTGATCAGTTGGATAAGTTGGACCTCTGAACTTGGTACGGAATGACAATAACACTGTGTTCCCTACAGTTCTCTCCTCTTCTCCCAAAAATGTGGAATGGTAAGCGGGCATCTTCTAAAGTTTAGTTTGTGGTTCCCAATTTGCGGATTTGAGATTTTTGTGAGCGTCGAGAATTGAACAATCATGTCTGGAAGTCATCCATACAAGCAAAGTGTGAATATTCCGGAACACTTGTTGCCACAGGTGATGTATACACATCCTCTGGGATCCAATAATAGTTTGGGATCATCTGGAAATCAATCGGCATCCGGAATGAGTGGTTCTTCGGGGTCTAATGTCGGAGTGCCAGTCCACATGAAATCAACACAAAACCCCCAGGGGCCAAATCACAGGCATAATACCAATGGAGGGACTCCCGTACATGGAGGACACCCATACGGGGTGATGGGTTCGCCGCAGCAAGCGTCGTACCCCCAGAGTCCTCAGAGTCCTTACTCTCCTGTGTCTAATGGGAACTACAGTCAGGGCCAGAACGTCAATTATCCAGGCTATAATCAGTACGGTATGCCCCAGAATCAAGATATGTACCGGGGAGGTCAGAAACCACAGGGCCAACCCCACTATGGAGATGCCTATCACCCAGCGAACCAGCCGGGAGTTCCATATCCAACGCTGTCCCCCCATGTACAGACACCTCCCCAGGTAGCTCCACAAAATGGTCCCTCAGGTGTCCCCCAAAGTGCACCCCCAAACCAGTACCAGGCCCAGCATTACGGCCAGAACTATGCTAATGGAACCAGGGCACAAAGTTTGGGTCTGTACCTGAATCAGCATCAGCCTTTGGGCTTCAACCAGGGCCCACCACAGACCCAGACCCACCCTAACCCCGGATACCAGGCCCAAGTACCGGGCTATCAGACCCAGCCAGGCTATCACCCACAGCCAGGCTACCAGGCGGGGCCTCCGAATCAACTTCAAGGCTCAAATCAACAAGGCTTAAATCAACCTGTCCGTCGTAAGCCTCCTTTGAGCGTGGCCACAGATCGTCGGATAGTTTCCACGTCTAACGTCCCCACGGAATCGCCCATAACGCCCAAGATCGAAGGAAGAGCTCAGTCGCTTCTGTCGGTTTCCAAAATCACTCCAAATCAACTGTTCATGAGACCCATTCAACAAGGACAGGCTGTTCAAGGTCCATATTCATCCCCCACGGCTCCAAGTAGGTCAAGCTCCTCACTTGGCAACCAAAAAGTCCATCATACCTTCTCATTGTCGTCCAAATCCAGATCCTTTACTTCGCTTTCAAAGCTTTCGTCACTTTCAACAAAAAAATTCAACTCTTCCACGTCTTTGCAGGGAAAGAATTTGAATAGGAATGTTTCGTCTGGAACTATTGCATCCACCATGTCTACCAAAATGGGTAAACACATCTATCCTGCCATGTTATCTAGAGTAGCACATGTTTTCCGAGAACTGATGTTCTTGACCATCAATACCAAGGATGGTTTGGAGTATCACGATACTTTTACGGGTAAAATGGCGGTGGACATCATTTGTAGAATCATACGAACAAACGATAGAAACTTGGCGTTGCTTTTGGGAAGATCTTTAGATTCTCAGAAGTTGTTCCACGATGTAACATACCAGCATAGATTAAGAGACAACGTTCACGAAGTTTATGCATTCAACCATACATACACTGAGTTATACAGTGAGACCGAATATAATGAAGAAGTGGTACCAGAAGTAGCACCAGAAGTAGCCAATGGGGAAACTGAAGGTGTAAATGGGGTTTTTACCATATTAACTGACTGTTACAGTCCTACTTGTTCTCGTAACAGATTGTGCTACAGTATTGCATGTCCACGTCGTCTTGAGCAACAAGCAAGACTCAATTTGAAACCTCAAGGTGGTTTGCAAAGGGCTGTTTCAAGGCTTTCTCTTCATGAAGATGAAAACAAGTCTTTGTGGCATGAAACGGTCCCCCAACTGGTTTTGGACAAGCTCGACAAGCACGAGAAGATGAGGCAAGAATTGATTTATGAGTTCATTTATACTGAAAGAGATTATGTTAAAGATCTTGAATTCATGACAGACTTCTATATTCTTCCACTCCGGAACCCCTCCAATAATATCATACCTGAAAGAGAGCGGGAAGCATTCATTAGGGCTGTTTTTGGTGGTGTCAATGAGTTATTAAAATTGGCTAAAGCAATGAGTGATGCTTTGACTCGTAGACAACAACTACAAAAGCCTGTCATATCTACATTTGCTGATGTATTCCTTCAGTTTGTTGACAGGTTTGAGCCTTTTATCAAATATTCTGGTAACAAAGTTTTTGCAAGTTTTGAACATGAAAGACAACAACAAGTTAATATGAGATATGCTAGCTTCCTTGATGCCATTGAAAAGAGGCCTGAGAGTAGAAAACAAGATTTGTCGTCTTTCTTAATTAAAGGTATTCAACGTCCCGCCAGGTACCAACTTTTATTGGCAGGAATCTTGAAAAATACCAACGCTGACTCACCAGATTATGACAATTTAGTCAAGGCCAAAGAAGAAATCGAAAAAGTATTGGTCAAGATTAACATTCAAACGGGTGAATCTACGGATCGTCATAAGATCATGGTGTTGCATAGACTCTTGGGTAAACAGACCTTGGAAGATAAGTTTAACTTTAAATTATCCTACAACAATAGAATAATTTATCAAGTCACCTTGAATAGAAAGAGGGACAATGAAAAGATTGATTTATATCTTTTTGAGCATGCATTATTATTTGTCAAACATAAAATTCAAAACAAGAGAGAACAGTACAAAGTATTTGAAAAGCCAATTTATTTACCTCTATTGTTCGTCAATAGTGGATACGATGCACCAAATTTTAGGACAGTTATCAATTCCAGACAAAACATGTCAATCATAAGTGATCTGAAAGCAAAAGCAGTTGATCCTAGTATAAGCAAGCTTCAAATCAACTTTTTAGGTCTAGGAAGCCAACAGGTTCATACAACCCTAAACGCAGAAGATATTGCTAATCAAAATCAAGTTTTATCCCAAATCAGTAACCAACAGAAGAAATTGTTGGAGAAGTACGATATATTTTCTTTATCCAAGTACGAAACTAGAAGATTTACAGGAAACAACAAAATTAATTGTGCTGTTCCATGCTATGGAGGGAAAAAGTTGTTGTATGGTACTGACCTGGGGGTGTGGGTTTCAACTGTTAGAACTATCAGTATTACCAACAACGAGAAGATTTGTTCGGATCCAACTTTGGTTATCTCCAAATTATATGTTACGCAAATTGAAGTGTTGGTTGAGTACTCCAAGTTATTGATTTTGAGTGATAAATCCTTATATGAATTCGATTTAAGCTGTACTGACTCGTTGGATCACGTCAAAAATACAAGATCTGGTAAATTGATTTTGACTCATGTCAGTTCCTTCAAAACGGGAATATGTGATGGTAAGCTTCTTGTTTGTTGTATTAAAAACGGAAGTAACCATGCCATCAATATATTTGAGCCCGCCAACCCATTTGATAAGAATAAGAAGAACAAGAAATATGATATTAGAGAAATCACATTCTCCAGTGATCCAACGTCTATTTCCTTCTTAAGAACAAGATTGTGTATTGGTTGTGTTAAGGGTTTTGAAATTCTTTCATTAGAAGACGGTAAGAAAGAACCTATTTTAGATGAAGCAGATCCTTCCTTGGACTTTGCAACCCAGAAAGAAGTACTTAATCCTTTGGCTATCCACAGATTGGGTAAGGACTTCTTATTAAGTTACTCAGAGTTCTCTTTCTTGATTAACAGAAACGGTTGGAGAACCAAGCACGACTGGGGTGTATTTTGGGAAGGTAATCCAACAAACATTGCATTATTCTATCCATACTTATTGTCATTTGAAAGCAACTTTATCGAAATAAGAGACTTGGAAACGACTAATCTCATCAGAGCATTGATTGGAGAGAACATTAGATTCTTGCACTCCAACGAACACGAAGCTATGTACGCTTGTGAGGAGAACGGGTATGATGTTATTGTATCTATTGATTTCTTGAACTTGAAACCTAGATCTTAGAACAAGTATGTAATAAATAAAACTTAGTAATTTGAGACGTGCCGATTTCTCGACATAAAAGGACCCACTATTTTGCAACCATTTTGCACGCGTGTGCTGTTACTTTACATTTCCAGCTGCAGAATCCAACACATTCCTTGGCCAAATCAGCTGTCATTTCCCAAGACTCCCCTTAGAAATCAGCGTCAAGTTAAGCACCCTGGTGGACCCTAGTTTAATTGCACCCAAAACTTAAGCCCCAAAGGCCAAAAAATTCCTTAATTTCAACCCAACCCCCATTATACCACAAACCCAGATCCACAATTGCCCCCCGATCTATCCCAACCCCAAACACTAGCCCATCGTACACCCCAGCCGTTTCCCTCTTTGGCCCCACCTTTCGCCATCCTCGGTCAATTTTTGCAGCAATTTGAAAAATTTGATGAAAAATTGGACGCGATATTTTCCAATTTGTTATGATTGAAATAACTTATCCAAGCGTTGAAAGACCTTTTGGGGTTCACTTATGGCCCATTTTCGACTACTGCTTCGAGAAAGTGGTTGGATATTCTGCTGATGATTTCAGATTTATCCATAACGACACTTTCTTAGCTAATGGGTACCAGGCCATCGGGGTTATTGTGGTATACTATATAATTATCTTTGGTGGAAGATTTATCATGACCAAATTTAATGTCACACCATTGAAATTGAACGCTTTGTTCCAGTTACATAACGTGGTATTGACGTTAATCTCATTGGTATTGTTATTGTTATGTGTTGAACAGATTTTCCCAATCATTGTTAAAGACGGTATATTTGGAGCTATTTGCTACGAGTCTTCTTTCACCAACAAATTGGTCACTTTATACTACTTGAACTACTTAACCAAGTACTTGGAATTGATTGACACTGTGTTCTTGGTGTTAAAGAGAAAGAAGTTGCTCTTCCTCCACGTTTACCACCACGGAGCCACAGCTTTGTTATGCTACACCCAATTGGTGGGTAGCACCTCTGTTGAATGGGTTCCAATTACCCTTAATTTGGGAGTTCACGTGGTTATGTACTGGTACTACTTCTTGAGTGCCAGAGGTATCAGAGTTTGGTGGAAAGAGTGGGTTACCAGATTCCAAATCATCCAGTTCTTAATTGATTTGGTATTTGTGTACTTTGCCACATACACGCACTATGCTTTTGCCTACTTCCCCAACATCCCCCAATACGGATTGGACTGTTACGGGTCTGAGTTGGCGGCTGCCTACGGATACATGATTTTAACCAGTTACTTGGTATTATTCATTTCTTTCTACTTTAAAGTGTACAAATCCAAGAAACCGGCTAAAGTTGAAACTACCACCAGCCCTGCTGCAACTGCCAGTTCCACCGGTGTCAAGAAATCCAAGACCAAAGCCAAGTCTAGAAAGGCTTAGGGATCCGGACGGCCCCGTGACCAAGATCCATCGATCGGGCCCACGGCCAGACCATACCAAAAGAAATCCATCTAATTTAGGTAATTTTAATACGGACATTTCTTAAATAGGTTCCATAATAAATTCATATTTGCACGGCCAATACGGCTCGATACACCCCGTCCCCGCCAAGCACGCCACGCGATCGTTCCGGCCCAGTCTCCTATTTTAAGCTTCCATCCAATCCGACACAAATTTGTTTTCTATTTGTAAACTTGGTTATATTGTAAACTTGGTTATTTGTAAACTCCTTCTTTTTGTACTTAATTTAATTACTATATTTGTATTTGTAATACAACAATAAACCTGACAATCTCGGGACATTCACTGGGCCGTAAATCGTATCCACTCGGGAAATGGGCGGAATTACAGCCTTTCGGGGTTTCTGTGCAGGCCGCCATAGACTGTGCAGGTAAAACTTCTCCTATTCCCATTAAGACGGCTCTCAATAAGGTTCATCAGCCTTTACATTGCCACTAACACCCGTAAGTTTATCCCACATGAAGGTGGAGACCACCAAACACAAACAGCGGGTGGTCGGTTCTAGTTCCCCCGACGAAATGGTGTTGCCAGTGGTTCCGGTAGATATTTGCCCCTATTTGTGGTAGGCCGTACAAGATTTCCGTGCCGAAAGCAAGGGCGGGTAAACAGGACTGGACGGCTGTAGAAGACGGCTGAACTGCGCACCCAAATGCCGTGGGGTCCGGACAGATAAGTGATAAGCTAAGAAAGGTTTAGTGTTTCCTCTAGAGCCTGGCAGTTGGGCGTGGAAGAGGATCGGGGTGTTTGGCCCGAGTGTAGTACCAGGTCCTGCCGGCGACTGGCCCGTACAACGATCTTGTCGGCGTTATCGCCTCACTAAATCTCGGTAATAATTTACGATCACCGTTCCCTCAGTTCCATCCGGTTTAGCCAGGTTTTTATCGGCGAATTCAATCGGTAGCTTATAAATACTGCAAACTTGCCCCCAAGATTTTAATGGCCGTTTACCAAACCATGCAGAAGTTACCTTCTTTACACTCCTTAAATTTGGAGTTGTCTCCTAAGGAAAATTCCATAGTTTTACCTTCCATAAGTAATCTTAATTTGCCATACATGCCATATAATTATTCCCAAAATCTGGGCCGGGTTGAAGCTCCACAAACTCAAACTCCTGTCCAATACACTCATTCCCATAGCGTGGTGTCCCACAGTCTGCTTGATAGCCACGGCGATCTGCCCCGGGAGTCCGCCCACCTGAGCGGGAATTCCTCCCCAGTTTCTTCTCCAAATACTCCGGTGACAAAAAGTCCCAAAAGCACATCCACAACTCCAGAGTATGACGCTGCTTATAAGGAAGATACTCGGAAATGGAAGCCCAGAAAGAAGAGACAGTGTCCTGAATGTAAGCTTTTTTTCTCCAATTTGGCAACCCACAAATCCACCCACTTGAATCCCACTTCGAGGCCCCATGTTTGTGAATACTGTTCTCGGGGTTTTGCTAGGCCCAACGACTTGTTTAGACACGTCAAATGCCACTGGAAGGAAACCGGTAGTGACCAGGGCCAGTTCAAGTGTCCGTACAAAGACCACAAATCGGGAGATCATTGTGGCCACAACTCGGGAATTTTCAGCAGGTGTGATACTTTCAAGAACCACTTAAAAGCCATCCACTTTCAGTATCCTACGGGCACAAAGAAGGATCAAAGAGCTAAATCAGCTGGTAGTTGTAGGATGTGTCAGGAACCATTTGCATCGGTGGACGATTGGTTGGTGAATCATCTCGAGGCAGACAAATGTCCTTTTGCTAATGAATTCAAGAGGAAAAATTAACGACTTATGTATTATATCCAATTTATGCAATATTATGATAAATATGATGTATTTCTCTATTGTCTTACCTTGTTTCGGATTATTTGGAGGAAAACAGCCGCCAAAATACTTACTCCAAGCATGAGCACTAACATCATGTTGGAATACTGATATAACCGGGCTACATCTGCAGGCCAACCTGAATAGAGAGCGTAAGTAGCAGTGACAGATCCAAGATTACCGAGTCCACTAACTAAAGCAGCACTTACAGCAATACCTACGTCTCCATATTTGGGACCAAAGATTTCAGCTGCTAAAGACATACAAGTTGGAACTGTTGGACCCAAGCCATACCCAGCAATCAATAAGCCGGCGTATCTGTTCCATGGACCCTTGGCGTAAGTGGTTACAAGCATACCCACAATAATAATAACACAGGCACCTGAAAAAATCAAGTATCTTTGGTTTCTGAATTTATCTGACAAAGGACAAATGGTTAAAATTCCACCCAAATCGAACAACCAAATAGGAGCATACAACAAAGACACGTTGATAGAACTTAAGCTAGGATTGTTGGCACGAATAATAGTGGTACCGAACACTGCAAGCCCAAAACCAGTTCCGACAACACCGAAGTACATGATAATTAAGGGCCAGGTTCTAAGATCGGTCAAAACGTCTAAAATGTCCTTCCAGCCCCATACCAAAAGCTTGTATCTGGACTCAATATCGGCCCTGTGGACTTCTCTTTCCTGAGGGTTAAGTGGATGGGTAGGAGTAATGAATTTACGGTAAAACTTGACAAACTTATTGTTGGATTCATCAGCTGTAGTTTTGAAAGGCCTGTCTGGTAACCACCATAACATCAGGATACCAACAACAATAGTCACTGTTCCATAAACAATATACATCCATTGCCAACCGTAGTATCCTCTGGTCCCATCCATTTTTTGGAATCCAGCATTAACCAAACCAGAAACTGCAGCAGATATCTGGGCAGCCGTGAAATAATACCCAATTCTCTTGGTCTGACGTCTGGTGGGGTACCATAAACTGATATAGTAACTCATCCCAGGCCAAGTACCAGCTCCAACAACCCCAGAAATGAATCTAACCGCAATTAATCCACCAGCACTGCTCAATCTAAAATAGCACAAGTAAACGATACCAACAGTGATGACAATTCTAGCCAACCAGCTTTGAGGACTAACCTTGGTCATAATCAAGTTCATTGGTACATCAAAAATGATATAACCAACGTAATACAATGCACTAGCCGTACTAGTGTCTTTGGATCCCAACCCCAAAGTCTGAACAATTGAGTGGCCCTGGTCCGAATTCATGGTAAGGGTTAACCCGTACGAGTTGGACCCAAAAGATGTCATAAAGTACAAGCACCATAAGGCGGGAATAATCCTAAAATCTAACTTTCGGTAGATTTTATTTAAACTACTAGAATTAGCTTCTTCAAAAGCCGTATGGTCTTCGACCAATTGCACTTCCTTATTGGAGGTTATTTCTGCGTTTGAAGTAGCGCTAACGTTAGCAGATCCTTGCTTGGAACTTACAGTCAAAGTGTCTTCCATTTTTATTTGATTTTTCCGCCTGGCGATTCCTGGGTTTAAATAGTCAGACTGACTGCTAAAAAATTTCAATGCGAATGAATCATTTGACTCAATTTGGTGGGGGTACGCCTCGGTGAATTGTTGGATCTGGTGGGCGACTCACCGGCGACTCATGGGCGAGTCATGCTAGCCACAAGGGCACACAAGAGCAGAGTCAGACCAGCAGAGCCACAAATGAACTTTGTGGTGGGGTGGTGCTGTAGCGTACGAGAGGTAGAGAGAGACCACACTTCCTAGAGTCACAAATCCACTTATTACAAATCCACCAATTCCACAAATCAACAAATCAACAAACCCACCAAATCATAGAGTCTTAAACCGTACCCAACCCGCATTAGATAATCATATATATTCATCTCGGATCTATTGCTCCATTTGTTGGCCCCGGACTTTAACTAGAACGTATGTTGAGTCATGTTCCCATTGACTATGGTTACGCTACCTTGGCCCGTACTTTCTTTGGCCCGTCTCGTCTTGATTAACTCATCATCTTGTAATAACTCGTAGACGTTTTGTGCTTTTTCCCGTACCCTGGTGTCTGGGCCTGTTTTAAGGGCTTCTACCTTGTCTTCTTTGGCCTGGAGGTACACCACAGCATTTTCTCCTCCAAATATTGTGATGTATTCATACGCTGCCAACGCCTTATAGCAGTTCTCCGGGTCTTTTCCAACAACATACTCCATCAATGTGTCCATTACTTCGAATAAGTACTGGTCTGCAAACGTATACAGAGCCAATTCTCTTAATATCTGGGGATCTGGCTCTGATTTTCCATTCTCAATACACATAATAGTTCTACCCTTGGCCGGTTTATCGGTGCTGGCGACAAACTTTGCAAATCCTTTTGCTTGTTTAACTTTGCTGAATAATCCCATTTAGCGTATGCAGATAGAAGATCTGGAAGCAATATAAAGCCCCTGAAATGGCCACCTGTTTACGAGATTCTCGTAAACCGAGACGGGATTTTACAGCCGACAAGCCGGCTCCATGATTGGAGTGTCATCCAGTCCAAGCTGAACCTTTCTTACAGGGATATCTTGTTCAGTTCTGGTGTGTTCTTGCCCGTGTGTGTGGGCTGTGCTCCGGCGGCCAAAGATGTGTCATGACCCACAAAAATACACCACACACAGGCAGAGGCCAAACCATGGCCCGGAACGGACTGAGTCTGGTCTACTGTACTGGGAGTATAAGACTATGGCTTGTGGACAACAGCTGGTTTGGTTTTTGGGGATATTTGGAGTGGTTTAATGTGAAAATGGTGGACTGCTATGATTGGGAAATTGGCTAACTCACTACTTTAATGCCCCCTATATGTTGTGTAAAAGGTGTTACGGCTTGACAGATGGTTCTTCTGAACCACCACTTAGGTGGTGAGTCTCTGGGGGTGCCCGAAGTCCTATGCCTTGTGGACTACCCATCCATACCTATAAAAGAACCATCAATGCGGTATATAACCACCTTGATTCGCTCCTATTCTCACTATATACCCCATTTTGACCCTTATATTATACCAAATCTCTCCTTAGATCATATACCACTTACTCCAGCCCACAATGTATCAACAGGGCTGTTCAAACATATAACCTTGGTGAGGCTGCCACTCTTTATTTTGCAGCCAATTGCGGCCCTCAAATTCACACCAAAAGACCCCAGACAAACCTCTCCAGCCATTGAATATCTCCCAAATCCCCTTCCCTGTCTGTTCCCCGTGCCCTTCCACCCCGTATCCCACCCATAGTCCACTATACCCTGGCCTAAAGCCCGGACTTTGTGTTCCTGCACCTAACTAATCACGTTCAATGGTGCAAAATTAACCATTTGCAGCAAAACTGCCCACAATCTGTGGGGTATAAATACCTCAATTGGTCCAATTTTCACTAATGAAATTCGAAACTAAACAATTACACGCTGGGATTGACCTTGAATCCAATAGAGCCAGAGCACCTCCAATTTATTCCACGAGTTCTTATGTTTTTAAGGATTCTCAAAATGGAGCTGATTTATTTGCTTTGAAAGATCCAGGATATATCTACTCCAGAATCAACAATCCAACCAATACCACTTTTGAAAAAAGAATTGCTGCTTTAGAAAATGGTAGAAGTGCTGTTTCCTGTGCTTCTGGTCAATCAGCTCAATATTTAGCTATTTCTTCTCTCTGTTTTGCTGGGGATAACTTCATTTCAAGTTCTTATCTTTATGGAGGAACTTATAACCAATTTAAAGTGTATTTCAAGAGATATGGTATCGAATCAAGGTTTGTCGAAGGGTCAAACATCGAAGATTATGAAAAGAAAATCGACGAAAATACCAAATTGATTTATGTTGAATCAATTGGTAACCCAAAGTATGATGTGCCAGACTTTGAAAAATTATCTAAATTGGCCCATGACCACGGCATCCCATTGGTGGTTGATAACACTTTTGGTGCTGGTGGATTCATTATTAGACCCATTGATCATGGAGCTGATATTGTGGTTGCTTCTGCCACAAAATGGATAAATGGACATGGTACAACCATTGGTGGTATTGTAATTGACTCAGGAAACTTCCCCTGGTCCAAATACCCAAAAAAGTTCCCCCAATTCAGTGAACCATCCGAAGGTTATCACGGAATGGTGTATAATGATGCTGTGGGACAAGATGCTTTTGCTACATTTGTTAGAATTGAAGGATTAAGAGATGCAGGTCCAGCTTTAAATCCTTTTGCAGCCTTTTTATGTATCCAGGGTTTGGAAACCTTGTCTTTGAGAGTTGAAAGAGAGAGTGAAAATGCTCTTAAATTGGCTAAATTCTTTGATGAATCTCCTTTTGTACAAACTGTATCATATTTAGGTTTACCTAGCCATCCTACTCACGAATTGAGTAAGAAATATTTGGCTAACAAAGACTACTTTGGTGCCTGTATTTCTATTGAGGTGAAGCCTTTTGAACAGAAGGTAGAAGATGAATTTAAGGAAGCTGCTGTTCAGGTGGTTGATAACTTAAAGATCTTCAGTAACTTGGCAAATGTAGGAGATTCTAAATCCTTGGTAATTGCCCCATACTACACTACTCACCAACAATTGAGTGAAAAGGAAAAGCTTGATTCTGGTGTCACCAAAGAATTGATTAGATTATCAATTGGTACCGAACATATTGATGATTTGATCGAAGATTTCTCTCAAGCTTTCAAGAAAGTTTATAAATAGGTTAGATAATATAGAGTTGTTTTGTTAATTATCTTTATTCATTATCTCTATGCTATATGAGCCATCTAGGCTTTGGTATTACGATACATAAATGCTAAAAGGGACATAATTACTATTGAAAGAAAAATGTCAAATTGTAGGCACCTGTAGCCCAATCCTACAGTTATTTTGGCAATTTCCATGTCTCTTATTGGGCCGAGTTTATAGTATAATCTAAGCTGACTCATCCACGAGCACAATAATACTAAGAACTGGGGTATTTGTAAGATTCCAAATACTATAAGGGACACCGGTGTCAAAGTTTTAAAAAATGCAATATTCAACATCAAAAATAAGGCCATGCTGGTGAAAATGGAAACTGAAATGGAAACTATTGGGTAATTTACCATTGATTCTCCGTAATTTCTTATTCTGTAAGCACTATGACCAGCTCTTTCCAGGAAACTAATATCTTTAGTTGCTACCTTTTGTTCTTTCAATTTTTGGTAGCTACTCTCATACGAATCCACCATTGAGTTAAAAGTAACCAATAATGAATGGGTGAACGAGTCAGGATTTTTGGAGTTTGACACTAAAGAAAACTGGTGTCCAATATCTCTGACTATATTACTGAAAAAATCTAAACCAACACATGGAATGAAATATTCACTGGAATTGGTTATTTTCCGGTAGCCATTATAAGAAAATTCGAACTTATTTCCTGTATCAAGGGTATCAATGTCATCAATATTCGAACCGCCAGTTAAACTGAAATCTTCAGCAAAAAAGCTTACCATTTGTAAACCCAGTTTAATACTTCCAAAGATCCCGGCAGTTTCATTGTTTCCTTCTTGAATCTCAAACACAAATTGGGGTGACACTTCATTACTCAATAATGAAAGATTTTGAATCATAATTATGATAGATAATACAAATGCAATTGACGTATAAATTAATTGTTTTTTACCAGAAGGCCTAGCCGCAAGCTCAACTTCAACAAATGAATCTTCCATGTTGAAAGACTCATCCTTATCCGATAAAACCTTTTCGGGTAATCCGGAAGATAATTTACTGTAAGCTCTTCTTTGCATTATCAATGTGTCAAATGTGATTTATTTGGGGGATTTTATACTTTTGTATGATAAAAATTATTTTTTCGCAATTTGATAGAAGTTTTTGTAAACATTACCTAAATAGGATATTTAATGAATCTGTGCTCACTTACATTGCCTAATTAGGCTGTTTTCTGGGTTGACGTCCTATTGATCCATACAAAAGAGGATAATTGAGGCCCCAGGGCTGTGTTGTGTACTTTGAAGGATTTATTAGTTGGAATTGGGAATGGAGGCTTAATAGTTGTTGGGTTTGGACTGAAATCATGTTGAGCTCATGAAGAATAGTAATATTTGCGAATTTTATAACCAGTGCTTATGTTGGCATAATCTAAATTGACAAAGAACTGGAGGAAGTCAATATAGAACAGGTCGATGAAGGTTGATAATCTCAACGGCTTTAGCGTGTCAATCATGCATGGTGCTACAGGGTTCGAAATAATTTTTGCAGAGTGCATATGTATGGGGTAGACTTAGGCCATCAAGGTCACACAAATGGGCAAAAAGGACGGCTCAACGATGATAACAGTCAGTGCTTGATACAAAAGAAACAACCTTCAAATTGTCTTCAAAAAGACCGGTTCCAGACTAGCATTCAGATTGTAATTAGCCAGACACGACCATTATTTCAACTTTTACAAAGTACTGAACACCTAAACACTTAAGTTAGACCAAGCACACGAGGTTCCATTGTTCACGGTGTTCTTTCCAGAATAATATGACTAGCCTGCATGTCTAATAATAGAACGTTTTCTTGTTCTTCGCATCACCAAATTGGAATGCCAGCCTTTTTGTGCCTTTTTTTAGTAACCGGTCAGAACATTTCAAGACATTTAATCCTATTCCAGAATGCCACGAGTCACTTTAGTCTACCAACTATTTTTAGTTCTACATCTGACACCTGTCACTCCTCCAGTCCACCTTTACCAGCCACTCGTAATTTTATCCTCTCAACTTGCGGTAACTTTTCCAGCTCAAAACCTTATAACCCGAGAGTTGAATAGCCCAGTAGCCATTATCCCAACCTTATAAATACGAATTTAAACTCTTCTAAACCAAAAAAATACCCTCCACTAGAAATTTCACCACTGGTTGCCGTGACAAAGAAATTGAGCGCCGCACCTTCCCTATTGGGAATTTGCAGCCAGCCCCCAAACTTAAAAGCCAGGAATATTTAATCAGTTAAAACCCCTGGTTTCTAATATAAATAAAGAAAAATACCCATTCCAAACCTTCGTATATTATCATGGACTTCAAACAGCGACTTTCATCTTTGGATGCTCCGAGTCCCATACCGGCAACTATAGACAGTTTAGATCTTTCGCATGCTATAGACTCATTTAAGCCAAATTATAACTATCAAATGGAGGATATTCCAGGACTACCGATCTTCAAGAAGAATGGAAAGTTCAAGAGGTTCGTTAGTGGTGGAGAAAAGAGAGTGGTAAGTATGCCATTATTAAGTAAGCCAGAGAAAGACTTACCATCAGTTCCTACGAGATGTGTTACCAACTTCAACCGGTTCTCCATGCCAGCATTTCAGAATTCTTCACAATCAAGTCTCTCCACCGGAGATGAGAGTCTTAACACAGTACCTGCATTCCCATCTGAGCCCATGTGCTCTCCACTGGTAGCCACTAAATATATAGTGGACAATGACCAAGATATAGACAGTCTATTTTCTACCACCAAGTCAGATAACTCAGTCCATACAGATTACACAGTTCATGATGAAGCAACAGCCAAGTCCTTGCTTGAGGTAGTGGAGTATTATGAACACGAGAATAGCTCAGAAACAGAAAGCATATACACTAGTAGCACAGGAATGTCAAATATTACTTCCAAGTATATCACAGAAGATATCAAACAAGAAATCACAGAGGTAGATCAAGATATACATAATGAGGTAAAGAGTTTTATTGACTCTCTTTTTGATGGTGCTTCCTCCTTTGGTGCTGAATCACTTGGACCAGCTCCAATGGAATCCAGTCTTTCACTTGCAACCAATAAAGACTTACCAGAACTTCCTCCATTAAGTGTTAAAAAGGCAAGAAAGCCTTCAACATTAGCTATCCCAGTCTTATCCCCTCCCACTGCATCCGTGCCGACCTTCAGCAGTGCTAAATCAGTGACTTTCAGTGCACCTTCCGAAGTGGGAAGCGAATATAGCAGAAGGCCTGCCAGCATGAACTTTGAGTTGAATAGACCAAGACACCCATACACAAGGCCCGTAAGTATGATGTCTACTTCCAATTTCAGTACCAGTTCCATGATGACGAGTACAAGTTTATCGGATGCAAAATCAGATATGAAAAATATGGTTAGGCAAAGACCTTTCAGTTACTGTTTAGATACAGGCAAAGACTATAACCAGTCGAGGTATGCCACTCCAATAAAGCACAGATTTGCTTCTAATCCTTACAGTACTCCAATTGCACCCAAAAAGCTAGAAGGGTTGGGCATACAAAACATTAAGTCTCAAGCAGTGCAAATATCACCCAAAGATCCCATTACCCCTACTAGACCAACGTTCAAGGATCTTCCTGCTACACCTCCAACACCTCCTAAATCCAACTATACTCCAGTGTACGGATTATCTCCTCCAACCCCCAAATACCAGGCATTAACTCCTCCACATTCACCCAAAGATGAGAAGATTAAGCATTCAATTGCTAAATATCTTACATCCGAGGCAAAGAGGTGAAACATCGTGTATATATCATGTAGATTATGTACTATAATTTTACTATCATATCATTTTTTTCATACTTGGAAATCAATTCACTGATTCCGTACTTGGAAGCAATTTTATCATTGATAAACCTTCCTCCAAGGTAGTGGATTTTCTCTGGATCATTAAAGAACTTAGCACATGGTTTTGGAGCCGTGAGACTTATCAACATGGTGGGTTTGATGTCGACTTCTCCTGGCCCTTCGTCCACATCCCATCCGGAGGGAATATCAACGGAAGCAATTGGAGCAATTTTCTGGTGGTTTTCACTAAGGAACAGAATCAAATCATCAAACGGAGCACGAATGGGTGGCTTAAACGAGAATCCAAACAAAGAATCAATAATAAGCTTGATATTCCCATTTAAAACCATTTTCTTAATATCCAGAACATCATCCACCTGGGTCACATTCAAGTCGTTCAATTGGGTAACCAAATTGGTATAGAGCGGCTTGGACGTTTTCTTAGGATAGTAAACCACCGGGTCGTACCCCTTCCAGAGCTTCAAGTGTCTGGCAGCCACCAATCCATCACCTCCATTGTTTCCAGGTCCCACCAAAACCAATACCTGGTCATTCTGGCCTGTAGGAGGATATTCCTTATAAATAGCCTGGGCCACCGCAAGCCCCGCCAACTCCATCAACTGGTCAATGGAAAATGCTCCCGTAGACATCAATTCCTGGTCTAATTGTGCTGCTGCCTTAGAAGATAGTGTTTTAAACATGGTGTGATGTGGAGTTGTAGTGAATTCTGGGGGAAATAGTGGCAGCCACCGCGGCATCGCACGGGACCCCCTCCCACACTCGACCAACACGGGGTCCATTCGCGCCCATACTAGATCCATACTCGACCCATGCCGCACCACGCCTCCCCAAAGTCTACCCACATACCCCCCTAAAACGCCGCGACCCCTTCCCTGGCGGGTTACACGTCCTTTAATGCTCGCTTCAACGATTTCATTTTTCAAAACAAACCACCATGGATGAGACTTACTCGTATGAATCACCTTCTATGGTATCCAATTCTCCTATGATTAATTACAGGAAAGATGCCAGAAAAGGTATCAAATTTACTTTCATGGTTGTTGGGGAGCTGGGCACTGGGAAAACCACTTTTGTTAACAGTTTGTTGAATAAGAAGGTTTTGACCCACAGATTTGAAAATCCTAATTCCAACGTTGTGGAGACACAAACCATTTCTTTTACGTCTGCTAAGAATGTGGCCTTGCCAAGTACCTCCATCTTGACGAGAAATGACTTTGATCCCACCACTGCCAACGAAGAACCGGGAATTGCGTTGACAGAGACCAAAGTAGAGATCACTGATGATGATAATACCAAATTACAATTAAATATCATTGATACTCCTGGATTTGGTGATAATTTGAACAATGAGGTATGTTTCACCGAAATAGAGAATTATTTAAAACAGCAGTTTGACCTTGTTTTGGCAGAAGAGACCAGAATCAGAAGAAATCCTCGGTTTAGTGATACTAGAGTTCATGTATTATTATACTTTATAACTCCTAATGGACACGGGTTAAAAGAATTGGACATCAATTGTATGAAGAGATTATCCAAATACGTTAATATTATTCCTGTTATATCTAAAGCTGATTCATTTACAGAAGATGAATTGAAATTCTTTAAGAAACAAATCAAAATTGATATCGAAAGATTTAATGTACCAATCTTTCAATTTGATAGTTTCATAGATGAATATGACGAAGAAGATGACTATGATTTAATTCAAGAGTGCAAATACTTGGCTAAAATTCAACCATTTGCTATAATAGGTTCAGAGGATGAGTTTGAAATCAAAGACAGTAAAACCGGAGAGACAAAAATAATCAAGGCAAGACAATATCCTTGGGGATTGGTTGATATTAACAATCCAAAATACAGTGACTTCAGTATTTTGAGATCAGTTTTGTTAGGCTCTCACTTACAAGATTTGAAGGATTTGACCCACGATTTCTTATACGAGAACTACAGAACTGAAAGATTGACTAAAGTGACAGGAAAGGGATCGGCCGGTGATGATACCGAAGACGACTACCAAGACACAACCATCCAACACAATAATTGGGATAATTCCACAATCCCATCTATGTCTAATTTGGCCCAGTTAACTTCTTCTACTGGTATATTAAACGGTAATAATGATGATACCACGTCAATCAAATCGTCTGCTTCCTCCAAAAAACCTAAATCTATGTTATTGGATGATTCAAAGGCCAAAGATAACACTTCTTTCACTTCTTCAACTTCAACCATTTCCTTGGATCAAAGTCCAAGAAACTTGAATAGCAATAACGCCGCCTTCAAGAGACTATCAATTGCTCCACAAAGAAACCAATTAAGGCAAATAAGTGAAACAGTTCCTTACGTTATCAGACATGAAAGAATCCTAGAAAGACAACAAAAACTTGAAGAGATGGAAATGGCCAGTGCAAAAGAATTGGCCAACAGAGCAGCTTTATTAGAAAAGAAAGCTCTTGAATTAAAGGCCAGAGAAAGAGCTTTAAAGAAACAAGCAGAAACTCAAAAACCTGAATCTGAACCTGAAGAATCCCAACCAGAAACTGAAAAGGAATCAAATTCCACTATCAGAAAGGAAGAAACTTTAACTGACCTTCACTCTATGGTAGCGTAATATAGACCCGCGTCCCGCTGTATCGCCCTGTAGCTCGCCGTGGCCTCGGCGTACTCTTGCTCTTTCCCGCACACGACTTGCTCGCTCATGAAGAAAAAAAACACGAAAACTCCCAACTGTCCTAATAAAGGTATTCCTCCCGGAGAAAAGGTAATCTAACCGCCCAATTTCCCCATTTAATCTCAGTTCATTATCCCAGATTTGAATCTAAACGTTTCTGCAATGGATATTTTACAGATCTTAGAACAGGCCATCTCCAGTCCCGATCCCATTGTTCGAAGCAACGCAGAGCTTCAATTACAAGATGCTTCTACCAATCACTTTGCTGAGTATATTGGTCTCTTAGCATCTGCTTTGGCCAACCAAGAAGCCAAGACACAGGTGAGAGTGTTGGCCGGGTTGGCGTTAAAGAATGAATTAACCGCTAAAGATATTAATACCAAGAAGAGAAATCACCAGAGATGGTTAAGTTTATCAGAAACTGAACGATCTAATATTAAGACGATTGCTCTTGGAGCTTTAATGACAGAGGATGAACAGGCTGGTAAAAGTGCCGCTCAGTTGGTGTCGGCAATTGCTGATATCGAGCTTCCTCTTAATCAGTGGCCTGACTTGATCCAGTTAATAATTGAAAACACTAAGCCCGAAAAGGAAGTTTACATACAGAAAGTGTCATTATTGACCATTGGATATATCTGTGAGACGTTAAATCCAAACGATCCAAATGTATTACAACAATCCAATGGTATTTTGATTGCAATCGTCCAAGGGGCTAAGAGTGAAGAAAAGAACTACGAAGTTAGATTAACTGCTTTGAATGCATTGGTGAATTCCCTTGAATTCATCAAATTTAACTTTGAAAATGAAGGTGAAAGAAACTACATTATGCAAGTTGTTTGTGAAGCCACTCAAGCAGATAGCAGTGAATTACAAGAAGCTGCTTTCGGTTGCTTGGCTAAAATCATGTCATTATACTATAGATACATGCAACTTTATATGGAAAAAGCCCTTTATGGCTTAACTGTTTCTGGTATGAGAAGTCCCGATGAAAGAGTTGCTTGCATGGCTATTGAATTCTGGTCCTCTGTTTGTGAAGAGGAATTGGAATACTCAATGCAAACAAGCGAGTTTGGCGTCGAAGACCCAAACCTCGTGAGCTTCAATTTCGCTCTAATTGCATTGGAAGAAGTTTACCCAACTTTGTTGACTCTTTTAACAAAGCAAAACGAAGATCCAGAAGATGATGATTGGTCTGTAGCCATGGCTGCTGGGTCATGTGTTCAATTATTCGCCCAGAACACAGGAAATTACATAATTGAAAGTACCTTAGCTTTTGTGGGTGCTAACATGACTTCAAATGACTGGAGACAGAAAGAAGCTGCAGTTATGGCTTTCGGTTCCATTTTAGATGGCCCTGAACCAGAACACTTGAAGGCTCCAATTGTTAATTCCTTACCTAACATTTTGCCTTTAATAAGAGATGGATCTTTACAAGTCAAAGAAACAACTGCTTGGTTCATAGGTAGAGTTGCTGATTTTGTAATCGAAGCTATCGAATCTGAACAAATCCTTTCTAATATTTTGGAAGCAATTGTGGCTGGTTTACAAGATCACGCCAAAGTAGCTACTAATTGTTGCTGGGCATTCATGAACATCGTTGAAAGATTGTGTGTCGAAGGTCCTGATGCTCCAAGTACTCCAATTTCTCCATACATGGAACATATCTTACCATACTTCATTCAATTAACTAACAATCCCGACAACGATTCCAGCTCCAGAGATGCTGCTTTTGAAGCCATATCTGTTTTTGTTCAAAGAGCTGGTGCTGATGCCACCCCTCTTATTCAAAGTATTGCCCAAGACATTCTTGGTAAGTTGGAACAAAGCTCAGCTCAATTACAACAACCTTTGAACACTGAAACAAGAGTGGAATTGGAAGATTTACAGGTTGGTTTATTGGCATGTTTAACCACTATCATCAGAAGATTGAATGGTGACGTGATCCAAGCTTCTGACAACTTGATGCAAATGTTTTTAAAGTTGTTAGAAAATATAGAGCCAAATGCTTTGGTCGAAGAAGACGTTTTCATAGCAATTTCGGCAGTTGCTTTAGCGATTGGCCCTCAATTTACTAAATACTTAGAGAGTTTCTTACCTTATCTTACGAGAGCTTTGAATAATGTCGACTCTCCAACTGCTCGGACTGCTATTGGAATTGTTGCTGATTTGGCACATGCATTAGGTGAAAGCTTTTTACCATATTTGGAAGGACTCATGAATATTTTGGGTGCTAACTTAAATAATATGGAAGCTAAAAGAAGTTTGAAACCAGCAATTTTATCTTGTTTTGGACACATTGCAACTTCAACTGGATCTAACTTTCAACCTTATGTTTCAATTGTTATGCAAATGTGTAGAATTGCTTCATTGATGGACTATGATGATGGTAGAGAAGAAACAGTTGAATACATGTTCAATATCAAAGAAGCTGTTCTTGAATGTTATGCTGGTATTGTTGGAGGATGTTCAGACTATCCAAAGATTCTTTTTGAATACATTGGAGAAATATTTGCCTTTTTACATGAAGTATCAAATGATATCGACATGACAAGTTTTGAATCCATCAGTGCATCAATTGTAGGACTCATTGGTGATATTGCATCGATATTCCCCGGAAATGACTTCCAACAAGTTTATCAACAAGACTGGGTGACTGAAATCATCAGAAGAACCAGAGCAAATGCCACATTTAGTGATTCCACCAGAAATACTGCCAGATGGGCCAGAGACCAACAGAAGAGAAAGATTGGTATGTGAAACCCCCTTGATCCCAAATTCCCTAATCCCTAGAAAACAAAAAACCCAAAAAAATGCCTCTAATGAACCTCTAACGAATCGTATATATCTAGAACGTATTTATCTTAGCATTAATATACAATATTTTATCTTAATCTCGTAAATGAAATTCCTGGTTGCAAATTTCACCTACATAAACAAAGGTCGTGCGCAAATACCAGGGTCTATGACTTCACAAACTCCAAATAACAATTCCACTTAATCCGAACATTCCACATCGAATCCCATTCACAATTTCGCCTAGTTCGCTCAATTATCCACCTACAATAAACCCAGAGCATTAACTCAATTGGGTTAAAATATACGCGTGGAATTTTTCCTAAACCAGATAACCAAAGTGAAAAAACCACGAAATCCATAAAAACATAAAAAAAAACCACAAACTGATAAAATCCAAAATAAAATAAAAAATGTTAAATTTAACACGTAAATGACGTCTACTAGTCAACCCATCCATTTCTTACCTGAACCCTTTGTTAAAATTTCATGTATCTCATGCAAGATGAATTTGGTGCAAGCCAGATGAGATGAAATTTCCCGGCTAAAAATGTCATGGAATCGCAGGCCATCAGTATGAGATTTAAAACTCACCAAATTTGGTTAGTTAATTAACTTCCTTTGTATTTCCTGTCTTCCTACATATACGTAATCGGTAATTCATACCTCCTACCACTGAAATTTAGGGCGGTCGTGGGCAGACCGTGCATTCGCGATACCCAATCGAGCCAAAATACCACCTTTCCGCCAGCCTGGCACCAGCTTTAAGACGTGGCCTGGAAGTGTAGTCACATAAATTAATCAATTAACCACATATAGTTGGTTTTAACCCATTTGAGGTTGTTTGCGGTATTTTTCGGTATTTTTTCATAAAACGTAGCCCGTTTCCTCATTCTATTGTTGTGCTATTGTTCCCATTAGAATTACGATATTTTGTATCCCTTGGCTTCCTATTCAAATTTCACCAAGAATAGAAGTTGTGCGTTTAAAATTTACCAGTTCATTGTACGAATATAAAATCCATTGAATCCTTCTAAAAAAAACTCATCAATCAATCATTGAAAACCTGTCAAAGGGTTAAAGGTTTTTAGTTTTAAATATGCCAACGTATTTTCCAAACGATATAAAATATAATCCCAAGCCATTTGACTTGACATACGTGGTATATGACCCTAAGGATACTTTGGGTTTAATAGCGGTTCATTTTTCGTTATTCCCCATTTATACCATGGTGTTTTATGCTTCTTGGTTTTTATTATCAAGAGAAATTGAACCAGTAATTGTTGTGGGAGGCCATCTTGCCAGTGAAATCGTCAATAAAATTGCTAAAAAAATGTTGAAAGAGCCTAGACCAGATTTTCATAAGGAGTTTGGTACTGGTTCTTTAAGTTATGGAATGCCTTCTGCTCATGGTCAACATATGGGATTCTTTGCAGGTTATTTTATCTGTATAATAGTATTCAAAATTAATCACTTATCTGACTTCCAAAAATATATTGGTTGTACATTATTATTCTTAGCAAGTGCAGGTGTTTGCTTTTCAAGAGTTTATTTGTTATATCATACTACTCAACAAGTCGTAGTTGGAACTATATTTGGTGCATTTTTAGGATGTCTTTACTTTATTGTTTCTTCCATCTTGAGAGATACTGGAGTAGTTGATTGGGTATTATCGTGGCCAATGATTAAATTTTTCTATATTAAAGATTCATATTTCCACTGTTACAATAGTTTTAAAGACGAATATGATTATTATTTACAGATTAAGAATTCAGATAAGCTTTTAAACTTGGCCCCAAAAATATGACAGAAGATGACCATGTAGAATAGAGTATTTATAGGATAGAGGAAGCATAATTAATAGATGTGTAATATATGAAGTTTATGATAATTAACAATAATCTCTAAAAATCATCCCATTCGTCATCATCTTTCTTCTTACCTCCAGATGCATGAGATAAGTTGGTCTTCGTCTCAGGCCTTTGGAATCCAAAAGCAGTTTCAACTTCTTCTTTCTGGGCATCACTTAAATTTAATCCTTCAAAAAGGTGTCCAAATTTGGCATCCACTGTCTTATTGAAACCATTGGATTGGACTTCCTTGGTAAAACTTTGGAAGGTTTCCTGTCCGTACTTACCAGTCTCTTGCATTTTTTGCCCAAATTGGGCCATTGCTCTCTTGGTTTCACTACTTATATCACTTTGTTGGATTTGGTTTAAACCTGGTTTAATAACTGATTCATGAACTTCGTTAACCGATTTGGCAACGGTAGATGAAAACAAGCCCCAACCCTTGGAAAGTGTTCCTAATGGATCAGTTTGAAAATTATCCATGGTGAAGCTAGAGAACGAGCCACCTTTATTGGAGGCAGCTGGGGCGGGTGTGTTACCGAACCCACCATACTTCCCCCCTTGGGATGGTGGTAAATTGTCTGGTCTAGAATCATTCTTACTACCCAACTCAGCAAAGTATGCTTCGTTCTTAACTTTCTGGTCACTCGAAAGCTTGGGAGCAGTACGACGGGACTGAATGGCATCCTGGCTTACGTTCCCACTAGAAGGCGTATTGGAAGACCCAGACGAGTTTATATCTGGTAGAGACTCACCCGAGTGGTCTTTAGCCACAAACTCTTTCCCTTCCACTAAACACGTCAACTTCTCCTTATAATCAACTGCCACATAGTTATCATACTTCAATTTGGGTGGTAAAGTCAAATCAAGCCCGTTATCTTCAAAATACGCCTTCAAGTTATCATTACCTCCATGCTCCATTCTTAACACTTCATCTGGTTTAAACTGGTCCATAGTAATCGACCTAACAAATGAAATGTGGACTCCCAAACTTCGGTGGATTCCCGCACACTCAAGGCAGATGAAGATTCCAAATTTGGGTGATGCCCACTGTGGATTCGGAGCATTACAATCCACACATTTTTTGTTACCGCCGTTCTTTTGTAGAACGAGGAGCTTTCTACGAGTTTCTGGATCAATTGACATGTTGTGTCCAAGTGAAACTGCCGCTTCGCGACGATAAAGGAAAAAACCCGGTACGCACACGTATATATTTATACACTAGAGTTTGGTTTCGGCGGCCCCGTTGGCGGCGATGATGTTGACGGGGTAGTCGGTCTTGGTGGCAAAGTGGCCGATGTGCCAAGCAGCTCCGTCCACCACCTGGATGGTACCGGTCACGTAGTCGGCGGCTGGGGAGAAAAGGTAGACGGTGGAGAGCGCAATATCTTCAATTCTACCAAATCTTTGTAAGGGAATTGACTTGGCACTCTTCTCTCCCTTAGTCAACCTATCGAATCCTTCAGTCCCGGCAATGGCACCAGGAGCAATACAGTTGGATCTGATTCCCAACGGACCCAATTCCACCGCCAACGCATTGGATAAAGCGTCTACCCCAGCTTTTGCGGCCCCAACATGAACTTGGAATGGGATCCCATAGTAGTGTAAAGTGGCACTTACAAATAGGATAGACCCCTTGTTCTTTCTTAATTGTTCGAAGCACGCCTTGGCGGTGTTATATGATCCCAATAAATCGATTGAAACCACCGATTTGAACGCATTGGATGACAAGTGGTTAAAGTCACTTAAAAAGTTCCCGGCAGCTCCTGCAATTACAAAGTCAATTCTTCCTAATTCTGTCACTGTTTTATCAACCGCCAGAACCAATGATTTGATGTCTCTAACATCAGTATTACTACAGGCCACCACTTTAGAACCAGGCCTTAACAGCTGGATTTCTTTAGCCGCTTGTTCAGTTTTAGCAGGATTTCTTCCCACAATAGCAGCATCAGCTCCTAAAAGAACCATGGCTTCAGTTTGTCCTCTACATATGGTACCAGCACCACCAGTTACAAATACAACTTTCCCCTTAAAGAGATCAGTCTTCCAGGGTCCTTTTTCAACGAATTCTTGAGTAAGCATGATATAATTGAGGAATTCAGCAACTCTATATAGAGTGAGAAATGGTGGGGAGTCGGGCCCTCGGCTGCTGAAAAATTCACTAAATCCGCCAGAAGCATATTTACGTTAAACCCGCCGACGGTTGAATGTCGGAGATACTACCGATTTCCACATGTTATGGGGTCTGATGGTCTCTCACACGACTACCATTATACTATATTACATCATTATAAATCTATATCCTTGGGTTTCTTATTTGAGGGTTGAGGTTCTTCTTCATGTGGTCTTTTGGTATACTCTTTTTGAATCTCTTCAAACATATTCTTATGGCTTAGTTCACTTTCTTCATCAAATTTAGAATAATAGTCTTCAATGTCATCTCCGTCTTCATAAGAATAAATGTTAAAGCTTGTGATATTTCCCATATCTTCTTCTTCGTCTTCTTCTTCAATTATATCTCCATCAGTATTTATATCTCCATTGGTTATATTAACTCTTTCATTCATCACATTTGTATCCAATTGTTCTTGTAGTTTCACAAGGCTACTTCCGGTTTGTACATAATTTAGATCGGTTAAGCAGAAATCTTTAAAATTATCACAAATATAATCCACAAGTAATTTGAAGTTGGTTTTATTTCGTCCAATGGGTACTTCATTAAGAATCTCTAATACTGATAAACACGTTGAGTTAGCCAAATTGTTTTCTTTTACAACCTCTTTAAAAAATTCGAAAAATATATCCATTACCCCAAATTTAAGGATAAACTTGGTGTAAAACTTGTCATTAAAAACCAACACATTTCCCAAGCAGCTAATTGCACTTAGTTTCAAGGCCATTTTACAATCAACTTTTGTAAGCTTTAGCACGCCTAAAAGAATGTTATTCTTTATGAAAAAGGGTCTATGAAGTGCTTTGTTGTGTACTAGAAGACAAAAGCTGAATAATTCACACAATTGTTGATATAACAATTGATCCTGTTTTATCTTTGTCTCTAATTCTGGCAGAAGCTTGTTGTTACCCAATTCAATAAGATCTTTAAACAAAATAGGAGCTACTTCTTGATAAAATGCCTGTGAGTATTCCAAAGAGCTGGCCTTGGATGTTGGAGTAGGTTCAAGCAAACTGTCATCCTTACCAAAATTAGGATCCAAGAGGATCTTAAGTGCTTCTGCAGCTTGTGTTTTGAGGCCAAAGTTGGTATTCTCAAGAATAAGCTCCACTAGTAGAATTATTAAAGTCATATCATCTGATAATTTCAATCCTATATCCGGATGGCTGTCTGGGGTGGAATGATCTGGTGGGAATTCAGGACTGCTGGGTGTATCTGAAAGATCCTCATCAAGTGGTGGTTCTATCCTATCGATGGCTTCTGCTTTATTGATTGAATTAACCAAAGAAACGTCCTGTTCTATTATATTAACAATCAATTCAGTACCAAGTGCTTTGATGTCATCATCCTCATCATGAAGAGCATATTTTATCATCTCTATTAACCCCAGATGAATCAATTCAGTGAAAAATGCAGTTCTTTGACCTGGAGGAAGGTTCTTGGTAAGCGATACATACTGATGGATAAGTCTTACTCCATTCCGCTGATGTTCAACATCTTCAGTGTTTGATCTATAGAAATCAAAAAGCTTTTCTAGAAAGTGATTACTCTCTTCTGGATTTCTTAGGTATTCAAGTAGTTCGACCTGATTTAAGTGTATCAATGCATTGAAGAGATTGAAGGTCTGATCGTTAAGAAATCTAACAAGAATTGTATCTTTAAGATAGTTGAAATAGAAATCTTTCTTGAAAAAATTCAATTTAGACTTTGGGTCGTCTTCAATTGGTAAGCTTACTACCATTTTGAATTTGGCCTTTTGGCTAAGGAATTCCCTATGACATGATTTTTGATTGGGTAACTCGGTGTCATACTCTAGTATGCCTATTATTCCAAGAATCTTCTCTTCTGTTGCAAATAAGTCCTGTAAAATTGAAGATTCTGCATATAGGATCAAAGTTTTGATTATTTCACTTAGTGAATACAAGTTTATTAGTTTAAACTGTGCCTCTGATTCATGGAATACCCTAATAAGTTGGGATATATAGTCATTTTTTATCAAGAATTTCAGAATAGATGTCTTTGTGAAGCTGGATGTGGAACACTGGTTGAAGATATCCAAGATCTCATCAAGGTTGGTTAATGTTGGTGGTTCAGGATACGTTATTGGACCCGTAATTAATTCTGTTATGTCACTACTTGCTCCATCATCGGATGCTTGGTTATTTGATATCACGTAATACAATGAAATCTGAGGACTTAGGTTCTCCTGCTGGACCCTTACTATGAATTCACACAAATCTGAACATCCTTCAGTTTCTTGAAATGATAGAGCAATATCCTTACCAGAAGGATCTGTCCAAACAATTAAAGTATCTTGTTGTCGTTGATACTGAGTAGAACCTTCTAGGAAGGCCTTCAATATGATGTCTTCTTGGTCCAACTCATTCTTAACTAGAAAGTATGGTTTATTGGTTTGGTCCTCTATTTCTCCAGTGCAAAGTCCAGTACCTCTGTCTAACCAGTTATCATCTTTAAGAAGATATACCTTAACTCTACGCTGAACTTTGGTGGAATGATCTGACTCTTGGGATCCCTCCGGCAGGGAATCTTTATTCTTGCCACCTGTAGTGCTTAAATCCAGTCCATTGACTTCAGATTTTGGCGTTTTATCTGTTGGTTTATCTGGTATCTCTTCAGATATTTCGTCCTTTATGGGATTATCTTTGTGGTCATGTTTGACCATTCGCTCCCCGTTTGACGCCTTTACTATCGTTGTCATCCTATCTGTCACGCGTCACTTACGGAAGGTTTGCTTATGTTGTGGAATATTTAAGTATATGAAGGGAGTTTGTTGGTGATGATATTGAATATTAGTACGCGCGCGAGGATGAAGAGCGCGGGGCGAAGTGGTGGGGCGAGTGTCGCGCCGGGTTGGCGGTGGAGCTGGGCGAGGCTTTCGGTGGTAGCATGGCAATACAATAGAGACAACAGGAAATGAACAGGAAATGTGGATATATGTCTATTTACATCTAGTGACACAATAAGGCGGCACTAGTTAAGTTTCTTATCCAATCAACTTTATCTACGTCGTGGGTATCTTCTACTTCTCCCCATTGGTTGGTTTGAAAGATGGTTTCCAAATTACCCAACTCAATGATTTCGTCAATGCTCTTGAAGTAGTGGGAATCGGGAGAAGACTTGTTGACCTGGAATACGTCTTGTTGTCTTTGGCTATCAAACACATTGGACCTTAAAAGGGAAGCTCCGCAAAGGAAAGATTTAGAGGTTAAAATGGCCTTTTCCAAAGCAACTAATTCATATACGGTAAGGTGATTCAACCAGTCCAAAACAATGTTTTGGGTGGTGATGGACTGTTGGTTTCCCCTTAATCCATCTGTTTCACAGTCCAAATATTGTAAGGTAACTTTGTAGTCAGCAGATGGTAATAAATTACCTCTTTTTGCTGCCCAATGGGTGAAAAAATCATCAAATTCCCTTCTTAAAGGCTCATAAAGTTCATCTTGTCTTTTTCTTAAGTCTCCCTCGTATTCTTCCAAGGTGGTGAAGATGAGACAAGTATCTGTATCCAAGTATCTTAAAAGGCTGATTCTAATATCATCAAGTCTGCCTACTTTAGCCACCAAATCTCCATTTTCTTCCACATTTTCATTGGCACTAATCAAATCAATGGTTCTAGCAGCAATAGATGTTAAAGGTAATGAATTAGTTTGGATTTTCAAGTCTGGTAAACTGCTCCATTCATGTTGAATCAAATGAGCAAATGACTGTTTTTGTTCGGGTAAGGACAATGGGAAACCCAAAGGAGTTTTTAAGGTCTTCCCATCTAATTGAATTTCATACTTCTTGGTACTTTCATTGTATTTGGCGTCCACTTTATCCCAGAACTTAGTCAATGTTTTAGATAATCTGTTGGTATCGGATTTGATGTTGTTCTCAACGGTTTTATCCGCTCCCAAAGGCCCTGAAGTTGGAGCCATAGTATTAAAAACTCCTTCAGTGGCTCTAAGAGGTCTATTATACCCCAAGCTCCTCACAAATACCCGAGATTGTATGGAACTTTTGAACCCAATTCTCAACATGGCGATTTTTCAGTTCTCAATTTTTCACCAAATTTGCCAAAACATGTCTATGTCCCCAGAAGCATTACAAAAATTGTTGATAGAGATGGACAATCAACTCAACAAGTCCCGGGCGGACTTGTCGATGTGTGAAGTCCAATTGAGCCGGGTCAATACCAATTTAAATATGATTAAACACACAAATACCGCTTTAAAATCCACTTGTGATACTGAAAGTAATGAAAGAGTGTGGAAAGGTGTTGGTAAGGCGTTTGTATCAACCGGAGTCAAAGACTACTTGAAGGATATTTCCAAAGATGAAACCGAGTTCTTGGATAGCAAGAAAAGCTTGGAAACTAAGAAGCACTATATAGAAACCACCTTGGAGAAGACCATAGATAATATGACCAAGATGGTGGGCGGTAAGTAGAATGTACATTAAATTAGTTATTTATTGTTGTGTTCGTATTGGTCGGCATTACCATATTGGCCCTCGTTACCCTGTGGTGGCGCTATCACTATAATATTCCATCTGATGTGGATCCTCATTCACCTCTGCTCTGTTTAATCACTATCTTCGTCGACCCCTTCATCTAGAATCCGTCTCTCAATGTCCTGGTCATCACTCTTCTCTGCCTTCATTCTTTGAGTAAGAAATTCATTCACATTATCCTGTAAACTGGTGATTTGGGCCCTTAACTTCCCCAAACGGGTGCTTTTAGCAGGCGATGGTTTGTCTCTATCTTCACCTCCAGCGCTTATAACAATATCTGATATTTGGGTGGTCCTCCCATTGGTTGTATGTGGCCCATCTCCAGGTGTTAGTTCGATTTCGTGGGGCGTATCGGGGGCCAGATACTTGGCTACTGGTACTAAATCCATTGAAAAAAATGAGAGTGAGCAGAGGAAATTAGGCTCAAGAGAACTTGGCTGTGAAATTAGTACTGGAATGACTCTGTGGTCCACACCTAGTCGTATTTATTAGCTATAATTATCAATTGGAATTTGTCTTGCAACATTTGCATAAGCATTAAATTTGATCTCTATGATTTCATCTTGAGAGAATGGAAGGTAAGGAATATCGAAGCACGAAGATGCCATTAAATAACCATAGAACACCCGGAGAACTGTTTCATCAGCAATGATCAATATGTCCCCGCTCATTCTCTCCATTTCCAAAATCAACGGTTCGATTTTGATGGCCAAATCGTGATAGGATTCTGCTCTAGAAAACCGGTGATGGTAGGGATCCTTACAATACTGTTCATATTCACTGGGGAAAGCTGCTTCAATCTCTTCTTCTGACATTGTGCCCACCACACCTGGATTTTTTTGGGACAACTGGATTCTGTGCCTTATATTTATGTTATTGGCTTTGAAATATCTGGTTGTTTCCATGGTTCTTTTCTTGACAGAAGTCCATACAACCAAAGAGTTTATATCCACACCATCAGCACCTGCTGGTAAGTGCTTTTCGTCCAAGGACAATTGTCTTCTCAAGTTGATAGACGATGATTTGGTGGAGCTAGTGGTACTTAATATTTCATCTCCTACCTTCAAATCAGAAGCATAATCCTTTCCCTCTTTCTTAAGATAGTCAATGAGTGTGGATGCCAAGTTCTTAGCATACTTCTTACCTGGTTCATCCAACGACGGATCATCAGAATAGTTAATTGAATTATTGTAGCATCTGGCAAAGAATACGGAACCTGACTTGATCCTGGAATTCATGAGAAAGAACACAACTTTGTTGATCAAATAACCATAATTGGAGTTGTGTAATTCGATTCTTTCACCAAAATTTATGAATTTAACATACGACAATTTATTCTTATCGTCAATTTCTCCCATGGGCTGGTAAAAGGGGGTTAATCTTTCTATTCTCTGTTTATAATCTCTGTAAGCTTCCTCATAATTCCACTTGGCATAATCTGGGGATGACTTGGCGGCAGATTCCATATTGGCTTTGATGATATTATCGTCAGTCACAGAACTTTCGATAAAAATCGTCTGGATGTTCAATTTATTGAATTTTTCATATAACTCATGCCTGTTTTCAGGAATTGGGTTCACCGCATCATAAATAGCCACTTGACCCCTATCATTTTCGAAAAAATTAAGCATATCATTCACACATTCGTTGATTATTTTCAATCTTAACTCGTTATTCTCAATAAACAACTGTTGATCTAAATCATCAAAGTTTCTCCTTCTGTAGTCCCCCAAATGGAATGAATGGGTCTTTACTCCCAACCATCTTAAATATCTCGTCAAAGATACAGATAAATGGGTTTTACCCCTACCAGGTAATCCGGCTAAAACTATACAAATCTTACCTGCGTGGAATAATCTACCCGACTCGGTAGAATAAAGCTGGGCTGGAGAAATATGATTGGCATCGATCTCCTTATGAACCGAATCTACTCCAGTTATATCACTAAGACGTCTACGTCCCTGATTTGATGCCTCTTTTGGTCTCTCCACCAAATTGGGGATAGTATCATTATGGAAAGACCACCTTTTTTTGGTTCTTCTTCCGGATGTTGATGGTTGTCTGTTGATAGTGGAAGTAGGAGATTGTGGAAGAGGTTCCGAACCGAATCCATGACTCAATTCTGTATCGTCTTCGTAGAAAACTTGGTCAGACATTGGGGAGGAATTCGAACCAAGATTGAGAAATTTGGCCCAAGAATGAGAAATTTGAGGAGCGGACGTGGGGGTACCATATAAACACCAATATTACTAGTTAATGATACTTTTATTTATATATAAACGATATTATTATGATCAATTTACTCTAATTTACCACCTTTTCTTTCAATTAAAGCCTTTCTGTCCTTGTCTAAGTGTAATTTGGTAATGACAACTTTAGATGGGTGTAAGTTAATTGGGATGGAAGCACCACTGGACTTTTCCTTTTGAACTTTGTCGACTTGAATAGCGAATTTTAATCTGTAGACAGAAGAAATTTTACCTTCTGATCCTTTCTTGGATCCTCTGACAACAATAACTTCATCTTCTTTTCTGATTGGTAAAGATTTGATGTTGTATTGAGCTCTTAATTCTTTGGATAATGGAGCTGATAATAATTTTCTTCTTTCAACGGATGAGGAGCTGAAGTAAGCTTTTCTAGCTTTTGAACGAGAAGATGAAACGTCTAAATTGTTAGTAACTGAAAGGACATCTCTTTACAAACTGATAGATTATTTGATGGTCTCCCTACTTTACTACTTGGACCTTGGATCCGTAATAAACGGAGTTGATGGTCTCCGTACTTATCTTCATATTTGTAATGCTTTAAATATATGTATCATACCTTGACTGAATTTGGCCATTTTCTTCAATATTATTATGAATAGAAAAATTCAATTGAAAAATTCCTATAGCTGATGAGAATTTTTTTTGCAGGGAGCGAGAACTTACACAAAATTGAAAGTGCGTGGAAACGCAGTCACCAGGGCTGGTGCCCTGGTTTTACTAAAATTTGAGTAATTTAAGAAGAAGAAAGGGTTGGATGGAGTGGGCACTAGTTTGAGTCAAACATAACAAATGTTAAAGACTCATGGTACTGCTGGGGCAATTAAACATGCCAGATTCAAAAAATTAAAGCACTCAAAAAGATAATTGAATAGAAAAGCCCCCGGCGGGACTCGAACCCGCAATCATTATCTCCGGAGGATAACACCTTAACCAATTAGGCCACGGGAGCGATTCTAGAGGTAAAAAGGGGTACATTTTGCTCATGAAGGGATTAGTCCCGTGCCAAAATTAAAAGGCGAATTGTGAGTGCTACGTAAGCTTTTATTGAAAAATAAAAATCTTTTACTATTGCGAAATACTGGAAGTTGTTGCTTAATGAAATTTGAAGCAATTGAACAACTTTCCATTTGATTATCCTTAAAACTTGTATTATTCAACCTAAAAATATGATATTTTTATTCGAAAAACTCTATATATAATCCCCAATTTACTCGGAAAAACTCTCCATTTAATCCTAGCGTGTTCCTTGACCAAAGCCAATTCCAGATCTTCTCTTATATCTTACTTCCCTGCTTTCCTGTAACTTCTATCAATGGCTGCAAAATTTCTCTCACAAATATATTAGATATATACGAAAACATACGCTATTGCTTAAATGACTGGTATCAAAATTCGTTTGATATTATTTCCTATTAACCGCCCCTTTGAAATGTTTGCTGGAAAGTCAATCCATGATCCATCTTATCGAGAAATTCTCTTGAACCGTGTGAAGCTCCGTCCAAAAAATCGTCATCATCCGCTTCATCTCTTAATATATCCAAGATATCTTGAGGTATAGCCCTTTCATCTAGTTCAGAAAGATTCAATTCTTCTCTTTCTTTCTCCCTTTTGGTAGATCCAGTAATATCAGTTCCAGCAGAACTTAATTTCAGTAACTTTGATGGGAAAAATGCAAAACTATTTCCATCAAGAGACTCTTCATCTTCACTCTTGTAGGTTGGTGAGTTTAAAGAAGAGTTATTGGAAGATGTAAGGAACATCGAAGCAGTACCACTAAGATTCTTGGAGTTGTTAGCAATAGCAGCCCAAATTGATGTAAATGGAAGAAGAATTATTGTAATAGTAGTACTAACATGAACAAGAATATCATTATAAATAGTTATTCCATAAGCACAAATGGTTATAATAGCGGGAACAAACAAGGTTTGAGTGAACATAATAAGAAGAACATGATATCCCAGAAATTGTTTTAATCCCAAATATCTTCTGGTTCTAATGGCAGAAACCAATTTCAATACCAACACTAAACTCATGAAAATGATGGATGCAGAAAAGAGGATGGGTGGTAAACCTGTAACCCATTTATCCATGATGTAAGGGTCCGAAGTGAATAAAATCTTTTCATATTGTTCAGTACTTGAAACTGCACTATTAATATAAAATCCAAATGTTATAAGAGTAAATATAACAGAAAATCCTGTTAAGCAAATTCCTACCTTCTTAACTTCTGGACTCCTAAAAATTACAAATATTTGGTAACTGAAGCAAGTTTGAATTAAAAATACTAAAGTTATTAATGCAGCATTTGCAGCAATACTAACTTTATAATAATTAACATCTTCAGGTTTTATAATACCTGTAAAAGCAAATGTGGTAGATGCAAAAGGACCAAGCTGAAACCCAATGAAAAGACTAGACCGAATAACTGCCACCAACAAAATTGTCTGGTTCAAAATGAAAATTGGAGTGGTTCTATTTTTTATGAATAAAATTAACAACATAAAAAATGCTAAGCAAATAGTAATTGAACAAGCATGAATGACAGTATATTTAACCACAAAATTTCTATTCTCTTCCAACATTTTGAAATTGATGGAAACTTGAGTATCATCAAATGGAAGAGTATAATTCAATGGAATAAGCTCAGGATGGTTTACAAGATAGTCTGACATTGTGAATTTTACAAATCCAAAAAGATAAAAACTTCAGAAAAAACCGGTTGATAATGGGGGATATTATCCCTGTTAAATACTTGGATTTACACCCAGTTTATGACGATAACAACCAATTTAACTGCAGGTATGAAACCTTTATCAAAATTGCAGCCAAAATTGGTGGTGAAAAATTACTCGATTGGGCGAAACCAATGGACGTAAAAAGGAGACCGGTGCCCACCCGGGAGCTATATAAAGGATGATCAAAACATTCATTAAACCACCTTAAATGGGTAATGCTAATATCTGAAACAATTTTCATCTCGTCTGAAGACCTCCACCAACAAATCTAGACTTTTAAGGTAGATTGAGTTGAAATCCAGAAGCACGACATTTAGCCCGACATGGCCACCACGCGACATTCCCTGGCCGCCTTTTCCTCACTTTTGGGCCAGAAAATAACAACTAATTTAACACCGAAAGTTAACACAACCGATTAATTTCACTTTAAAATCAGCATAAATATCTATAAAAAGTGATATATCTACACCTACCAAAAATTTCTTCCAGTTTCGCCATTTTCCCCAAGTTTTTCCGATAAATTAACCCCAGAATTTGCCATGTCTTCCACTCCATCAGAGATGAAAGATATCTCCATGGTGGACGTCTCCAATGCATTAAATGAGACAACAAAGGAAGATCATGATACTTCATCCACGCCCGTAAGGCGTAAGTCCACGTTGATTTTAACAGATGAAGATCACAAAAGATTAGAGCAAATTACGGACAATAACGAAGACAAAATGCATATAGATAAGAGTCAAACAAATCTTAATCAAACGGGAGATACGAATGAAACTGCTCCAGAAGCACCAACTACTACAAATGAACCCGATCCAAGCGTTACCGTACCCATCGAAATTAGGTGGACCCAGGGAGGAGAGAAAGTCTATGTGACCGGTTCGTTCACTGGATGGAGAAAGATGATTGGTTTAGCTAAACAGCCCGATAACAATTTTTTAATTACACTAGGTTTACCAGTTGGAACGCATAGATTCAGATTTGTCATTGACAATGAATTAAGATTTAGTGATTTCCTTCCTACCGCCACAGATCAAATGGGAAATTTTGTTAACTATGTTGAAGTTACCCCAGAATATGTCAGGCAATACCTTGAACAACAAGAACAATCCGAAGATGACAGATCCGAATTAGAAAGCCAAAATACAGACGACGAGATTCATGAGCCTTTACAACCTCAACAACCACCCCTGCGTAAGGCTTCAATTTCTAGAACTGCCACCAGAACCGATTCCATGTGGGGATTAACAAATGACGATGACGATATGGGAAATGGGTATTCCAGATACCACGATGAAGATGGAGATCAAGATCTTAATAAAGATTACCAGTTTATAACCGATATACCACCAATTTTCACCGATCCTAAAGTAATGGAACAATACTATATTGCAATTGAAAAGCAATCTAAATCTCAAAATGGTCAACAAGCCTGGTTACATCCTCCACAACTACCACCCCACTTGGAAAGTGTTATTTTGAATAACTTCAATTCGATGGATAGAGATAATAATTCTGGTGCTTTACCCATTCCAAATCACGTAGTTCTAAATCATTTGGCCACCACAAGTATAAAGCATAATACTTTATCAGTTGCTTCAATCGTAAGATATAAGAGAAAGTATGTCACCCAAGTCTTATACGCTCCATTACAACAATAATGAGAAACATTACATAGCATAATAAATACTGATGATAATTAGTGGCTGCGAAAACTATTATAGCAATTGTGTATTCACTACAAAGGGCATTAATATCTGTCGTTACCTCTTCTGTCATCATCTCCGTAACCAGAGCCAGAAGAACCATAGGAATCTGAACCATATGAATCACCACCTCTGCCAGAAGAACCGTAAGAGTCTGAAGAACCGTAGGAATCTCCACCTCTTCCAGAAGAACCATAGGAGTTGTCGTTATCTCTTCCTGAAGAACCGTAGGAGTTGTCATTGTCTCTACCAGAAGAACCATAGGAGTCTGAAGATCCATATGAGTCTCCACCTCTTCCTGAAGAACCGTAGGAGTTATCGTTATCTCTGCCAGAAGAACCATAAGAATTGTCGTTATCTCTGCCAGAAGAACCATAAGAATTGTCGTTATCTCTTCCAGAAGAACCATAAGAATCTGAAGAACCATAAGAATCACCTCTTCCAGATGATCCATAGGAATTGTCATCGTCTCTGGATGATCCATAAGAATCAGACTTGGATCCATAAGAATCATTATCGTCTTTCTTAGACTTTCTGTTGGAGCTTCTTGAAGAACTTCTGCTTCTTGAAGAATCTCTGTTTGAAGATCTTTTATCGTCTTTATCGTCACTACCAAATCCAAATACCATTTTGTTACTTAATTTGAAGAATTTACCCCAATATTTATACTACACATTGTTGAATAATTTTCAGCAAATTTCACTTGGTTCCATTGACGATCAGGTTTGTTTACACTTTACCTCGTGTCCAATTTGAAATTTGAATGATTAATGATGAAATTACGGTCGTACGGTATTCATTTTGTGGCTGTAACTATATAGCACATTCCATAATGACCAAATCGGGCCGTTATAGCAATGAAATTGGTGGGTTTGTATGACATAATGATTTCACTTTACAACCGGCAATTGGTCCAATGGGTGGTGGACCCCCGCTGGGCTGTGGCGGTGGAACTGGTCGTGGTACCACTGGTCGTGCTAAAATAGGGGCCTTTAAAGTTGGTATGTGGCTAGATCACAGCAATCCGACAATATGCACGTTGCATAGAATTTTGGACCAGTGGCAGAAATCGGTGAAATTTGGGAAAAATATCTACGGATGTAATCTACATTTGTATATTAATGAATCAATTGTAAACCAAGTGATTGGTAGATTCAATTGAGTTGTATATAAATTGTGGTGGTTGATAGAATTGCAATACTATCAATTGCAATTGACGAATTTTTCACCCATTATGTGGGGAATCAAGGTATCGGGGTTTGTTCCTATTGGCCGATCAATGGTTTCTGTCTGCAGTTCTAGGTTTGGCCTTTAAGATATTGTCGACTCTTAATAATACTTCGGCAGCTTCAGATGCACTGGACACAACGGCCCTTTTCAATTTGAATGATTCAACAATTCCCATTTCTCTCATGTCACCAATGGTACCATTATTCAAATCTAATCCTGAAGTTGTCATCCCGTTGTAGATGGCTGATCTTAATTTTGTTACGAGTTCTGAAGAGTCATACCCGGCGTTATCTGCTAAAATGGTGGGTAATTGTCTCAATGCTTTGGCAAATGATTCAATAGCCAAGGCTTTTTTCCCGGTTTCATTGGCAGCTATTTGATCTACTGCTTTAGACATGATCATCTCAGAACATCCTCCACCAAGACACGTCTTTGGTTCTCTGGTTGTTTGTGATAAAACTGATAAGGCGTCATGTAAGGATCTTTCTGCTTCTTCTAAACCTTGATCGGTTGCTCCTCTTAAAACTATAGTACAAGCTTCACCAGCTTTTACACCGGAAAATTTTAACATAGAAGACTCTCCAATGATTATTTCTTCGATTTTCTTACAGTATCCTAACTTAACATCTCCTGGGTTGTCAAAGGTAGAAACAATTTCTCCTCCCGTTACCAAAGCCAATCTTTCAATACCGTCAAAATCGGCGTGTTCGATGGAATTAATTTTGGCTTCGGTGAATAATTGTTCTGGATAATCGTAAATCAATTGTCTGTTGATAAAACAATTTATATCATACTTCTTAATCTTGTCAACTTTGTTCTTCATCTTTAATTTTTCAGCTTTTTCCAATTCCGCTAATTTAGAAGTAGAATCCACTTTGAATTTGGCACCAAAAATTTTCACTTTATCGGTGTCCATAGAGGTGTTGGAGATCAAAATATTAACATCTTCAATGGTTTTTGGTTGGTTAATACCGAATTTCTTTTCTAAGATGAATCCTTCATCCAAGAAAGAGTCTGATAATTTACCTCCAGGAATTTTGATGATTTGAATATTGTTCAAGTTGGTTGATCCATTTAATCTTAACACTGCATCTACTGCCAATTCAGCAAAATGTTCTTTGTCTTGAGATAAAATCTTGGATGATAAAGTAGTTTTGGCAATATTAACCAAATCTTTCCTGAATAACTCTTTATCCTGACCGTTGTTTACTGCTGCTTTAGTGAGAGCTTCAATAGCAGATTGACTAGCAATTCTATACCCTTCAATGATAGTTTGGGGATGAATTTTCTTGTTAATCAAAGTCTCTGCTTCTCTCAATAACTCGGCAGATAAAACGGTCACTGAAGTGGTTCCATCTCCAACTTCATCATCTTGGACTTTAGAGATATTCACCAACACCTTGGCGGCTGGATTATCTAAAGGAATCGACTTTAAGATGGTAGCACCATCATTGGTAATCAATGATTTATTCATATCGGTAGAACTTTGTAACAACTTATCCATACCTTTTGGACCCAAAGTTGATTTAACCAAATCTCCAACCGCTATGGCTCCAACAAATGATGATAAACGAGCATTTTCTGCTCTTTCTTCACTAGCCTGGTCCCCAAATATTTGTACTGACATGGTCTCTTGAAAATTTGCAAATCAGTCGCGACGGCCAAAAATGCGAATTTACGTGTCTGGGAGAAACTCATTAGCAAATAAACTTGATCGTAAATACCATTAGTAACTGGCATCAGATATTTGGTATAGTTGTGGAATAATTACACTTTAGTAGAATTTTAGAATTTTTGTGCCACAAACTCAAGAAATCCGGATAATTTACTTTTTACCGGTAATTCATTCGAGCCACTGAATTCATTTCGTGCCACTGCATAATCCATCGCATACCAAGTTACACATCGTTTACATTTGTACAGAATGGCCCTACTGTTACTGTCCACAAACACATCAACCGGAGAAACCCTGTCGGAAGACCTGGTGACCCACGAGAAATCGGTAATTCTATCGTCAATTGCATCCAAGTCCATTCCCAGTGACTATGAAAAATTATTTCAAGAGCTAGATGTTGCTAATAATGGGGAGATAACCTTTGATCAGTTCAAAAGAGCACTCGACAAGATCGACCATCCCATAAAGGAGAGTGAGGAATTACTTGGTAAGGTGTTTAAGAGTTTTGATACCAATCACGACAGTAAAATTGACTTTAACGATTTCAAGTCTTATTTGACTCAAACTGATGAACAGATCCTCAAGGGGTTCAAGATTATCGACCAAGATAACGATGGGAAGCTTAGCAAAGCCGACTTCTTATACTATCTTACAAAATTTTTAAAGCTTAATCCTAGCAAAGAAGACATGGAATTGATATTTAACCAAATTGATGTGAAACACGACGGGTACATAACTTATGATGAATTTAGGAGTTTTTTGATGTTAATGCCCAGATTAGGAGGTTCTAGAATCAAGACCGCTTTCCAGTTTATTGTAGAGGAGTTGGATATATCTTCAGATGGTGATGTAACTCTTATAAACCATTTTTTAAATGGGTTCGGGTATTTCTTGGCCGGGGGAATATCGGGTGTAGTTTCAAGAACTTGTACTGCACCATTCGATAGAATTAAGGTATTTTTGATCGCTAGAACGGATTTATCATCAACTGTGTTGAATTCTAAGAAGGTTATAGAAGCCAAGATAAACCTGAAACCTTTAGTTGACCCCAAATCGGGTACTGTACTCAAGGAGGCAGCTAACTTAAAGAATGAATTGCACCATAAGACAATTAGATCACCTATTGTTCAAGCAGCCAGAACCATCTGGAAACAAGGAGGATTCAGAGCATTTTACGTGGGAAATGGGCTTAATATTTTGAAAGTTTTCCCAGAATCAGCCATGAAATTTGGTTCTTTTGAGGGAGCAAAGAGATTTCTAGCAACAGTTGAAGGAGTGGCAGATACCAAAGATCTTTCCAAAGTCTCAACTTACTTAGCAGGGGGTCTTGGAGGGGTTGTGGCCCAATTTGCAGTTTATCCAATAGATACATTAAAATTCAGGTTACAGTGTTCAAATCTTGACTCTACTGCTAGACAGAAAAGACTTTTATTCAACACAGCCAAAGACTTGTATAAAGAAGGGGGATTTAGAATATTTTATAGAGGAATAACTGTTGGTGTAGCAGGTATATTTCCATATGCAGCATTAGATTTAGGTACATTTACCACCATAAAGAAATGGTTGGTAAAAAGACAAATGAAAAAGCATGATATTAAAGATGAAGAAGATGTCAGGTTACCCAACTACATGGTGTTATCATTAGGTGCATTATCTGGTTCATTTGGTGCCACAATGGTTTATCCAATTAATTTATTAAGAACCAGATTACAAGCTCAAGGAACATATGCTCATCCATATAGGTATAATGGATTTATGGATGTGTTACAAACAACAATCCGAAATGAAGGATATCCCGGTTTATTTAAGGGGCTTGTACCAAATTTGGCCAAAGTTGCCCCCGCCGTGTCCATAAGTTACTTTATGTATGAGAACTTGAAGAATTTCTTCCAGTTGGAAACTAACAAATAGTATAGTTTAATGCCTGACAATAATGTAAATAATCCATATGAATTTCTAAACTTCGTCGTGTTCCAAATAAGATCTAAATCGGAGGAATCCAATGCTTACTTCTTCTAGTGGTTGGAGATTTGCAGGTCCGTATGCGTTTGCATTATAAAACCACTTTGGATCATGGTTGAAATTCAAGTTTGAATTGACAACCAATCGAAAGCTAAGCTCCACAAGATTTGTTCGTGTCTTCAATTGTTGAATATGATTGAACAAGAACGCATTAAATTGCTTATACACCTTATCCCATGTAAACTGATTTAAATTTATGGGAGCACTTGAGTCTTCATATATTTTTGAGCCCAACTTCACAAACTCGTCAAACTTGATAATATACTTATAGTGGCATTTACCCTTATTGTCCAATAAGATACTCAAATGGTTTATTTGACCAGTTGTTATAAGTAAATTCATGAAATCCTCGATAAACTGATCAATATAAGAATTGACAGTTTCACTCCTGGATTTGTGGATGACAAGATTAAATGACCTATAAGGTTCAAATATATATTTTGGATACACGTCATGGTAATAAAGGATCGAATGAATATAAACTGTTAGTAGTTCCTTCAAGGATTTTATGATATTATTAATGCTTAGAATCATTTTATTGATCTTGTCCCGCGCTACCGCCATCTCTCGCTAAGTCCGCGCGAATCTACATCCTACGCGTAACACTGAAGCATGCTTAATCAGATAAATCTGGCTGACATTCAGCGGATAACGTCTGGACAGGTAATTATTGATCTTCTTTCGATTGTTAAAGAGCCAATTGAGAATAGTTTGGACGCAGGAAGCACTTTAATTGAAGTCAGCTTGAAAGAACACGGAGCAGAAGGTATAGAAATCAATGATAATGGCCATGGAATTTCTCCCCAGGACTATAAAACGTTGTGTTTAAAGCACTACACGTCCAAGATCTCAAGTTTCGAGGACTTAGATTCCGTCAGAAGCTTAGGATTCCGTGGAGAAGCCTTGAGTTCGTTGTGTACTGTGTGTGACATTAGTGTGGAGACAAGCGTACGTGACATATTACCAGTTAGTCACCGGTTAAACTACAATAAGATGGGAGAATTGGTAGATGAAGAGAAACTTATCAATAGAAGAAATGAGTCTGGTACTCGGGTCATCATATCAAACATTTTTGGCAACTTACCAGTCCGTCAGAAGAACTTTATCAAGAACATCAAACGAGAATTCAATAAAATGATGAGTTTTCTTTACAGTTATGTTATAATTAACCCGGATGTGAAGTTCCAGGTGACTAATACTGTGAATGGGAAGAAGAAAGTGTTAATTACCACCCAAAGAACTGATTCTGTGCTTAATAATTTTATAATCTTGTATGGTACTAAATCCGTTGATTCGTTAAAGCCGATAAATCTTCGAATCAACGACAACTTCAAAGTCACGGGATACGTTTCGTCAATCTCAATTGGTAAAGGGCGTTCTGTAAAAGATAAGCAATACGTTTACTTGAACAAAAGGCCCATCTTACATAAGGAATTGACAAAAATCATTAATGATACTTACAGCAACTTTAATAATTTACAGTTTCCGATTTTAATCTTAAATTTGGAAATAGATCAAGACTTTGACGTAAACTTAACTCCAAATAAGATTACCATTAATCTTAATCAGGATCTTGAACAATTTCGGGACAAACTAACTGAATTTTGGGAAACAGAAAACACTCAACAGCAATTAAATTTACGCCAAACCAATTTAAGTGGATTTATCAAGCAAGAAGCACAGAAGCCAGGACATGTTCCACAGCAGGAAAACCCCCAGATGGAAGGTTCTCCGACTGAAATGCCACGTCAAACTTATAGCCTCGCCGAAACCCCTGAAAAGTCTAAAAGGCAAACAATAGAACCTGATACCAAAACAAAGAAACTTAAGCTCGGAATGAATTATGGCAACACTAAATTTAAGACTCACGATTTGCGAATTAGAGTTAAGAACAAGCCAATTAGACCAAAAGACATAACAAAGTACCGCCCAGGGCTCAGACAACAAGATAGGCCAAAAGTGCCGGCGGGGGTTTACCAAGAGATTACCGTAAACAAGCTCCAATTTAGTCAGATGGAGTTAATAGGCCAATTTAATCTCGGATTTATTTTAACTAAACTTAATAATAACATGTTCATAATTGACCAACATGCTTCAGATGAAAAATACAATTATGAACAACTTAAAAATACATTTAAAATTCATAATCAACCATTAATTAAACCGATTAAACTTCAATTAAGCTTAGAAGAACGGCATAAAATGGAAGAATTCCAAGATACTATCACCCGTAATGGGTTCAGAACCGATACCCAACACGGACAACTTACCCATATTCCGGTGTATAAAGCCCACCAATTCGGGGTTCAGGACTTATATGAACTACTCAACGAGGTTCCTACCCGGACAATCGTCCCCAAAGTAAACTCTATTTTGGCGATGAAGGCGTGCCGTAAGCTGATTATGATTGGTCAATCGTTGAGTAATTCAACAATGCACAAAATTATTAATAATTTATCAGACTTGGATAAACCCTGGAACTGTCCCCACGGAAGACCAACCCTAAGGCACTTGAATGATCTTGATTCGGTAAGCGCAAACCTTGTTGATTACAAAATATAGAGAAAAGAAAAATTAAATTACCCTAATTCGGCGGACTGAACAATGGGGGTTACCGAGTGACTAGAGAAGGAGATGTGACGAGTCACGAAAGGCGTGATAGGAAGAGTGTTGGGCTTTAACAAATTCAATGTATGAGACATTTATTGTATTCGTAGTAGAAGACTCTATTCGGATGGCGATATCGCTATCCGGCGGTGGCAGTGGGCCCCCGTACCGCCACCGGCCCGTCCCCGTCGCGGGCCCGCTCTCCCTGCGACCCTGCCCAACTGGCGCCGGTCCTAGTTCCAAAAATAACCAAAAAGAAATTTTCGCGAGTGGCTCACCAAAACGCAAAGAAGGTTGAAATTTAAAAAATCATATTAACCAGTTTTACAAAACCATGAACGTGATTGGACTAGCGGAAGGTAAACTAGTGGAAAGAAAGAGTAGAAGAACTCATAAGAATTCAAGAGATGGATGTCCAAATTGTAAACGAAAGCGGATAAAGTGTACAGAAGAGCTTCCTGAATGCTCTAATTGTGTAAAGAAGAAACAAAGATGTGGATATTTGGACTTCCCTGTAGCCAAGTTGGAACATATTAGGCTTAAGAACGAGAGTAAGCGCCACGAAGGGTTTCGAGAGGCTGCTGTGGACACGGCGCCTCGAGATGGAGCCCTGGTGGCGGATCTCAAAGACAGTGCCTACAAGCTATATGACAGAGAGGCACCATCGTCGAATCTGGTGAGTCTGGGAGAGGGAAAGTATGGACTGGGAGTGCTGGCACTTCCAAATAGTGGGGGAAACGGGTCTCACAATACACATAGTTCTCAGGGGGTACAGAATGTGCCGAATGGAGGGCTTAAGAATGGAGACTATTATTTTGATAATATTATGAGTTACCCGAACTTCAGTTATGAAGGAATGTATGGCTTCTACAGTCAAGATGGAGGTCAAGAAACTCTGGAAACTCCCAGAAGTGGAATTTCCGTACAAAACCTGCGTAATATAAGTCAAAATGGCCCAAATAGTCCTAACCACAATATGACTCAAACCTCAAATTTGGTCCACAACTCCCAAAATTTGGCGGTACAATCCCAACTTAGAACGTCTGCAAATGTACCTGAAATGGGGCTGATCAACTCAGTGCTGGTGTCTGTGCCCACAGGCTCAGTTCATTCAGTTTCCGATCTCCATGACATGGGATATTCTTCTCCCCATGTACAACCCTATAGTTTCTATCAAACAGCGGTGCATACAGAGCCACTCATCCCAAATCATCAGTTGGTAATTCCCAACCAGCTGTTGGCTCCATCTCCACCCATGAATCTGCTGCTTACGTCTTCTATGGCCACCCCAATGGCCATGAGTCAGAGCCAACCGGCCTACAACTTCGATATTTCCAAGTATCAATTTGACGATTATTTTAAGGCTCCTGAATCGTTTGTCAACGAGGAGCCTTCTCCCAAACGGGCTAAAACAAGTCTTCCCAACTGCATCAACAAACAGACCAAGTTTCACAAACTTCAAAAAAACAAAATCATGAAACATCGTTTTAGTACATATTTATACTTGCCAGTATGGAATAAGGAACTTTCGAAACTTTTATGGGCCGATTTCCTTGCCAGAGCAGCCTCAAATCCGGTGATTATGGCATTTTTACTTGATAAATCACTTGGCGTGCTTTTAAACAATATTCACGTGGTGTTAACGAGTGACTACCTCAAAAACTTCCATAACACTTACCACAGTGTAACCCTAAAGCCAGATCATCGTACTAAAGAGACAGAAACAAGAGAATCAAACGATTCAACCTCACCTAAGGACTTTTTCTTCAACGAGCAGGTGCTTAGTAAGGCAGTGAAACTCAGCTATGTATACTACGGTCGTCTCCTCAGCAAGCTCAGAGAAGATTTAGGACTGTATCATAAGGAAGAGACCCTTAGAATCAGCTTTTTGCTGTCCTACCTGTCATATTTCCTTCTTAATTCATCACTTCACACATCATTTGAACTTATGAACGGTACCACTTCATTACTCAATAAGTTTGTCAACGACTGCACCAATTTGGAGCAGTTGACGCCAACTGTAAAATATCTCATGGACATACTTCATAATCACGTGAACTTCTGCCTTGTGCCAGATCTCCAGATAGATATAATTCAAAATTTATTTGATCAGTTCATGATTTACAAGAAATTTCTCCTAAATTCAACCAATTTATACCAATCATTAGCATCAAGTCAATCAATTAGAGATTTTCTTCCCAAACACGATTGTATCGAGTTCGAAAATTTTATCAGTAAGTTGTTGACCGACTACTGGCCCCAGATGCAAAGACTCAATGCCAAATATAACAAAACCGATTCTGATCTCAGATTCGTATCGATCAAGTTGATGTTTGACATCATCAATGGGTACTACAAAATGCTTCCAAGTATCATCAATTCCCTCGGACTGCTGGTTCACATTCTCCAGCGGGCATTCTACCTTTTTTTTATAGCATTTGGAAAGGTCTTCACTCATATTTTGACGCCCATTAGGTCCATTTTCAACTTGGACTGTGTGGATGTGTTTATTCCGGTTGTGGACTTTGACTTTGAAAGCCTTGCAGTTGATCAACTCAGGGACGATTTAACAGATGAACAGTTTGAATATCTTGATAAGACCACAAAGTGCTTACTTAGACTCATCAGTTATTCTAATTACAGAAGCTTGCTTTATGGTCATTATACTTCTATTGAGTCTGTGTTGGATAAACCATACGTCAAACCCGCCGATAGTACCGAAGAGTGTATGATTGAAATTATTCCTCCCAAATTGAAATTCCCCGAGGAACCGTTAACTATTGACGAGGATTTCAATTTCAGTATCGGCCCAGAAAATTTCCCCAATTTTCCCGAGTTCAAACACTATCCCAAAGAGTGTTTCAGTAGAACTGGTCCTGTAAATGGAACTGGATTTAATTATGAGACAGGACTTGCAGACACAGATTTTGATCCTCTGAGATTAGTAGAGGAATTTTTACGCCACCAGAAGACTAAATGGGAATTCAATGCTGTAAGATTATCTACTTTAAAGAATAGAAGTGGGAATTTAAATGACAGTAAAACAATCATAAATAATGTTATCAAGGGAACCAGAAAACTTTCTTAAGAGTTTTTGCCAATGAAACTTCTCGGAGTAACCAGGAGTTGAAAGCCGGTATGACACAAATGTTGGGAGAGGCGCATAGTTGTGGGCTGGAAAAGAAAGCCTGGGGCTTTCTATTTGTATGTACATAATGTAATAATATCGTAACGTATTGTTCTAGTAGAATATCCGTTTCCGGTCGGCATGAAATGCATACTCGTATAAGCAGTCCATGCAGAAGATTTTCGGTAAACAATCAAGGCAAAAGATTCCGTGGATGAGGCGATCTTCTATTATAATTTAATAATTAAAGGGTTTTAGTTTTTATAAAATGAATCGGCCGTTAGAATTAAGTTTTGGGAAACTCTAAATTAGGTTTTAATGCACTAAATCAACTAGGCTTGTCGGCAAAGAAGTTAGTTAAATACAACCGGGTCAGCATATGCATGAGAACTAAGTGAAATCTGCAACTGTTGGATCATGCACCTGTTATATCAGGATATGTATCTAAATAAAGTGGATGCATAAAGGAGGTGATTTAAATTTAAACCGTCACAAGTGTAAGGGACAACCGTCGGTAATCGGTCGATAGAAGCTTTACTTATGATTTTCATTGTTACCACAACTTTGTGAATAAAACAATCAAACGAGAGGAAAAAAATAGGAGAATTAGTTTCAATTAGTCGGAAATTGCGCTCTTTAAATAGATATAGCTAAATTCTTGTTTAAATTATTATAACAATAGTAATAAAATAATTAATTCATTACCTAGATTTGTATCCCCAACCCCAAATGGCTGCAATTCTGTCATTTGGAACTGCGACATCCCGATAAGCAGGTACTGGGTTCATAGCCTGGATTAATTAGGACCCATGCATGCATTAAACTTACCGGACTAAGAAAAGTGGCTACCATAAGCGAGAAATCTATCGTACCATGACAAAAAATAAAGCACTAATATTATTTGTCATCTGAAATCCGGCTAAGATAGCTCACGTCAAACCTAAAAATCAGCCGTAACCCGGAATTTGTTTAGAGCGAGCAATTAATAATTCACCGATGTATATGAGTTTTTACCACCAATTAATCACCAAACTGTAGAATTTATCAACAAATCGGGTAAAATTATCTTAAATATCAAAAGCATATAGCCGAAGAAACATTCCAAGAACTGTAACTATTCGGGTCTTACCGTAGATTTTTACCCTCGGACGCATGTAACGGAGTAGGATTTCACCGATTTTCGAGAAGTAAGATCGGAATTCATTATAAATATTCAAATTTCATATTAAACCACCTAGAATCCTACCAAATGATATAGCAGGATAGATGAGACTCCCCAATACGATAAATCATCCTATAAGCTTTAAATATCGACCAGTTAAAACTGATAATCGACCAAATTCTTACACAAAATTTCACACACTTGAGTATGTTGAACTCCAGATTTTCAAAAATATTATGAATAAGAAGCAATTAGTAGAGAGAAATCTATTAATTACTTCTATGCTTGCATTATCAATCTTTTATATTCGATCCAATTCGATTAAATGGTTTAATACTTCAAAGCATGAAAAATTACGACTTAGGAATCACCTTTTAACATTAGGAGATGAGTATTATAATGAATCAATTCAAAATTTACGGAAAATTATAAGTAGTCTGTCATTTGATATTGAATTAGCAATAATTGTTAGTGAATTTCTTAATAAGATTAGTATACTTGAATCTAAGAATTTAAATAATTCATTAATTTTTTCAAAGGGTTTAATTAGTATATTTGAAGATTTAATAACGAATAATTTACAAAATCAAGTGGAAAATCTTTCACATGAAGTTGAAGCCATTTTAAGATATTTAAGCTTTGCTTCTAAATCATTTTCATTTCCCAATTATAAATTTAATCTCCTATATGAGTTTTTAGATAATTTAGTTGAAGTTGAAGCAATTTTCACCGAGGAGACCAAAAAAAATAAAAAATTACGGTTTTTTTTTAATCATTTAATAAATTACTGTAAAGAGTTAATTACAATTTTTGAATTTAATGAAGAAAATTTTTTAAAAGAAAATCCCAAATTAATGTATAAATTATTACGGATTTGGTTAATCAATTTACCTGATACATTACAAATAATTCCTTTTATTAATACTCCAGCAGAATATTTAATTTTAAGATTTTATCAAGCTTTTAGCGTTATAATGAATAATTTATTCCCCACTATTAATGGATTTTTTTTAACTAATTTTCAGGGGCATTTAAAGGTATTTGATGAACCTAATTATTCCTTGACGCTAAAAAAATTTATTTTAAATTCCGACAAATTACTTAAATTTGGGGTTTATTGTACCAGGATCATAACCTTTTTCAGAAAACGGTATAACGTCTTATCAATTTTATATAATTATAGAAATTTTGGTGATAATCTTACAGTTAAAATGTCAAGTCCTCAATTTACAACTCAACAAATTGCATCTTGGGTTAATGAAATCCCCATTTATCAATTTAATACCAATTTAATTAAACAATTTAATTATGTTCATCTTCCCCAGTCAATTTCATTTAATAAATTAAATTATAATTTATTTAAGAATAAGATTAATTATAATGATATAAATCAATTTGATTTCTTTCACTATAATCATCTTCATGCACAATACATTAAAAATCAATACGTTGATAATTTTCAACTTAATCACCAATTTGATGCAATAATGGAAGAACCTGACTCAGATGAAAAAGAAGACCCAGTGTTTGATTTCTTCCTTCAAAATTTGACAGGTGATTACCATGAAATTAATGATATTGTCCTAAGCTACAAATATTTCACTAACATTATCGACGTGGAACGGTACATTGAAGATTTGGAAACAGATTATTTTAATTTAATTAATGGGAATATTAAACAATGTAACGATATTATGATAGATCCAAAAAGAGGATTAGATTTACGAGATAGAGATACCATGGATTATTTAACCTACTTCAACTATAATTTTTCAACCCATATAAGTTCTTTTAATCGAGACGAAGATTACACCGAATTGTTTCGAAAATTTCACAGTATGACCAAAGTTGATAGTTTTGTGGTGGAAGAAAGTGATTCCATGGAATTGGCATATGAGATGGAAGACAGTGAGTCAGATTACGGAGTATAAGCATAAGGTCCTGGAGGGCCAGTGTATATTAATGTATATATAATCGGAAATTAAATTAAAACTCCAGATTTCCGGTACATAGGATCGACAATACGATTGGCGGTACATACTTCCTGCCTACGTGCGGTTGGGACCATGCGTAAGAGACTGTGCGTAACACTGGGCGGTTAGGACCGTGTGCCCGCCGCAAGCCACGCACCTATGATGCATCATTCGTGTGACACCTGCCAGGACCTTGGGAAACTGAAAAAAATATTTATTTTTTTTGTAGATCGGCATTTATTACCGTATTTCAGCCCCATACATAACTATAAGTGATGTATGACTTGACTATAATGACCCAATCAGTTAACCGCCTCTAATTATACCGTATATGTACTTGCGAATTGCGTTTCCAAATTCAGATTAGGACCGAGAGGCTCGGATTTACAGGCAGATCCTTTGATTCTCGTTTTTATTAATTTCCATTTTCCTACCACTGGTTCTAAGCAGCTTCCAGAACCTTTCCCTGATTGTGTTCTAGAATATATTGGATATATAATCCTTCCATTATCTGTCGGCCATGTCTGAAGCTGCCGTAATTAAGAGAAGAAAACACAAAAATAGTAAATTTGGATGTCCAAATTGTAAGAAGAGAAGAGTAAAATGTTCAGAAGATCTCCCCCAATGTGCCAATTGTGTTAAACATAAAGTACGGTGTGGATATTTGGATTATCCAGAAGAAAAACTTAGTGAATTAAGAAATTATAAGTCAATTCATAAGAATCTGAAACCGTCTGAAGATATTCGTCCACTACAAAACCTGTCATCTGATGATTCTCCTCCTATGATATCTGACTTTCTGGCCCGTCACTCCGCCAGTTCCATCAATAGGCTGTCCACTTCCACAAAGTCCCGGTTGTCCCAGAGTTTGGCTCCTACGGGCACCGTTAATTCATTGGATGTACTCCATAAATCGGCTTCACATAATTCAATTGACGATGAAATAAATAATCTTACCATAGGGTTTAAACCAGCACCTTCTACCACCCATTCCAACTTCAATAATATTCTTAATTTTGCTTCCAATTCCATCAGCCAAAACTTTGATAATTTGATTTCTGAAACCCCAGATTTATCCATTGTGTACCCTGTGTATTCCATCACCAATAACCAGGGACTTTCACCCCTTTCGGTTAATAACTATGATTATAACAACATAAATTCGTTCTTTGAAGACTCCAAAGAGAGTCCTAATATCCAGCAACAGGCGCTTCTAGAAAGCTTAAATAACACCACCGTTCCCCAGGAGTTCTTCATCAATTATGTATCACCTCCGGCCACCAAGATGGATGTGGCTCTCCCCAATGCCATTAGGTCAGACTTCAAATTCAAGAGAATTACAAAGAAAGAGATTGACTACCGGGCCCTACTTTTCGATGTGGTGATGAATTTGGGGCCTCTAATTAATAGTGGAAGGGCCACACTTCCCCAGATCAGGAATCTTTATAATTTGTGGCTTAATTCTTTTCTTTTCAAGAGTTATGATTCGGAATTAATGTTTAGTTGTTTGATTAATCTTACAACCAATTTTCTCATCTCCAATACTTTCAATAATTTTAACTTGATGAACCCCAATTCAAACACTTTCCTCCAAGTCACGAATATCAAGAACATTCTTATCATTGTGCTGATTAAATACTATGCCATAGTAATCAAGGGTCTTAGAAACTACTTGAACAAGAATTTCGATCCTGAATTATGTTCTTCTGTCAGTTATATTTTAAGTCTAATGTCTATTTATGATCCAGAAGCTACATGTAATTCCACAAGATGTTTCAGTGATGGTCTTTTCAGCGTGTTAAAGTATAACATTGATTTATCTATCAAGAAAATCCTCAAACCTCCAATTCTTATTCCAATCCATCTTAAATTGGTTCACAATATCGAGAAGAGTATATATTTCCCCGGATATGATCCTAGTTTCCTCCTGGAATATAAAGATAAATTAAACATATTCGGTAAGATATTGAAACAATTACCCCAAAATTCCCAGAAGGCTTTGGGGTTGACACCTGAAGTGCTACACGCTACAAATAAAAGATTCGATAACTTGGAGGGCTACGTTAATACAACACTCTCCGAGTATGTTCCCACCCTTTTACAGAATCTCAGTGATAACGCTATCCAACAAGAGATTCTATTCAGAATGACCAGCAAATGGGTGCGTATGTTTCCTTCCCGACTCCTTATCATTGATTCAAAAGATAATCTCATAGAGAAGATACTCTATCTTTTCTACAAGTTCTTTAAAAAGGCATTGTTTGCGGTGCTCCCACAAGTGAAATTTTATTTTCTCCGGGACTTTGACTCTCCATTAATGCTGGATGTGTTTAACTTCCTTGACGACACCGAAATCTTTGGATCTTCTGATTTTGATTTACCATACTTAAAACCGTTTAAGGAAGACATGAAAATGCTAACCAGTTATCTTGTAAGGTGTTTAAGTTATTTCCAAAAGAGACTTCAATTCCTCTACAAGACTGTGGTATACGAAAGTACTACTAGAAATTTGTTCCCCATCGAAGATAGAAAAGATTTCTTAATTGATATTGAAGAGCTCAGGAAGATATTCTACAATTCGTTAAATTTAAAGGAAACCAACATTAAAAGTTTCGATAATACCTTAATAAGGCCATACCATTTCCCCCACGTGGAGGATATCGAGGAGGAAGGCTCCGGACAAGTGGACTATATGACCATGGGCCCACACGGGTATTTAGAGGGCGACAGGCCGTAGCTGGGCTGGGACCTGTACTTTCTAGTTAATAAATATTCTACGAATCTGCATTCTATGGACTCAATCTGTATTCTACACACCCAACTTGTATTCTATTGACCCAATCTGCAGAATCAACCTGCACTGTACAACCCTAACATGCATCGAACGAACCCAATCTCCCGTCTACGGACCCCAACATGTAATTCTGGGTCCCAATCTGTAATCGCACTATCTAATCCTAACTTGCATTATGGAAGATCTAGAAGAGTACAAAGCTTTAACCCAAACATTCCTGGCGTATTTCCACTACCATGAGTGGGAATACCGAATGTTAGTAGCGCCTAGACTTACAAAATTCAATTGTCTCCCTGAAGATGAACAAAAATTCCTCCATTGGTATCCAAATCACACAAACACCTTGAAAAATTGTGTGGAAGCCAATAAGCTCTTTACCCAGACAGTTGCCATGCAAATGTCGGCAAGTTTCGGGGTAGACACGGACCCGGGAACCTGGTATGATGCTACGAACGATGACTATGATAAAGTGAGGTCTACGCTTCTCCAATTGGTACGAGAATGGGGAGAAGAAGGGGAAGAAGAGCGGAAAGTATTTGAGTTACTTATACACCAATTGAATGCCAAATACCCCCAGTTCGACTCCCGACAGCATGTGAAGGTGTTGGTTCCTGGCTGTGGCTTGGGGCGGTTAGTGTATGAGCTCGTTTTGAATGGATACAGCGTTCAGGGAAACGAATTCAGCTACCATATGCTCATCATGGCTAATTTCATCCTCAATTACTGTAATTCGGTGTACACAATTCACCCTTTCATCCACAAGTTGTCCCATGTACGGAGCCGAGATACACAAACCCGTCCCATTGAGATTCCCCTGAATGTGAAGACAAACAGGTTCCCACAATTAGTCAAAGAGCACCCCGAAGTCAATTTCATGGAGTTAATGTCCATCACAGCTGGCTCTTTCACGGATTTATATGGCCCAGATACCTTGGTGTCTAACAAAGGTACCACCAACGAGTTTAGAGCCCTAAATACCCACCAGTTTGATGCTATTTTGACGTGCTTTTTCCTAGATACCGCCAGCAACATTATAGAGTACCTAAAATCCATCCAAAATTGTATGAAACCCTCCGGTTTATGGTGTAATATTGGTCCATTACTCTGGCACTTTGAATCTGATTTCACCATGGGCCACATAGTTGACTCCTCCGGCATAGAAGTCCCAACCATCGTCAAGGGTCTCGAATTATCCAGACAAGACCTCCTCGAATTGCTCAAAAACATGGGATTTGAAGTCCACCACCCCAGCACACAGCCTCCCACCACCATCTACTCCTCAGATCCACTCCTTCTTTCCAACTTCGTGTACCAGTGTGAGTTCTGGACCGCCAGTTATGCTTCCTAGAATAAAATAGTCACGTGACAGTAGTAGTGCACCCGCCCGATCCTCCTCGCGATCACAAGTTTAGAAAACAGAAAAGGGGCATAGCACAATGAGCTTTCCAAGTCCAGCAAAAGCAGTAAAATTAGTACTTTTAGGAGAAGCGGCCGTGGGAAAATCATCATTGGTTTTGCGGTTTGTGTCCAATGATTTCCAAGAGAACAAAGAGCCCACGATTGGGGCGGCATTTTTGACTCAAAAGTGTACGATTGGAGATAAGACAATCAAATATGAGATATGGGATACTGCCGGACAGGAAAGATTTGCGTCATTGGCACCCATGTATTACAGAAATGCCCAGGCTGCATTGGTGGTGTATGATATCACAAAACCGGCATCTTTTTTAAAGGCCAGGCATTGGGTTAAAGAACTTCACGAACAAGCATCTAAAGATATAACTATTGCGTTAGTAGGAAATAAGTATGATTTAGTACAAGATGAGAATGACGACTCAGGTGAATCTTTACGTAAGGTGTCGGTTGAAGAGGGTAAGAAATTAGCCGATGAAGAAGGTTTATTATTCTTTGAAACCAGTGCTAAAACTGCGTTTAATGTCAATGAAGTATTTGTTGGAATCGGAGCAAAAATCCCAGACCAGTCCGCCCGTCCACAGAACACGGACACTCCGGAAGCTGGAAGAATCGATTTATCCACCAATCCGGCTGCTACTCAACTGTCGTCTTGTTGTTAGGTATTTATAGGGAAGGTACATTCATACACTGATAATTCTGTCTGGTCTCTACACCCTCACACCCATACATAGCAAGCGCGCGCCCTCAAAAATCACCATTCCACCAATTTCTCTCCAATGACTATCAGAGTTGCATACATTCCAGAGCATTTTTCCACTCCATTGTTTCTCGCCAAGGATAAAGGATTCTATGGAGACGTAGAGGTAGAATTCGTTCCAGTGATCGAAGGAAGTGGAAGACTTATCAAGCTTTTGAATGAGAAAGAAGTGGACATTGCAATTGGACTTACAGAAGCATTTATTAGCGATATTGCTAAGGGAAACAAGGTGTATAAGCTAATTGCTACATACGTGGAATCCCCATTGTGTTGGGCGGTCAGCACAGGTTTTAACCGGTCCGATATCAATAGTTTAGGTGATTTACAGTCCAAGAGAATCTCAGTTTCCAGAATCGGGTCTGGATCTTATATCATGAGTTTCGTATTGGGATTGCAGGAAAAATTTACTAGTCCGTTCTTTCTGGAGCACCCAATTCTTCATAATTTCAAGAATTTAAGGGACTCCGTCAATGAAAAGTTCAGCTCTGGTGATGAATTGTCAAATAGTGATGCATTTATGTGGGAGCACTTCACGTCTAAAAAGTACTATGATAATCAGGAGATCAAGAAAATCGGGGAAATTTACACTCCATGGCCTTCGTGGGTCATCAATTGTAACTCAGAGCTTTTAGAATCTAAAAAAGCTGACATTCAACAATTTTTGGCGGGCATTAACAAGGGTATCGAGTATTTCTGGGCTAACCAAGATGAGGCCACCACCCACATCGCCCAAAACTTAGACTACTCCAAGGCAGATGCCGAACAATGGATAAAAACCGTCAAATTCAACAACAGTATCGGAATCACCCCAATTGACTTGAAAACTGTGGTCGAAAACACCGCCACGGTTCTCAAAACCAGCGGAGTTTTGACAGACGACGATGCCGTGATTCAACAAAGACTTGCCGAAGGTGTGTCCAGTCTTCTCTAGATCCCATAGTATGTATTCAATCGATAATCCACCAGAACTCTTCTGCCGCCATATCTCTGGTACGTACACGCGAACAGCCGATTGAAGATGAGATCAGATAGCGAAATTTTATCTTTATGACTCCCAGGCCATTTTGGACGCAAACGAATCAGGCGTACATAAGAGACTGCTTCAGTAATGTTCAGCAGACAGAAATGGAGCGCTTAGCAGGATATGTTGGCATGTTCAGTGCACTGGAGGCGTCTCGGCCCATAAATGGTGGTCGAAATAGGTACAGTAACGTGTTTCCATGGGATCACAATCGGGTTAAATTACCTGTAACTTCTCAAGATCTGATGACCTCCAACTATATCAACGCGTCGTATGTGGAATATAAGTCTTCCAAGTACATAGCGGCTCAAGGGCCATTGGCATCCACAGCCCATCATTTTTGGTCGATGTGCTTTAACGAGGCCCACAAGAATCACGAAAAAGCTATAATAATCTTGATGGTAACGCCACTAGTGGAGAATGGGATTCGGAAATGCTTCAAATACTGGCCGGAGCCGGGCCAGACTGTCGACCTAACCTCGTTGGTGGCAGAAGACAGAATTGATCTTGAATCCTTGTCTGTTGCTTACGTAAACGAGTCCGCCACCGACGAATATATCTTGACAGAGCTTGATTTACAAGCCAATGGGATCCATAAAACGGTATTCCACTACTATTACTTCAACTGGGCCGACTCCAAAACCCCTACGTCGCCCGAATCCTTGGTAGGGCTCCTGAACCAGCTCCATACTCTCATGAAAACCGAGCATGTATCACAGCCCATCGTCCATTGTTCAGCTGGAGTAGGTCGGACCGGCACTTTCATAGCCTTGGATTATTTCCATCAACACAAGCAGGATCTTTTGGATCTTACAGGAGACCCTATACTAGATATATTCAAGAAACTTCGAGATGATAGGCCCATGATGATCCAAACTCCATATCAATACATGTTTTTGTACCAATTTTTCAGGAAATACATAGAGAAGTAGGATACTTATACCCAAATATATGTCTTAAGTGCTTTAGATCATACCAGAAACTCTTTTATATTGTCTTCCTTTTTTCTCTATAACAATAGGCTGCAAATCTGGGGAACGCGAACTTTTTGCAGCCTTTAACAAGAATTTACAATGGAAAGGAGATTCGTTTTATTTTTGGAACAAGAAGCCTATATTCAACCAAAAGAGTTAAATAGCAATACTATAAATGAATTGATCCGGAGAGAGAAGAATTTGGAGGTTCAAGTGGCCAATTATGACCTTTATAAAAGTATTTGTGTTTACAATTCGATAAATCACAAACTGGAAAATTTCACCCAAATTGGACTTAAGTTGACCCAAGATGTGATAATTAAAGTTTTCCAGATAATAATAGAGGATACAGTGATGGGAGACTCGAAAAGGTTACAAAAACCTCAGATTTGGGGAAACATAAAAATGAGACTTCAGAAGGAAGACTTCACACAATGGCATTTTAACATCCACGGGGATTCTAATGATATAAAGCATATCATCGACTATCTATTAGGTAAATTGAAAAAACTAACTCCATCGATTAAAGTTAATGTCACAAAGGACCAATATTTGATGCTCCGTAGGGATTCTGAGACAAACTTCACAGCTTATCCGACCGGGTCAACTGGATTTGATCTATTATTTGACCTCACAGGCAATTCAAAACAAATAAACCATACCTTGTGTCAGATTGGTGCCACTTATACAAGACTGTTTGTACCCCAGTACCTCTTAAAATCAGCCCTTGATTTAAATACTTGCTATTTACCACCACCAGAATCAGCAAAAGCTGAAGACAACCAATCTGAAACAATTGAAACCACGATTCACCTTCCAAAACCACAAGTTTCCTTTCTTTTAGGTCAAGGAGGTCACCGTATAACCTCAATTAGGAACCAAAGCAGGTGTAAAATTCGCATCTTACCCTATTCCAATCACCTCAAACCAATAGCCAACAAGAAAGTGCTACAAACAATCGTCCTTTCTGGTACAGTAACCGCTGTTCACAAAGCCTTAGATCTCATCCAAACTAATATCGTTGTTCACAAAGAAACCAATGCTTTCTTCTAACTTCTCCACAATTTGCACCCATTCATGGGTACACGACCCGATAAAGTACCATCCGGGTAACTTGAAAATTTTTTTGAGATGCAAAATGAAAAATTTAAAAGTGAAAAATTTTTTTTCATATACATACATTTATTTAAAATGGCTGACGGTGTTTTCCAAGGTGCTATTGGTATTGATTTAGGTACAACCTACTCATGTGTTGCTACATACGATTCTGCAGTTGAAATTATTGCCAATGAACAAGGTAATAGAGTTACTCCTTCTTTCGTTGCCTTTACTGAAGAAGAAAGATTAATTGGTGATGCTGCTAAGAATCAAGCCGCTTTAAACCCAAAGAACACTGTTTTCGATGCTAAGCGTTTAATTGGTAGAGCTTTCGATGACGAAGCCGTTCAAAAAGATATCAAATCATGGCCTTTCCAAGTCAACAACGATAACGGTAACCCAGTTATTGAAGTTGATTACTTAGGTGAAAAGAAAACTTTCACCCCACAAGAAATTTCTTCTATGGTCTTAACCAAAATGAAAGAAATTGCTGAAGCCAAAATCGGTAAAACCGTTGAAAAAGCCGTTGTTACTGTCCCAGCTTATTTCAATGATGCTCAAAGACAAGCCACTAAAGATGCTGGTGCCATTGCCGGTTTAAACGTTTTAAGAATCATTAACGAACCAACTGCTGCTGCTATTGCTTACGGTTTAGGTGCCGGTAAATCTGAAAAAGAAAGACATGTTTTAATTTTCGATTTAGGTGGTGGTACTTTCGATGTTTCCCTTTTAAACATTACTGGTGGTGTTTTCACCGTTAAAGCCACTGCCGGTGACACTCACTTAGGTGGTCAAGATTTCGATACCAACTTATTGGAACACTTCAAAAAAGAATTCCAAAAGAAGACTGGTTTAGATATTTCTGGTGATTCCAGAGCTTTAAGAAGATTAAGAACTGCTTGTGAAAGAGCTAAGAGAACTTTATCTTCTGTTACTCAAACCACCGTTGAAGTCGACTCCTTATTCGAAGGTGAAGATTTCTCTGCTAACATTACCAGAGCTAGATTCGAAGATATTAACTCTGCTTTATTCAAATCTACTTTAACTCCAGTTGAACAAGTCTTAAAAGATGCTGCTATCAACAAATCCGGTGTCGATGAAGTTGTCTTAGTTGGTGGTTCTACCAGAATTCCAAAAGTCCAAAAATTATTATCTGACTTCTTTGAAGGTAAACAATTAGAAAAATCTATTAACCCAGATGAAGCTGTTGCTTACGGTGCCGCTGTTCAAGGTGCTATCTTAACTGGTCAATCTACTTCTGAAGATACCAAAGACTTATTATTATTAGATGTTATCCCATTATCTTTGGGTGTCGCTATGCAAGGTAACGTTTTCGCTCCAGTTGTCCCAAGAAACACCACTGTTCCAACCATCAAGAGAAGAACTTTCACCACTGTTGCTGACCACCAAACTACCGTTCAATTCCCAGTTTACCAAGGTGAAAGAGTTAACTGTTCTGAAAACACCTTATTAGGTGAATTCGACTTAAAGAACATTCCTCCAATGCAAGCTGGTGAACCAGTTTTGGAAGCTATCTTTGAAGTTGATGCCAATGGTATCTTAAAGGTTACTGCTGTTGAAAAATCAACTGGTAGATCTGCTAACATTACTATCTCCAACTCTATTGGTAGATTATCTTCTGATGAAATCGAAAAGATGATCGAAGATGCTGAAAAATTCAAATCTTCTGATGATGCTTTCGCCAAGAGACACGAACAAAAACAAAAATTAGAAGCTTACGTTGCATCTGTTGAATCTACTATTACTGACCCAGTCTTATCTGCTAAATTGAAGAAATCTGCTAAAGATAAGATTGAAAACGCTTTATCTGAAGCCTTATCTGCTTTAGAAATTGAAGATTCTTCTGCTGATGACTATAGAAAAGCTGAATTAACTTTAAAGAGAGCTGTCACCAAAGGTATGTCTACTCGTTAAGATGTCTGAAAATTAATATATATCATTTCTATCTAAGTTCCTAATTATCTCTAGTCGAGAATGTAGTTCCCTAATTTGTCCATTTTAAGGTTCTGGGTACCTTTGCTCAATGCTTCGATGATTTTTTCGTTCTCTTCTTGGGTTTTGGCTTCCATATCATCTTTTTGAAGGGAGTCAAACTCTGCATCGAAATCAATATCTGAATCCTCTTCCAGTTCTTCGGATTCCTCTTCCAGCTCTTCCAGTACTTGTTCAGGTTCATCGAAAGGATCCACGACCTCCTCGGTTTCTTCTTGGACCTCTCTCATTCCTTGCACGGCAGCTTCCAAATCTCTCTGCTCCTTCTTAGTCTTTTTAACATATCCTGAAGCCTCCACTTCAACATCCAAGTCCTTCACTCTTTGAACATCTCTTTTGAAATCAGGGTATGCAAACTTAAATCCATCACCATACCCGTCTTCATCGAACATTGTGTCGTCGTCTTGAGGTCTGTACCTGAATTTCTTCTCGAAAAAGGCCCTTATTCCTTCGACATCTCTTTTGAAGTATGCTTCTGCATCTACATGCTTGGTAGAAACACATTGAGGAAAGTCGATCACCACAAATCCAAGTTCGTGCTTCTTTGTGTCTTCTTCGTTCCTTATTATAAGATTAAATTCATTAAAATCGCAGTGAATTAGTCCATGGTTGGCCAATTTTACTATGAATTTCATGAGATCTGAATATAATTTTCGGTAGTTTTCATGCTTCTTCAAGTTTTTCATTGTTAAGCCATCAATCCATTCCATTAATACACAGTGTCTTGAAGCGTCAAATGGCTCAGGAACATTAAACCCATTATCATATAAAACTTTCATGAACTGGTACTCCTTCTGAGCAGCTAACCGGGACAAGTACATCCAATTAGACGTTTGTCTCTTTCTTAAATAATCTCTATTGTTCTTGACAGTTTTGAATGAAGTCCTACCCAATCTATGTATCTTTAAAACCTTTTGATGACCTGTCTTATCACTAACTGAGTAAATATCTGATTCCTTTCCTACTCCAATCATTGTCCCCACAGAATAAAGAGTATCTCTACTCAACATGGTATTCAAAGCAAGATAATCATATCCATTATAAGTGATTCTAAATCCATCATATTTAGCATTTCTAAGCCTAGCAACAAGTTTAAGCTTTGCCAAATCCCCGATGGCTCGATTTGTAGCCGCTGGATTTTTTAATCCTCCGATGCTATGGATCATTTGCGTTGGAACCAACTCGTGATTCCGGGATCCCAACTCAATGGACTGAAGGATACGGAAGTCATCCGACGTCAAATACCTCATGTGGGTTGTATCTAACTTCATTTTAGGCTAAAATATAGATTTGGAACTTTTCGTGATGAGGTCAAAACTGCGAAAAATTGAAAAATCCTTAATCACGATCCTTTCGGGTGCCAAATTTCGCCATGAAAAGACGACAAAGATTCCATTATTGGCGGAAAAAGGATAAGCGAACAAAGAAGGAGCCAGTGGAACAGCAATTGAGTAATATTCGTAAAATAGGCACCAAAGACTCATCATTTGTGGACAGTGTTTCCTTGTCATATTATCTGTGGAAAGACACCCATCCACTATATGATGAGTTTAGAGCGGTTAAAACAGCTTCAAGGGGTGTGCCGTCTCTCCAGACGCTTTGCAGTCGGCTAATTGCTCAGAATTCAAATAGCTTAAATGGTCAAATGCTCCAAACGCTTTCATTGAATTGCATCAATATGATCTGGAATCATATTTTGTTAGCTAATAACGACACCTTGTCGGTATTTGTAACCTTTGCATGTCTCAGCCACTTTAGACCCCGAATGAGGTGTCATCACATCGCTAAGAACCAGACAGACTCCCTTATAAGTCTAAGAACAAGCTATTTAGAGTCTTGTCTTCTTCCTACAAAACTCCATAGGCTAGAGAATATCTTCTCGAATGTTAGAATTCCCGATATCCAGTCTTACTTTAATGGGGTTAAGGTACACAATTTGTTGTTCCTTGACTTTTCCCATTGTCCTGATCTACTCCGTGGTGAAGAGTACATTATGATATTCAAATTAAGAAATCTAGCAGGCCTAGATTTATCCAATGACCAGAGACTATCTGACCAGAATCTCCGGTTTCTCATATCAGCCCTTCGGGATGGACTTCTTCCTAAATTCAGGACCCTTAGAATCCAGAACTGTCCAAAATTATCTGCTTCTATCATAAAATCCCTACTTCAAATTGCTAACCTGGAATCAAACTGTTTATCACTAATTGTATGTGATAAGCTTTTTGCAGCCAACTTCCATGAAAATCTCATGAACAGCTCCAGGAACACAGAAGGATTGATGATCCCAGCTACAACATGGAAGTGCCACAGCACCGATACCTCCCTAGGGAAAACCTTGACGAAGTTTCCTCTAGCATTTCAGTATCATTACCTTGTCAGTAACTTACACGGACAAATTCCTAACCCCCAAAACATTCAGAACCAACTTCTTTTGGATGTTATGTTCCATGATCGGGTATTTGACTTTGATTCTAGCTACTATATGTTGGACTATATTAAGAATAATAGACTCGACAGAAGGCACCAAGTATCTTCTCAGCTCAATTGCTTGGTGATAAACACACAAGCAGATGTGAAACCAGATATTATAGACAACGATTTCGTGGTGGTACAAGAGAATGTGTTTGGCCACAAATCTCGTACCCAGAAAATGTTCAAGAAGAGAACTAAACCCAAAGGAAAATTGAATATAGATGATTTATTCTAGTGTATATTAATGCAGTTACTCGGAAGGTCTTTTTAAAAGACTAAGTAGGTCATTAGCCGCTGACTTGGAGGTAGTTTTCTCGGGCTTGGTACGAGCTTCTTGTGTGGAACTGGTCCCATTAAGTAGACCTAGCAAGCTGGCGGATGCGCTGGAATTTGACAATGGGCTTTGGGCTGGTGGAGCCTGAGGTATTGGACTGGGGCTGGAACTTTGAGGAGTCTGAGATCCTCTCTGAAGAAGTGATAGAAGATCATTACCCGGTTTGGCCCTGTCTAAGGTTTCACCTGGTTTCAAAAGACGAACATTACCCCTTGTAGGGCCTGAGTCTTGCTCATTTGGGTAGTTGAAGTTGTTTTGAGGATATGATTGAGGGATTGAGGCCGTCACAGAAGATGGGATAACTGGATTTGGTGTGTGAGCAACTTCAACGGTTTCCTGTTTAGCTTCTTCTTGAAAGTCTTGAGTAGATGCCTGTATATCGCTATTTAAGGCATCGAAATCCTCAAAATCTTCGAAGTCTTCAAAGTTCTCAAAGTCATCATCGTCCTGTTGCTCTTCCGGCGTTTCTTCCGTTGACTCCTCGAGAATCTCCTCCTGAGCTTCTTCTGACAGCTCGCTCAAAACCTTTGTTTCTTGAGGCGTCACGTCGGCTTTCTTGTTCAACAATCCCAAGAGCTCAGCTCCCGGTGTAGAAGTTGGAATTGGTTCTTTTTGTAACATTCCAAGTAAGTCTTTTCCAGCATTTGGTTTCAACATACTCATAAGATCATGAGCAGGGTTTGTTTCAGCATCAACAAAGTCTTCTGACTCTGTATCAGGCGTGGGATCCAGAGGCTTCTTAAGCAAGTTTAATAAAGTATTGGCGGAGGCATTTGGAGTCCTTGGTGATTTCAGCTGCTCCCTTATTTCATGTGGACTTTTCAACATATCCAAAAGAGGATTTGACTCTCTCTTCAATATTTTTACCTTTCCTGGTTCTGGTGACTGGGAAGGTGCTGGTGATTGTGCCTCCACTGGAGCTGGCGCTGGAGAATCTCTCTTGAACAAGTCTAATAGCTGTTGCGCTTTTGCTTTATTTCTAGCAGAATCCACGGTATTCACCTGTGGTGTTTCCTTAACTAAACTCTTACTATTCAATATAGACAAAATCTCTTTTGAATTAATTAAGGAGCTTGGAGGTTTCTGTAAGGAATCGGCTGATGGAACCAATTGATCGGAATTTTGAGCTCTAGAAGGTGTATTTAAATGTGGCAAGTTTGCAAAAAGGGTGTCTGATTGGAACTGCTGTGGAACATTCAAGTCCATCAAGTTCTCATAAGGTGTGGCCATTGATTTTGGAATACTCAACGTGACAGGTTCTTGAGGAAGATCATTTTCAAGTTCTTCAGTAGCTGCAACTCCCTGCAAAATATCAAGTAATTCTCTTCCAGCATCGTCGTCGACATTTTCTTCTACAGTTTCCTGGCCAATACCCATAAACTCCTTCAATCTGGCTTCTGCATCCCTCATTAATTCTATCTCATTTACACCACCTCTTTGTTTACTTACCCAATTCATCAAGGGCTTAATTATGGCAGATATAATAAAAAACTGGTTAGGATTATTCCGAACCTTTTTCGACAAATTCTTGGTTTCGAACCACTCTATCTTCTCAATTTCATTCCTTGCATGAGGTTTAAAAACATACAGTTCGGGAACATCCTTAACTAAATATATTTTATAGTTCTTTCCCTTAATTGTTCTCTCTATAACGTCATTTTCACTAATCAAGTGTCTTGCATTGAACCCTGTTTCCTCTTCTACCTCCCTTATGGCACACTCAATATCCTCTTCATCCTTCAGAATCTTCCCTCTGGGGAACGACCAACTGGAACTCTCAAATCCCTTAACCAAAAGTAATTTGGAAGCATCACTATTAAATAAAGCTATTCCCCTAACAGGAATACTCGACTTATATTTACCAAATTTCGATAGCGCTTCATTAGCATTGCCCCATTTCCAAATCAATGGACACTTCTCTAACATCTTCGTCAGAAAATTCTTCATCTTCATGGTGGGTAACCCAGGGTACGTCTGACGTATAAAATCAGTGTAAAACCACTGGGCTTCTTCAACTTGAAATAATACTCGCTCGCTCGATGACAAATCTTCATTGGGCGAATTCACCAAGAATCTCACAAGGAGATCTTCTAGTATATGATCGACAGGTCTGCTGGCAAACCCATCCCGTAATTGTATAGACATGTTGAAGTATCAACATTTTGGCCAATTCGCACTTGTATAAGGAGCCGGGTAACTCGCATTTAGTAGCGAAGCCTGACACCAAAATACTTATGAATATGAATTTTGTACGGTATAATTCCACCAAAGTTCCTCGGTTTCTTAAGACGTTGGCTGAAACCAGTAAACCTGCTCAGACTGTTCCCAAAACCATCACAAAACCCTTTGGATTATCCGCCCCTTTTCTTATAAATCCGTCCTCGAGTAAGTTTTCCATAGGTGAAGTATTCAATGATGAGGCCAAAGAGATAAGACAGAAGCAATTGGACCATGATATTAAGCATTCTCCATTCTATGAATCGAAGTCTTTTACAAACACAAATGGGAAGATATTCACTCCACCGATTTCGTACTTTAAAAGTGATAAGTCATTATACTTCCCTAACTTTAATGCCAAATCAATAGACGGCGTCAGTAGACAATTATATGAACTTTTCCAGGGGAAAGTTAGTTTATTACGGATATTTTCCACTGTATCTGGTGAAAAATGTACAGAAACCTACTTCAAAACAGATAATAGAGACTATCTTGGAGTGGACTATGAAAAATTCCAACACCAGTTTCCAAATACTCAAATAATCGATTTGAATATTCCTCAGGGCTGGGCCAAACGAATGGTTGTTAATATATCCAAGCTGTCTATCAAAAACACATTACCTGTCTCCAGACATGCTTCCTACTTTGTATTACCCGACACTTTATTTCTGTATGATATCAAATCAGAGCTCAATTGTGATAACAGTTGCTCGGGGTATGTGTACTTAATTGACACCGAGGGGAAGATAAGATGGGCCACCAGTGGAAATGCCACTGATACTGAGATAAAATCCATGGAAAAGTGTATAAAAGGAGTTTTAAAGGAATCTCCATAATGTAAATAGAATCATAGTGCTACCCGGACATCACGCACCTCAAGTATGGGAATTTCCAAATTTTTCAATTAGCTATTCCACATTAAAGTATGTATCACTCCTAAGTTGTGATGAATGATGAATTTATGAATTGGGAATCTCTCTGACAATCCAAAAACAAACTGGAGAAAACTTGTTAATTCTAACTGATCGTTCACGACATTTCTGTGATCTTTTACTAACTAGCAGTCTACAAAACGGCATAACAACCGATAATTCTGGTGATTTTTCTCTCATCTCCGCCTGTTATACTCAACACAACTCCGATATACCTTCCAGTTCCTACTTCTACCCAATTCTTCTACCTGTAAACTCCCCATATAAGTTAGGGCTTCAGCCCTCACTCTCATCTGTAGACAAAACACCTGTTTCTCGCACTACTCTTTTGATTCTCACTTAGAAATTTTTCAGTGAAATTTTTTCTTTACAATACAAGTAAATATGTCTGCCCCAATTGCTGATAAAGAAAAAGCTCAAGTTGAAGAAGCTCAACCAGTTCAAAAGTTCAGAATCACCTTAACTTCCACCAAAGTTAAACAATTAGAAAAGATCTCTGCTAACATCATCAAAAATGCTGATCAATCTAATGTTGTTAAGAAAGGACCAGTTAGAATGCCAACTAAAGTTTTAAAGATCACCACCAGAAAGACTCCAAATGGTGAAGGTTCTAAGACTTGGGATACTTATGAAATGAGAATTCACAAGAGAGTTATTGACTTACAAGGACCAGGTTCTGTTGTCAGAAGAATTACTCAAATGACCATTCAACCAGGTGTAGATGTTGAAGTCACCATTGCTGTTTAAATGTATTAATACGCTTGTATTAATATGCTCTAGATCTCATTTAGTTGCTTGTATTATAGTAATGATGATTATCAGGATATTAGTATAAGATATAGTAATAAACTTCATTAATATAGCGTGCAGTACGAGTCTCTGGACTTGCTGAGCTCCCTGGAGTCTTCTGATCCCCCATATGACTTCCTGTTTCTGACTCTATCGCCCTATCCACCCACGGGCTGGACTCTGGCCCCACTGGCCGTGGGTCTCTGGATGGCTGCAACCACAATAATTGGCCATACACGACCACCCACCAAGGTGACCCCAAAAACCCCAAACAGCCTAAACTCCAAACCACCAACCCCAATTCCTATCCTCCTCCAACCCAACTTCACTGTCCTTATCTCCACCAGCTCCGCTAAAGTGGTTTTTTGCTAAACTGCGAAATTCACAATCAGTTGATAATTGCTCAATCTCACCCCTGTGGAGAATAATGGTATACGTATTTAAAGTCAAACCAAGGCTATTTTATATAGCAAATAGGCTGATTTCGAATAATAGGAGATCATTCACCACTACACCCATTCGACTTATTAAATCATCCAATCCATTGAATGAAATAGTGAAGCCTAAGAATGCCTATAAGTCAAATAAACAGAGAAGAAATGCTGCATTAATTTCAGGTTTTATAATAGTAGGATCATATATCAGTTTCAATCAATCCAATTACTATAATCTTGACACAATCCCTTCATCTTCAAAGCTTTTCCCAAGAGCTGCCAATCAATCTGAAGATAAAGGCTTATATTCTACGGTTAATTCTTCAATAACCACTAATCATAGTGTAGGTCATCAACAACACAAGGAAGGAATATTTGTGCTTAATGAGGAACAAGTTAGTAAGAAATTAAGACAGTTTGAAGAAAGTTATTTGGTGAATAGAGGTAAAGGGGTCACCAGATATGATGTGTGTCAATTACCATCTAATTCCCCAATTGAAGATGATAGATCAGAGGAGATAATCCAAGTACCTATTTTACAGGATAATAATGTTAAGGCTTCTACAGATTGGATGTTTTTCGGAGTTTTTGACGGGCATGGAGGTTGGACAACAAGTTCCAAACTTAGAGATCAATTAATCAGTCACGTGGTGTCTGAGTTTGGCACCATATTCAAACCAGCAGATGATGAAAACCTTAGATTTGTACCAAATGGGGCTACAATTGATCAAGCCATCAAAAATGGATTCCTTAAATTAGATCATGAACTTGTGAACAAAAACATGGAGAAGTTATTAAACGAAAATAACAAGACTAAGGCCGCTGAACTTTTGATGCCAGCCCTTTCAGGGTCCTGTGCCTTACTTTCCTTTTATGATACAAACTCCCAGATGCTTAAAGTTGCTGTAACAGGAGATTCGAGAGCTATCTTGGGATCATACAGAGATAATAAGTGGACTGTTAGACAATTAAGTATTGATCAAACAGGTTCAAACCCCACTGAAGTTGCTCGTATTATAAGTGAACATCCGGACGAGTCCAATGTTATCAAGAATGGAAGAGTCTTGGGATCGTTAGAACCAACAAGAGCTTTTGGTGATTGTAGATACAAATTGCCCGCAACCATTCAACAGAGAATTTATAAGCAATTCTTTGGAAAAACTTTACCACACAATTTAAAATCTCCTCCCTATGTTACTGCTGAACCTGTAATCACTACCACCAAGATAAACCCCCAGAATAACGACTTTTTAGTCATGGCTTCTGACGGTTTATACGAAATGCTCTCGAATGAAGAGATTGTAGGATTAGTCGTTAAGTGGATGGAGAAGGAAAAACTTGTCAAACCTAAGCATTCTTTCTGGAGTTATTTTGGTTCTAACGAAAATAAATTACCAGAAGTTCATGATATAACCAGTGACAAAACTTCCAAGAAACCATTCAGAAGGTCTCGCCCAGTTACAGGAAATAACTACCTCATGGATGACAAGAATGTGTCTACCCATCTTATTAGAAATGCTCTTTCGAGTGGTGGTTCTCGAGAACAAACTTCCATGTTAATCTCCATTCCTAATCCAATATCTCGTAGGTACAGAGATGATCTTACAGTAACAGTTGTATTTTTTGGCAAAGATCCTAAAGGAGAAGACGATACTGGAAAGTTAGAGATCAACAGTGAAGCCACTGCCGGGGGTGTAGACTCATCCAAGTCAAAGCTTTAAGATTAATAGACAAATACATAAAATAAATCTAACCGTGTTCCTTACCACGAGCTTCTCCCAATCTCCCGCGGTGTCGCACCAGCTACTCGCCACTAAAGCTCCACGCACTCTCGACATTTTTCATCATTATGGCATCCCAGTGGTATAATAAGGAGCTTCTAGAGCCAAATAATGAGTTGAATTGGGAATTGCTCGACCTAGTGGATGAAGATTCCATTACAGATATGGGTCGCTTCTATGGAGGACTCTTCGAGCAGCCCAGCGTCATTGGCAGGACTTCTTTTAGATTTAATAGATCAGGCATTGAAGGAACAATAGACGGATATGAAGAAGTATTACGTATGACAGATGTAGATAATGCATCCACGTCCAATTCGCTTTCCACGAGTAGAAAATTTACATCCAAAGCTGATTCTATCAAAGGTAAAACAAGTTTTCTTCCGTTTCAGCCTGGTGGACTTGTAAATTCTACTCAGATACCAAAAGATGAAACTTCATTCCTTCACAGGGACGAACACGGGTTATTTGATATTCCTCAGGGATTCGAAAGAGGTTTGAAACTTGGTGGAACTGATGCAAAGTTGGCTTCAGAGATCGAAATTACTGAAGAAGATGAATCAGAAGACGGTCCAGAAACACCCAAAGAGGACTTTGAAGAGACAGGAATATCAATACAGGAGATGAAAAAGGAAACAAATAACTCCGAAATCGCCTCTAATGGCCCAATGGCCTCTGAAATTGACGGGCTTGTTTCCATAGATTACTCTGCCATCCGTAAGCAGATTGCTCAAGATAAAGAAGTCAAGAAAGATTGGGCTCATGTGGTCAATTTGGATCACAAGATTGAAGATTTTGAGTCTATTGTGCCAAATATGGCTAGAAAATGGCCTTTTGAGCTCGATACTTTCCAACAAGAAGCAGTTTATCACTTAGAACAAGGTGATTCAGTTTTCGTGGCAGCACATACATCAGCAGGTAAGACTGTGGTAGCCGAATATGCTATTGCTATGGCCAATAGAAATATGACAAAGGCAATTTATACATCCCCCATTAAAGCATTATCAAATCAGAAGTTTCGGGACTTTAAAGAGACTTTCAAAGAAATAGACGTGGGGCTTATAACAGGAGATGTACAGATTAACCCCGAAGCCAACTGTTTGATTATGACCACAGAGATTCTTCGGTCTATGTTATATAGAGGTGCAGACCTAATCAGAGACGTGGAATTTGTAATATTTGATGAAGTCCATTATGTGAATGATATTGAAAGAGGTGTGGTATGGGAAGAAGTTATTATCATGTTACCTGAACATGTTAAATTTATCCTTTTATCTGCTACAGTACCAAATACTTTTGAATTTGCAAACTGGGTGGGAAGAACAAAGCAAAAAGATATATATGTTATATCCACACCCAAGAGACCCGTTCCACTAGAAATAAATATCTGGGCCAAGAATAACTTATATAAGGTGGTAGATGCACATAGAAGGTTCCAGGAAACTGAATTTAGGAAGCATAGGGATGTGTTGGAGGGAACAGATAAGAAACCTCCCAAGGCAATGGCTACCAATAACTTCAGAAAAGGCCCAGGTGGAACAGCAAGAGGTGGTAATAGAGGCAATTCTTCATCAAGAGGAAGAGGTAACTTTTCTGGTAGAGATGGCCCCAATAAAGGTACTTGGAGTGCTGTTGTTCAGTATCTTAAACAACATACGCTTCTTCCAGCCGTTATCTTTGTATTTTCTAAGAAGAAGTGTGAAGAGTTTGCTGACACTCTTGGAGGGGTTGACTTCTGTAATGCTAAAGAAAAATCAGAAATCCACATGTTCATCGAAAGAGCCGTATCGAGGCTTAAGAAGGAAGATAGAGAGCTTCCCCAAATTCTAAAGATTAGAGAAATGCTCAGTAGAGGTATAGCAGTACACCATGGAGGTCTTTTACCAATAGTGAAAGAAGTGATTGAAATATTGTTCAGTAAAACATTGGTGAAGGTATTGTTTGCAACTGAAACATTTGCTATGGGGCTTAATTTACCAACCAGAACTGTGGTTTTTAATCAACTCCGAAAGCACGACGGAAAAGGTTTCAGGAATCTACTTCCGGGAGAATTTACTCAAATGAGTGGTAGAGCTGGTAGAAGAGGATTGGATGATATTGGAACTGTGATTGTAATGTCTTATAACGAACCATTGAATATGGGAGATTTCAAGGAAGTTACTCTTGGAACTCCAACAAAGCTCGTATCTCAATTCAGACTTACGTATAATATGATCTTGAATCTTCTTAGAATTGAAGCTTTACGGGTGGAAGAAATGATAAAGCATTCTTTTAGTGAAAATAGCACCCAGACTTTACTTCCTGAGCACCAAAAGAAGATCAGTGTACTTAAAGAGAAGTACAACACGCTACCAGCCATCAGCTGTGAAGAATGTGAAGAAGGCCAACGAGGTGATTTGTTATTAGACTTAATCCAATACGAAGATTTGGTAGGCCAAATAGTCCAGGAAGTCCAGAAATCACCTACAATGAGAATGTCCTATCTCAAAACTGGAAGGTTGATTGCATATAGAGACTCAGAGAATCATGTTAGGTTTGGGTTCATTTTTAGGTCAGACTCAGCCAGCGCTTCCCTTCTTGTGTTAACATTCAAGCACGGAGTGCAGTCCCGGGCTGATAATGGTGATTTGAAAGGAGAGCTTCCTCAAGTTCCCTATATTCCTAACAGACAGTACTTAAATCGGTTCTTTCCAGAAATTGTCTACGAAAAGGGTCTCAAGATTGATTCAGTTCCATATAGCAAAGTGACTTTTGTTGGAAGATACAGTCTTAAAGCGCTGGTGAAGGACATTATTCAATATGGTGGTAAGTCAGTTAATGAGGCAGAAGAGCAAATCATTTTGCTACTTAAGTACCAGAGGAAATGGGAAGCAGCTGTACTTTCACACGGATCCCAACTTTCTGTTCACGAAAAGCTTGGAGCCCTTACCAAATGTCTTGATAGAATCACACTGAATCGAAGCATTCACTGTATTAATTTTGCTTCTCATTTCATGATCTTATATGAAGAACACCGTATAACCCAGGAGATCGAGTCAATCCAAACATTGATTTCAGATGAGAATTTGGAACTCCTTCCAGATTATGAGCAGAGACTTAACGTTCTCAAATCATTAAACTATATAGATGATAAGGAAAATGTAATGCTTAAAGGCCGTGTGGCATGTGAGGTGAATTCTGGATGGGAACTTATTATAACTGAATTAGTATTGGATAATTTCCTTGGAGATTTCGAGCCAGAAGAGATCGTGGCTCTTCTTTCATGCTTCATTTATGAAGGCAGATCCAGTGAAGACGAAGATCCTCCCATAACACCTCGGTTAGAAAAGGGGAAAACAAGAATCTTGAAGATAGTAGAGGATTCTATTAATGTGTTTGTAAGCCATGGAGTATTACTTACCCCAGACGAAGAAGAATTCTTGAAGAGGAAGAGATTTGCATTAATGAATGTAATCTATGAATGGGCCCGTGGAATGTCGTTTAACGAGATCATGGAGATGAGTGTGGAAGCAGAAGGTACCATTGTTAGAGTAATCACCAGATTGGATGAAGTGTGTAGAGAAGTTAAAAATGCAGCCTTGATTATTGGTGACTCCAACTTACATTCAAAGATGTCTGAGGCCCAGGAGAGAATCAAGAGAGATATCGTATTTTGTGGTTCACTTTATCTCTAATTGCAGTAAATCGTCATATATAATCATTATACGTAAAACTTAAGGACGAGTGATTATTCCAATCATTCCGTGACTACCATTGAACACTCGTGGCACCAAAAACTCTTCTACAACTTTTTCCTTCCCATATTTCACTTCTAATAGTCCCACCAATGTGTAGAATGATCCCACTGCCGTAGCATCTTTAATAGTTTCCCTTTGCTTCAGTGCAACATCATAATTTGCAATTCCTGGGACAACAGCACCACTAAAAGGGAATGTTTGATTATAAATTAGGTTCTCTTGCATGAAAAGAGGAATTATATTGTCCTTTTGTACCTGTTGAAACACTTGTTGGAGGTCTTCCCATGGCGTGGCTAAGTGTTGTACGTCACTGAATATAAGAAGGGTGTCCCTGGTAAGCTCGTAAAGGTTCTTGCCCAACTGTCGAAGCTTCATATTCTCGTATGTTATGGGCTGGCGCAGTGGTGATATATGAGTAAGCGTCCCATCTATTAGTCCACATAGGATTAATGCAAGTTCTTTAGGCTCGAGATCGAAATCATGACCTAAAAGCCGTTTATAGTTTACCATCGTCGGCTCAAGAGCGTTGGAAATACTGGCATTATCGCTGGCAAATAAACGCTTAATTTCAGGCGCCTGCGCCGGTATTATGTGTCTTTTCTCTCCTCTAGCGTCTACTGTAGACTGAGGATATAATGAGAATCTGTCCCCAGATTCCCTAAACTGATCGAATAAGTCCCGGGACAGCACCCCAAATATATCTGTATAGTTTCGAGATGCCAAAAGATTCATATTTCTCCCCAAACATCGCCTTCCGCCTGGCTTAGGTCCACACTTTTGGAGAAGTCTTAACATAAGAATTTGGGATGAGATGCGACAATTTTAATATGAGCTCTAAATCCACCAAGTCAAAGAAAGCGGGAACTCCTACACCAGGGGAGCCTCCTAAGAAGCTCAAGATGCCCAAAGCATACATAGTTAGGCCCAGTTGTGGTGTTGGTCTTAAAACGGCGTTGAACGTGTACTTACACCCCGAGATATTTGAAGCCTTGGAGTTCAGGAAGAATGACATTGTGTATTTATCTAAAGCCGATTCTAGCGATTTGGGAGTACTTGCAAGTGTTCAAGTCGATCCGGAGTTAATAGAGACAAACATTATCGGTGCTTCACCGAGTTTAAGGCAGTTGGCTGGTTTTTTGTTGGGAGATAGAGTACTTATTCTGAAATACACCAAACAGCCCCCTTTTGCTGGGAAAATTCACCTATATTGTCAGGGAGAAGTACCAGAAGACATTATTAAAAAGACAGAAAAGGTCCTTGGAGACATTGGACTTGTTTCCCCGGGACTCAAGTTGGATTTAGAGGGAGTAAAAGTGCAGATAGCAGATGTTTTGGGGCTGGATTCTCTTGAAGAATCGCTTCAAAATCTTTCTTTAACGGATTCAAATAGCTCCACTGTCACTCCTACTTTCATTTACTCCAAGTCGTGTGCCATTGAGCTAGTTCAGAGTGTTGATTTCACCAAATATTCCAACTTCCACCAGAAAATCGGCTTTGATCACGTTGGAGGTCTTTCAAAACAAATTAAACTTCTCCAATCGACAATTGAAGTGCCACTCCACAATCCCCAGCTCTTCTCAGAGTTTGGAATATCTCCCCCAAGAGGTATCCTTCTCCACGGTCCTCCAGGTACGGGAAAAACCATGCTTCTTAAGTGTGTAGCCCAAAACATGGATGCCCATATATTATCAGTAAACGGCCCCTCCATTGTATCTAAGTACTTGGGAGAAACAGAGAACGCCATAAGAGACATCTTCATAGAAGCAAGAAAGTACCAGCCTTCTATTATCTTCATGGACGAAGTCGATTCACTTGTTCCAAGTAGAAACTCAGATGATAGTGGTGAGACTGAGAGCCGAGTTGTTGCTACTCTTTTGACAATGATGGATGGAATGAATGATAATGGACGTGTAGTGGTTGTGGGAGCCACAAATAGACCCAATTCCATAGATTCGGCACTTCGGAGACCAGGAAGGTTCGACCAGGAAGTTGAAATTGGTATACCTGATGTGGAAGATAGATTTGATATTCTTTCAAAGCTCATTGAAAAGATGAATAAGAACAAGTGTGACTTATCCAAGGATGACATACAGGCAGTTTCCTCAAAGACTCATGGGTATGTGGGGGCCGATTTGGTAGCTTTATGTAGAGAATCAGTCATGAAAGCCATAAATCGTGGTTTGAAGGCGGGTACACCACAAAGTGACATCAAGCTAACACTCCTGGATCTTGAAGATTCAATGCCTGAAATTAGACCTTCAGCCATGAGGGAAATATTCTTGGAAATGCCTAAAGTGTTCTGGTCAGACATTGGAGGCCAACAAGAATTGAAACAAAAATTGGTTGAGGTGGTACAGCTACCACTAGAAGCTGCAGAAACTTTCAGCAAGCTTGGAGTTCGGGCCCCCAAAGGTGTTCTACTCTATGGACCTCCAGGGTGCTCCAAAACTCTTACAGCTAAGGCTTTAGCTACTGAATCAGGTCTAAATTTTTTGGCAGTTAAAGGGCCAGAAATATTTAACAAATACGTAGGTGAGTCTGAAAGAGCTATCAGAGAAATATTTCGTAAAGCAAGAGCAGCTGCGCCTTCTATTATCTTCTTTGATGAAATAGATGCTATTTCCGGTGATAGAGAGAATGCTAATACCAGTGCAGCTCAACAAGTTTTAACGTCTTTATTGAATGAAATTGATGGAGTAGAAGAGCTTAGAGGAGTTGTTATAGTTGGAGCCACAAATAGGCCCACAGAAATAGATCCAGCATTGCTTAGGCCTGGAAGATTAGATAGACATATCTATGTCGGGCCTCCAGATTATGAAGCCAGATTGGAAATTCTAAAGAAATGCTGCAAAAAATTTAACTTTAATGACAATGAGTACCTTGAAGAATTAGCAGAGGCTACGGACGGATGCTCTGGAGCTGAAATTACATTATTATGTCAAGAAAGTGGACTTGCAGCCATTATGGAAAACAAGCAAGCAACAGAAGTCACCACAGACCACTTTGAAAGTGCTCTAGGAGGCATTTCGAAGGGTATCACTCGAGAGATGCTTGGCTACTATGGGGAATTCTCCAAGAGAAGTGGATTAAAGTCATAAATATAGGGTAGGTGAAAGAATGGAGTCATACTGTTAATTTAAACTGGTCATACTAATATATATATACACTCTAAAACACTTAATAAGGGTAAGTAGTACCGTCATAAGAATAAAACACTCCGGTGTCTTCAGGTTTTAAGGCCCCAATTGTCTTCAAAAGGCCTTTGGCACTTTCCTCCGGACTGTTTCCCTTCCCTTTAGCCTGGGGAATCAGATCACTTAGATCAGTGTTCACCATTCCCGGGCAAATTGGAATTACTATATCTTTTGGTCTCTCTTTGGAAATTTGTCTAACCATATAGTTTAAAGCAGTTTTACTAGCACCATAAGCGCCACTAGAATAAGGCATAGTGGAGATTATCCCCACACTTGATGATATAAATACCAATTTGACTGGTTTTTTATCCAAGAACGTAGCAATGGCTTTATATAGTTTGAAAGCTCCAACCGTATTAATCAGCAAAACATTCATAAAATCTTCAGCTTCATGCTCTGCCACGGTGTCAAACGCATGTGGAGAGATGATTCCTGCATTGTGTATCACCACGTCCAAGCCATTGGGGGCCATCTCTTCCAAATGGCTGAATGCTTCGGTAAACTGTGATTCCGAAGCTCCGAAATCTATCACAATTACCTTCACTTTGGGGTACAAACTGGTGATCTGGGATACTTTGTCGGCGCTTCTAACGGTAGCTATAACTTCATTCTCGGGAATGGAGGCCGTTTGTTCCAATAAAGAAGCCCCAATTCCTCTTGTGGCTCCAGTAATAAGATAAGTTGGCATTGAAGTGAAAAATTCCGAGGGAGCGTAATCTGGGGTACACTGGGACAAGACACACCAAATATAGAGGCACAGATAGAATACACAGTTATCATAGAGACACAGTCAGAATACAGACCCCGTTAGAAAGACACAGTTCGACAGATTATGTATTAGATTACTGCTGCTTACAACCTTCCTCCAAATCTTTCTCTATATCCTTAGGTAAGTCCTTATTTGAGAACCCTAAATCACCTCCACCAAATCCTGGAAAGTCTCCTGCATCTCCTACTAAATCAGTTGGAGGTTGTCCTAACTCTTGTAAAGATTCCAAGAGTCCATTCACTTTATCTCTTTGTTCCAGGTCGTCATCGTTGTATTTTTCATCTTCGAAGATCACGAGAATCTCATTGGTGATTTCGTACTGCTTTGTGTAGTTAGCATGATCTTCTTCGGAGATCTTACCCTTCTGTTCTTCTAAGTACTCGGGGAACTTAGTATTTAAATCTTTGATCGGTTCATATAAAACTTCTTTAGACGAAAGTTGCTCCAACATATCAACTAAAAGCTTCGACATATCCATGTCTCCTTCACCTCCACCCAAACCCGCCAAAAGCTGGGTCAACATATCTTCTGGGTTGCCAGATGACTGGTCATTCTTGATCTGTTCATCAATATTTTTCCCACTCGTCTTCAATCTTTCCATGGTATCTTTCATAATGTTGTCGAAATCCTTGGGATCCTTAGGTAACTCATTCTTGGCTTCTGATTCAAAGTTCTTAACCAATTGCTCAAACTGATCTTTGGTTTGTGGATCTTGAATATTCAAATCTTTAATTAATTCATCCAACTGATCCTTAAACTCATCATTAATTGGCTCCTGAGCAGTATCACTAGGAGCTTTTTTGGACTCATTCACCGCAGAACCTGGTGGTTTATTAAGTACTTCACCAGCAAAATCATCAAGTAAGTCATCCAAATCATCCAAGTCGTCTTCAGCGGTATCTTGGGGATGTTTCTTGTCTTGTTGGTCGGTGGACATATTAAAGAGTGTGAAATTTGTGGGGTGCGAATATCCGCGGCAGAACACCAGCAACGAAAACCGCCTGATGGAGGCAGTCCCGCGGTAACGCCACCGCCAGACGACCCCTGCACCCGCACACCCATACTTACCCCCATGTAAAACCCTACATATCGAAATCGCGATCAAATCAAATTTTTCTTCCACATTATGTCCTTGGCTAACATACGATTACAACAAGAGAGGAAACAATGGAGGAAAGATCACCCATTTGGATTCTTCGCTAAACCACAAAAGGCACCGGATGGATCTTTAGACCTTTCAAATTGGAAAGCTGCCATTCCAGGTAAGGAAAGCACCTTATGGGCTGAGGGAACTTATCCCGTCACAATTAGTTTTCCAGAAGAATTCCCTTCCAAACCACCAAAAGTTAAGTTTCCAGCAGGTTTCTTCCATCCTAACGTGTACCCAAGTGGTACTGTATGTTTATCCATCTTAAATGAAGAAGAACACTGGAGACCTGCCACAAATTTGAAACAAATTCTTCTTGGGATACAAGAATTATTGGATACCCCAAATCCTTCTTCTCCTGCTCAAGAACCTGCATGGAGAATCTTTTCTAAAGATAAGGTTACTTATGAAAAGAGAGTAAAAGAACAGGCCAAGAGATATGCCAATTATTCCTTCACTTAGAGAACTATATACTGGAACACACGGCGATGTGGGAAATCTAGTTAATTTTGGGTTAAACCTGTATTAAATATGTACTAAATACTAATTAAACTTTAATTCATCTCCCTTAATTAAATCCCTACTCTTAGAACTATGATCATTAGCATTTTCTCCTAACTGACTGGTTCCTTTCTCTTTATAGGTACTTACTGCAGGAATGTCTGCTTTGATACGACTAACCAAAGTAGAATAGGCTCTGGGTTCTAGTTTAATCAATGTATGAAGAGGAATCGACATCCAGGGAGATTCTTCTTGGGGAACATTCATAAAGTAAGCATAAATACACCTCAAAACTGCTTGGTGGGTTATAATCAAAATGTTTTCCTGTCTTTCCAATTCCATAATGATTGGTTCCAATCTAATGACAATATCTCTGTAAGATTCTCCTCCTCTGTATCTGTATTCATATTTATTGTCGTCTCTTGCTTTGAAATCCTCGGGGAATTGTTGTTCGATTTCTTCATATGTCATTCCATCACAGTCTCCAGCGTCTAACTCATCTAGAGCTTTCCACTGAAGTTTGTTTTTATATGGTAAGAAACTGGCAGTTTGTTGAGTTCTCTTTAAAGTGGAGGTCCAAACTGTCAAATTGGTGTTTTCCATTTCGGGTCCAAGGGACTTTAACACTAAATCGGGGAGTTTCTTAGCATATTTCCACCCTCTCTCACTTAAATTAGCATCTCCTCCAATCTGACCTGTCAAATTGTATTCTGATTCTCCGTGTCTAGATAACCAAATGCTTCTAGGCTTTATATGAAGGTTCATGACATAATACACGATTCTAGACTCCAAATAACTTTCGATTCGGTTCAAAATCACATGGCTGTTGACATTAACCAATTTGATAAAACTCAAATCCTTGTCAGTGGCGTGATCTAAACTTTGATAAGTTTCTTCATAGAAATTAATTCTCTTAACAAAATCCCGAACTGCAAACTCTGAATCCTTGTTAATATAATCAGGAGATGAAGTTTTCACATCTAAAATGTTCAGTCTAATCAAATCTTCATCATCACACCAACTTTCCAAGAATAATGGCTCAATTAAGTTCTCTCTACAGATTCTTAAGATTTGATCTCTCCTTTCTCGAGTAGAATTGGTAGCATCTAAGATCCCCACCACTCCATTTTCATCTAGAAACCAATTCATCATATCCTTAATAGCAGATTGAACCGCTTCCAATCGATATTTCTTCCCTTCTGGATTATTAGGAGAGAAAAATGTAGCATCAGCATCAATCCCACTGGGGGAAGCCAACTTTCGACGATACGTTCCAACATTAAAACACTTGGATTTGATGGAAAGCCACGACAAATACCGAACAATCTTTTGTGCAATTAAGGACTTCCCCCGAGCAGGGAGTCCAACCATTACCACACATACTCTGACGTTTTCTACGTGGGAAATTGAATAAACTGGCATTTGTGAAATGGAAATGTTTTTCCAATTTGGGGAGCGGGTCACGTGTAGGAATCCTTCACATTTTCGCATTTTGTGAGGCATTTTATCAAAATACCATGTCGATGAAGAAATTCTTAGGACGCCACAAAAAGGGTGAAGAAGACCTAAGTGATACATCACGAGTGGGTTCTCGTCATAGTGTGAGTACTGCCGGATCCCGGGATTCAATTCAGGAGGTAGAAATGTTTGAAGATCGTATTAAAAACGATGAAAGTTTGAATCTCAACCCTTCCATCTCCAATACCACTAAACAGTTTAATACGTCCATATTCACCAAGGATTCCGATAACGTGGATGCTTCTATCTTCTCATCGGGAAAGCGAAGCTATTCCACTAACCAGTCGTCCCACTATTCGGCCCAGAGCCAGGGAGGTTCTAAGGTTAAAAATGTGGAATTTGGTCAGAGATTACAGATTTTGGAAGCACAGGAAGAGGTGGATGAAGATAATAGAAATCCAGTTGATGTGATTGGTGAGAAACTCCGTCAATTAAGTGATGATATTTCTTTTGCTTTACATCAATATAATAATTCAGTGTCTAATTTGACGAGTGCGGTTATTAACTCGATTGATTTGTTGAAGAACTTCGTTACATCCGTTTCTGACTTAGATTCAGATGAATCCTGGAAGTTCACCACCTATAACAATGCTTCCTTAAGAAAAATCATGAAGATATACCTTAATTTCTATGATAATTTATTACAGGATGACGTTTATATAAAGTTGAAGTTGTTATTGGTAAGAAGCTTCAATGACTTTGCTAATTGTTTAGATACTACTTCAGTGTCATATAACTCGGGGTCTATTGCAAAGCCACAAAATTTTGCTATCGGATGCAATAAAGAAACTTTACCTAATGAGAACGTATTAATTAATATTATAAACAAAATGGCATCTACATCAGTTAAAATAAAGGAACAGAACGGGTCTTTTATTGCTCCAATTGTACGTGGTATCACTAAAGAGTTAAACATCTTAACTCTCTATTTTGGTTACCCAAACCCTTCAGATTACCACTTGAAATTGACGCAAAGCTTACACGATTTATATGATGATATACATGTTATAGTGGTTAAAAATCAAATTGACTTGGCAGCTACAAAAGCTGTTCCATCAGCTCATCCCGCTGGCTTCAATTTAGATAGTCTGGCCCCTGTTAGCCCTCCTTCTCCAGTTCAAAAATTCAAGTTACCTTTCAGAGTCCCTGCGGATGTAACAAAACCACCAATGTCGTTGTCTATTTCCACTGAGAATGCTTCGAGAACCTCTGGTACAACTGGTGGATTTATCTATCCAATGATTGACGTTAAAAAACAGCAGCACTTGGAGTCGTATTCGAATTCTAAATTTGCCATTTCCTGTGGCCATGTGTGCCTCAATACCGCTGAAGATGAGACTGAATACCCACATGTATCTTCTCCATCTTCAGTATTGATATCTTTATATAAGAGGGCTCTTACTCAACAATATGACAAATTATCAAAAAATGAGGATGACCCTGCTGTTCTGGAAGCAAAAGTTGCATATGGTTCAGTATTGAACCAAGTTGATAGAATGTTCCCACTTAAAAAGGTCAAATTAAAAAACAAAGCTAAGAAGGAATATTACGAAACCAGAAACTTACCCATGCATAGATTTGGACAAATTATCTGGGGTGAAAGAACTTTGCAGAAGCTTAAAGGTTCTAATGAAAAGAAACTTTCAGACTTGGCCATCATCAAAGTGAATAAAAATTTGACATGTGATCAAAATTTCTTGGGTGATGACATTGCTTTCAATGAATTTGATCCTGCTTTGATGTTCGATAATTTATATGTCAGAAAAGTCATTGATTTAAAGCGTGATAAAATAGACGAGTATGATATAAATCAGGTTGATGATGATTTACCAGCCCAAAAGAACAATAACGCCGGTTTGCCGGTATTCAAATATGGTTCTACAACCAAATTTACTCAAGGTAACTTAAATGGTATCAAATTAGTTTATTGGTTAGATGGAGCAATTCATTCGTCTGAATTTGTTATCAATTCCATTGACAAACATGCTGCTTTCGCTGCTGGCGGTGATAGTGGTTCATGGATCTTGTCTAAATTGGAAGATTGTGAGACCGTTTCAGAATCAAAAGGTTTAGGTGTATTGGGTATGTTACATTCTTACGATGGTGAATTTAGACAATTTGGATTATTTACTCCAATGTGTGAAATATTAGCAAGATTAGAAGAAGTAACACAAATAAAATGGGGTGTGGTCGGTGTTCCTGAGAAAGATGATAGTAAATTACCAGAAGATGAGGACTCGGGTTCTGATCTCGAGAGTGTTTCGAGTTTGAGTGATAGTGTAGATAGTGTTGATGAAGCTGCAAATCCTCCGGTTATATAGATGTTTTTTTTTTCTACAATAAATGTTATATTAATTTTATATTAAAAACAATGAAAACAACTAAAACAATTTGGACTGCAAATAAAAAAAAGTAATGCAAGGCAGTCATATGCAACTATGCACTAAGATGTCACAAGACACTTATTGGAATGAGGCGATTTTGATGTTGATTGGGATACAGTCACCTGGAATGTTGGATTTGTAGTAGATTAAACCATATTCAGTTTCAGTGTATCTGTATGGATCGTAGCTTAAGTTTTTACAAGCAGCCCAACCATCAGAAGAAGTTTGACCATCATATAAGAAGTCTTCACCCTTTAAGACAACAACATCAGCACCAGTAACGGAAAATTGAGCAATATCACCGTCCAAGTTGAATGGATATTGGTAAGAACTAACAGATTCAGTCAAATATCCTGAAGTGGTGTTATAGTAGAAAGTTTCTGGAGAATCACCAAAGAAAACATGGTTGATACCGGCACCTTCGTGTTTACCGTAAAGGTATTTACCGTCAATTTCAGTGTTAGAAGCATCAACTTTTAAAGTGATTAATTCCATTTCTGCTCTTTTTTGAGCTGGAGCAGCAGATGCTAAGGAAACTAAGGAAGCAGCAGTAGCGAAAACAGTGGAGAATTTCATTTTTGATTGATTGATTGATTGATTTACTTTTTAAAGTGATGATAAAATAAAGGGTCAAGTACCTCTTTATATAGTTTTTCAGGTACCATGTGTCTACTATTACCCCATATAATTAATCCGTTACATTTGCGCTATGTCACAATACTTGGATGCAAAATATATGTTATTTTTAGGTACACGCATTACATCATTATTTTGTTTTCGTGTATATTACCTGGATTTATGCATCTCGCGCATAATTAGTGCGTCGTTTGAAACTTTATTCGAGAAATTGCTGATCAAATTTGCAGCTTAATGCACAATATGTGGGGGACAAACCACTGGGCCGCAACATGCATGTAAATGTCACCCGAAATCTGTCAATCCTTGGATTTCATTGGTTGCTTATTAAACTTTTGGCAACAATGTTGTCACCCAACCTCGAGGCTTCTTTCGGTGTAACATCAGATTAAGCAAGACAATAAGCGCAAAGTCGTAAAATTTCACATTCTATTATGATTATTCGTAGCTAAAAATAAATAAGGTACCAGCGTTCAAGTTCTTTCACTTTGCTTGTACCTGATAAACCTACCTAAATTATTTAATGTTTCTTCACTTCTAACCTTTAAATCTCCGTTTCTATTTTTATCAATTCTTTTATACATTTGTTTAACTTTAGGTTCAAGGCCCTTTAATACTTCATTATAATTATTTTTCACGTAAATTTCGTCATCATATTCAAAGTCCTTGTCTCCAAAAATTTCAAATATTTCATTAATGCTCTCGATTACTAATTCAATTGCCTTGAAATTATTTTTAGAATGTTTCTCTTCCACATAAACATGAATAGTTTTCAATAAAAGTTGTGAAATATCATATGTTATGTTTGTATTTTCAATGAATAATGCCAAAGAACCTACAAACCCAATTATTGCAAGATAATAATCAAGATGTTCGATGTTACTAGAGCCAGCTTCAGTTTCTTGGATATATGATTCACACTTTTGAAGTAACAGCTGGATCATATTCGTACCAACTTTGTTCTTGATTTCGGGACCTAATGCTTTACTAATGGCCCATAAGAGATTCAAACAATCTTTTTGAAGCATTTCATCTTCTGTGTCCGACATTTGAATTGTCAAATCCCAAATCGCCAAGCACTTTTCGTACCAGAATAATGGAATTGCATCAACCGACAACATCAACCATGCAAGATTATTCAAACAAACAACCATTTTGTCAGTTAAAGACAAAATATCTTGGTTATTCTTGTTAAATAATACCAAATCTATAAGGGACTGGGATATTGTTCCATCCAACAAAGTGATTAATTGAGAAGACAAATGGGGTGCTCTCATGGTCTCTTCATCTACAGACAAATATTCAAATATGGTGGTGGTTATATCAATCACAATTTCAAGGTTTTGTAAATTGACTTTAGCTTGTTCTTTTTCTTCTGTAGTTCCAGTGATTTGCTTGTTGATATCTGATTTTATTGGCTCATTTGCATTGTCTTGAGGCTTTAAGTCATTCTTGAGCTTCTCTAAATCAAGCCCCTGGAGATTATTGAAAAGGTTTCCTAATATTTCGTACGATGTTTGGTTTTTATCATGACTTATCCTTAAAACTTCGTTTAAATGGAACTTAATACCTTCGAGATAGGTCTTTCCCAATAAATTTGTAGACTGAGATGGAGATTGGGCATATTCATATACTGTTTCAAATGAAAACTTTGATTGTAAAGCTTTAACAAATTCATCTGATTCACTACAGAACTCATAGATGAAATCTAATAAAGTATTGTATAACTTGTCTGTAAGTTTATTGGTTGAAATGTTGAATTGAATAAGGTCAAGAACAAGGCTCAATACAGGTTCAAGCTTACCATAAACACTCTCGTATAAATCGTCAGATCCACTAGCTATTACCACTATCAATGACAAGACATGCTCAGTGAAATCAAATAAAAGTTGTTGTTTAGCCTTTTCATCGTCTTTCTGTTTCTTATTAAGGTCCTTGGAAGGTGACTCTTGAAGGAATTTAAAAGATTCCTTGATTTTATTCAAAGAACTCTCAATTGTTACCCATATATTGGACCTCCAGTAATATTTTAAAGTGTCATACCCTTCATCTATACCAATATTTCTTAATAATCCAAACGCTTCCACCACAATCTCGTCATTATTATCAGACAAACATTGTTCAAGAACGATTTGGACGAGTTTCTCCTTCAATAAAAGTTCTCTCATCCTGTTATCTTCACATAAAATAGTTATGGCTCCTAAAGCCATTGATCTCTCATTAGGACTTGTGCTCAGAAGCTTCTCAATTAACGGAACAATCTTGCTGGTTCTGGTTGCTTCATCTTTCTTGGAGTCCTTAGAACCTTTGGCTTTGTTCCCTAAAGGATTATGTCTAGCCTTCTGATTCTTTCTTCCCCTTTTCAATTTACCCATAGTGGTTCTAAGTTTTTTTTCAAGATGAGAAGAGATTTCTCGTGATTGCCCACACGTGATTGCGTTCATAAACTACATTTATTGGTATATATGCTATACTTGGGATATAAAGAGGACTAATAAGCTCCAGTAATTACTATTTGCCTTTTGTTGATTCATCTTGGGCTCGAATAGTGTTGATTTTGTCTACTTTGTCCTTCAATTCCCGTTCAAACTCAGAATTCTTTTTGGCCTCTATTTCTGGATGGATTGCAGCTCTGATCCCTGATTTTATATCCTCCCATGTTTCTGGTTGCCTTTCCATTTCAGGAATTACCACATCTTCTCGTAAGTTACCGTCTTTCTTAAGCTGCTCCCTTTAAAGTTAGTAATGCTTTGGAATTGGAAACTCAATAAACTTACACAATAAGCGGTTGCCAAAATTTGACTCCAGCATACCAACTTAAGCTGCCCACAAAGAGGATCGATACAACTTTGATCCCGTTTCCTGACATGATATTTTACAGAATGATATTTTAGAGATTTTGCGATTCGCAGAACCTTAGTATGGGGAACCAGAGGAAGGATTATTTGGTAAACAAGTGGATTTGGGACAGGTTTGAAAGTTTCATTGAGTATAAGAAGTAATTTAGAGGTGTCATGTTTTTTTCCAGAAGATTCAACGATATTTTTGACTTTTTTAAAATTGTTCATTTAATACTGCAAAATGGTGAAATTTGCAGTAAATCACAATTTAAGGAAGACAAACAGAAATAATTCTATAGATCAATATAATATTCAATTTATAGACAACCAAAAACAAGTAAGTACTTCCTTATTTCCTTGCCCACTATAATGCCTACTAACCTACAATCAACCTACAATCAACCATCCCATAACACCATAAAATCCGGGTAACTACACCGCATCTATAAAGATGAAAAATCCTCCCAAATTTTTCTTTCCTTAATCAAAAAGCCAGGGAATATTTTGCCACGACGGGTTAATGCATATTGTCAAGTTATCACCGTTGCCATATTTTATATTAATATCTCATTCCCGAGATGAAAGAATCCCGTTTGGAAGTTCGGTGACCGTTGGGTCTCTTTAGTGAGGCGATGGACACTGAATGTCGATTAATGGGATATATGTGTAGAAATTCTTGATCTAAATCTCTAACTCTTGAACTAAAAGCATATTTTGATTGAGTTTTACTGTCTTCAAGCGGTGTCTGGGATTATTTGAACTCCATAGGTTCTTGAACTCCCCAAGTTCTGAGTGATTGTCTTATTAGGGAATTCCATGAATTACCTACAGAGGTCAAACTAACCTTTGAATATTCGTTCTACACAACTGTTAAACTTATACTTTATATTTGATATATAAGAGATAACTCTTGCTATCCATTAAATTAATTATACACAGTAAGCCATTTTAAGAAGTTACTTAAAAGATTTTTAATGCAATGTCTTAATATAAAAACTTAACGGAATTTGTTGAAACCAATGTCAGTGGCTTTTTCTCTGAAACATTGACGACAGATGTTTAAACCGTATTTTCTAATTAAACCGGAGTGGGAGGAACAGACTCTACATTGTCTTGAACCTTTACCGAAATTTCTTGGGTGGGAAAACCAAACAGATTCGTGAGCCATCTAGAATAGTTAGTATTTATTTCATGTTGGTGGACGTGGGATATATTAAGTTTGCAAGACTTGAATTTAATATTCTGTCGTTATAGCTCACGGGTTGAGCTCTTAATAAATTTATCTTGAAAATGGAATATGGAAATGGGAATGTCTCTATTGAGTCGCAATTAGTCTAATATCTTAAATATCCTTTAATCATCCAATTTTGTGGTCTTATTCAACATACATTTACTTGTTGTTATAAATTAATAAATCTGGTATTGATGAAAAATTTCTAACTTTGAGAAGCGTAAAAATTTGAGGATCCAGAAAATCTTACACAAAAGGCCGCGAAAACGCAGTCACAGGGGCATTTCTTACCAAGCCCTGGGTGAGCGCACGTGAAAATCTCGAAAATTTAATTTTACTGAGATGAGCAGATGAGATAAATCAAACGTACTAAATGGTTAATCATCTGCATAGAGCTACGGTTAAAAAGGATCATAAACCTTTCAAATCAAAACATTCCAGTAAGGGACAATTGAAGAACCTTAATAAGGGGAAAGTGGAGAAAAATAGCGCCAATGGGAAAGGTATAAAGCAGCTATCTAAGACTGAAAGAAAGAATCAAGCCCGGCAATTAAAGGACAATAAGATGTTGGAAACCAAGATGATTCGTAAACTTTTCGAAGGATCACAAGGAGCCGAGAAGGTTGTGACTATCATTCCGTTAACGAGTGACTTATCTGCTGGTGAAATTGCATCAACCTTAACGAATAGCGCTAAAGACGTAAATGATGTATCACATCAATTCAAATTTCCTTCGGTTAATAACGTCAAATTACCAAGATTTAGATCCAATTTGAAGATAATAATTCCAGATTCAAATGACTTGTTATCAATTCTTGATGCATCCAAAGTGTCTGATTTTGTTGTATTTGGTATTTCTGCCACTCAAGAAGTGGAAAGTAATTATGGAGAGCAAATCTTGAGAGCAGTGATTGCTCAAGGTATTGCTTCAGTTATTGGAGTTTTACCGAACTTAGTATCAGCATACCCCAAAAGAAATTTACAATTGGATATAAGACAGTCACTTACTTCATATTTCACCCATTTCTTCCCAAATGAAGAAAAACTATTTGCATTAGAAACTGAAACTGAATGTTTGAATTGTATCCGTACCATTTGTCAAAAATTCCCCAAGTCTATTAAATGGAGAGATTCCAGAGCTTATATGATAGCAGACAATGTTTATCAATCTGAAGAAGGATTGTGTGTAGTGGAAGGAACTGTGCGTGGTATTGGTTTCAATTGTAATAATTTAATCCATATTCCAGGTAAGGGTGATTTCCAGATAGATCATATAGAGAAAGTCACTAGAAATTTAAAGGATGATATGGAAATGGGAGATATCCTAACCCCAGACGAAAACCAAGAAACTTTGGAAGAATTAAACCCAGAAGAAATTGAGATGGATGAAAACTGGGACGGATTTGAGGACGATAATGATGCTTTCGGTATTCGTATGGATGGGAAAAACTATTTTGAAGAAAATAACGCTCCAGCGCCAAGAAGATTCAAGGTTCCTGAGGGAACAAGTGACTACCAAGGTAAATGGTTGTTAGATGATGTTTTGGAAGGAGTTTCTGATGTAGAAAGTAATGACGAACTCGAAGAAGATATTATGAACAATGATGAAGACATGGAAGAGGAGGAAGAAGAAGATGACATGAATGATGAAAATGACGAAGAGATGTTCGTCGATTTATCACCTGAAGAAGAGCAAAGACAATTAGAAGAATATAGATCTGCTGCTAAAGAGGATAGAGAATTTCCTGACGAAGTTGAGTTACATCCACAAGAGTCCGGTAAGAAGGAACTCAAAAAGTATAGAGGTATTAAGTCTTTAGCAAACTGTGACTGGGATGTGGATGAATATGACGAAGAAGCGCCCAAAGAATGGAGCAGACTCTTGAGAATCTCCAACTACAAGAACACCAAAAACAAGATTACCAAAGAAGCCATCAAAAATGCTCAAATTGGAATCGGTACCAAGGTAAGATTATTCATTAGAGCACCAGCTGATATTTTACATGATTGTACCATTAAGCCATATGTTGTATACGGATTATTAGATCATGAACACAAATTGGCAGTTGTGAATTTCTCTTACGAAAATTGGGAAGATTTTGAAGAGTCTATTCCTTCTAAGGAGACAATTATTGCTCAATATGGACCTAGAAGACAAGTGATAAGACCACTTTTCAACCAAGCATCTAATAACCCCAATAATGTTCATAAAATGGAGAAATTCCACCATCCTGGCAATGTTTCGGTTGCAACATGCATTGCACCAGTATTATTCTATAACGCACCTGCTATATTTTTTAGACAAACAGAAGATGGATCTTTACAATTAATTGGTCAAGGTACATTCTTAAATTGTGATCATAGTAGAATTGTTGCAGACAGAGCTATCCTTACTGGTCATCCATTAAAGATTCACAAAAAAGTTGTTACTGTTCGTTATATGTTCTTCAACAAAGAAGATATTGATTGGTTCAAAGCTGTACCCATTTACACAACTTCAGGAAGAAGTGGATTCATCAAAGAAAGTTTGGGTACTCATGGATATTATAAAGCAACATTTGATGGTAAACTTACGGCTCAAGATGTTATTGCCATGAACTTATATAAGAGAACTTGGCCTGAATCATCAATCATGTTCAATCAATAAGCATTTGTATAGTAATTTATAATGGGATTTGCACCCAAGACAACCTGTAAAAAGATAAAGACAATCTGCGAAGATAAACGGCCATGATTGAGAAAATCCCTAATCTGCAAAACCCCATCCTAAATCGTAAAATGATTTGTCATTGCGAAATTCCTATAAAAACTTTTGATCATCTCCCATAAAATTATCATGTCTACAGCTTTTATGCCCCAGGGATCTAACCCTAACACTTCACCATTCACGTGCAATACGTGTGCCATAAAATTCATTTCCACAGACCTTCAAAGACAACATATGAAAACAGATTGGCATAGATATAATCTTAAAAGAAGAGTAGCTCAATTACCTTCTGTGTCATCGGATGTATTTGCTCATAAGATTTTACAGCAACAGAGGATAGCCAAGTCACAAGATGAAGTAGATGAGTTTGGGTTTGTGATCCCCAAGAAGAAGTCCAGTAAGAATGTTCGAGGTAGGGATTTATTCAGGGATATTACTAGGGCAAAAGCTCTTAGAGAAGCCAGTCCTACCAATTCTGTATCCAGTGAGTTCTCTCAGTTTTCATTGGGAGGCTATAGTGTAGAGGATGAAGCATTGTCAAACGGAGAAACCGAATCGGAGGCTAATTCTATAGTAGATTCAGCTAGTGATGCCGACACAGACTACCAACAATGGACAACAGAAGATGAGTTTATGACTGATTCGGACGTTGAATCAATAGATATACCCATAGAAGTTATGCCTATATCATATTGTTTTTTCTGTGGTGAAAACAACCTTGAAATAGACGCTAATATTATACACATGCAGAATAATCATGGATTGTATATTCCTCATAAGGCTAGCGTCAAGGATATGGACGGATTATTGACATTTGTTAACGAAGTTATTGCTATAGATCACGAATGTCTAGTTTGTGGATTTTTGGGTAGAAATTTACAAGGAATAAGGCATCATATGGTATCCAAAGGACATTGTAAGATTCCATATGAAACCGAAGAAGAAAAAGATGTCATATCAGAATTCTACGATTTCGATGAAACAAGCTCAGAATCATCCTCCACAGTCAGCTTTGAAGAGATTGGTGATAAAGTAGTAATCAAACCTAGCACAGCAAATTATAGCACTACAAACAATTACACTAAAGTATTACCCTCAGGACTTGAAATTACTCACAGATCACAGATCAGATACTTGCATCCTCCAGCATCTCTCGTCAGAACCGCCCTGGAGTCCCAGAAATCAGTGGCCATAGTAGACAGAAGAATGGCCCCAGGTCTTACTTCACGGATTGTCACCAAACAAGAGAAACAATCTAGACGTTTAGCATACAAATTCCAAGCAGTGGAAACCAGAAGAGCTACTTCCAAAAAGAGTAACTACATAGAACACTTTAGAGACGAAATGCTCCAGTAGTTTAGTCTTCCTTATCCAATATACGGGCGTGTACGTTCCCAATCCGGCTTCTCTCTGACTAATCCCTGTGTGGCTTCTTATCGCGGAATTTTCACTTATCCTGTTTTATGACGAAACAACCTAATTTACATTTGGAGCCAAGTAAACTTGAAGACCCGTCTACTGGAGCTCCAGGTCTTATTGCTAGTGAGATTGTAGCGGAAGAAGAACTTTTAATTAACCTGCAAAATGCATCTTACAATTCAGTAGAAGAGCCTCCAGCTGCTAAAACTGATAACTCCGGGTATGCTTTAACGGGTGCTAGACTTTATGCTATAATGGGATGTAACTACTTTTCAGCGTTTCTAAGCGCTCTTGACGGTACGGTTGTATCGACTTTATTAGCGGTTATTGCTTCTGATTTGAATCAAATTCCAAATATGAGTTGGTTGGCCACGGCTTATCTTTTATCTTCGGCTGCTTTCCAACCACTTTACGGGAAAATCTCTGATATTTTTGGTAGAAAGGCCATCATTTTACTTTGTACATTCTTTTTCGGTGCTGGGTGCCTTATATCATCTATCAGTTCATTTTGGGCAGTTATCATTGGTAGATTTATTACGGGTATGGGAGGAAGTGGATTCAATACTGTGAGTACGGTTTCCATGTCAGATATTATTCCTTTGAGAGATAGAGGAATGTTTCAGGGATTTGGTAACATTGCGTTTGCTCTTGGAGCTGCTTCAGGGGGTATTATTGGTGGTTTTGTTAACGATTTATGGGGATGGCAGTATGTTTTTAGCCTTCAAGTTCCTTTAACAGTAGCAATTGCCTTGGTAGTTTACTTCTTCTTTGAACTACCAGAAGGATCTCCAGGGAGAGGAAGTCCAGGTAATATAAGAGACAAAATGAAGAGAGTTGATTTCTTGGGTTCATTCTTTTTGGTTCTGTCGTTAATGATTATTTTATTGGCTGCTTCTTTAGGAAACCAATATTTCTCATACACTTCTTTCACTTTCTACGGATTGTTGATCTTAGCAGCCATTTTCTTGGGAAGTTTTGTGTACGTTGAGTTGAAAGTATCACCTGAACCCATTTTACCGGTAAATTTGATGGGAGATCGTACCATTATAGCTACCTGTTTAACTACATGGTTTTCCACTATGGCGGCTTTCATCTATATATTCTACTTCCCACTTTATTTGAGTGCTGTCATTCAACTAAGTGCTAGTAAAGTTGGTATTAGATTGGTTGGTAACTTTCTAGGAGTGGCTACCGGTTCTTTGGGGGCAGGACTTTATATGAGGAAAACTGGAAGATACTATAAATTGGCAATTTTCACCATGTGTGGATTATGTCTTGGTATTCTGAATTTCCTTAGACTCACCCCACATTCTCCAACGTGGTTTCAAATGACTGCCATGGCCATTCCAGGATTCTTCTATGCTTCCATGTTAACTGTTAGTTTATTAGCATTAATTGCTGCTGCTCCTGCTAAACATCAAGCTTCAACTACTTCCATCCAATATACTTTTAGATCCACTGGTTCCACTTTAGGAGTTTCTGTGGCATCAGCCATCTTCCAAAGTACCCTTCACAAGACTTTAGCAACCAGAGTTCCACAAGTGGTTCTGGATCCTAAATTGGCTGCAAAAATTATTAAACGGGCACTTAAAGATACTAAATATGCAATTACTTTACCCGATGCCACTCGTGACGTAGTTGTTAGTTGTTATGATACATCAACCAAAGGAGCGTTTAAATTGGCATTATTCGTAGCATTATTATCTTTTGTGGCCGCCGTATTTATGAAAGAGAATAAGCTCCATTCGAGCCTTAGCAGAGACTAGTTTTATAGAAAATAAATGATAGACACACTTATGGTATATACACGCCATACAAATTCTTATCGAATCTTATCGAATTCTACGCGCACAGTATAAATCCACGCTCTTTGCTGCATTTCATCAATGCCAGTAGAAACCAAACTTTACGATACGCTATCGGTTAATCCCGGAGCCACTTCAGAAGAGATCACTCGTTCATACCGGAAGATCGCCTTACGGTGTCACCCAGATAAGACCAATCATGATCCAGCATTAACGGAGAAATTTAAGGCTGTCACCAGAGCGTATGAAGTACTTAAAGATGCCAATTCTCGTAAGACGTATGATTTATATGGAGAAGCGGGCCTTAATGGAGATGTGGCCACGGCAGGGGGTGGTAGACCCGGAAATTATAAATATAGAAGCGCCACTGATGTATTTTCTCAGGTGTTTAATGAATTTAATAGTGTATTTAATGGTGGTCCTATTAATCAACCATTTGGCGGATTTGGAATGAATTTTAACATGGAGTTTGGCCCTCAGAGCCAAAACATGAAGAAAACCGTACGACCAGTGCCAGGTAAGAAATCAGATAAAATATATAGAGGACAGGATATTCACCATACTTGCAAGGTAACATTGGAAGATATGACATTTGGTAAGACAGTTAAGCTTCAGCTACCCAGACGAACCAAGTGTGAGTCTTGTAAAGGAGAAGGTGGATTCGATAAAAAGGTGTGCCCTACATGTGAAGGATCAGGAAGAACAGTGACTATCATGTCTAATCAGTTCACCAAGTATCAATCAGTGGGGGGATGTGAAGATTGTGGGGGAGTTGGAGTGACATATTCCCGAGTTTGTGGTGATTGTGATGATGGATTTACAGTAATAAAAAAGCTTATTGAGCTCCAAGTGCCTCCAGGTTCGTGTGATGGGCAACAGATTGTTCTCAAAGGGTACTCAGACGAAGGAAAGAATCTTATACCTGGAGATGTTGTTATAAGTTTACGCCAGATTAAGCATCCCTTTTTAATTCGTAAATTCCATGATTTGTATATGGAGTACGACATAGATTTAAAAACTGCACTTTTAGGAGGTTGGATCACAATCGATAACTACCTAAAAAAAGATACTAGTTTAAGAGTATTTATCAATGTTCACGGTAGTAAGATCCTCAATGAGAAGCTAAGTAAACATATAGAAGAAGGGGAAGTGATTGGAACCATTAATCCAGGAACTCCCAAGATCGTGAAGGGGTTAGGAATGCCTATAAATCCTCACCATATTGATGGAGTATTCTATCAAACAGACGAAACTGTACCCATGGTTGAAGAATTTGCCAGAGGAGACCTTTTCATCAAATTCAATGTCCAATTACCTTCCATTGCTGACCTTAAACCCTCCGATTTGGAGCTCCTCACAACTATTCTTCCCTCGTCAAACCACCACCAAGTTGGCTCCCACATTATAGACACTCATCTCAGTAATCTTCCAGACTACGCGTCCACCCTGTCCAATGGACCAATCCACAACCCTACATCCGATCCAGAATCCGCAGACTCGTCTGTGGAGCCAGAGATCAAAAGACATAAACCGTAGTGTATAGTATAATGAATAATGAACGCGCACATTTCTCATATTATCTATCATGGAGAGAACTCGAGTACTTGATGCTTCAATCGTCAAAGACCTCTCAAATCACATCTATGAAAAGAGAAAAGCCACAGCATTCCAGATAGAAAGTTTCATTAAACTGGCATTGGAGCGTAATGATAGTCAGGAGATATATAATATAGTAAGTGAACTTAGCGAGTTGACAAACGGGGGAACTAATTCCGCCAGAATGGGAGCCATTACAGCTTTGGGAAGTGTTTCGGTTGCTTTGGGCCCATTTGCAATTGCTTATTATCTTGATGATATTATTACTCCTTTATTCACTACTTTCAAGGATACAGATGCTCGGGTTAGGTACTATGCCTGTGAATCCCTATACAACATAGCTAAAGTTGCCAGAGGAGAAATCCTTTTATACTTCAATGAAGTATTTGATGTGTTGTGTATTTTAGTAACTGATCTGGAGTCCTCAGTTAAGAATGCCGCTGATATTTTGGATAGGCTTATTAAGGATATAGTAAGTGCTAAAGCTACTAATTATATCTCTATTTTACATCAACAAAATGAATTGAAGGCGGATGATGATACTATTAAAAGCCACGTAGTGGATGAATCGGGGGTCGCCATCCAGGTCAACCAAGTACAAGATACTCAGAAGGCTTTTTCGTTACCAAAATTCATTCCCACATTATTGGAAAGAATGTACATAACTGATCCATTTGCTAAGAAATTTTTAATTGGATGGTTGGAATTATTTGATGACATTCCATCACTTGAATTGATAACCTTCTTACCTAATTTTCTCGAACCATTGGTCAATTTCTTCAAAAATGGGGCCCCTCCAGATGTTCGTATAGAGACCCAAAATCTCTTGAATGTTTTCTTAAAGGAAGTTAAATCTATCCAAAAAGTAAAATATGAGGTAAAAAAGAGACAATTGACAAAGGAAAAGGAAACCCAAGCCAAGAAGGAGTCAGAGACTCAAGAGGTTGATACAGAGAATCTCTCAAAGGATCTTGAAGATACGAAGATAGACCAAAAAGACGAAAAGATAGAAAATGAAGAAGATTCTATTCAGTCAGAAGAATTGAAAGAGGACCCAACCACTCCAGAACCAAAATCTGAAGGCGAAGCTAAAGTAGAAGAGCAAGATGAAATCGAGGAAGAGTTTTTAGAAGGACAAAATATTTTCATCGACTACCAGAAGATTATTGGTATATTATTGTCATTTTTGAAGGGAGAAAGCCAAGACAAATCTAATGACCTCTCCGGAGATGGTCATGACGTTTCTTTAGAGGTTCAATTCATGGTTCTTAGATGGTTACAAGAAATCATTCAATTTTCTCCAATAAGTTTCACAAACTTTTTACCCGATTGTGTTACTACTACAGCTCAAAACATTTCGTTAGCAGACTCTAACAAGGACTTCGAATTAAGAAATCAATTGTTAAAATTTAACATGTCTTTACAATCTTTATTCGCCAAATTGAGTGACGAGGCACATTCGAGTGAAAAAGAGCAGGACTCAGATACGCCAACAGAACCTAGAGAAAAGGAAATCAATGAAAACATGATTCTTGGGTTGAATAAAGAAGTATATGACGAGTTTGTGGAATTTCAACTCTCCAAAACTTTACATAATATCATGAAGGAGTGTTTGACATGCTCCAATGAGTTGGCCAGAATTACTCTGTTGGATTGGTTGATCTTTTTATATTCCAGAGAACCTTCAAGCTTTGTTGATATGGAGGGAGAGAATAATAATTTCAATCTTACTGCTTTACTTCAATCTGCTACAGACTCAAGTAATGAGGTTATATCAAAAGTTCTTCAGCTTTTGTCTAAAATTTCTGAAACAAACCAAGATTTCTTCAAGGAGTTTATGGTGAAATTGATTAATTTCTTTGAGAAAGAAGCAATTGATGTGGTAGATAGTCCAAATCCTACTTCCAAGGGCTTTCATATTCCTAGTTTAGCTAGAAGCAAAATTGAGTTCATTATCAGGAAATTGTGTGTTACCTTGGATTCAGAAAAAATCTTTAAGACCATATCTGAAGTTTTAAGCTCTCTTGAGGATGTGAACTTAGAGTTCATGACGATGATGATAGTAACTTTGAATAATATTTTGTTGACCACACCTGAACTCACAAGATTCAGAAAAAAGTTAAAGAATTTAGACGTCTACAAGTTAGAGGACTGGAACCTTTTCTCTGCTTTATTCCAAAGTTGGTGTCACAGTCCAGCAAGTGCTATATCAATTTGCTTATTAACCGCTAATTATGATTTGGCATTTCTCATCATTAAGAGCCTTTCAGAACTGGAGGTGACATACCAGCTCTTGGCCCAGTTGGATATCTTAGTTCAGTTGCTTGAATCACCAATATTCCTCAAATTAAGATTACAGCTACTAGAACCAGATAAAAACCCCTACCTTTACAAAACATTATATGGTTTATTGATGATTTTACCTCAATCTTCAACTTACACCACCTTACACAACAGATTGTCTTCTGTGAGTGCAGTGAATACCCTTAATACTTCGGTTGGTGGTCAAATGAACACTCCTGTTTCAACCCCAGGCCCAAACGCAACGCCCGCCACGAGCTCTGTAAGCCAACAGTTATCCATAAAGAGAAAGAGAGTTTATGAAATGTTAGAAAAGTTCAACAGAATCCAGGAAGTACACGAAGGAAACCTACTTAACAGAAAACTTAGAGAGTCAGCCACATCTTCATTATACCAAGAAGATTCTCGTTCCAAGCCTGTCGAAGCCAGATCAGAAAGATTGGTCAGTTATGCATCAAGCCAGGCGGAAAAGAAAGACTATTTCCCCAATATTGACTCCATAGATTTGAAGGGAAAGAGAATAGCCAGTAAGAAGTTTGGCCTTCAAAGGTTCAATGCATCTTAGATTACAGGTTAGTACAAAGCTCATTCCATAAACCATATGAGCCCCAAATTTCTAGATATTGATTCCCAATACATTGGTGACATATACCAAACCAATCATCTACCCCCAGCCCCGTACCATCCTCCCATAATCTGTGTTCACCTAATCCATTTCCTACCTCTAGCCCTAGAAAATACATTTTAGATCCCTCGCGCTCTTAATAAAAACAGGTTGGGAAAATTTTTACAATTTAGATCAACACCATGTCAGAATCCATCACATTTGCACCTTATGACTTAAAATCTAAGGCCACAAAGTATAAAAGATGGACACCAAAGATGGATTTATTTTTTGTAAAACTTTTTTCAGATATAGTACATTCTTTCCCAAAAGATGGCCAACCCCTGTTAACTAAAAAAGGCTGGGCTTATATTTGCAATCATTTAAGACTTGCTAATCCCCAAACAGTTTATTCCACTTACACCAAATATTCATGTCAACAGCATTTATATCATGTGATCCATAGTAGGTACAAATTATGGTATAGTTTGATGTTACACAGTCAAAATAGCGATCCTCATGCTGGGTATACTTTTAAATGGAATCCAAATTTAGGTAATTTCCAAATAGTTGTAACGGCTGACAACCAAGTAATAACTGAAGAAGGAATCATCAAATCGATTATATATGGGGAATCTTTACCTTTACCTTCCTTGGATAAGTTTCACAAAGGAAACATCGTGGTAAATGATTTTTTCCTCTCTTCAAATTATCTGTATATGTCAGACTACCACAACGAAATATTACCAATGTTAATGATGATGGATCCCATGTACTCAGAAGGATTGGAAAATGTGTATAATGAGATCCCCAAATTCAACTTTGAAGGTTTCAATAAGGAGTATCATAAACCTTTACAAATGGTAAGAGCTAAAAAGCCATATAAGTTTAATCCAGATGATTCTACCGAGACTTTAACCTATAACCAGTTTCAGAGTTCTCCAAATAGTAGGGAGCCTTCCTCTCTGATAAGACAACCGGTTATTCCTCAGCTGATGATGCTTCAAAATGTTCAAGGGGTCCCTGGTCAAAATGTACAGGGCATGTCAAATTTACAAGGAGTTCTGAGATCTCCAGTACCAGGAGTTCACATTCCTAATATGGATCAGACTCATCATCAACAGTCTCCTACTCAACATCATCAGGTCCAACTTGTGCCAATGAGCCATGATGTGATAGAACCAAATCTTAAAAGGAGAGATTTAGGAGAGTTTGAAGGAGATTTGTCAAATCTGATGTCTGATTTCAATTCACCCCAAGCAAATGACCCCCAGGCTTATCAGAAAGATAGACCATGGTTCAATAAGCTTATGTCTTTACATGAAAGTAATTTGATCAGTATCAATGAATTCTTCACTGTGCTTGAAGGTGTTAGAGACAATAAGTTTCCTTGGCCATTGTTGAATATTTTAGATCCTGGATCAGGTGGAAATAAATATAATGATCACGAAATAGCAAAGAGAACCAAGATGTATATTATTCCATTATGTGAATCGTTTAAAAATTAATATGTATTATATGTAAAAGTTGGGTTTATTATTGATTAGTGTTACCAAAAGTGGTAATTGTTCTTGTAGATAAACTATCATCTCTTCTTAGAACTTCTTTCTCTTCTTTTATGGCTATTAAATTGTAATTCTCGTTAAACTGAGAGAATGTGGTGGAGAAATTGGCAGTGGAAGCATCATCAGATCCAATTAATGAGCCTTGCATGGACTTTATATCTAATTTGGGCTTGATAGATACTTGTGAAACAGGCACCAGTTCAACTGGAATATCTTTGGTTTCTTGTGCTGGATTTAGGATAGGATCGTCTGCACTTAAAACATTCTTATGTACAAATTTTTGAGTTGGCTCTGGGTCTTTAATGTAAGATGACAACTGGGAAGATAAATCATCTAAATCCTGGAAGATTGATGTATTTGTAGTTGACTGTGACTTTCTGTGGGTCTTATCAAAACTGGAGGTATCATCTGTTGTTTGACTGAATCTTTTATCTTCATTATTACTTCTTCTCTTGGTGACTGAACGGCTGGATTTAAATGATTTCAATGAATTGTTTTTGCTCAATTCTAATGGAGGAGTTCTAGAAAGCATTTCTGATTCTTCGGAGGAAGAAAACGTTTCTATAGATCTATTAATAGGCTTTAAACTGAAATTAAATTGTGGCCTTCCTAATGCTTGTTCTAAAACATTTAACTCTTCATTTCGAAGAGCATTGGTAGATTTCTTGGGAGCTATGGTGGTATTAGTTGGGAAAGTGGACTCTAATGGAGTTCTGGGGGTAATATGTTTTACTAAGTTTAACAAATCATTTGTTGAAGCAGTTCTTCTCAGTCTCAATTCACTTCTACCCATTCTTGAACTGATGTCATCATCTGAAATGTTAGATTTTAGATTGAAATCACTGAACAATGCTGATTTATAACTTATTTGTGGAGATGGGAGTAAACCCGAGAATAGAGATGCATTTTGCTGCATCAAATCGTCAGTATCAATGGACTCATCATCAGGAGAATCTTCTGAATCGGTGTGAACTAATTTGGGTATATGGCTATGTCTGAAATTTCCTCTATCTTCATCGCTTGAGTCATTACTGTCCGAATCATTCTCGTTTTGGGCTTTGTTGGAATTATATCCATTCTGCTTCAATCGAAAATCGATTTTGGCTGCAAGAGTTCTTCTTAGTAGGATTTCGAAAAGAAGTTTCCTATTAAAATTTTCAATATCATTGGAGGTGATAAGCTTTTGATCGTGTTCTTCCGGGAAGAATTCGTTGAATTTTGGGGCATTAGTGTATTTACCCATGAATACTTTGGTTCTGTATCTGGAATAAATGGAATCAACTACATTAAATTCTTTTTGGACTGCACCAAGAGGATTAAAGCTGTTTTTGGTAAATGTTTCTTTAAAAGGACTGGAAATGCCTAAAGCTTTGGCATCGGGAGATATAATACTGAAAGGTCTGTTTTCATATACTCTGAAATGTCTTATATCATGATGTAAAACAGGTTTTCTGGTGAATAAACTCATAGTAGGAACATTGAAAAGTTTCATTCTATTGGGAATAAGCTCCTTCATAAGTTTGGCAGCTTCACATTGAATAAGGAATTGATCTAATTCATCCTTTGTCTGGAAGTTTCCTCTCTTTGATCGATATTCTCGTAATAGTTTATATGCTGTTTTGGGCTTCAAAGATGTCTGCCTCTTCACCGGGAAGAGGAAGTTGATTTTTTGGCCAAAGCTTTTCTTGGGGGGTTTCTTATACTGAGTTTCATAAATAGATGAAGAATCATTGGAGGGGGAATGCAATTCCAATGATTTCTTATTAATCATCTTGTTTCTTCTAGCAATATTATACCTATTTCGTATTGAAGCATTTCTAGATATAATGGAGCTTGATCTATTCAAAGCTGCTTGATCTATAAGGGTAATAACCGGTGGACTAGACGATAGTATTCTTTGATTCCCATTACTAATTGAAGTCATATACTCAGGTGTATAAATATTCTTTGGTGTATACCTATTTCTAGGAGTTTGAGGCATCTTTGGCGCTTGTGGAACTGGTGGAGTACTCATCACTTGAGGAGTATGGGGAACTGGTTTAGATTCACCAGAAGAACTTGAATATCTCTTATCATCATATAAAACTTCAAATGGATTCGACACCAATCGTTTATGAGTGAAAATTGGCCTCGGCTTATCTTCAATTGACTGTCGAGAATGTTTGGAACCAAGTAATAATTCATTACTTTTCAGGGGAGCTAAAGACGAAGAATAAGATAGATTCAACGCCGCCGTCTCAAATGAACTCAGAGATGAGTTAAGCATTGGGAATTACAAATTATTCAAATTGAAAAGATTTCTTCAAGTATATATTTTCCAGTTTGATACCAGCAAATAACAATGACATTCCAATTTAACTCTAAAGATGGCTGGCTGCAATTTCTCAAAAGAATCAAATTGACATCCTGATAGCACGGGGGTTGTATGGTTCGCGTCCGGAATGGACGGGTCTGAGCTTCGAGTTGCGAGGGCAATCGGGTCACCCAACTCGAGGGCTAGCCCTGCAATATCGGGACACTGTCACCACCCCAAACCCTCGGTATCAGGATCGTGTTTTCGTCAATCAGTTTGTAAACACAAGGAAAAAATTATATATTACTTGTTCTTTCTTAGATCAAATAAACTCAATCAATTACAAAATGGATAAATTAAAAGAAGTATGTATAACAAATTATAAATAATTGATTAATAATTGAAGAATTATCATGAAATTACTCTTAATTGTTTGATACTAACGAATTAGAAAATCAACAATTTGAAGTTGGATGCTGAGAAATGGCAAGAGAAATCTGATGAATTAGGAGATAAAGTTAAAGAATTAGAACAAGAAACTTTAGATAAAGATCATCAAATTCAAGCTTTAACTAGAAAGAATCAAGTTTTAGAAGAACAAGTTGAAAAATTAGAAGGTGAATTAGATGAAGTAAAGCAAACTGCTGATGAATCCCACAATTTGAAATCTTCTAATGATACTCATGTTAAGAAGAATCAACAATTAGAAGATGAATTGGAAGAAGCCGATAAGAATTTAAAGATAACCACTGAAAAATTAAGAGAAACTGATATAAAAGCTGAACAATTAGAAAGAAAAGTTGCCTCCTTGGAATCTGAAAAGGAAGAATTGGAGAAGAAGATGGAAGAATTAACAGAAAAACATAACTCTGCCAAGGCTGAATTGGAAGAAATCAGTCAACAATTGGAAGCTATGTAATTCCTCCCGATTACTATCTAATGTCTATCGGTTTAAGTATATAGTTAATTGTTATACCAGAATAAGACGCATAATTAAATCTCGTATTTCCTACGCAATTTTTTCACACCTAAGGACCATGCCAATATTTGAATCATTAAGAAGAAGGCTAAGTCATAGGCTTGAATCTCATAATATCGAAGAAGATTTCAGTCCTAGAGGTTCTACAACTCATAGTAGATCAAATTCAATTACTTTTAATGATATAAGATATGATACTCCTCCTTCCAGTTATAATTTGAATGAAACCGTTCCTTCATATGAAATCTCCCAATTGATGCATGAACAACAACAAACTCCAAGTATACGACGTCAAACTTCTAGAACTCCTATGGATCCAACATCTAGAAGTTCATCCGCCAATATTTCTAGACAAAATTCGGTTGTCGGATCAACTGAATCTCCCACATCTACCTCAAATTCTAAAAATGCAAATAAAACCTTGAAGAATCTTGGTTTAAAGTTCTTGAATGCTAGACAACACTTTGCATTGGCATCTTGTAGAGATTTATCATTAATACCCAGCATATTAGGTCTCATACAATCATGGAGAAGAGCATTTTTTGATATAGATCTTAAAAATGCTTCATCCATTACGTCAGCTAAACTTCCAGAGCATTTTTTAACCGGTGTTTGGTGTATTGTGGCGGGTTACTTGTCATTTTCGGTATTGGATGGCTTAATGATTCGTTGGATTGTCACTTACCTGACATCGGCTGCAATTTTGAGAATGTTAACTATGTCTACTATCATTGTCACCATAGAGCAGTATCTATTATCTTCATTAAGTGCAAATGGTTATAAATACGGATTACATATCTGGATTTTAATCAGTTGTTGCTTAACATTCGTTTATATCGTTCAGAATTTTATCACCCTGAATATCGACTTGAAAGGAAAGAAAAGAGCTAGATTCTTCGACTTTTATAATATTGTGGTATTTGCGGTGGTGCCGGTGGGTTTAGCAAGTTTCATAACTATGATAGGATTGCTCAGATCACTATTAATAGTACGGATAGATGTAGAGAATTTGTGTAAGCCATTTTCACCATTAGAGTAATGTATAATGACCCATTTGTCCCAGTTGAAAAACTACCAGCTTTCTGAGCTCACACAGAGATTGAAACCGATGTCAATAAGCATCCAAGTGTTCTACTGGTCGCGTTATATACTTCTCTCTCTTCACTTCTCTTCTTCAAATCTCAATTTTCGCATTGAAAAATTTATCAATTTTCAATCTTCTTCAAAACTAAAAATGGGTGTACATATATTTGGTAAATCCATTAAGCATAATGCTTTGGTAAAGGTATGTTGACTTAAAACTTCTTTGAAAGAATACTACTAACAAAATAGATTGGACTCTCCCAAAAAATATTTGGTATAGGGCCTAATATCGCCGACAGAATTTGTGCCAAAGTTGGTATATATCCACAGATGAGAATGAACCAGTTAACAGAACCTCAAATTTTGGCCATCAATAAGGAGTTATCTGAACTCACAATTGAAGGAGATTTAAAGCAACAAATTAACGAAAATATTAAAATGAAGAGAAGTATTGGAACTCACGCCGGTATGAGACATGCAGCTGGATTACCAGTTCGTGGTCAAAAGACTCAAAACAACTCCTCAACTGCTAAGAGATTGAATAAATTGAACAGACACGTCTAAACTTGTATATATGAATAAACGTAATAACTATTTACATATTTGACTTTATTATTACTGGCTGCCCTACTTACTGGCTCTTCTACTTATTGGATTTTGCCATTTTTTCTTCTTCAGCGGCTTTCTTCTCTTCAAATCCTCGCCTATACTTCTCTTTGGCTTCTGGAGTTAACTCTAATGTTCGAGTTTCTTGCATTTTCATGGACATTCCTATATTCTCTCTCTTTCTTCTCTCAACTTCTTCCGGTGAATGGGGTGTAAATTTTATAAATTCAAAGTCTTTTCCTTGTTCATAGGCTACATAAGCCCCTAAAACCGTGGCTATGGTGGCCACTATAGTTCTACCAACCATAGAAGGACCTTGTGGTAAAGTCTTCATAATTTAGTTGAATCGCAGATTTTGTAAAAACTAGTGAGAGTTAAAAGGATTACTTCTGTAAAAATCACATTAACTATTTACAATTTTTCTTCTTGGATCTGAGATCCACTTTGAACGATTTTATAACCCCAAAATCCTATAATGTTCAAAACACCAACTCTCCAACCATTAAATAAGCCAAGATGAATGAATCTTTTCCATAAAGAATCGAGTCTTCCCTGATCTGGTTCTTGAGATCTCCATCCGTCATTAAATTCCACCATAAGGTCTCTGTCGGGGTTCAGAATGGTCACCACCCGAAGTGGGTCTTCAGTTGTTGATTTGGGCTTCAACAAGAACCTCACTTGCTCTTTTCTAAGGAGATTTTCCACTGGTAATTTGATGAAAAATTCCATGATTGAAAATATTAAATTAGATATGGTGTATAGATTAGGAGACAGGTATCTGTCAACATTGAATCTGATGAAAAGTAAGTATGGTGCAGACTTTCTGAATACACTGGTTGCAAATTGATGTAAGATGGTTAAAAATGCAATTGTAGGAGGTGGTTTTAAAACATATTCCAAAGGATAATTTCTCATCGATTCTCTTATGGATCTAGTAGATTGATCTTGTGGAATCACATCGATACTTTCTGTACTTTGATCTAAATCCTCGGTATATGGCTTATTAAATGAGGTTATCATAAGTCTTACTTTCACTAAATCTAATGGCATTAATACTATTCCTGTAAGAACGCACGCCAGAACCGATAAGCATAAAGAGGTTAAAGGCTCAGACAGACGAGTCAAATCCAAGAAGAACGGATCAGGAATCTTCAAGAATGGAGATAAGAATCCTGTGATCCATGCTTCTATAGTGTGGGACAACGTCTGGTGGATAAACTGAGCATTAACTCCCCTAAACAAAGAATTCGGTCCATCTTTGGAGATAATAGCTGCCATAACATCCACTGAATGTTTGGAAATGGGATGGATCTTATGCTGTTTCTTCATTCGTTTTGATTTATGACTATTTGTCTTCTTTGGAGATACAGAACCAGGACGGGAGCTGGTATCTTGATGGATAGAGCTATGCTCAGGCTGGAAATAGTTTATCTCTGCATCTGAATCATCGTCTGATAAATGTGATACATATGGTGTAAGCTCTCCTGATTCGCCCAATAATCTACTATGTTTTACAGACGTCTTCTTCTTATCAAAATCAAAAGTTCCCACCTGCAATATTAAACGGGTGATTTCTAAGGGCTGTAATAAAAGCGTCTTACAATAATTTTTAAGAAAGTTCCATATTAAATTCTTGAATAATTCACTAAAGTTATTGGCATTAAAATACTCCAGGAATTCCAAATCATTAAAGTAATCTTTTTCAAATCCCAGAAGATCTTTATTTACTCCTAATCCCTTTATACCTATATTTGCTCCTGGATTATATCTACCTGTAAGCGAATTGTTTATTACCGGATGGATGTTACTGGTCACAGAACTTCCTGTCTTAGGGTCCACTAATCCAACTCCTGGACGAAACACCACCAGATACCCAGCATCAAACGTGTCTGGATTATAATATGGTCTTAAGTCTTCACTCATGAGGATATTATTACGCGGATTTCGGTGAGAAGTACCACCACAGGTCACCAATTAGATTAGAATGGACCACCAACCCTGATGCCACCAACTGGAGACTGCCAATGGCCCGCTCCTAGATATGAGAGGTCACTTGCTGCGCTTAGAGAAATTCTTAATAATTTAGTCTATTATTTATCGTATCTCATCTACTTACTTCCTTAGATTTTTCAACCAAAAACTCTCCCAAGTATTTCAATGGATCCTCCGGCTGCTCAACTGCTACCTTCCTTAAACCATCTAGAAGGTGAACCGTCAAGTTTTTATTAAGATACTGTCTTACCGTAGACCCTCCCACTATTTCGTGGATTGGGTCTTTAATATCTTCCACGTCAGGAATCTCTTCAGTTTTTTGTCGTTTGTTAGGTGTGACCGTACCACTTTTGGTTTCTTCTTTAAGTTCAATCTTGGGAGTTACACTTTTTGCCCTTACAGGCTCGCCAAGTCCTTCTTGTTTGACTTCTGTCTTAATTATTGGCTCTTCCATATCAAAACAAAAAGTTGCGGAGAGAAGCTCACGAAAAAATATTAGTATGAGTAACGACCCATTTGGAGACGTGGAAGAAGATGCCTGGCAGCAGATAAAAGTATTGGATGGACTAATTCAAAAATCCGATGTGATCACCGAAGATTCCAAGTTAGATTTCATTAATAGTTATCAGGAATTAGAGGAAATAATAAATGACTTAAATGAAGCCCTTCAAATATCTGAATCAGATCCACAACAGTTTAATCTTACTTCACAGGATATAAGTAATCGTCATGAAGTGATAAATAAATTGAATAAGAAGAAAGTATCCATTAAAAGTATTTGGGATTCCAAATCAAATGATCCCAGACGTCAAAGGGAAGTTACTACCATGTCTAATAGAATTTCCCAGGATGGGGCTAATCCATTTAGTGATCAGAATAGGATTGATAGTGAATTTAATCAGTTCCAACAGCAAGAACTTATTCGAGATCAAGATGTACAATTAGATTCCATTCATGAAACCATGAGGAATTTAAATGAACAAGCCATGATCATGGGGAATGAACTTGAAGACCAAGGATATATGTTGGATGAATTAGACCAAGACCTTGATAGAGTAGACAATAGACTCCAAAGAGGATTAAAAAGAATAAATTGGGTGATTGAAAAGAACAGAGAAAGAGGAAGTGATTGGTGCATTGGAATATTGGTGGTAGCCCTAGTGATCTTACTTATCTTAATCCTAGTAGCTTAAATCCTTTCCCATTTACCGCATATAACAGTTTAATATATCTAATAAGTTAGTACATCGATCTCTAAATTCACCTTCAATTGTATAATTATCAGCCGAAAGATGGTGATAGGTAGCTTGGTTTTTTCCACACCGACGAAAGTCTCGAGCCAAATGCACTCTTGTCATCATACTAATTATACAATTTACTGTTATTTAAACATACCGTTTAAAAAGTGTTAAGTATATGAAAATTTTTTTTTGCCAGAATCCATCTCTTTATACCTGTGCAAAACTTACCCGGATCTCGCGTTCTTCGATTAACTCTCAATTTATACCAATTTCTACCCGAATATCATGTCTGCTGCAGATAGTAAGTATAAGTACAGGTTGGAAATCCAACAAATGATGTTTGTGCTGGGAGAGTCCAATGACCAACCGGTGGAGACCACTTCGTTGATCGAAGATATTGTGAGAGCACAAGTAATTGACATTTTATTGGATGCTGGAAAATCTGCCAATAACAGAGGTACTCGATCAATTGCTCCAGAAGACGTTATATTCTTGATTAGACACGATAAAGCTAAGGTCAATAGATTGAGGACGTATCTTTCATGGAAAGATGTGAGAAAAAATGCCAGAGATCAAGAAGGAGGTGGTACAGAATCTTTAATAGATAATGAAGCTGCTGGAGGTGCAACCACTCAGACTCAGGATTCTACCAAGATGTTAACAAAGTATAAGAAGTCTAAGATAAGACTTCCGTGGGAGTTACAGTTCATGTTTTCTGAACAGCATCTTGAGACTGCAGAAGAAGCCGAACAGGTGGATGACGATGAAAAAGCTGCCACTCTTGCATCTTTGAAAAGATTAAAGATGGCAGATGATAGAACCAAAAACATGACCAGAGAGGAGTACGTTCACTGGTCAGAATGCCGTCAAGCATCCTTTACGTTTAGAAAGGCGAGAAGGTTTAGAGATTGGGCGCAAATAACTCAAATATGTGATTTGAGACCCAATGATGATGTTATTGACATTCTAGGATTTCTAACATTTGAAATGGTTTGTTCAATAACAGAAGAAGCAATAGAAGTTAAGAAATTAGAAGAAAAACTCTACCAGAAACTGCATAAGAGTAACGTTGATCCTAACGAATCTCGTAAGAGGAAGTATCTTTTTGATAGGCCGAATAATTTGGCCACTCCTATACTTCCTTATCACATAACAGAAGCCTGGAGAAAGCTTCAGGCCATAGACTTCAAACACAAGTCCACTAGAGGATTTGGTGGTGGTAAATTGAAATCCAAAGCTAAATTGATTTAGGCTAATGATATATATTATGAATAGACGTTTATGAACGAGGGGCTGTTAACATTGGTGCCATTGATTTATCTTGAAATTCCCTCCACTTGAGGAAGTTCTTTGTTGCCAACTCTGTTTCTGTGTCCAAGTCATCTAAACGCTTTTGGAAAACACACCAATATCGTACATGTGGACTAAAATCTAAGATAAATGGAGTGGGTGGTAAATACATTGACACAGACCCCTCAGGAATCCCAACATTTTCAGGGTTCCAGAACTCGTATTTCGAGTTATTTGAAGATCTGGTTGTACGAGGACCCAATGCTTGAAGGATTTGAGGCATGGGGAAAGATCTAGACCCAACAAATCGATTTATCCGGCTTTTGAATCCATTGTAATTCATTGGTTGAATCGAAGAAGTGTTTTTTTGCAACACACTCTCTGCAGTATCTTTAAAGTGTTCTATTATATACCGCTCATGGGGCATCAATGGTTGTTTTAGTTGGTGGGTCTCATCAATGAAGTATAGGTCTATGAATTCATTAGGGATATGCTGATGGTTTATTTGGGATGCCACATTAGTTTCAATTGTATCTGAGATAGAGAAGAGATCCAAGTGATTGGATACGTCTTCGAGACTCTCATTAACTGTTGGTTCTGTAGTTTGCATGAGGGAAACCTTCGTCACCAGGACTGAAGCTCCGTCATGTTCGATGTTGTTTCCACCTTGACAAATAATTTGACATGCAATCAAAAGCTTCCTTATATCGAAATGATTGTTTTCAATATTTTGATCGAGTATAAACTGAATAACTTTATCTTCCAATTCGTATCTCTGAGAAAGGCAACATGCCCATATATAGTTCTTATACAAGACAGGGTCAACGGGACGTTTCCTGTTAAAGTTCAACACAGCTTTTTCATCTAGTGCAATTTCAATCAAATTTTTAGGTACAACAGACAAATCTGTGCATGTAATTACCATAGGTCTTCGAGTGATTTCAAGAATCTCTTGTACAACAGTCCAAAATGTTCTATCTTGCTCGAATAGGATATCACAATCTTCTAATAGAACAATCCCTTTCTGGAAATTCCCATCATCATCTTGTTTATGGATCAATTGAGTTGTACAAAGTTCTTTCAATGTGCTTAGAAGATCACGTCTGGAACGTGGCTGACCAGCATTTATTTCGTAAACATATCCATTCATTTCTTTCATAGCAGCATATACAGAAGCAGACTTTCCTGTACCAGTATCACCTTCGATCAATAAGAGTGGCATGAATACCTCTTCATCTGTATCATCATCAAATACTATGAAATCGTCCTTCTTTTTTCGTTTCATCTTTCTTTGTCCTTTGAAAGACTGGTTTTTCAATCGGGAAAACGAATTAAAGAACCAATTCCTTAACAGCTTTCGGTTATCAGCCAGTAATAACAACGCTTCTACAGATTTGGGCTCAAATAATGAAGGCCATGCAAGTTGACTATTAGGTTTGAATAGCAAATCCTGGATGTGAGAATAAAGTGTTTCATGGCATCTCTGTTGGAACATTTGAGTAAGTAGTTCCCGGTCATATGTGGAAGCAGAGTACGTGAATTTTGTAGGCTGTGAGATAATTTGCTTGGGAAACTCAAAAGAACCATTTGTGGTTGTATTTTGTTTGGTTCTAGGAATTAGCTTGGTCAAGTAGGTGATTTGTTCTGACGAGTCCTCAGTTTCCCGAACGTGCATCATATCCCTACTTATAATAGGCGGATAAAGCTCCTTAAGCTTCTGCATTGGCGTCAACTTCACAGTTTCGGCTGCAGATTCTTTCATCATCATAGCGAATACGGATTTGGCATTCTTGGGTTTTGTCATCTTGGATTCAAACTGGCGTAAATGGTCTCCCGTGATTTTCAAAGTTACAAGTTTAGATCGCCTGAAGATTCTATTACCCCGAGATTTAAGTGGATTTTCATACTCCTTATAAAATGCCAATGCCTCTTTATCTACATTCAAGGTAATCTTATACAGTTTATCAGACTTGGCGGGTCGACTCAGAAGTAGCGATTTGGTGGATACTTTCTTACCATTATGGAACACCCTGGATTCTAGCTCTTCAATAGGAGCACTCTGGCTTCGTGATGCAACCAGTTCTTTCTTTTCTATCTTTTCTGTCTTTTCCACTCCCAGCTTATAGGATAACAAGTCTTTTAACCCCACAGATTTCTTACCTTTAAACTTCTTCTCCAACTCTCGTATCTCATCATCCAATACTGTACCAACCACAACACTATCCATATCTCGTTCAGGCTTTCGGTTTCCACTTAAAATACTCATCAATGAAGGTTTGGGTTTGGATAGTATGCTAGGTAATTCGGTTGTTTGTGATTCAGGCTCGGACCCAATATTAAAACTGTCTTCCATAGTCTTATCTACGTCTGTAATCAGCTCTTCTTCGAGCCCGTCCATCTCTTCACCAGACTGGTCCATGGACTGCAGAGACAATACGTCAATAACCGCCTCCAGGCCCATATTTCCGCCTCGTAGAAGACTATCAAGTGTGCTTCTTTGCATAGTAATTTTGAGACGCGAATTGCATCTCATCAATGTTTCTGTTTAAACTTAAGAAGGATGGGAATAAGGGCAAAACCGACAAGAACACGGGTGATTTGCGGACAGTTGATAATAAGAAGAAGAGTGTTTTGGATGTGACGAGTGATGTGTCAGATAAAGTTGAGATTGAGTCGTATGATGGGATTATACAGAAGCCAGATATAGTGATACGACCAGAAGTGCTACAGACCCGTATCCAGGGCCGTGTAAAGGAGCTAGAGACTACGAAAACGCTGGAGAAGAAACAAGAATCTGGAGAGGAGACGATAGACGTGGACTCCATGGCCAGAAAAGCTGTTCTCGAGGGTTCAGAAGCAGACTTTACTAGATCTATCCACGGGGATGGTCAGGATGGGGACGATACAAACGAGCAGGACTACGAAGATGTACCCGTTGAAGAGTTTGGAGCAGCACTTTTAAGAGGAATGGGGTGGAAACCATCGAAAGTCACCAAGTCGAAGCCCAAAAATGACAGGAAACACGGTATTTTATTGGGTATAGGAGCTACAGCAATTAAAGATGAAGACTTGAATCAGGAACTTTTAAGCTCTAAAGCAAAGTTCACAGTACCCCTTGTTAAGAAAGAAAGAGAAACGTAATAAATATTCGTACATTATGCAAAGTCATACAATAACACCTAATCCAAGTAATAATAGTTGACTGGCAAGTGAATGGGACCACAAAGAAGACTTTTCATTAATGATTCTTTGTTCATCCATTTTAACCATCTTGAGTAATTCTTCATAGATATCACTTACTATTACGTCAAATACTTTGGCTTGTGTCAAGTGTTCTACATCGTAAAGTTCGTCCAATTTTTCAATCACCATTGTCTTAACTGTTATTGGTGGTTTCTCCTCTGGGAGTTTATTGATGTATGCAACAAGAGACCTTAAGTCATGTAAGGTCAAAAAGGGGATCAATCCAGTAGCACTAGGTAACTCTTTAGGTAAAGAAGCTTGAAGATTATGGAATTTGACGGTGGCATCAACAAACACATATTCTTGGCTGGAATCGGTTATTTCGTGGTTTCCCGTGTCTGGATTGAATGTTTGATATATGGCGTGTAAAGCACCTTTCATTAATTCTGCATCGTTAGATGATTTAGCCACTTCTTGAGAACCATTGATGGATCCAAGATCGTATAAGATTTTACTAATCATATTTGTAATGGCTTTATACTCGAGTTTAAATAATGAATTGTCTTCAAATTTGGATGTAGGATATCTAATATCAGCTATAATCTCTGCTTTACCATTAAGAATCCAATTAAACTTAGAATGGGGGTTCCTGTGAGACAAATCACCCAAATCGATTCCATCCAACTTGAATCTGATGGTTTTTTGGTCTGGTCCAGAATCATAATCTGGTCGTTTGTGAATGGTGAACATGGAATCATTAATTGAGCCGGTCACAGTGTCGGCATTGAAAAAATCTACAAACATCGACTTACCAGTCAATTTAGGAATTTCACAATTGTAGATTGATATTCTCAAAGGTTCAGTCGAAGTTTCCCCATCAAACACTTGGAGGAAAGAGTCATGAATTTTTACCAGGTTAATCTCGTAATCTGGGTCTACTCTAGTCTTTGTGGGTTTCTTGAATACATCTTTCTGGTCACTCATATCAAATTGGAAATGAATTGAATCATGGTATCTTCTGAATACAACATCGGAATCACCTGGTAATACCGACAGTTTATTAGTAAGAGTTGGTTTGAAAACTTTACCTATCAACCCAAAAATCTCCAAGTCATCCACTAGTCCGAGCCCGTCAGACCATTTTCCGAACGATAAAGACAAACTTAAGGACCTAACATCGCATTCAAATCCCGTATAACAATCTTTTTCACTAATTAGCTTTATGTTATGGAATATAAGCTTCCCATCTTTGAATTCTGGTAAAACCATCTTTTTCTGAAATTCTATCCGCAATCCTAATCCATGGGACAATATAGCACTGGTCAAGTATCCAACTATACTATCATCTTTAGTGGTAGTTTGACTCTTTGGTTCGTCGTTGCCTTCTTCATTACCAAAATATCCACGGAGTTTCGTGAAGGCGCTATCAAATGTATGAAGGGAATAAAGAAGTACCAACCCAAAGGTGGTAGTTCCTAGGAGAATCCACAATACGTTCCCCACCACTACCCAGGAGAACATTGCAGAAGCATCATCTATGGAGAATGGTTTGGCACTCCTCTTTAGTGGCCATTTTATGTGGATAAGCAATCTCGAGACCGGTCCCGAAGCTTGCGCTAGCAATTTCTTCTTGGTAAGACTGATTTTTTCTTTGGTGGAAGGAAGTTGAGGTCCAAAAGCTGGATCAGACCGACCTTTCCGCAACTCATCATCTGTGTATCGGCGGTTTGATAACGAAAATTGTCTTAGTAAATGGACTGGGGTAATTTCACTGGCAAATTGTCCCTTTATGCGATTTGATAAGAATTTTTGAGACTGTAAACCGCGTGTTCTCATTGAATACGAACGGGTTATCACAGTTTGTATATTCCGTATTGGAATCATCTTATAAAATGATATCCGATTAGTATTTATATTGGTTTTTTGTGCCACAAATAAGAATTTGGCTGGTACAATTGAAAATTTTTTTGCGGTTGAGACATTGGCTGCGATAATGGCTGCGAAGAAATGTATACAGGAATATAGTATAAATTATAAATGCTATTTTAAATCTGATGCTATAATGGCCATAGCTTTGGTATCACCAGCACGAAGGTCTTCATTATCCAATGCTTCGGCAAGACAAGCCCAAGGATCTCTTGTACCACCCCATTGAAGAATACTCTCTTTATATTTGGTGCCTGATTCTACACTCCATGGATCCTCCAGGAATAATTCTTTATATACTTTATCAGCAATGGCTCTATCCAAAAGGTATGAGTAATATACAGCACCATATGAGAATAAATGTAGGAATTTACCATGCCATGTAGACCATTCATCAGCAAAAATTTTGAGGTTGGACTCCAAATTATGATAAATTGGAGTGGAATCGTATGTATCAAAGTTTTCTGTTAATTGATTTAAAGTGTCTGAATTATGTAATACTTGATCTAGTAAGGCCATTTTAGATTGCATGAATATTTCACTCAGGGAAAGAATAGTCTTCTGTTTTTGATGAGATGCAAATACTTCTTCCAGTAATTTTTCACCAGTCTTATAATGGGTGGCTATCTTACACATGACTTTAGGATCCTTAGCAAAAGATTCCATGAGGACTGAGGGAAGTTCAACAAAATCGGTTACAGCTCTCGTACCAGATAAATTTTGAAGCTTCGTTCTACCAATCATGGAGTGCATGGCATGTCCCATTTCATGGAAAATGGTTTCTACTTGATCCAAATTAAGTAAGGTTGGGTTGTCGGAGTAAAGTGATGGTGGTTTCTGGAAGTTGAAGACAAGTGAAATAACTGGTAATTGATAGTCAATTGTGTTATCAAGATGTACTTGCTTCTCTATGTCTTCCCTGGTCTCTAATCCAATATCGGTATTGAGTTCCCTTGAGCAAACTATGGTGAAGTGGGAAGGGAAAACTTTAGGGGACCAAAAATCTATATACAAGTACCCCAAAATTTTTCTAGAAACAAGGTCAAATACCAGGATTTTTCTGACTTGTCCATTATCCCATGTTTCACCAGGTGAAAGTTGTGTGGGCATCAATTCGATCTCGTAAATGCTTCTGAACAACTTGTTCAATCCAGACATCACAGTACCAATTGAGAGGAATGGCTTGATTTCGTCGGGATCCACATGATGATTGCTGGGATCAGTCTGTAACTTGTTTAAAAGATAATCTCTATCCCAAGGTTTTACTTGATTAATGATATCTTCATCACTAAGTGTCATATCAGAATCTTCCTTATACCGATATAAAGCTTTAATCTCACTCATTAGACCTTTATCGTTAAGGAGTCCATTTTGTACTTGTTCTAAAAAGGCTTTTACGTTTTCTGGACTCTTGGCCATCTTATGTTGTAACTGGTGATGTGCATATGATTCATATCCAAGCATTCGGGCCAATACAGCTCTATATTTGACAAATGCATTAAGAAGATCAACTTGGTTCTTAGATGCATTATGGTATGCAATCCATACAGATCTTCTGACAGATTCAGATTTGCAATTAGTTAGTATTGCGTATGGAATGTGTTCCACCAAAGGAATCAGAACCAAATTCTTTTTACCTTTCTGGTAAGAAGGTGATCTCAGCTGATACTTTAAGATATCACTCTTAAGTTTGGCATCCGTTATGGTATCGAAGTCTTGTTTACTAACATCACACCAAAATGAATCTAATGAATGTAAACCATTAGAATAATTTGCTCCTATGATGGAGATTTCTTGTGTGAGCTCCACAAAATTGTGCCTACTCTCTTCATCCATATGAATCCCTGATTTTTCAAAATCTTGCTTAAGGTATTCACCAACATCGATTTCTTCCTGGGTGAGTCTGTTAGTGATGGTTTTATCATTCAAAATTTCATTCAACTTGACATATAATTCGACATTCGTATTAAGCTGATTCATATACTCAAATAAGATTTCATGGGTCTTCTGAGCCGCTGCTGTCCATGAGCTCAGTGGATGTGCATTTCTTATGAACTCCGACACATCTATCACTCGACATAATACATCACTTAGTTGATCAAGCTTCTTTATGAACGTAAGTTTACCTGTTTCACCATCCGCATTCTGAAGCATATTAGATACCAAATCTTTGGCTTCTTGTAAGGCATCTTTTGAGAATTGGACAAGTCCATCGGGACTCTTTAAGTAATCATTCTTGAACAATCCTACTTTGGAAGATTTAGATGTTAAAAAACGAAATTTAGACTGGTTGTTAAAATTACTGTAGAACTTTTGGTCATCGAAGATTCTCCGGAGTTCATCCGGCTTGGAACTCATGCATCTTAAGGCAAAAAGAACCCTGTCATTCCTATAAGCGGCCCGATGTATTCCAACACGTCCAATATCACGTATAACACCACGACTACTGTGCTTTATTACCTGTAACATGGAAAAATCTCCGGGTATAAAGATATTTTTCCACCTCGCTCTTTGGCTGGATTTGATCAACCCCAGAATTTTACGCTATAAACATTTTTACTCTAAAATCTATATAAAAAATCGTCTTTAGTGGGTTTCCAACCCATTTATAGTACCTCCAACCATTATTAACCATCTTCAGCTAATTAGTTTCTCTTTCACTAAATTTTAGTGTGTGCGCATTAATAGGAGATTGTTCACTGATTTGATACTTCGTGTTCACTACGGGCTTTAACAACTAAACACACTTGGTTGATCCACCTCAAATAACATCAAAGTTGTTGCATTGAAATTGGATTTGATATACTTATCTTGTTGTATTGACCAAATTTGACTCGGTAAGAATGTCAGGAGTAGTTCAATCAACACCTCCAGTAGACCACCGGAATGGCTATGGAGCACGATCAAATAGTGTTGGATCTAAGAAGAAATCAGCAAATGACTATCAATTTGGAGCTACCATCGGTGAGGGATCATATTCCACTGTTTATTCAGCGGTTGATATTGGTAGTAACAAAACATATGCTATTAAAGTCCTTTCTAAGAAACATATAGTTAAAGAAGGTAAAATTAAGTATGTCAATATCGAAAAGACAACTTTACATAGATTAGGTTTACAACATCCAGGGATTGTTCAATTATATTATACTTTCCAAGATGATTCAAGTTTATTTTTTGTATTAGATTTTGCAGAATATGGTGAATTATTGTCCATTATACGTAAATTTGGTTCTTTAAGTGAAACTGTACTGCATTTTTATATGTGTCAAATAATTGATGCAGTAAAGTTTATTCATTCAAAAGGGGTTATTCATAGAGATTTAAAACCTGAAAACATTTTGGTTGGGTATGACTTTAACTTAAAAATCACTGATTTTGGTGCTGCTAAATTATTGGGTAATAATTCAGATCCTATAGAAGAAAAGGTAGATTATAATGGGCTTCAAAACCAAGAACTGACCGAAAGAGCTGCATCGTTTGTAGGAACAGCTGAATATGTGCCTCCAGAACTTCTTAAAGACAATATGTGTGGATTCGAAACAGATATATGGGCTCTTGGGTGTATATTATATCAGTTTTTCTACGGTAATCCTCCATTCAAAGGACAAACAGAATACCTCACATTCGAGAAGATTATCACATGTGATTATTCATTCAAACCATCGGTACCTTTACCTAGTGACGTGGTTCTGATAATTGAAGGTGTTCTCTTACTTGAACCGGCAAGTAGATTAACATTGCCTCAGGTTCAAAGTAGCAAATGGTTCAAGAATGTCCCTTGGAACGACCCAAACTATATTTGGGGTAGAAAAGTTCCTAGGTTTGAACCATATGATCCCAACAACAGTGGCTCTGCTTTGCATCATACATCTCCTTATTCACCTGCAATTAAAACCGGCAGAAACATGAACAAATCAAGCTCTCAACAGCAGTTATACAGTCAAATACAGAATGATTTCAATTTGATTCCAACCTTGGCAAAGAAGTCTTATCAGCCAGCTACAAAAATCAAGAAAGTTCCCAACATGTCATACAGTCCCACCAATACCACGGTTTTGCCTGGAACTGGTATTCAAACCAATACTTCACCATCCCAAATGGGTGCCCCAATGTCACAGACACCCCCAAATGTTGGTTCTATGCCAATTAATCAGATGAATCATCAGGTATTGGCGTCATATAATGGCAATGGTCAAATGATGGCACAACCTCAAATGTCGAATCAGAGCTCTGGAGCTGCTGTTCAAATATCAACAAACCAAGGAACTCCACAAATGAACACAATGCCCTTGGTGAATGTGAATTCACTGAAGATGCCTTATCAGCAGCCAGCAACTACACAAGGCTCAAGACAATTCACACCGCCACAGCCACAGCCACCATTACAATCACAATCACAAGCTCCAGTACGCTCACAAGCTCCTGTGTCTTCTGCTCCGATACAGAATAAACAAAATCAACAGCAGATTCAAGCACAACCAAAACAACCCTCGCAACAAGGTTCATCACAACCGAAACTATCATCACAACACGGCCACCCACAACCCAAGGCCCCTCAAACACCCCTCCAAAGAAGGACATCATCTCCGAATGTCTCACCAAAGAAGCCTTACAAGCTTGAGTCAACTAACAGTTATGATATGAGCCAAGCATCAGCTGCTGCATCAAGTTTGGCCAAGCTTAACATTACAGAGAAAACACATCTTCCTTCATACTCTCCTCAATATAAGATCAAGTTCAAGGAAATCTCAGCATTATTGATGCCCAATGAAAAGATTCTTAAGATGGATATGATACTAAAGCTGTACCTCGACAAAAGTTACCGTAAAGGTCAAAAGTTGAATGATGAGGTAATTGAAAAGTTGATTAGACGAAACCAAAAGATCTTGGATGTTTCCTCCACTCCAGTAATAACCATTATTACAAACATGGCAAGAGTTTTCTTCATAGATGGTTCTTTAAATGTAATGCTCATCAATTTGAAGGCCAATCAAGGAGGTGATTATCTGATGTATGACTACGAATTTGAAACCCTTGCTGTAGACAGTGACGATGAACTGCTTAAAGGTGAAGAAGTATATGGATATCTTATACTTGAATTAATTCGTGAAGGAGGCGATTTAATATTTTTACAAAGAATTCAAGATCCCAAAGCACCATTAAAGAATGGAGTTTCTGTGGTAGATAAAACAGGTAACGATATTAAACTTGGTGCTGATTACGGTTGGATTGACTGTTTGTTAATTGCGAAAGATATGGTTGATAAGCTGGCAACTACCAAAGAAGAAAAGCCAAAAGAGGTAAAGAAAGATAAACCCAAACCTAGGCCTAAAAGACAAAAAGACTCAAAAGACTCCAAGGACAGTAAAGATGCCAGAACATTTGCTCATGCTGCTGCTGCGGCAGCCCATAGACATTGATCATAATTGCATTTAGACTACATACAAGATTTTCTGTTAGACACTATACAAACTTCATTTACTGGCCTCCCGAAAAGCCTTTACCCAATCTTGATAGTAACATCTCTCATTAAGGGTTCTCACCGTTTGTTCTCTTAATATACTCTCAACTGTGTCTTCATTAGACAACCAGTTCTGGATCGTATCAATCTTAGACGATTTCTGTTCTATCATTTGCTGATGGTCCCTTAAAGCGTATGGATCTATTCTGAGGTCATACTTTGTCTCATCAACTGGGCCCAGAACCTCCACCTGGAGTGTCTTCACGTAGTTCTTACAGAATTGTATGGTCAGTGCCCTTTTCTGCCACTCAGGAACAATATGTTGTGTAAAGTATCCGTCACACTCTTGCTTAGGAATCTCATTCAAATGGGTCTTTAGGAAATCATCACTAGCGAGTCTCGACAACCGGAGAAATCGCCTGATGCGAGTGGAATCTACACAATTCTCTTCTGTTATCAAAGAATCGTCTTGTATCGTAACCATTGGTGGGTTACCTGTCAGTTTAAAATTCCACACTTTGGATGATGTAATTTGATTCGCGAGATTAAATTTACACCAAATGGAAGCACTGGATAAGTATGAAAATGCTTACCGCTACGCTTTTGTATGTGTTATAAAACATATTTTACGTGATGTAAGAGACCAGATTGATGACTCCACCGAAATCGGTATGAATACTGCTACAGCTATAGATCTGGTGATTGCATTTGCTCTAAAGGACATAATGCAGTATGAGGTTAAAAAAGACTTAGAGGTTAATGGACCAGGCTGCTTAAGTATGAGATTCCTGCAAGTGCTATTAAAGCCGAATATAAATGAAGTGGATTCGCCTTATTCCATATCTACATCCGCTTTACTTGAACTTGCATCAGAGAATCGTAGAACTACTTCACCCGTTATAGATCGAGAGGAAGAATTATGTCAAGCGTTTGGAGCTATTTTATCACATGTTCATCCTCATGGTATTGGGTTTGTTTCTGGGTTTCTTCAGAACTCATTACATGTGTATCCTCCTGTATATCAACATAGGGCGTTACTTTTTGATAGAGTACACGTTGTTGTCCGTCACATTGATTCCACGGACGAGAGCTTTGAAGAAGTCTTCAAGCAATTCAAATCGGCTTTACTGTTCCAGGTTGATTTCCAGACCAGATCCTCAACCACATCGGTGGTATCCAAACTTAGGGAACAGGCCAATAACTTAATGGGTAACTCATCTTACGCCCAGGCCATTAAGGTATATACAGATGCACTTCATTTTTGTTCGGGATCCAATCAACATAATATCCCCCAATTACTTATAAACAGGGCTATTGCATTCATTGGACTTACGTGCTTTCCTGAAGCCATTACCGATTTGAACCTTGCCCTTAAATATGACTTGCTTTCAATTCCTGCTTGGGTTCAATTGGCTTATGCTCAGTTGTACATGGGTAATAGCTTGGTTTCTATGAAGTGTTATGCAGCTGCCCTTAGGTGCTGTACTGGTGAGATGTTACCGGACAACTTTCCAACTGACAACAGACTGGTGAATGAATATAGACTTAATAAATCTGAGTCCACTTTACCAGAATTCGTACAGCATATCATAAAAAGTTTGGAATTGACAGAACTTAGAGCCTACCAGCAGAGACAGAACGAGGCAGAATTAGAGGATGCAAGATCACTGATCGCCAGATCGCTTCAGATCTTCGAGAACGACCATCCTTCTAGCGATATTTCCTTCGACTATCCACAAAGGGAAGGTGGTCCCCAAACCCTTCAGTCTATTGTCCGAAATGTTAACTCCCAAAGGCCTGGAATCTTTAATAATGAAATTAGACAAACAGTAATGGCCACGGCGGATGCCAATGCATTTCCAGGAGAGAGAAGAAGTCCAATTGTGACATTGGGTGCAGCCACTGTTCCCATAACAAGACCAACCAATAGATCACCACCAGCAACCACCACACGCCCAACTCGTTCGGAGGCTGCTCCACCGGCTCCCGGCCCAGCACCAGCACCAGCACCTCCAAGGCCAACCAGACCAACTCGAGAATCACCGGATCCTTTAGCGGGCAATAGAGCTTCTGCCAACGGTAACGCAGACGTTTTCATGAGAGATCTCGTTAGTAGTTACTTCCCGGCTGTTTCTGGAGGCATAACAGATATCTTAGGGAGTATGGGAGCCTTTGGTGGGACAGGAGACTTGAATACCACCAGAAATACTAGAGCTTCAACAACAGATCAGCAAGCCAGAGGCACAAATCCTCCAAATCGGGACCAGGACGAAGAAATGCCCGAATCTCAAGAAGTAGACTAGTTCCATCATATATGACCCCAAATACACCTGGTACTACCAAAACTATCACTGCTCGTAAATTCCCAACTTTCTCCTAAATCTTTCGCAGCCCATTTTTTTCAGATAAGGGTCATCCAAAATGGCAGGACTAGAACAACTGTTATTCCAACTCAAATTCACTGCTAAGCAGTTGAACAAACAAGCTTCTAAAGCAGCTAAAGAAGAATTACAAGAGAAGGCCAAAGTTAAGAAAGCAATGACCCAAGGAAATAATGATATAGCTCAACTATACGCTCAGAATGCTATACGTAAAGCCAATGAACGAGTTAATTTACTTAGGTTGTCATCCCGAATTGATGCTGTAGCATCTCGAGTTCAAACGGCGGTTACCATGAGATCTGTTACTGGTAACATGACTACTGTGATTAAAGGAATGGATAAAGCCCTACAAACCATGAATTTAGAGAGAATATCAATGGTAATGGATAAATTTGAAAATCAATTCGAAGAGTTAGACTCCTCTACCAACTATTACGAGTCTGCCACTAATAACGTGAATGCTTTGACCACTCCACAAGATCAGGTGGACGAATTAATGGGTCAAATAGCAGATGAGGCCGGTATAGAAATGAAACAGGGATTAAATGAGACTAAAGTGGAGATCAACACTCCCCCAGCCGTATCAATTACCGAAGAGAAAGAAGATAAACTTGCAGAAAGACTCAGAGCTCTAAGAAACTAAGAATCCATAGACAATAATATAATCTTTTGTGCCATCCTCTCTCACCAGCCGCCCACCACGAGCCTGCCCCAGGTTTCGCCCCGTCCCGCACCACGTCCCCCGTCCCGCAATCCTCGGGCCCGAGTGCCGCAACCAATGAAATTCAGGTTTTTTCTAAAGCAATTCTCGAAATATAAAATCCGATTACTAACCACTTTTTATTCAATGTTAGGATTAAGAACTGTTCGTACCGCTATTAAAGCTCCAATTGCCTCAATTAACACAATTGCTGTTAGAACCAAAGTTACATTACCCGATTTGGACTGGGATTATGGTGCTTTAGAACCTCACATTTCAGGCCAAATTAATGAATTACACCACACTAAACATCACCAAACTTATGTTAATGGATATAATGATGCCATTGAACAACATGCAGAAGCTAAAGAAAAAGGAGATGTTAAGAAAACCATTGAATTGTTAAAAAATATCAATTTCCATGGAGGAGGTTACACCAATCACTGTTTGTTCTGGAAGAACTTGGCTCCTGAAAAATTAGGAGGAGGTGAACCACCAGCAGCTGATTCTGACTTGGCTAAAAAGATCACCGAACAATACGGTAGTTTAGATAAATTAATTGGCTTAACCAATACCAAATTGGCAGGTATCCAAGGTTCCGGTTGGGCTTGGATTGTTAAGAATAAGGAAAATGGTAGTCTTGACGTTGTTACAACTTTCAATCAAGATACTGTTACTGGTCCTTTGGTTCCTTTGATTGCTATTGATGCTTGGGAACATGCTTACTACTTACAGTACCAAAATGTTAAAGCTGATTACTTTAAAGCTATCTGGAATGTTATTAACTGGAAAGAAGCTGAAAAGAGATTTTTAGTTAACTAATCTATGCGTACATTTATATGAATGTTATTTATTTATCCTCCCACTCTTACCTTAATTTTTAAAATGTAGGAACTCCAAGTAAATTGGCTGCACTTTTTGCATCTACTGGAATGTCATCAGATACGAGATCTTCGTTTACAACTCCTTTCTTTTTCTTGGCTTCTTGTTCTTCAGCAAGAGATCTAAAAGTTCTAGATGACCAAGAATCTCCACCTGCCGATTGGGATTGGGTTAAATTATGCTTCAAATTGGATAAGTTTTCTCGATTTAATCTTGATAGACCACCTTTATTATCCACAATTCGAATATCTAACCTTATATTTTCTAGGTGCTTGAGTACTTTCCTGTGATGATCAACTTTATTCAACGTCAAGTTCTTTAATAACGTGTGTAACTTCAACTCTGTGTGTTCAATGACCTCATCTTTTTCTATTAACATCTCACCTGATATTCTCTTGACTTGTAAAGCAAGCGATTGTTCAGCCTTTGTTGCATTCTCCAAAGCCCGGACAGCTTCATCCACTTTAATTGGGTCCAAGGATGATTTGTTCTTTATCTTGGTGGCATATGAATGCTTAGATTTGGTATTTTGTTGAGCTTGTATCAATTCTCTCATAACCAAATGACGATTAGTCAAAGCTTCTTTTATTTCGAAAAAGTCATCAATCATTACTTTAAGTCCATCTCCTAAAACTGCCATATCATTATACAGTTGTATTAATGTCAAATCGGCTTCAATCAATTTGATTTTGGCCAATTTTTCCCACATATTTTTCATTCCTGGGTGAATCATTTCAACTTTAGAAAGGTGAGACAAGTTCTGAGATAATTCACCAATACTACTGGCTAATTGTTTCTCTAATTTGGAGTTCTTGTCCATTAATTTTTCCAATTTCTGGCATATCAAATAGCAAGATTTTATCAAAGGACGGAATTCTGCCAATTGCTCATACGGATCATAAGGAACTGGAAGTTGTTTTAATGTTTTACGAACAATTCCGCTAGCTATCGATAGCTTCCTGTTGGCGTTTATAACTGAGTATCCAAAATCATTTTCAACAAAGTAAAGAAACTCTTCATCTCGTATGATAATAGGATTTCCTGTTATACGATTAAACCATTCCTGCCATAATACCATCAATTGTTTACTTTCATCCTCTCCTCCAGGGGGGTATGATGTTATTGATGATGGTATTTGAGGAACAAAACATTCCACATTAGAAATTGTAAGATACTTATTGAATTTGACAATTTCTTGGTACGTTCTACGAACATCCTTATATTTGTCTTGTCTGAACTTGGGAAGATAACCTACTTCAACATCAAATTTCAAAATTGGATTCCCAGGCTTGTTTTGCTCAATACTTGTAAGATTAATCTTCATCATATACTTTTTAGAAAACCGTTCTGGTACCAATTTACGTAGTTCTTCAGGGGATAAGTTACCTTCTTGACCCTCGTTGGATTCTTCAGGCTGTCCTTGTTCATTTTGCACCGGGTCTTCGACACGAGAAGCGGATAACCCAGTAGGATCCGTATGATGGTGTTGTGTCTCTACCGGTTCAGCAAACGGATTGTTATCTTCAAATTCATTGGGATCATATGGGATTGCAGACGCCATAATGTTGAATATGCTAGAGTGAGTGCTCACTCTAAAAGTATGATGGTAATTACACGACCTTTTATTCATGGAAGGACATTACATGTCACATTGGTAAATGTTCATGAAATATAAACCGTAGACCATACTATTGAGTCTATTAATATAAATGAACTGTCACGTCTGTGTGGTTTACAATAAAATCACTCTTGTTCTCTGTAACGGCCTCCCCAAGTCTCCCCCAATCTCTCGCTACTCTCTCGCTACCCTTCCCCAATCTCCCGCGATCTCGCCCCGTCTCGCCCCGCCACCAAATCTTCACATTTTCGCAGAGATGAGATAAATTTTTATAGATCTCATCATGTCTGCTCCAACCGCTATTAAAAGGACACCAGAGCCAACCACAGTACAACCTATCACCAACTCCGTGGAAGATGATGATGCCATGATAGATGTTAATAATATTCCAGTGGAAGAAGAAGACGATTCCTCCAAAAAAGAAACAAGTGGTGTAGTATTTGATGAAAGTGGAAAACCAAAATTTACTGCTGCTTCTAAGAGTGGTATGAAAGTTAAACTTGAAAGTAGAAAAGTCCCTGTTCCACCTCACAGAATGACACCCTTGAAGAATACTTGGTCCAAAATCTATCCTCCTTTGGTGGATCATCTTAAATTACAAGTTAGAATGAATTTAAGAACAAAGACAGTTGAATTAAGAACAAATAAGAGTACCACTGATCAAGGTGCATTACAAAAAGGAGCTGATTTCATCAAAGCATTCACCTTGGGATTTGATGTTGATGACGCCATTGCATTATTAAGGTTAGATGACTTATATATTGAAACATTTGAAGTGAAAGATGTGAAAACTTTAACCGGAGACCATTTATCCAGAGCCATTGGTAGAATCGCTGGAAAAGATGGTAAAACCAAGTTCGCCATTGAAAATGCTACAAGAACTAGAATTGTTTTGGCAGATTCGAAGATTCATATTTTAGGTGGATTTACTCACATTAGAATGGCTAGAGAAGCCGTTGTTTCCTTAATTTTAGGTTCTCCTCCAGGTAAAGTGTATGGAAACTTACGTACGGTTGCTTCAAGAATGAAAGAACGTTATTAAGTGTTATTTGCATCATTAATCAATTTTTATTGTATATTAATATATTGGGATTAAAAATTATTCTAATAAGTCTATTGAAAAATCATCCACATATTCAGTCTTGTCGAATAAATGAGGTTTTAACTCTTCTAGTACCAATTCTTTCTTCATGGCATAAGCGTCTTCTCCGTCTTGATAATATGATTTTTCAATGCTAGTGTTTTCAAACTTTAATGTATCTCTATATAGATGTAAAGCAGCTCTATTAGATTTCCTTACATGTAATGAAACATAGTTAGCACCAAAAGTTTCACATAATATATATAATGATTGACGCATCAATTTATCAGCTAATCCCATTCTTCTATAAGTCCTCATAACTGATAAAGATGTAATATGACCATGGGGTGTTTTATCCTCTGCTTCGGGATCATCTTCCATTTTAGCCAAAACATATCCAACTATTTTCTCTCCTTTCTTAATATAAGCAGTATCTCCTTTTGGGTCTTTTACTTCAACATCTTCCAATACAATTTCATCGTCCATTGCTTCAGTTTCATCATGAGTAGTAGCTACAAAACTTGCCTGTGGCCACGATAACACATGATACATATAATATTTAGCCAAATAATTCTCGGGTAAATTATGTAGATTAGCATTTTGAATTGCTTGAATATCATATATATCTGCTTGACGGATAGTTATCCCCATTTTGTTAACTATTCTATGTACAAGCTAAAGTTGAAAACTATTGGTAATGTCGAATTTTTTTTCTGATTTTGCGACTACACAATTCAGAGAAGAAGATCATGGGAGGAGGATTAGGAATAATATGTATAAACTATAGATGTTATGAGTTGAATGTGCACTTAGATAAGATTATTGGGATATTTCATCCCTTTTTATAACCAGATCATCAAATTTTATTAAGAAAACTGTTCTTAATGGGGATCCTTCTTTTGGCATAGAATGAGCTGAAACATGGGCATAAAACCCAGATGAGTCTAAGGCACCTTCTATTATTCCGGCTACAAATGCAGAACAATTTAAATTACCATAGTCTTTGGGTACATTTATAAATTTGGATACCAAAGGACAATTATCTATGATCATATACTCATTATTAACATCTTGAGATTTCTCTAATTCGTTGGCTATTTTCCCAAACATTGATTTCCACAATTGACTATGAATGAATTGTAGTATCTCTACTATTTTAATTTCTCTTCTACTATATTTTAATCCTTCCCTAAATTTAACCAATTCCAAAAACTTTTGCCCAATCTGATATCCGAGTCCATTCAATCTATTCTCTAAATCCTGTATACCCTTTGATTGTTTGTGGCTCCAGTTTACTATTTCACAAAATAAAAACGATAATGATGACAAATTAATCTCAAATACTTTCTTATTAATGTTCTTATCATAATTGACACTTTGAGTGATACTCTTCTTATTCATAAGTATACTTGAAGTGTCAGCATTTATCTCATTGGATGGTACTCCAACCGCTGGATTATACCCAAATCCTGTCTTACTGCTTTCTTGTATCGTCATATTACTCATGGATGAGCTTATGGAAGGTATTATAATCTTATCATTAGACATCCTAGTGATTTAACTGTTGATTTATTATAGCGCGCTACTAATTCATAAATAATCTATGGTTGTTCAAGCAAAAAGTATATTACACGTCAATTGGTAAGACAAATCTAACAATGTGGTAGAGAAGAAGAGAAATTCGAACCTGGTTAAGTTTAAACTTCCAACTAATCGGATAGTTGAGCCAAATGATTTTAGCATTGAAGATCTAGAGAATGTATTTAAACTGAGGCCCACTAAATACAAGAGGAAATCTTTGAGGAAACCCACAAATGTGATAGAGAGTCTACCCCGTGATGATATCTTGGCTTCAGTGACGAATCGACGTAAGCCTCTGCCGTCAGTCGTAAGCAGTGTATTGGACCAATTTGATGCTCATATAAGCGCTGATACTCATACACTCAAAGAGAGCCCGCCAATCAAAGAAACAGAGAAGAAGAAATCCACCGTATTCACAATTGAGTTGAGTGATAGGCCTCGTAGATCTCGCCGTGTGACAGCAGCCCGTACTGGGCCTTCTCTTGACGTGCCGGACCCTCCAAAATCTGTCAAAGCTCCAAAGCCTGTCAAGAAACCAGCCAAAAAGTCAGCTCCACCGTCAAAACCAGGGCTTAACCAGGCTAAGAAACCAAAACCGACACATTATTCTCCCAGCCCAGATGTTGTTTCGCCATCTACAGAGATCCTCCTACAACCTTCAGAGATCTTCCCACAACCTGTGCAACCACATATTACAATTCCCCAGGCGTCATTCCAGAAAGTCACAATAAAAACCAAATACGAGACATATACTATCACCAAATACGTGGAGTATACCCCTCAATCTCGAAAATCACTCTCCCATCACCAACTACTTCAATTCCCCGTAGAGAACCTCATGAACTTAAAGATATAATATGGTATGTGATTTGTGATTTGTGCACTACTTTGACATCTATCAACAGTTCGCAGAGCCGATTAAAATAGAAAATAGAAAATAGATTGCTGGTATTTGATGAATCACTGATAGTCCAAAGTAGTTCAGCAATTCATTTCCTAACCTTAAATAATATCGTTTCCAAGATTTTTGATCGAATTTTTAATTATATGTCTGGAGATAACAAACCTATAGGCTCGCCCGGAGCTGATGATCGAGCGGCAAATAATATAGATAGTCCATCAGAGTCGCCACAAACTGGTAGTGATGTACCGGATGTGGATATCATGTCCCAGTTAAAAAATGTCCCCATTTCAAAGTTAAAGCAAGTGATAACTGATCAAATTGATTTAGAAATAAGATTAAAGCATAAAGAACTTACATTAACAGAAGAAGAAATTGGTAAGTGTGAATCCCAAATGATTACCCTTAGAAACTACTATAAGATCCCAAGAGAAAGATCTTTCGATAATGAACCTAATGACTTTACGCTAAAATATTATGATTTATTGAACCGATCATTATCTATAAACCATGAGCAAGAATTACCTCAAGTATCAGCACCTGTGGGTGAAGGGGTAGTAACGAATAGTAGTAGTCCTGCCAATAATTCGTTTGGTCATTCATATCGAACCAGATCCACCACTTCATCTTTAAGACCTACCATGAGTTCTATGAGTAGGCCTGGAACAATGGGATGTTTATATAGGAGAACTGATGGAATAATTGTCAAATTAACCTGCCCAGATTGTAAGAGGAGTAATTTTTCATCAGCTCAAGGATTCTTGAACCATAGTAGAATTGCACATACTCAAGAATATACTTCACAAGATGCAGCAGCACTTATATGTGGTGAAATTCTACCCGATGGAGAACAAGATGAAGAAGGAATGGCGTCAATTAAAAGTTTGAAAGAAAGAGGATTAGACCCCAATAAGAATTTAAATGTTAACGAAATATACTTCAATGGATTAAGTAATTCACTAAATACGGTTCATAAGAGTGGATTAGATAAATCTGTATCCCCATTAGATAAAGATGAAATTCCCAATGAAGTAACCATTGAATCTACTAAACCAGAAGAGAGTGAATTAATGAAGAAACTTATTAAGAATGGTATAACACAAGATAAAACCAGTTATGAAGAATTACTTGAAAAATACAAATCCGATAAAAAACTTGAAATATATCATTCATCAAGTGAAGAAGAAGAGATTAAACCTGATTTGAACCATAAATTAAAACGTAGAAGATCTCGAGCATTTGTTGGTATTATGTCATCACCAGTAAGCTCCTCCACCCCATTAGCCGAACCAGATGATGATTTAAACAATGAAAATAATTTGAATAAGACCGAGGATGTGTCTAAACCACGCGGTCAACAATTACCGAATATTCAATCAAATCATCCAACTTTACCAAAGATTAAAATAAAGCTAAAACCTGATAATCATAAAAAACGGAAATCTAAATAATTTAATGAAAGTTTTATCATATAAATTCAAATTAATCCATATATTATAAGACGCGGAAATGTACGATTTAGTTTATGGATACGGGCAAAATCTTGCATGTAAGGCCAAGATCTTGTACCAGATGGAATTTTTCTCGTTATGACATAATTGATTTACCGTAATTGGAAAGCCTAGAACAAATGTGACGGTTCGATATTATTTGGGATTTCAGTTAATAACCTTGGTATATAGTTTTCTATTATTAGTTAATAAATTATTTATTATAATCATTTGAATTTATTAAATTCATTTGTGTTTATTAAATTCATTTGTATTTACAATATTTGTAGGCTGTGAAGTGAGATTAAAATAGAAACTATTGCTTTTTATCAGTTTTAAACCCTGCAATCATTTTCAATAAAAAATCTTTTGGTAATTATTCCAATTTATGTCTTCTTCACCAGGAGTTTGTTCTCCTAATTTCATCCTCCTGGAACTTTCACCACATATGAGTCCTAATTCATCAAATACAAATGATTATTTTAATATTAGACCAGATTCTTCGGATAATTTTATGAATAATTCATCAAATGTTAATACAAATTATAATTATTCAACTCCTCCTGCCACAAATAATCCATCCCAACAGAATACCACAAATTCCAATCCACATAATTTGATTAAAATTGGTCGATTAAATTCAAGCCCTTTACTCCTTAGAAGACTTAATGATTCCATGACATCTTTAAATTCAGATTCAACCATTCATGATACATCATTTTTAGCCAAAAACAATACCAGAACAGATTCCTTTAATTCAACTAAAACGCTTGTGGATGATACTCCTACAAAATTAATGGTAGATTTACCCAAATTATCACTTAATGAAAATACTGGAGCATCCACTCCATCACCTTTAACTCCATCATATTCTTCCCATCAAGCAAGGTCTTTAAGTCTTAGTAATATGGTAAATCCTCCCAGTTTAACAAAGCATATGACAAGTCCAAATCTTAAATCATTTTCAAATCATAAACGACCAGCACAAAATTATACCACGTTAATTAAAGGTTTATCCGATAGAGTCAAATTTTTGAATAAAAATGAATTAATCAAACTTATGTCCCAAATCGAAATTATCCCAGAAATTCAACTCCCCAACTTACTTATTATTGATATTAGGCCATTTACTGAACATCATAAAAATCATATAAAAAATGCAGTCAATATTTGCTTACCTTCCACCCTTTTAAAGAGGCCTAATTTTTCATTCACAAAAGTAGTCAACACGCTTCCAACTTATGAAAAAATGATTTTTAAAACATATCTTAATTATGAAATCAAGAATAAAACGAATAATGACTACAAAAGATTATCTTCCATTCCATGCGGCAGATATGGATACCCCAGCATACTCATTTACGACTCACTGCCCGGGTCTGCAAACGTTTACAATATGACAAAAAAGATCTTAGAACAATTTGAACCTCTAACAATCAATTTGTATTTGGTAAATGATACTTATAATGAAATTGAAGTGGATGAGAGTATTAAGACAGAAAGTGGAAGCATCCAACACTTTGACCTTGATCTTTTGATTAAAAATGATAATTCTGTGACCAATGATACTTTAGGATTAAGCAGCCCTACCCTGGATTCCATAAGTCCATTGGACGTTCAATTCCCAATTATTACAAGGTCCCAATCTGCAACTGAATCTGGTCTTAAAAGGTGGACATCACCATTAGAAGTTTCAACACCCACGATCTCAAACTTCAAGTTGCCGCCGATTACTTCAACCCCAAACTTCAAGATTAGACATAACGAACAAACATTTGACGAAGTTAAAATCGGTATTGATTTGACAGAAAAGTATAAGAGCCAACTAGGAAATTTACCCTCATGGCTCAACAAGGAATGTTTAGATGAAACCTCAATTTTGAATCAATTCAATGATATCGAAACCACTGAGAAGAATCGTCTTAATGATGCTTTAAACACTCCAGATGGAAACAGCTTAATTGGTTCCGGTATTGAAAAAGGATATAAAAATAGGTATAAAGATATTTTATTATTTGAACATACAAGAGTCAAATTGAATGAGCTAGGTGACAAAGTACCATGTGACGTATGTGATTACATAAATGCATCATATATCGATTCCATGAAGTCGCTTAACTTTGATATTAAAAGTAATAATTCCCAATATATTGCTACACAAGGGCCTATGGAACACACAATAGGAGATTTTTATAGATGTGCCCTCAATAATGGAGTAAAGATAATCATTTCTTTAACAAATGAATGGGAAGATGGAGTTCCAAAGTGCAGTTCTTTCTGGACACCAGGTACTTACACCTCCAATAATAAAGATTTCAAATTATCTTTAAATGGGTCAGAAGCAATCAATGATAATTTGGTTTTGAGAAGTTTAAATGTCAAAACTACTATAAACAATGAAGATTTGGATACAAATATCTTACAAATACATCTTTTGAATTGGATGGATAATGATATTTGTAACAAGATCTCTGATTTGTTCTACATTATGGATTTAAAAAACAAGTTAGAGAAAGATCTTGGATTAACTGGTTATTCCAATATCATTCATTGTTCTGCAGGTTGTGGAAGAACTGGAACTTTCATAGCCGTTGATACCCTTATAAATTTGATCAATTCGAATCACCAATTCAACAATTCAAATATTATTCCATTACTCGTGAATAACTTACGGTGTCAAAGAATTTCAATGGTCCAGAATCTTAGACAATTTACATCAATTTATGAAATATTGATAAATTATTACACTCATAAAAGGGTTCATGCCCATAGAACATCACTTGTGGATCAATTTGAATCCTTTTATAAATAGCTACATATTTAATGAATATCACGATTTTGCAATTTTCACACTTTTACACTCTGTAGAAGTCCGACACGGAAGAAAGGTGTGTAAGACGCGATATAATCACGGATGTTACATGATAGCCAAGAGTACAAAGACTTCAAAGAAGAGAGTACAGAGACTTCAAAGAGGAGAGTACAGAGACTTAAGAGATAAACTCTACAGGAAAATACTAGCACATAAGTTCTATTAATACAAATCTAAGTTATTTAAGCGTTATCAGCTAAAGCTTGCTTTAAAGCATTTGGATTAGCACCAATGACCTTAGAAACAACCTTACCTTCTTTCATGAATAAAACAGTTGGCATGGAAGAAATTTCATATTCTTGAGCAATTGCACCAAATTCATCAACATCTACCTTAATGAACTTAGCAGATGGATATTCTTTAGCAAATTTATCTAAGAATGGTCCAATAACTTTACATGGACCACACCAAGTAGCAAAAAAATCAACAACGAGTAAACCGTCATGTTTTAAAGCAGCATCGAATTCTTCTTGTTTAGTAATAGCGTCAACCATTTTATAATTTTAATTTATGAATGAAATTATTTTCGTTGAGATTTGGGATTCTTTTATATCCCACAGTGATTAATAATGGTCACGTGAACGCGCCGGGCTAGAAGCTGATGACAAATGTCGTAGAACAAATCGAATTATCTTTACATTATTTGATGACTGATGGGTAATCAAATAAAATTATAAATGATAACCGGCGGATATTTATACAGGTCATTCCATTGATAATTAAAAGTGACCTGGTAATCATTTTGTTTTAAGCAATCCTCAAATAATTTATACTTGTACTCAAGGTACTGAGTATTAAGGTCTGTACCTGATGTTAGATCTCGTTTCTTGCATAATTTACGAATAAACATGTCAAATTTAACAGCCGCTCGTTCAAAGTTATCCATATTGACTTGATTGGGGTATACCAGGACTTTATCAATTCCTTGAATCACATCGCATCTTTCTTCCTGGAATTCAATTAATTTCTGTAATGCTTCAGTTGTATTTCCTGCTTGTAAAAGATCTGTGTCATTTATAATATCTGGTGATAAATGGGATTTCCATCCTCGATATTCAAAAGATTCTGTGAAAATGGCCCAAAAAGGAATGGGATTAAATTTGTAGTTAATACCTATTTTGTCTTTGGTCCTTATAAATTGAATTGTGGGTAGAATCTCTAACCATTTCATTATAAGATCGTATCTTACGTCTTGAGTTTGCAGAATCTCATTAACATATTGATTTATTTCATATTTATTCAATTTGACTTCAAATATTTCTTGGTCTGCTTGGGGAAGAAATCCATAAGTACTCACAAATTGTTGCACTGAAAATATATCTGAGTAGCTAATAGTGACTTCTTGAGCACCAGAGCCCAGGTATTTCAAGATGACATCGTTATTGTTGATGTCAATGTCGAAATATGCGTTACTATTCTGTTGATGGTTAGCAAAATCAAGTAAAGGAACCAAAGTTGTATTAACACCAAAGTTATCCAGCGAATCCACAGCATGGGGAATTTCAAGAACTCTAGACTTGATGACTTTATTAATATGATAATATTCATCAAAACTGGGTACAACAAAGCCAGTAGAACTTAAAGAACTCTTTATCTTATCGTATTTGGTCCGAAGATTCTGAACCTTGTTGTTTTCAAGTACCAATAAGTAATCTTCTGTAATATCTGCTGCCGATAAGGACTTTAAGTCGAAAGTACCGACGTTGGTTTGACTCAAAATCTCTAAATAATACTCTACATCAGTTATACACGATACAGAAGACCCATCAGCAGTTATCATAAAACTAAACATATAGTCAATAATTATTTCTGTTTCATTATTACCTCCACAATGTTCGAGCACCTTCTTTATTACCTGTGCCTGCTTTGGATTAAATTTCTCTAAGGTCTTCAACATCTGTAAAAGAGATTCAATATTGAAAGTAGAATCGTATGGGATTCTGGCAATAATTATATCGTCAACCAGTTCACTATCGAAAAATAATCCAACACCACCTAGCTCACTACGGTCAATTGATAACCTGTGGTCAACTAAAATCCCATTACGCCCAAAATTTTCCCATTCAATTCCATCTACTTTAACTTGTTCTTTAGTTAGTTTTTGCATCATAATGTCTTTCCACGCCTATTCTGATCACAACAATAATTCTTTACTATTTTAACCTTGAAATAATTAAACCTTTTAATAAATATATATATAATCAATGTTAAACTATATTTTCTCTACACAATCAATAATTGTCCAATATTAGATTCAGCCCAATAGAGACAAGTTGCGATTAAGGAATTGAAATCCCAGAAGCGCATAACTAAGTGTCAAGGGAAAATTTTTTTTACCACATTATAGATAACTAATTGAAATGTCTTGGGACGACGAAGACTTTGAAGTACCAACCAATAACGCCGCTGCAGCTTCTTGGGAAGATGGAGCAGTGGATGATGATCCAATTTTAGACTCATGGGATGTAGATGAAGAAGAAGAAGAGCTCAAGAAGAAAGAGGCTGAAGCTAAGAAGAAAGCAGAAAAGGAAGCTTTACAGAAGAAACAAGCAGCCACTAAGGCTAAGAAAGTCGCCAACAAGAAAGGTGAAAAAGTATTGTTGGATATTGACAAGGTTGATGCTAAGACTAGAGCAGAAATGTTAAGGAAAGCAGAATTATCTTCTGATTTAAAGAATGCATCCGACTTATTCGGTGAATTAGGAATTGATGGAGATGATGGATTTGATATTAATGCTCATCCAAGAGAAAGAGCTGCTCAATTGGCTGCTAAAAACCAATCATCAGCTGTAGAATTAACTAAAGATACTCCATTATCTTCTCATCCAATCTTTGATCCAGATACCAAACAAGACTATGAAAAATTAAGAAAAGAATTGTCAGCTGTTTTAACCAAATTAGCTGATAAATCTTTATTGAATTATTCATCTAATTTAGCTATAGATTTAATTAGAGATTTAACCAAACCAATGACAGTGGAAAATGCAAGAAAAGTATCATCAACTTTAAATGTTGTCATCAAAGAGAAAGAAAGAGCTGAAAGAGAAGCCAGATTAAAGAAAACCGGTGGTACTGCTACTGGAGGTGCTGGTAAGAAGAAGGCTAAACCTGCTGCTAAACCAAATACGGGTGGTGGCTTCAAGAAAGATGCTTTAGATGACATGGATAATTATGATGACTTTGGGGATGATGACTTTATGTAGATTTTCATTGACCATATAAACATAGAAAGAAACTGTTTAATCTTTATTACATATGGCTGGTAATACTTTCCAGGGCTTATCTAATTTGGGCTTTATAAAAGGCTCGAAATTAGAAGCTTTAATTAATACAGGTATTACTTCACCAGTTTTAAGATTCCATTTTCTATGATTAACTACCTTTAATAAAGATCTTATTATACCTCTGTGTCCTGTAAGAGAAATGATATCGTTCGAATCGTTTACAAATATATCATCCAATAGAAGTTTGGCCCGATAATTTCGGTGCTGGTGGGATTCATGCTTGTCTGATTGCCATAAGGTATCAGCTTCATTGAAGTTGGACTCGAATTGTAGAAAGGGCCAGTTTTTCTGGATAAAACTCTTTGGATGTCTTTTACTTTCGGTTCCAATACCATATGTCTCTCTTGCTAACTCTTTGACAATAGGTGTATTTGTGGAAAAGTCGATAATGGGTTTCCATGTCAATTCAAACGTCTGTATAGTCCGTCTTAATGGTGAAACATAAAACGATGAAGGAATTGGGACCTCATCTATGTTTTGTATCCATATATCTGAAAGATTTTTGATTTGTTGTTGACCTGTAGGTGTTAATTCTGCATCAAACCACTCCATTTTACCATCACCGTTCTTCATCTGGTAATCGCATGTCCATTCAGTTGAATTGTATAACTGAGGTGCAATATTATGGTGTCCTTCACCATGTCTTGCCATAAAAAATAGCTTATATTTGGACTCTTTAGCGTGTTTATTCAAGTCATTTAACTGATCGATTACATGTGACCATTTTACCCCTGGTTTGAGACCAAAATTGCCTCCCACATCTGTAAACGTCTCATCACCCGTATTGTCATCTGTCTGTTGGAATAATCCACTTACAACATCGTAATCATGGGGGACCAACGGTTCAGGCGAAACAAATACTTCTTGTACAAACCCAAATACAACTACTGGTACTAGTAAAAAGATACAAAGTTTGACCATAATTTTAAAGTTATCATCCTCCTTATTTAAGTCATTTATCTACATGTGTAAAACTTTAGTGGTTACAGGAATAGTAATACACCACGTGCATTAAAGTTTGCAACCATCGCGCTGATAAGAATTTAGATTCATGTCTAAATTGTATAACAATGGTTTAATATTTTGTGGATGTTCCCGGAGGGTATTTGACTATACAGAAGTAATAAATCCCATACGATGTCATGATATTAATGAATTGAATTTTTGTCCGTCATGTCAGGTTCCTAAATGTAAATATTGTTCTGTATCCCATGTTTACAAGAAGTATTGCATCAGTTGTATGAATGATTATTCAGAAACTAATGAGATCCATTGCTTGAAGAATTGCTTCACATGTCCAGATTGTGATTCCATGTTAAGTATCAGGTTGTCAGATCGGAAAATGAATGGTAAATTGGGTAAGTTGTTTGAATTTGAGTGTGTATCATGCCTGTTCAGGTACAAGACAGATGTTATTACAAAGCCCCGGCCTATATTAAGTATTATAGAGGAAGATTTTGCATCTAATGGGTTTGTGAAAGACTTTCGAGCGGTTATACAGGTGCATAAACAGAAGCTTTCATATGAGACATTATCAGAAGAACTTAGTAAAGAATTACGGAAGGGAAAGGCCTATAAAGGTGTTTCGTTAGATTTGATAAAGAAACTCAACCAATTGAACGTGTCTGTACACGAAGATGATATGGATGAAATTGATAGGTTGAAATTGGCTTTAGACAATGTAGTTCCGATCCCATTTGATGAACAACAAGATATACAAAATGCACAGGAAGATTTGAAGCATGCAGACATTGAGTATGAGTCTAAAGGCTTAACTATGTACAAAGATCGAACAAATAGCTCAAATAAGTATCCAATACCCAAGAGGCTAACGGTCCGAAATACTATTAAGTGCTGTGACTGTAATCATTTGTTAGTAGCTCCTACTGAAGAGCTTCTATCTACAAAGTTCACGATCAAAAATAATGCTAATAACATAATGCCTACCATCTCAATCACTGCCCAAGTAGGCCAAGTACTACCAGTTGAAATCGAGTCCAAAAAGCTGTACATTTTTCTATTAAACATAATTAACCCACTTCCCCATAGAGCACATATAAATATTTCTCACCCAACTTCATTTCAACTTGAAAATTGCAAAATAGATATGACCATTCCCACATCAGAAATAGAGATTGGGGGATATGACCCCCAAGGTCACGTATTAAGGGGAATACCAACTTCTTATTTGACTAAAGCAACAAAATCCAGCAGAGCAGAATTAGTGATGAGATCAGGTAAAAAGATGTCTCAGAAAGACACATCCATGGATTTAATGGAGAATTTAATCGAAAATTCCGAAAACTGGTGTCTGCTTCCAATTGAAATCACAGTGGATTCTCTGGTGTCTCCTGTCGAATTAAAGGTTCCTATTTTTGTCTCCTTGAAATCCAAACTTCCGCCGTCCATCAAAGCTATGAACTTGACTAAACAAAACCTTAGTTTTGGGTTCTGGCTGGTTTGTTCCCTTGGAAGCTTTCCAGTAACCGCATAAATACTAAAAATCTAGCATTAATACACCAGCAACTTTGGATAAGTGTCTCGTATCTAAAGTATCATCATCCTGATTGTCTACGTTCGAATCATACTGGGTAATCGGCTGAGATTGCAAGTCCTCTTCATTCATAGTTATATCTGGGACTTCTTCTTCTACTTCATCCTTTTCCTTCTGTTGGATACCTTCAAGTCCATCTATTCCATCCACACGCGAGTTGCTTCCTTCTGTTAATCGCACTTCGTTTGACCTTGCAATTGCTTCGTTGATAAATAATCTGATGTATTGAGAAGATAACTGAAGCGTTTCTTTTGTGATTCTAGTGTTTGTATCTTTGAATGCCAACTCATGGAAAAGCCGGGAAATTGTCTTCAAATTTACTACTGCTTCGTCTGACATTGGTTCCACGCGGATTAAATTGATCGCGGTTTTTAGCAGCCATAAGAGAAGATTACAATAGTTCGTTTATTTTAGTGATTTCTGTGTTCTGTCGGGTCAATTTGGAACACTTTGTCGGGATTAAGTATCCTACGAGGATCCAAATTAAGTTTGATGTTTCTCATTACATCCACTGTGTCTGAGCCAACTTCTTCTAGTAAGAACCGTCTCTTTCCAAGTCCTACACCATGTTCACCCGTACACGTGCCCTCATACTCAATGGCACGTCTAACCATATTATCCACCACGGTTTCGGCGATGCCTCTTTGTTCAGGCTTATATAATATGAAACTATGGGCATTTCCATCGCCAATATGGGCCACAAGAGTATTTACTAAACCATGAGAATCGATATCCTTCTTGGTTTCCTCCAAAAACTGGGGAAGATGTGACACGGGAACAGCTGCATCTGTAGTCCATAATTGGATCTTGGGGTCCGTTTGCTTTCCTTGATTTATGGTTGACCACAACGCAACTTTTCGGGCAGACCATAGTTCTGTGGTTTCTTCTTCTGATTCAGCAAATTGGAAATCAACTAAATTATGCTGTTCGCTGATTTTTCTTACTTGATTAACCAATGCCAGAACCACCGAGTCATTGGAGCCTCCAATCTTCAAGAAGAGAGTTGGCTTTTCGGTCCATTTTCTAGTGGTTTCTCCAGACTTGTTGATACAAGTCATCATTTTATCATCCAATAATTCTATGGCATTAAGTTGTATTCCAGTTAATAAATACCCGTTAACAGCATTGGCAGCATCTTGTATGGATTTGAAAGGAAGCACAGCAACTCTTTCTACTTTTGGTTTTACATACAATTTCAAGGTAGCTTCAGTAATTATTCCTAAGGTACCTTCACTTCCTATGAATAAACTATTCAAATTATACCCAGCACTTGATTTCCTAGGTCTTCTTTTGGTTTTAATTATGGTTCCATCGGCTAGAACCACGGTTAAACTCAATACATTCTTATAACATTCCCCATATCTGGTTGCATTAGTCCCTGATGCATTATTGGCACATATACCACCAATTGTAGCCCCAGGTCCGGGGTCAATGGGGAATAATAAATTATGTTCATCTAGACTATCTGCAAGCGCTTCCCACCCTAATCCTGCTTGAACCTTAACATCCAAGTCTCGTGCATTTAATTCAATTATCTGGTCCATAGATGAAATATCAATACATACTCCACATCTAGTATTAACAAAATGGCCCTCCAAAGAAGATTTCCCGCTAATTGGTACAACCGGGACTCTATACTTGTGGAATATTTTCATAAAATCAGATAATTCTTCTGTCAGTCTTGGATAAATCACATATTGGGGACGTTCATGAGTTTCCGGATGATACGAATTGAAGTAAGTATCAGAATGAGAAGTGGTATCTTCCATTGAATTATTTACTATCAACGTTTCGTCACTGATTTCAGGAGTCCGGTGTGTAACCACCGCCTTGATCTCTTCAATTGCTTGTTTAAACTCGGCTTCTGTGGCATACTTAGGTGGTACAACATCATCAATTTTCAAAGTGGAGCATTCTTTTGCTTCAACACTTGTATAGCGTTTGTAAGCATAAGCGGTTAACCATCCACTCAAACCTGCCACCACCGCACTCTCGATTGAATAGCCAACTCTTGTAGAAGAATTGGATCTCGAAGAATAGAATCTTCTACCTAATAATGGTTTTAAAGCTCGAACAGATCTAAACATAAGAACTCCGATTCTCACTTATCACCGAAATTGAGATTATTTATTACTATTTACGAGATAGACTATTGATTACCTTGACCACCGCCAAACATGTTTCTTAAGGCAGGATTGTTCATTAACTCGGACATATCTGGCATTTGACCTCCTTCACCACCTAATCCCATACTTTGGGCCATATTTTTAAGCATTGGATTGTTCATCAAATTGCTCATAGCATCGGGATTAGACATTAACAGTTGAGCTGCTTGCATGATTTGGGGGTTATTCATCATTTCAGTTAATGATGGCATACCTCCAGCTCCACCAAACATACTGCTCAAATCTGGCATACCTCCAGCACCTGCACCAGCACCTGCACCAGCACCTGCACCAGCGCTTGCACCAGCACCAGAAGAGCTAGTGTCTTTTTCAGCGATATCAGAAGAAGGCATATCTTTTTCTAATTCTTCTTCAACTCTCTTCTTGGCGGTTTCATAACCTCTCTTCATAGCATCAGAAGGACTGGATCCTTCAATGTCCATACCTTTCTTATAAGCTTCCATAGCAGCTTTAGCATCTCCCAAGGCATATTTAGCTAAACCTAATCTAGAATACGATTTGGAGAACTTTGGATCTAATTCAATAGCCTTTTCAGCATCAGCAATGGCCTTTTCATGTTCAGAGTTAGATGAGTATGCAGCTGCTCTATTTGATAAGAACACAACGTTTGTACTGTCCAATTTAATTGCCTCTGAATATTTAGCGATAGCCTGATCAAAATCTCTGGCAGCCATGGCTCTATTACCTTCTAATTTCAACTCATTAGCTTTTTCTTTAGCTTCTTCATCAACTTCAACTGATTGGACCTCAGTTGGTTTGGCACCTGAACCGCTAATTAAATCATTTAATTTACCTAAGGTTGATTCAGTGTCTTTATCAACGCCAAAAGCATCGGCTATACAATCTATAGCCACATCCATAGAGTCGGCGTATTCTTCCGAAACTTCTTTGTTGGATACTGAAGTCTTTAAAAACTCAATAATGGATAAGGCGATTTGTTTGTTATCTACTGACATGATAATTAGATTAACTATATGCGGTGCGTTGAATATATAAGGCGCGGATACTTCTGGAAGATTCTATTTGGGGGACGGCCTGAGGCGACGATCGCCCTACGTCTCGCAGTAAATTAAGGCGGACGGTAGGGTGTCTATATCAGTCCCCGTAATTTTTGTAGTTCTAGTTGTCGATGTCTTAAAACCACCAAATGGTTGTTTGTAAACTGCTTAAAGGCGAAATTGATGAAATCTGATCTGAACTTTAAAACTGACGATAATTTTAATGCAATGATTTCGTGTTCATACTTAATTGTTGAGTTTAGATTAATGATCTTGTTAACTTCCTCTGCCTTAATAAGTAGAAGCTTCTTATACCTGGATTTCTTACTATCTTGTCCAAATGCAAAAAAAGAGCCTGAAGACTCGGGTACATTACTAGGGCTGGTGGGACTTTGGACAGAAGTGAAATCTCCATTGTCTAAATTTGGTTCCAGATCGTCGTCTGTCAAGTGTGATTTGGCCTTTCCTTCGTATTTTCTTAGTTCATGGTTAATGCTTGTTATTTTACCGTGAATTTCTTTCCATTCTTTCACCTTTTGTAAGAGCTTGGAAATTCCTGAACATAACTGGATGAGAGTCAGTTCTAACCAGCCGAACACATCACTTAATTTAAGATAACTAGCATCAGGTCGTTCTTCCCCCACATACTTGAATTTAATTGTGTCTCTTGAAGTGGAAATAATGTCACCACTGTACACTTTAGCAATAAAGCGATCTAACACATTTCTAGCATCACAATTCTTTATATCATAAATAGCCATTAGTTTCCGAAGTTTTATTAAGATTTTATAATACTGTTCTAAATCCATTGAAGAATACAATAGAAACATCTCGATTTCAGTGACCTGTTGAGAGGAAAGCATGATATCTCCTCTAGTCTTCTTGGCGGCCTCTTGTGCTTTTCCTATCTCTTTAATGACATCAAAGGCCAGCTTTTTTTCATTTTCATTCCCTTGAAGTTCTTCGCCAAACTTCTCCAAATAAAACGTACCATAAATCATCAAACAACAAATATACATGTTGATATTGTCTATTACCCTGTTTATCTTGAATTTATGGTAGGCAGGAACGGTTTGATTATCCTGTTTGTAATTTATCCAGAAATATTCTTTATCGGGTAAAGCAACTGTTGGATATTTCAACTCAAAAATTTGCAAAACCTGTCTGAGCCGGTCTAAAGATTTGAACACTGACTTTCCCTCCCCAAGCTTGTTATTCACCCGGAAAAAAATTACCCAATCTTTTGAATTAGTATCAAATCGGGCGTTTGTCGCTTGAATATGATACTCTTCACCTTGTGGTAAAAATCTAGTAAAACTGTAGTTATAAAGTAATGTCTCTATATCTTTTAATTTTTGAGTGTGTGATGCTGACTTGCCTGCCAGGAAACTCAAATAATCAAACACATTGTACATATTTTTGGGTTCTTCAGCCATGAAATTCAATCTATTATCTTGTAATATTCTAGCGAGGTTAGATACTCTGCTATATTTGACGTATAGAGTTAATGGTGTCATGGACTTTCCATTCAAGGCATTGAGGTTGATTAAGTTTTGCTTCTGTTCCAAAAGCTTGGACTCTTCTATCCCATCTAATATGATATGAAGCAAGGTATTACCATTTTTATCCATATGCTTTTCAAAATCAATACCCTTCTTTCCGTATACTTTGTAAACACACGAGTATGCCACGGATATCAATTTGACATAGTCAGAATGATCATAACAGCGGCAAATACTAAAGAGCGGAGTATGTGCGTTATTATCTTTGAGTTCCCAGTCAATAAGGTTGCCGATTAGTGAAATTAGTTCGAGACTATGTGACAAATAGTGACCAACAGATCGGTTAGATATATCCACCAGATTGAAATATGCAATTTGTTCTTCTTTCTCTGACATCTCTAAAATTACCTCAACTATCTTTTTTGCAATGTCCAAGGCATCCTCCTGTAATGCAACCATTAAAAGATTTTGACCGGACGTTGTGTTCTTGTCAAATAGAATATCTTCAACTGAAAACCAGTTCTCGTTGGTATCAATAAGCATATTGAATACTTCAAGGTTCTTTGTTCTTACAGCAAACATTAAACTGCTATCTCCATTAATATTTCTGCTTTTTATGAAATGCTTGTTATCAATATCACCATTCGGATGGGCAACATTAACCCTACTTATAATGCTTGATAATTCGGTAATGTCTTGACGCTGAATTGAAGCCCACAATTCATAATTCTCTTGGGAAATCCTTGCAAGATCCAGGTATTCATCTGATTCGGATGCAGTAATATGGTAGATTACAGCATCAAGATTAGATAGAATATAATTAAAGTATCCATCGGATGCAAAGTCTACGGAGCTGAAATTTTTAATGTAATATAACTGAGCTTCAAGATCAGGAACTTTAGAATGAACAATAACCATGATAAGCATACTGACAAGACTATCTGCATCAATAACAAGATCTTTATCCTTTTCATCTATAATTTCTTCATTGGATGCTGTATCATTTGTGGTTAAGAGGCTAACTGTTCTTAATATCACATCCACCTTGGCTGCCAGGCTCATTAAAGAAGAATCTGAAAGTGTCAGGAACACTTCAATAGCCAAAGATATTCTTCTCAAAACGTCATTTATATGCCAAGGTTCTGTAACTGGAATGTCCAACTGGTTCAATGAGAGACATGAAAGAGCGTTATATCTCTCTTGAGTTAAAGTTTTGATTGCATCAGGGTCAAAGTCCTCGTCATTGGGCTGGTTGAACTGGTAAACCAATTGAAACCACACTTTATCATACATGTTCATTTCCACATACTCATACACCAACTTATTTAAATCAATGTCGGGGTTTGAAGCTAATAAATTGCGTATAAGCTGATATGTTTTTTCAGAATCGGCTGTATCTGCCTTTATACTTTCCAGAATGATTGTATAGGCTTGTTCTACCATCCGGTGAAATTCTTGTTTAATGAAAGATAATTTTTTCTGTGACTGGGTTCGAAGAGAATCAAAATCTCTGTTATTATGGTGAAATAGCTTATAATATTTTTCCGATACTATTTTTGAAAGCAATGGTAAATTACGAAGTAACATCTCAAATGTAACAGAATCACTCTTCTTTGGTGGTTTTTCCAAAATTAAACTCGGTATGACTGGTTGATTTTTGGATAATGCAGGGTCGATATATTCGGTAATTGTAGTAAAATTACTGCCAATCAAAGTATCTTCAATATGAAGCAACATGAATTTACTTCCTCGAGGGAAATAGTCACAGAAAGGAGTGAATTGAGTGTATCCCAAAACTGTCAATCGAAGGCTCTTGTTGAATCCCTTGCCAGTAAAAATCATACCATTTTTAAGTAAAACCTGCTTACCATTCAAAGTATAATATACTATCAGTTGATTCTTTGATGAACTGCTGCCATTGATTGACGGTACACTGCTTCTGATTATATGAGATCTGATGAAATCTTCATTATTATAACATAAGTCTTTAAGTAAAGTTTTGGTGGAATTGGTGGCAGTTGCTGGGTCATACCCATATTCTAGTGTGTGTGAAGGAGGCACCAATATAGTAAATTCATTGTGACTTTTGGATAATTCTAGAATGGTGTTCTTAAATGGAGCTTTATCATGATGTGTATTATTGAATATGCAATTTAAATAAGGATTATATAGCAACGGTAGATGCTTGGTTTGTGCCAGGGACATGATCTGACAACTACTGTCTTATCTGAGAAATGCGCATCAAATATGAGAGTAGTTGGGAGATGAACTCAGAATTTTTGGGTGAACGAAATAGAAGGAGTCTACTACGGTTGGGACTTCTGAGGTGTTAGAAACCCTCCATGGTCTTTTATTACTCAATTCAATTGAAGAGCAAATTTCTCTCTAATTTTGCAAATTTTACAAATTGCTGCAAAAAAAACTATTCGAGCTATTAAAAAGATTATGATATATTTGTATATTTGTATTACGACTAATTTGTTTCTTGCATCATGGTTCTCATGGCTACAGAACCTCTATAAATATTATTTTCTGGCTTGATTGGATAGTTAACTTCATCAGCTTTATGGTCAATGGATCCAAATCCTCCTCCACCAGGTGTCATAATTACTACTCTATCTCCTTTATTAACCTTTACCATACATTTACCACTTAATGAAACAGATTTATATCCATCTTTGGTCTTTTTAAGCCATACGTTCTTACCTCTCAATCCACTTTCACCCCCTTTTAATCCGAAAGGTGCTAGAGATCTTCTTTCCATTAAACAGGTAATTTCAAGATTTGGATAAGTGAATTCAATATCTCTTATTACACCATCACCTCCTTCATGGTAACCAGCACCCCCAGAACCAGTTCTTATGCCAAATTGATGAACGATAACTGGATATCTTCTTTCAAAAACCTCCGTATCAGTAATTCTAGTGTTGGTAGTATGAACTTGAACACCAGATTGTGCTTTTTGACGAGGTTCATTGGCTTCAACAGCTTTAGCACCAGCACCACCACAAATGGTTTCATAATATCCAAACTTAACACCATTCTTTTCATCACTTATACCAAAGGTAAAGTTATTACATGTACCTTGAGAGGCAGCAGCAGCTTCAAAAGCTTTCAATACCACGTCAATAACTCTTTGGGTGGTTTCAACATTTCCACCCACAACAGCTGCTTCGTATGAAGGACTAACAACTGAACCCTCACGAGTCTTTAAAGTTATAGGGATTAAGCAACCATTGTTTAAAGGAATATCACTACTGATTAAGGATCTTAAGACGTACAAAATAGCAGAATAAACAATGGCTTTTGGTGCATTCAAGTTACCATACATCTCATCACCTGACTCAGTAAAGTCGAATATAGCATCACCAGTTTCAGGATCAATATCAATCTTAAGAGCAATAGCAGTTCCATCATCTAAGTAATCAATAGCCTTCATACTCTTACCAAGGAATTTCTTATATGCCAATTTAAGCAAGTTTCTGACAGCAGTTTCTGCAGTAGACTGGATACCAGTCATGTATAATTCAATAACTGGTCTGGTGAATTCATCAATCAAATTATTTAACAAGGTAATACCTCTAAAGTTTGCTGAAACTTGAGCTTTTAAATCACTAATATTATCATTCAAAGCTCTACTACCAGAACCACCAGGATATTTGGCTGGCTCATCGTAGAACCAGGTTTTAACACCATCTTCGTCAAACTTACCTTCAACACAAAGCTTGTGGCTCACAAGGGCTGCACCTTCTTCGTAAATACTCTTGGAATTACTTGGCATAGAACCAGCAGAAATACTACCAATATCAGCATGATGTCCTCTGGAAGCCACCCAGAAGATTGGAACGTTATTTTCATCCAAAACAGGTGTAATAACTGTAATATCAGGTAAATGACTACCACCAGCAATTGGATGATTAGTGATTAAAACATCACCAGGTTTTAAGTCGTATGTTACTTTTCCATTCTCTTCTTTCCTGTGTGCTTCCAATTGATATTTGACAGCAAAACTCATACTACCTAAATGAATTGGAACATGAGGAGCATTGGCTACCAAGTTAGCATCTTTATCAAAAATAGCACAACTAAAATCTAATCTTTCTTTGATATTTGTAGAAATAGAAGTTTGTTGTAAAGTTCTACCCATTTGCTCTGCAATAGACATGAATCTGTGTCCAAACACAGAAAGTTGAATTGGGTCGACCACTGAATGGGAAAGTTCAACTTTTTTATTATGTTTCACTTGAATCAACACATGACTAGAAAGAATATTAGCAGTGGAATCTGGTTCAACCAATAAGGTTTGGGTTTCATCTAAAATAATTGCTGGTCCTTCAACTATATCACCAATTTTCAAGGTATTTAATTGCAAGATGTTTGTATCTACCCAACCAACCTTACTGAAATAAGTCCTTTTCTTTAAAGCAGAAGCTGTGTAAGGTGCTTTCTTGGTTAAATTTCTGAGTTCCTCATATGGATTATGTGCTTTTTTATCTTGACTTTCAACAATCAAAATGACTTGAATGTCATCAACTATCACATTTCTATTCAAGCTGAAACCGAATTCTTTTTGGTGTCTGTTAATAAACTTTTCAGCACAGTCATACTCTCCATCTTGTTTTTGAATCAATAAATGTGTATCTGAACCAACGAATCTCATATTCAAGTATGTTTCAATCTTAGTTGCAAAATTAGTGAGTCCTTGGGATTCATAATCTTCATAAGCAGATTTGACCATTTCATCAACTTTCTTGTCAATAAATTGAAAGTTTTCTTTAGTGAAAGCAACAGAAGTTGGGGTTTGTTTTTCAATGACAATATCTGCCAAAAAGATACCATAAGCAGATAAAATTGAAGAATATTTGTGAATTGCAACTTCTGATATACCAAGATTTTTAGCCAACGCAACAGAAAATTGACCTCCGGATCCTCCAAAACATGCAAGATTATGTTCTGCAGCACCATAACCTTTTGATTCTGTGATTGTTCTGATTGGCCTTGCCATTTGTTCAATTGCCACATTCAAGAAACCAGAAGCAACTTCTTCAGGAGTGAATTTTATGTCTTGTGTAGCATTAATTTCCTCTGTTAATTCTTTGAACTTTTTGGCAGTAATTTCTTGGTCCAAAGGTTCATCTTGATTAGGTCCAAAAATCTTTGGGAAGTATTCTGGGATTAATCTTCCTAAGAAAAGGTTGGCATCAGTAACAGTTAAAGGACCCCCCTTCTTATAACAAGCTGGACCAGGATCGGAACCAGCTGATTCAGGACCAACTACAAATATACCATTTTTCCAGAATAACATAGAACCACCACCAGCTGCAACAGTAGAAATATCCAATTGAGGAGTTTGAAGACTAATTTGACTTACAACAGTTTCATAAATATGTTCCAAAGAACCTGAATATCTAGCAACATCAGTAGAAGTACCACCAGCATCAAAACCAATTGTAGCCTTTTTAGTTTCATGGTCATAACAAGTTTCACCAAAACCAACCATACCACCAGCAGGTCCTGACAAAATGGCTTTCAAACCAGTAAATTTATACCAAGGACATAAACCACCATTACTTTGCATGAACAATAACTTATTACCAAAAGCATTTAAACCACCTTCGAAACCTTTTCCAAATCCATCCAAATAAGTCTTTATAACGGGTGATAAATAAGCATCTGCAACAGTGGAGGAAGCTCTATTGACAATACCAATCATTGGTTGTAACTCATGACTCACAGAGATCCCAAATCCAATCTTTTTACAAATGGCAGCTATTTGACGTTCATGATCTGGGTATGCATAGGAATTAACAAGACATAAAGCAATATCTCTGAATTCTCCTTCATCATATAATTTTTGAAGATCCTGTTCAACTTTGGTATAATCTGGCTTCTTAATAATTCTAATCTTATCACCAGTACTACCTTCTACCACATTTTCATCTTCAGCAATTGTCAATTTATCACCTCCACCTTCAGAGAATCCTTCAATGGTAACTCTTTCATCAATTTCCAAGACCCGTTTCTGAAGATGACCCAATTTCTTTGCTGTGAGATCAAATATATTTGGTCTTGTTTGATTACCAATATCTAATACATCTTTAAAACCTTTTGTAGTAACTAAGCACACATTTGCACCTTTTCTCTCTAATAAAGCATTTGTTGCTACAGTAGTTCCCATACGAATACTATCAATTAAATCAAGATTAAGTTTTTGACCTCTTGGGATTTGAGTGTTGGTAGCTTTTTGTAAGATAAGTCTTATACCTTCAGTTGGGGCATCTGGATAATTCTTTGGATCAACTGATAACAATTTAAACACATAATCTTGTTGATTTGGGATTTTGGCAATAAAATCGGTGAAAGTTCCACCTCTATCTACTGCAATTTGAATTCCTTTCATTATGTATTATATTTACTATAATATGGGGAATAAAGATGATTTATATACAAATATAGGAATTATACAGTTGTGGAAAAATCTCACAAAGATCGGTTCAATGTCAAAAAAAGCCGATAGTCAGGCTGCAAAATATCTCCATACATAAAACTTTAAAATTCTAAATATTTAGTTGTTCTAACTTTTGTTGAATGTTAGGAGGGATAATATTACCAAGTTTATCATATTGAACTTCAGATTCTGAATAACTCGAGTCGTTTTCATCTTCTGACAGTAATGAAGAATGTCTCACTTCAATGTCGCTGTCAGGTAATTCCGCTATCTCTTCGGGCTTTTTGTGCGATACGACATTTCCTAATGCGTCGTATTCTACTTCACTATCTTCCAGTTCTTCAGTAGGATCTATTTCACTATCATCCAAATCTTGTTGTTGAGTTCTATTTGTGTTCCCAATAAGCCAAACATCTTCATTTCGGGTTTGTTCTTTACGTTTCCTCGTCTCTTCTTCCAAATCTTGAAGATATTGGTCTTCGGCTTTTTTGACCGAGTCGTGGTCGGTACACTTTGAATAAATTTCGATTAGCTCTTGATTTACCTCTAAAAATGTTAGTCCCCAGGAAAATTTACTTAAAATCATTTCCGCCCAATCATAATGTCCTACAATGGCTAAACAAGCCGCCAATGCTTCTACACAATTAAGTCTCCATGGCCTACCATAATTAACTGGATTAGCCGCTACAAAATATGGTAATAATCTTTCATGTTTCCCACCAATTTTATTAAATGGAATCTCATCTAATCGAGCCCATGAACACTCTACCACCGCTGCTCCTGCAGTTTCCACTATTTCTCGATCATTTGGTGACACAACCATCTTCCCATTAGGTGAAACAATCACTCCACTAAACTTTTGTCCTATTCTCATGTTCTTTATTAATCCTAATCGTTCAAGCTTCTTACCTGAACATCTCTTGGGATCACAATGATCAAAGTCCCACATGGCCAATTTGAATGGGAGATCATTTGTACCGGTATATTTGGTTTCTTGTCTTCCCTTCTTAGCATGATGTTGTTTTGATTTATGACCATTTGAAGTCCTAGTGGGTTTAACTTCCTTATTCTTATTCTTCCCCATGATTAACTACTGAAAAAATTGCGATGCGACTGTACTCTAAACTTTTTTATTAGTATATTTACATAATATAAACATTATAACGTAACTAAACAATTAAACCAAACCAAAAACAAATCTAACATATTCATAAAGACATTTTTCTTGATAATCAAAAAAATATGGGAAGATTTAGAAATCTTCATCGAATGCGAATGCATCATCACCACCTTTAGTTTCAGTAGATGCCATAACACCAGCTTTTTGGTAGTCACTAACTCTCTTTTCAAAGAAATTGGTTTTACCAGCTAATGAAATGTTTTCCATAAAGTCGAATGGATTAGTAACATTGTAAACTTTTTCATTACCTAAGGCAACTAATAATCTATCAGCAACGAATTCAACGTATTGACACATTAAGGTACAGTTCATACCTAATAAACTGATTGGTAAAGCATCAGTAAAGTATTCTTTTTCAATGGTAACAGCTTCAGTAATAATTCTTTCGACAATTTCTGGATCTGGTCTGTTTTGTAAGTGGGAGAATAAAAGACAAGCAAAGTCAGTATGTAAACCTTCATCTCTACAAATTAATTCATTGGAGAAAGTTAAACCTGGCATAAGACCTCTCTTCTTTAACCAGAAAATAGATGCGAATGAACCACTGAAGAAGATACCTTCAACAGCAGCGAAAGCAACTAATCTTTCACCGAATAAAGCTTCATCATCATTAATCCATCTTAAAGCCCAATCAGCTTTTCTTTTAATTTGTGGGATGGTTTCAATAGCATTGAATAAGAAGTCAGCTTCTTTTGGATCTTTAATATAAGTGTCAATTAATAAGGAGTAAGTTTCGGAGTGAATGTTTTCCATCATAATTTGGAAACCATAGAAACATTTGGCTTCTGGAATTTGAACTTCAGCGGAGAAATTTTCAACCAAGTTTTCGTTGACAATACCATCAGAAGCAGCAAAGAAGGCTAAGATTCTAGAAACAAAGAATCTTTCATTATCGTTTAATCTATTGTTCCAGTCATGAATATCTTTACCTAAATCAATTTCTTCAGCAGTCCAGAAAGAAGCTTCAGCTTTTTTATACATTTGCCAAATTTCATTATATTTAATTGGGAATAAAACAAATCTTTTGGTGTTTTCAACTAATAATGGTTCATCTTTTTCTAAAGCCTTTAATTTATGTCTTTGAACTTGATGTTTTCTTAAGAAATCTTCATGCTTTTTGATCGATGCTTCAGTAACTTCTTGTGGAATTTCAATTGGGTTTAATTCTCTTTGTTTTAAAGCAGCTAATTCTTCAGCACTAACAAGAATTTCTTTGGCACCAGCATAATTTTGAGCTGAGTCTTTAGCTTCAGCGGCAGCAGCCAATTTATCAGTAATAGATTTACCTGGAGTTTCCATTCCTAAGTTGGAGATTTGACCAGTCAAACCTTTAGTTGGAGTTTCTAATGACATTCTATAAGTTAATTAAAATAAGTGGTTGTCAAAAAATGCTTTTGATTTTTTTTGAGATTAACTTTAATGAGATATTCAACTCTTATATAGTTATTTTAAATAAATCTTCTCCGGTGAACGGGTTTCAGAATGTAAACAACGGCGTATCTATAAAGAAATAAATCGCGTCCAGAATTGCGTAAAAAAGGTGATGACTTAAAAAATTCGCGTGCACACGCCTAAAGGCTCTAAATAAATCAGGCGTGGTGGGATGGATATTAATGGGAAAATTATGGGGAAAAAACGGGTGTGGATGATTTTATTCAAAGATTTTAAAGGGTCAGGTTATATCCCAATCTTCTACAATTCAAACCATTGTCAAAACCTGATTATTAATGCATAATTGCCCAATTTCACTAATGTTTATGAACTACTTAAACAGGAAACGCGTCCAGACGTGTATAGGCAAGACGTGACAAAATAAACAACACGAGTAACGAGTAATATTCATTTAAAACTCGTAAGACGTGTACGGACGAGAGCTAATTTCAGGCTGGATTAGGGAATTACTAATAAGTTTCGTATTTATCAAATTATGCTCTGATTGATTAGATAATTTTTAGGCCGTAATTCGGTTTGTTATCGGACCCTAAAATTCTACAGGTTTAAACAGTACAATTTACATACAAATAATACAAGAATTGAACAATATAATGCAAAACATAAGAATCTATCAGTCTATAGTACTAAGCTCTAGGCTTTAATGGAGGTTGTAATTGGATTGGTTCATCAAGTTCATCATATCTACCAACCTTTTTCATGGCACTGGAGATTCCATCAATGTTTTCAAAGTTATCAAAGTTATCGAATCTGAAAGGATGTCCAACAGGAGGAGAATTGAAATTTGATGGCATTGGAGAAGTGCTTAATGAATTAGGCATTGAAACACCATTTAATACGGGAGATCCAACTGGTGAAGGACTGAATTCTCCATTAACTTGAGGAAGATTGATATCTGGAACTGATTTGATGGACATTAAATCAGAGTCATCTAATTCAAGTGATTTGAATAATTGTACCACATTACCGGAACCTTTATAGTTTTCATTAGCCATTTTAAATTCAATTAAGTTCTTGAATTCGTTATTCCAGTGAGTGAAGTTCCAATCTTCAGTGATTGATTCTTTTAGATGAATCATCGCCACTTCTTTAGCATCTTCCAATGTAAGGTATTGGTACTTTGGTAATGATGGTAAACCAAATAAGAGTGAATTCTTTTCGAATTTATTGGAATTAAGTTGCTTTGGTCTTCCATATAATTTGAATGCATCTAAAATTGGAATATAGTTTCTGATCATGGTTTCAATGGCTTGAACACCGGGATGTGATTGTGGCATCAAATAGATATAGTTGGTCTTTATAAAACTATGACTGGATTTGATCTTTGGGGAACTTGGTGGAGATGATGAGTTACTGAAGAAAGAAGATTGGGAAGTAGCTCTTTGATGTGATTTAATCTGAGGTGGTGGTGCAGTTGTACTTCCACTAGCAAATAGGTGTTCAAACTTACTGTTAACATAAACATCCCCATTTAACTTCATAATTGAATTGAATTCAATCATATTTACGTTTTCGGGGAAGATATTGTAAACATTGGTAACGTTATTGATATAACATATTAAGTTCTTCTTGGACATTTTCTCTGACAGATAAATTTCTATCTTACCAGCTTTCTTACTGGTAGAAGGAAAGATTCCAAGATAACATTTAACCCATTTATGATTAATTTGAGGTAATCTGATATTGCACCAGTCATATTTTGGATACTTCTTCTTTGATAATAAAGTATGAATATCAGATAATTTTGGACCTATCAAACTTAATGTTACAGCAGTAAAAGCTTCATTTAAAGAAAATCTTTCGTAGTTGGATAAGTATAATGCAGATACCCAAGAAATATAATCTTCTTCACCTAAAGTTCTTAAAATCAAATTATAAAAAGTTTCATTTAAGTCATTGGAAAATTTAATAATGTGATTTTGGGTATCTAAGGTGATATTATAGTCAAACAAATTGTAGTAAATTGGTTTAAATTCATCATCATCAGTTGACCAAATAGATAATTCATTACCAGTTAATTTACAGTGGACTTCCACCCAATTTTCATCATCATAGATAAGAAGAGTTCCACTGAAATAGTGTCTTAAATTATGACAGTTGAACAAGGTGACAATGGGTGACAATTCTGGTGGAACCGACTTATTTGCCTGTAAGAAGTTAGTGAAACTATTAATGTTTCTACTTTGATGAAGATTATTCAAAGAATTGAATGAATCAGACCGTACCACATGAGAGTCAAAATCATTGGAATAAATTCTTGAGTTACGGACGAATGAAGAAGGAGTATTCTTAACTTTATCACTGATTTGTCTTTTGGTGATGGAAGAAGGTGATTGTGGTTCTTCCGAAGCAAATGGAGATTCAGGACGACTAATATTCCCATAATATGGTTGATTTATACTAGATGACCTACCCCTTGTTGGAGGATTGCTAAAAGAATTTGAATGAGATCTGGTTCTGTTTGGTGACATTGTCTTACTAACAGGTAAATGAACATTGGAATTTGAACTTGGATTAGAAATTGGCTGATCTCCACTCTTTGATCCCAAGCTAGAAGACTCTGAAGACTCTGAAGGTTTGACTTTTCTAGGAGACTTATAGTCGGGAATTTGGGTAATAATCAGGGGAAGTTCCGAAGTCTTTGACTTGGATTTTTTACTTAATATGGGAATATGCATAATTAATCAATTTTACACTTAACGATTTACCAAATTGGATCTGTCAGCAGATGGGGGATTTATGTAGTTGAAATTTTACCGGTATAGCCACAAATAGAAAAGAAATTTCAATTACGAATTGGGAAGCGAAATCTCTTAATCGGAATTATTTTATAAGCTGATATGCAACCACCAGGGATTATTAAAGGGGTTAAATTTTTTTATAAAATGGTCAATACAAATATTTAAGTAGCAATAAATTTTGATTAAAAAACCTGATTTATTGCTTATAAACTAATATTTATGGGAATATTATGTAAGAAAATTTTATTTGAAATTTTCCATGACTCGGATTGGTTTCATAATTGGATCTCACGGCTTAATTTATCAGATCGTACGGACTTTTAACTTTGGGTCATGTCTTAGGATTATTTGACCCGTATTCTTTAACTAGTTGCCAAGCCAAACGTCCGTCCAATCACTTGTACCTTCATCCAATAAACCTTATTGTCCAACTATTGTGGGAATTTCTCGTCAGTTGCGACCCCTACAGCAATCCCCTGGGACGTTGCCCGAATGGGTTCATAATTTTGATTCGATCTCTGGAAAAATTCCTTTATCGGAATTGATGATGCAGGTATGTATTCGGTTAATCTGTGGTACCTATAGTTGCGGGACTCTAGCTATAGTATGTTCAGAGTAGCTATGACGTAATGGAGATGAGGTGCGATGACTTGGGGGCCCGGCTCCGGGCAGGGTGGTACGGCGATCCTCGTCAGCCCACCGCCACAGCCCACCGCCACGGCCCGGTACGACCGTATAGCCATAGCCCTGGCCTGCCCCTGGCTCTCTCCTTAACCTGCCGTGGCCCATTCTACCGCTCCTCCTTCGTTCCTCTTCCCTGTCCAGCAACTACAGGTCGTCTGACATTAGCCACCCACAATGCTCTTGACCCCACATAATATCACATTATCTTTCGCGTTCACAATAATTGATAGTTATGTCATTTCTAGATAACATTCCCCAAATAACCAATTCACAGGATCCTGAATTTTCCTTCATAGCCACCGAACTTTTAAATCCAATTGATGCAGTTTATGGGGATACATTAGGGCCTTTCCCCAATATAACTTCTAAAAAGCGACATATTATTGCCAAATTTATTCAAACTTATAGAACTCATATTGGTAATGATATTTATCCAACTGCTAGGTTGATAATTCCCAATAAAGATTATAGATTATATTTCATGAGACATACCGAGTTAGTATCGATGATCATCAAAATGTATAGCCTTTCTCCAGATTCAAACCATGCCAAATTATTAAATGAGTGGAAAACCCAGTATCATAACCTTCAATTGACTAATTCTAACAGAGATTTATCCCAATTACCCAAGAAGATATGTCAGGTAATAAGTGCTAGACGAAGTATAGGTCACAAAACCGACAAGATTTATACAGTACTGGATATTAATGATGTGCTAGATCAATTGTCGGGTAAGACATCCATGGCTGATAGGATTGAATTACTTAAACCTGTATTTCATAATTTAAAGATTGATGAAATCCGATGGTTCTTAAATTGTATTCTTAAAATATCAAGTCTTAGTTTCATGGAGAATACTTTCTTCTATTGTTGGAATGCTGCTTGTCATAACCTTTTCAATTTGTGTAGTGATTTGTCTAAAGCATTTAGATACTTTGGTGTACATGATACTATTGATAAACTGAAACTTGTACCTCAGATGTTGTATCCCTTTAAACCACAAGCATCTCATAAACTTACTGTTAGCTATGCCAAATTGTGTCAGAATATGCCTGAATTTTTTATTGAAGAAAAAATAGATGGTGATAGAATGATACTTCATTACGATAATGGTCACTTCAAATTCTTTTCTCGGAGGTGTAGGGATTATACAAACTTATTTGGTGCCAATACAGAGGCTGGATCCCTAACCAAGTACCTTAAAGATTGTTTCGTCCCCCAAGTTAAGAAGATTATCCTCGATGGTGAAATGGTGGCTTATGATAATGAACGACAACGCATTTTACCTTTTGGTACATTACGTAAAGCAGCCATCCAAGATGCTGTAAAGAGCTATACGACCACAGATATGTTTTCAGAGCATGGATGTTCACCTTTATTCCTTGTGTTTGATGTCATACAACTAAATAATAAAAGCTTGGTCAATGCACCACTTTATCAAAGAAAGCAAGTGTTGGAAAGGTCTTTGAAACAAGTTCCCCATAAACTAGAAATACTAAAGTACAAATCCTACAAACTGCCATTGGATATTGAAAATGCAGTAAAAGGAGTGATAGTAGAAAGAAGTGAAGGTATAATGGTTAAGAACTTAAACGGTACTTATCATGCTGGAGCTCGAGACAATAGTTGGATAAAAGTCAAACCTGAGTACTTGGACCAATTTGGAGAAAATCTCGATCTAGTGGTCATTGGGATTCTACCAGGTATCAAAAACAGCTATATGTGTGGATTATACGATAAAGAAGACAATATTTGGAGGGGATTCTGTACTGTAGCAAATGGTTTTACGAATGAAGAATTTCATCAATTGAATAAGTATTTTAGTACTAGAATACTACAAGAGTGTCCTCCCAATGTTAAATTTGGTAAGAAAAAGCCTAAATACTTTTTAAATCCTGAAGATTCAGTGGTGCTTGAAATTAAAGCAAGATGCTATGATCAAAGAACCGATAATACTTATGCAACCAACACTACTTTAAGAAATTTATACTGTAGGGGAATACGATATGATAAACCCTGGGATGAGTGTATTCTGTACCAAGAATATGAACAAATTAGGAAAGATAGAACCCAAAATCTTCATGGAACCCAAGAAGTGAATAGAAAAAATAGAAAGAGAGAATCCGAATCATTCCTAGATGGAAGTTTTAATAAGAGTTTCTTAAGTCTGAGATCCTTATCATTATTTGCTGGGTTAGAGTTTGTGCTTCTCTCAGACAAATTGGATAAGGTGGAAAAGGCAAGAATATCTATAAACGACTTAAGCAAGCTTGTTAAAAAATTTGGAGGTGATGTTCGTAAATCACCTGCAGTAACAAACCAATGTGTTATTATATCGGAAAAGCTAACTCCAAGTTGTATAACCTACATTAACAAAGGTTATGATATTATTCACCCGGATTGGATCTTCCATTGCATTTCGTACAATACTATTGTTCAGTTAGAATCGTCCGTCATTTTTAAGTCCAATAATTCCCATCCCCAAAACTTGGATCAATACGGCGATAGTTATTGTATTACCCCACGCATAAATTTTTTACAGTATGTATTGCTGTTGAAGTGTCCCCCTCAGGGCTCTTCACTCAGTGATATACCCGAGATCAAACCTGTAAAATTATTGCAAGACTTATTTGCAGGTAGTCGATTTTTAATCGTGGATGCAGGGTTTGAAATATACCGTATTGGTGTCGAGGCCAAAGTACAGCAATTCAGTGGAAAAGTTGTTTGGGATCAGCCTTGTGAATATGTTATTGTACCGGAAAAGCTTTACCAAGATCGGCGGGAACAAGTTTTAGTATGGATTAACCAAATAAGTACCCAGATCAGTGAAAACTACCAAGAAGGTCAAAGAATTCCCAATATTATTCTCGAATCATTTTTGGATTCTTCGGCCCATTTCGGCGTAAAAGTTGACCCAACGGATCACTGTGTTATATAATTCCACTATTTCCCGAATTCCCTTGGAACAGTTGTATTGCAGTGTGAGTTGTTTGGCGGTCAAATCCGAGAAGTTTAATTTTTATGTCTCAGATTGCTTGCGGTTGCTAAAGCCTCGAACCAGATCAGCTGTATTTACGTCAGGCAGTTCTTGCTATATGAAATTATCTAAACTATTTAATGTGTAATACAAGTCCAAATTTCGTCCCCTAAATAATTTCCTGGATTGTAGTGTAATTTGTATTCGGAGCACCGGTCCAAATCCTTATCAACCCAGAACCTGTCAGAACACGACCTTGATTTCAGATAACGAATTTTCAATCCCATATAAAATCACCGGCAAATCACATCGCTAAAATGAGTAAAATGCCACTAGAAAGACTGATTTCTTTTGATTTTCTAAAGATACATCATAAAGTCACGTTACATCTAGCTTGGGCTACCGCTGTAGCGTGTTTGGGTACCTTACAATTTGGGTATCATTTAGCAGAATTAAACGGGACTCAGCTGCTTTTATCGTGTAATTTTAATAGACACGGACCATTAGACAAATATGATGATTCTGTGTGGAGTCAGTTTGGACTTCCACAATGTATTCCAATTGAAGAATCAAAACTTTCAATCCCCACCACGATGTTTGTGGTTGGAGGGCTTATTTCATCTATGTTAATAGGAACTGACACGTTATCTACAATGGTTGGAAGACGGTTTAATTGTATTGTAAATGCTGTTTTCTTCTGTGTGGGATCATTTATTATGACATTTGCTCAATCATTCATGATGTTAAACATTGGTAGATTTTTATGTGGAATAGGAGCAGGTTCATCAGTGGTAATATCACCAATACTTATAAATGAAATTACACCCGTTAATCATAGAGGGTTTTTGGGATCATTCCTTCAGTTATCCCTTGCCATTGGTATATTTCTGAGTCAGGCGTTCTCCATTAGGTTTGCAAACGATTTTGAATGGAGAACAATCTTTTTTATTGCAGCCATAATTGGATTAATCCAATTCATTTTCTTATTTACCATAGTAGAAAGTCCCAAGTGGTTAATTCTTAATAAAAACGATACAAATGAAGCCACTAGTATCCTTCGGAACTTAAGATCAAATAAGAAAACCGTTATGCATGAAATAAATCACTGGAGAAGATTATCTAACAATGCCTCCAAAATTGAAGTTCTTGAAACATCACCCTTATTGGATGATTCTCCAGACGAGTTTGAACCATTAACTCCCACCAAATCTAGAAGAGGATCAATTGATCCATCTAATGTTTCATTATATGAATTCCTAACTTCTTCAACTTATAGAAAAGAGTTATTTGCTATATTAATAATTATGAGTGGAAATCAATTATGCGGTATGAATGCCATTACATTTTATGGGGCTATCTTTCTTCAAAATATGGTTCCTGAAGATACAAATATTCTTTATTTAACCAGTGCATTGGCCCTTTGTAACGTTGTATCTGCATTATTAGTTTCACCATTATTTGATAAATTTGGTAGAAAACCATTACTACTTTTCAGCACCCTAGTTATGTCATTAACTTCATTCTCCATATCACTTGGAATGATGGTTGATCTTAAGCTCCTCACGTGTATTGGCTGCTTTATCTTCATAATGGGATTCTCCTTTGGAATTGGGCCCATTGTATACCTTATGGTTCCAGAATTTACCAACCATAATGTGATTTCCACTGGACAATCATTTGGTACAGTAATAAATTGGATTTCAAATATTATGATTGCATTCTACTTCCCAATTCTTCAAGATTATCTCAATGGTAAAGTATTCTTGATCTTCACCTTCATTAATTTATTTTACTTATTCATGATAATATTTTTCGTTCCTGAGACTAAATCATTTAATGATTATAATGATGTATGGAACAACTTTAAATATATTTAGTTTAATGACATAATTCGTCTAATGAAATTTAATCATGCAGTATCCTGCTGTTCTCTCGGGTCTACATGCACACCGGCAATTGTTGCAGATGAAATTCGTCACGGGTGTGGATAGTCGAAATTTATTGGTATAAAATGAACCATGGGGAATGATTTTTTACTCAATTGAAATTTAACAACTAAGCAAAAATGGTCAATTTTAAAAGATGGATGAAAGAAATTAATGACGATACTAATATCGCCAAATTATCAATTCCTGGTACTCATAATTCAGCCGCTTGTCATACTGCTTTACCTTCAGTTCAATGTCAAGGAGAATCAATTACTGATCAATTGGAACACGGGGTAAGATTTTTGGATATTAGATGTGGTAAACAATTTCTTAAAGAAGGTGATGAAGCCAAGGAATTACAAGTTATTCACGGTAAATTCCCAGTTAAGATTCCATTCCCCAAGATGTTGGACGATGCTTTGGATGAAGTATATGACTTTTTAAAGGACAACTCGTCTGAAACTGTCATTGTTTCTTTAAAGCAAGAAGGTTCTGATGACTGGAATAATGATAAAGATGAATTTGGCAATTGTATTTGGGATAAATACATTGACAAGAATAAGAATAAATGGTACTTGAAGAATAATATTCCAAAATTAAAGGATTGTAGAGGAAAAGCTATTTTATTCAGAAGATTTGGTCTTCAAAACCAAGATAGACAAGACAAATTTGGTTTTGATGCTCACTCATGGAAGTATAACACCACTGACGATGACCGTGGTTCCTTTGCTGTCCAAGATTTCTGTGAATTAGAAGATGTCAAGGCCATTGAAAAGAAGGTCGATTACGTTAAAGACTTTGCTAAAAAGACTGTTGAGTACAACAAATCTAATTCCGATCCAAAATTATTTATTAACTTTGGTTCTGGTGCTAACTTCTTCAACACCGACTGTTGGCCTGAAAAAGTTGCCATTAAAATGGAAGATGGTAACATTGAAAAATCCTTCGCTAAAGGTGCAGGTGTAATTGTTATGGATTATGTTGAAAGAGACGACTGGAAATTGGTCAAAAAATTGATTGAAAAAAATTTCTAACTACACGAATGAACTGCTTGAAATAAACGTTTATCTGAATTTCTTCTGACTCTTCTCTGGTGGGTGTAATTGAAGCTGCTCACCGATGTGCGGAAATATTGACATGTTGATATCGAGATCTGGTTATTTCAATAGAATAGCCCGGCCCCACGTGATAGCGCCATGGTATAGAAGATGTTATTCATCTAAGGTTCCTAAGGATATGGATTTATCTGATATTAAAGATGAAAAACTAAGGAAAATAATTGAATCTTCCAGCTTTGGTTCCAGTCAGAAGAGCTTAGGTACCTCAAAACTTAATCCACCAGATCTCCCCAAAATCGAACCATTGCCTGTTATCAATCAACCACAGCCAAGAAGTAACTCTGATGACCGTCTAAAACAAACAATTCCTCCCACAGGTACGCTCCCATCCGAGAAAGAACAACTAAGAAGTAATATTTCAAAGAAACTTGAAGAATATTTTGAATCTATGCAACAGACCATATTCCATGCCACAAGAGCTCTTAATGACGTGACGGGCTATTCAGCCATTGAAGAATTGAAGAAAACAATAGATGGACTCGAAGATCAAATGAAGCAGGCCAAAGAAGACGTGAAGATTGCCAAAAATGAATACACGGCTGCTATTCAGGAAAGATCACTACTGCAAAAAGAAGTTAACGAATTATTGACCAGAAAGCATAACTGGAGTTCAGAAGATCTTGAGAGGTTTACTCAATTATACAGAAATGACCATACAAATGAGCAAAATGAATTACATGCTCAAGATAAACTAGCTAAATGTGAACAAGCAGTTGATAGTATTCAACTAAAATTAACTCAACTGATTCTTTCTCGCTACCACGAAGAGCAAATATGGTCGGATAAGATCAGAAGAGCTTCCACATGGGGTACTTGGGGACTCATGGGATTCAATATCGTGTTATTCTTTACGGCTACATTTATTGTAGAGCCCTGGAAAAGAAGACGAATGGTGGATTCATTTGAAGAGAAAGTTAAGACCGCCATAACCAACTCCTCGACAGAACAAACTGGGAAAATGGATACTATCATAAGTAACCAAGTCAAACAAACCGAAATTCCAACCAGTTCCTCCCAAGTTTACTTATTTAAATTACCTTTCCATACCTTCACAACCTTGAAAAATGGAATCATTCTGAACTGTAAAGCATTCACATCATCCACTGTACAAATAATTCAGTTTAACAAATCAGATTTCACCATTTTTATCTCCCTTGTTTCCATTCTATCGGGTACATTTGCTACCCTTATTACCCTATACGTCAAATAACCTTGCATTATATAGTTTATAGACCCCAATTTTATGCCCCGGACACTACCTGTTTTTACATTCAGTTGATCGCACTTTTACAAATTGCCACTGGTTCACACAATTTAACTATGGAAGAACTAGGAATATTTGAATCATCTAGAACTCTTACAGGTAATCTTGGAGTGTCTACAGCTTCTAAATCTCATAAATCATTTGATGAGAATTCTGATGTTTACCTTAAATTGAAGAAATTAGAGAAAGAATTGGACTTATTGTTATTACAAGAGGATTATATTAAAGATGAACAACGTCATTTAAAGAGAGAATTAATAAGAGCACAAGAAGAGGTTAAACGTATTAAATCTGTACCTTTGGTAATAGGTCAATTTCTTGAACCAATTGATGAAGATACTGGGATTGTATCATCAACCACTGGATCAAATTATGTGGTTAAAATCTTATCTACTTTAGATAGAGAATTATTAAAACCTTCTTCTTCAGTGGCATTACACCGTCATTCCAATGCCTTGGTTGATATTTTACCTCCAGAAGCAGATTCTTCCATCTCCATAGTTAGTGACGATAAGAAGCCGGATGTTACTTACGCGGACGTGGGTGGTTTGGACATGCAGAAACAAGAAATAAGAGAAGCAGTTGAATTACCATTGACCCAGGGTGATTTATATAGTCAGATTGGTATTGATCCACCAAGAGGGGTTCTTTTATACGGTCCACCAGGTACTGGTAAAACCATGTTGGTTAAAGCAGTGGCTAATTCATCTACTGCTTCTTTCATTCGTATAAATGGTTCAGAATTCGTACAGAAATATCTAGGTGAAGGTCCAAGAATGGTTAGAGATGTGTTCCGTTTAGCTAGAGAAAACTCCCCCGCTATTATCTTTATTGATGAAATCGATGCTATTGCAACAAAGAGATTTGACGCTCAAACAGGTGCCGATAGAGAAGTTCAAAGAATCTTATTAGAATTATTGAATCAAATGGACGGTTTCGATCAAACTTCCACTGTTAAAGTTATAATGGCAACTAATAGAGCAGATACGTTAGATCCAGCTTTATTAAGACCGGGTAGATTGGATAGAAAGATCGAATTCCCCAACTTAAAAGATAGAAGAGAAAGAAGATTAATCTTCTCAACTATTGCATCTAAAATGTCATTGGCTCCCGAGGCGGACTTGGACTCTCTTATAATAAGGAATGATCCGTTATCAGGGGCTGTTATAGCTGCTATAATGCAAGAAGCCGGTTTAAGAGCCGTAAGGAAGAACAGATATATGATTTTACAGAGTGACTTGGAAGAAGCTTACACATCCCAAGTCAAGTCAGGTACTGAACAAGATAAATTTGAATTTTACAAATAAATATACATCACACTTCGTAAATACCAATTCCTGGTTGTAGACATTTTGCAGCTTCAAAATTTAAATGATCCAAATCTAGATGATAAGTATAATTCCATACAGAGTTTAGCTGCTCTGGGAAATCACAATTAATGGATGCAATTGGTGCAACAAGAAACACCTTCTTGTCTGACTGGATGGACTTAATCAAGTCCTCTAATGTGTTCAAATCTGATCCCATTGCATCTATGATTAAATCTTGATATGCACTAGAATATAATTTATCGTAATCTTCTATGGTTACCATTCTGACATTTTTAGATCCCAATAACCAAGTTGGCGGAGAATATGTTCTCCACCAGATCTCTATGAAAGGTGTAGAATCTTTGACTAAGGTATTATGACTGAATTCAAGGGCTGGAACAACACCACCTTGGTGAAATATTCCCATAAGAATGCACATAACAAGATTAAAAATATACCAAGATCCAATTATTATAGTAGCAAGATTTGACTTCACCGAAAATACTTTTTCAGGTTTAACATTGGAATCTTTTGAAGAGATTTTATTCTTTATTTCCTCATTCTCTGTTTCCTTGCCAGTAATACTGTTAAAATCCAAACAACAGCACGCTATGGGGAGGATTGGTACCAAAAATCTAAGCTCTTGGTGTGGGACCAATGATAGAAACGTTAATCCACTTACCAATGCCAGAAATGGTACAGTTTTGTAATAGGAGTTCTTTCCCTTGAACAACAAAACAATTATTAAAGGACCAACAATCTGAGGAAGATTTACCAATAAATGTGTGTAACGAGGATGAATGCCATGTGTAGCAAGATTTTCATGATTCATATTGTAAAGCAAGTTATTTAACGGAGTAATAACTAAGGTGTCAAGTGAAATGTGTCCGGTAAACTCATATGTATCAAGAAGTATAAAAGCCAAGGTAGGAACTGAGAAACCAACTGCAGTTAAACAAACACCAAATTTAAAGAGCCAGAAATACTTGACTAGATACAAACCCGGAAACACCAAGAACGCTGGAAACGTTACCCTGTTGAATATTCCAATTGATACAAGAACACCCAAATAAAATAACTTTGCGTAATTTGGGGTTTTCACTTCTCTTACCTCTAAATCAAACCTTAAATCACTTATAATCAAAAGACTCACCAATAGCAAAGGAGTCTCTAAACTATTGGAGAACCCATGTGACTGGTATACTATAGTTATGTAAGATGTCAGGGTGAAAAACATTGCCTTTATCCTTTCTGGTTTAGTAGGTAAAAGTCTATAAAGACACATATCGGTTACAATCCAATTGAATACTACCAATTGGATCCGTGAAAGGTACCATATGGTCTTTGGAGGAATATCAGTTTTGAAAAATGATAGTAATTGGAACAAAGGTCCATAAAATAAGTATAACGGTCCATAACTTCGAGCAGGTTCTGTTGATGCAAATTCCCAAGGAATTGTGGTGGAGTAGCCAAAAAATTTGCCTGCTAGCACTTCAAATGTCTGGAAATGTTCATCCGGATGAATATAGGAGTCTGAAAGTCCAAATATCACCCGAAGTACTATGGCAATAATATAAACTTGTCTCCAATTCAAGCCCATGATTCAATTCTACAGAGATGCGAATTTTTCAAATGAGATATATATTCTAATTACTCTTCGTCTGATACTTCTAAATCGCCATTTTCAACTCCAATTTCTTCGTCACTGTATCCTTCTTCATCTATATCATGTTCCTGGTCAAGCTTTTCTTGCTCCATATCGTGTTCTTCTTCGTCACTTTCCATATAATCATCTTGATCTGATTGAAATTCTTCAGAAGAAGCGTCCCCATTCAACATTTGGGCATCATCTAGCTCTTCTATATACTCAACATCACTATCCTCATCTATCTGGTTATCCTGGTTTGAAGTTTGGTTAAATTCTGATATGAGTTGCATTCTATTTTGCAATTGTAATAATCTTGGAAGCGTGTCAGCCTTTCTACTCAATATTCCATGTAAGTTAGACAACTTTGATGCTAATCCTGGTAATGATGATAAAATCCCACCGTGAATAATTATTATCCATTTAAGCCAATATACTAGCTGGTCAAATCTTGTGGCTTGACGAGCTAATCTTTCGGAAATTCTGTCTAACAATACAATAGCCAAAGATGGTTCCAATCTAGCAATGGTGTTTTGTATTACTGATTGATCTCTGTTTATAAGAACTGTTTCCAACAACGAATGATCATTATTTCTTAATGATTGGGAAAGAATGGTTGTAAGAGTATTATTCGTTAAAGCACCTTTCTTTGGCTTTTTACTAGTTACAGGCTTGGCATCTGTTGCAAGTTTAGCAATCTTTTCTGCCAATGTTTCACCATCGTCATCTTCTTCTAAATAATTCATATTCAAACCATCAGTCACAACCGTATTACCTTCGTTATAGTGCTTGGCGGATGCTACATCGTGTCCATTTATTGCATGATGTGGAACTGCAACATTTGGCTTTCTCTTGTATTGTGTTACCTGGTCCTTGAGTTGAGACCCATCCTCTGTTACCCATGGAAGAGTATCAAACATTGGAACTGATGAGTTCTCTAACCATGAATATGTTATCAAATTTTGTTTTACTGCTGAAGAAACAATTGTCAAATTTGCATTCATATCACCTTTCAAATCATCTGAATGTCTACATAAATGCAATGTGCTGTTCGAGTGACGAGACCTGGAATTGGCTAATTGTCTTTTCTTCTTTCTTGAGTTGGTATCACTCACCACCGGAGTATCTGTTTGAAGGAATGAGTTGAATACTTCAACATCCCCCGCTTCAGTTCTAGCGATTAAAACCGACTTGTCATTTTGGATCTGAATATCAACTTCTAAAACTGGAGTTTGAGTTACAAAAACTGATTTAACGGTTTTTGACTCGAGTGAATATAAATTAATAAATCTATCCCCTGAGGCACAAGAAAGTACTAAATCATTGTGTAATGGAACTGGAATTATATCTTTAATGGGCTGAACATGTGCTGGGAAATACTTAACAATCTCTTTAGACTTAATATTCACAATATATATGGATTGAGATCCAGCTAAAACATGAGGTTCTGAATCATAGGAGATTATGGATATGCTGTAAACAGGTTCTGTAATTTCTAAACTTAAAGAATCATTGATTGAAAACAGTTGTAATAAATCGAATTGTAAACTCCATTCATAAAGGTTTCCATTAACATCAGAGCCCCATAAGCTATTGGTCTGGTTGGAATACTTAAAGTCTGTGATGAGGGAATTGGATGAGGTGGATAATCTGGTGATAATGGAGTTTGTGAAAGGGGAATAAATGATGATAGATCCATTCGTCAAACCTAATGCTAAGATTTGTTCATCTTCCTGGAATGGTATCCAATTGATAACCGATACTTTATTATCATTTGGAAGATTATAGCTCGTATTCAAATCAGTGTCAGTTTGATTCACGCCTTGAACTCGCACCTGGTGAACATCCAACGCTACTATAACCGATGCGAGGTGTGATCTGGAATCATCAAATTTGCATGCTACCAAAGGATTAACCGCTACTTCTGACATGTAAATGATTTTACTCTGATGAGATGAGTTTTTTCTGATGAGGTTCTCGCAAAAAAAATCCTGTGTGCAGTTTGGCTTGTACCACAATATGATAACTCTGAGGAAATGGTTATCTAGGTCTGTTTGTGGATCTGTAACGAGTTTAATTGGTGGGATAAGGTATAGACAATTAAGTGGCCAACGGAAGAGACTTCCTAGACACTTTCTGGAGGAAGATATAGATCGTCTTACACTTGATAATGTACCAGGTTTACCGCTAAAACATAACATTCAACTTCATATGGTGTTATTTAAGAAGAAAAATAGCATTGATCCTCTGAAAACACCAATCATTTTTCTCCATGGGCTATTTGGGAACGCCCACAATTATAGACATGTGGCCCGAACTATCTGTGTTGATACGGGAAGAGCAGCCTACGGGATGGATCTTAGAAATCATGGAGATTCACTTGCGGCGGCTCCATATGACTACCACCAGATGGCCATGGATGTGGTCCACACGCTTACGAAAAACCAGCTTAAAAAGGTTGTGCTTGTAGGGCATTCAATGGGGGCTAAGGTGGCCATGTTGGTATCATTGCTTCTGCCAAAACTGGTTAAACAATTAATAGTTGTGGATAATTCGCCTTGTCAATTTCCATTAGATGAAGCATTTTATAGAGAATTAGAGGGGTTGTGCCACATAGAAGCCAACACTAAATTAGATGAACATACAACTTTGCCCCCACTTTTTAAAGCAGCTGATCAGGTGCTACTGAAATATGAGCCTGACGCAATGGTCAGAACGTTTCTTCTTGGGAATTTGAGAGCAGACCCTTCACGGACCAGAATAAAAATCCCTGTGATAAACTTCCTCAAGGAGAAAGTATTAGATTTGGTTGCTGACTGGCCTAGTAATCTTGTTGAAGGTAAAACATATAACGGTAAAGTAAAAGTAATGAAAGCTAAATACTCAAACTTTATCACTCAAGAAACTATAACCAATGAATTCCCCAAATATTTTTCAAACTTTGAAGTAGAAGAATTTGATGCTGGACATTGGCTTGTAAGTGGAAAACCTGAAGAATTTATCCAAAGCACAATTAAATTTATAGAATAATCGCACCTATTTATATACGGATTGCCAATGAGATTTTTTTTCTGAGTGAAAAACTATAAAAGGACCGAGAATCCAGGAAAAACAAAGGACCAAATAAAAATAATATACACAATTTAATGTCTGAGTATTCAAGTGGTGGAAGTGGAGAAGATTTATCTCTTCCCAAAGCTACGGTTCAAAAAATCTTATCCGAAATTTTACCAAAAGATATAGCTGTTAGTAAAGAAGCCAGAGAGGCCATCACTGAATGCAGTATTGAATTTATTATGATATTATCTACACAATCAAATGATATAGCCGAAAAGGAAGCTAAAAAAACAATAGCGTCTGATCACGTAGTGAAAGCCCTCGAGGAATTAGGTTTCCATGGGTATCTTGATGCCATTAGTAAAATACTAGAAGAACATAAAGAATTGCTCAAGGGTAAAGAGAAAAAGAATAATAAATTTCAAAATTCTGGTTTGAGTGAAGAAGAATTATTAAGACAACAAGAGGAATTATTCAAAAAATCTCGGGATAGATTACACAGTAATGTTGGAGGTCCAACAAATGAATCACCTGAAGTTAAATCTGAAGTAAAACCTGAAATAAAAGAAGAACTTTAATTAACTTAACCCTTTAATGATGATACGATATCCAATCTCTCAAGTTTAGTATAGATATTTATTTTATATATAATCCATATTTCTATATTACATTCAACCAAATGGTATTAAGTATATTATAACAATAGTATTAACTATCATTAATGGGAACCGCAGTACAGTTCTTGTTGCTCCTATTAAATTCATTAATCTCGTCTTAATTGAGGATCCTTCATTGCTACCATACTGATTAAATTGATTCCCTTGAACATTTGATCCCAATCCAAGTCTATTTAAGAATCTATCTTCACTTAATATTGCAACGGCATTAAGTAATAAAAGTGATATATACAATATATTCCCAAATCCAAACATGAATAACGCCATCTTTAAAACTCGTTGATTTAAAAATCTCGCGCATCTAACAAACCTTGTTTACATTTAATTATCAATGCAGACTATAAAACCTTCTACTGGTCACATACGAGGAAGGAAGAAAGATTCAATAGAGCAATTCTTGGGATCTCCTCAAATCTTATTGGATAATAGTTTGGCTCAATTAAGGTATATGATTCTAATTGAGGGTTTATCTATTCCTCCGGGGTATGATCTGTGTCCTTATAGACAATCTGTATGGTGTGTCCTTTGTAGAGTGCCAGTATATCCAACCAAGAAGTACATAACATTGGTGTCAAGGGCTTCTTCTTCTTTAAGTGAAGAAATACACCAAAAAATCACAAATGATACGTTTAGAACTTTAATGCATGATAAGAATTTCCATCTGAAAGTACTGGAAGCTTCATTAATAAGAATTCTTTCAGCAATTGCTATAACTTCAAATAATTCCACGGGCTATGTCCAAGGCTTAAACGTCTTGTTGGCTCCAATTGCTTATACATGCCAAAGATCAGAACCTCAAGCGTTTGCTCTTCTTCATCATTTAATAACTAAACAAATACCTTTATATGTTACTTCCAATCTTGAAGGAGTACATACAGGTTTAGCATTGGTTGATCTCGTGTTGAAGTTTATTGATCCAGCGTTAAGTGAATTTTTTGACTCAAAATTCTTAAAAGCTGAAATCTATGCATTCCCATCTGTGCTAACCCTATGTGCATGTACTCCACCCTTATCATCTGTGTTGAAATTATGGGATTTCCTCTTTGCATATGGCCCCCATATGAATATTTTGTTCATAGTGGCTCAATTGATCAATAATAGGTCCAACTTATTATCCAGTTCCCAGCCCATGGAATTATTACGAAAGTTCCCTCCTATAGAAGAAAATGAAATTATCAAACTTAGTTTAAGTTTTGTACCTGAATTACCAAAAAAACTTTATGGTATGATTGTAAGACATGGATATGACCCTAATGTGCCTCATGAGTTAAAACAATTCATCAAAGAAAAGAATTTATGAAATATATATTAATACATTATTTATTCTGCAAACAAAATAGTTTTTTTGAAGTCATCTACATCATAAAATGAACAAATTATTGATCTATCGTTGTAAGTTCTTCCAGCTAAGCCCATTATGGCCCTAAGAGCCTGTTCTTCATGAGAAAACTGGACGAATATTCTGCCGATCCCTGGATCTGAGAACTGATTTAATCCTGGTGTGAAATTACTAGCTGGTCTTGGAACCTTGACTTTTATCACCGTACCAAATTTACTAGCTTCCAGTTCTATATCTTTACAAATGAATCGGTAGTTCTCATCATCTGCAAGATCCGTAATTGTAACGGCATTTAGAAGTTGAATAACTGTCAGCTTCTTGTCATCCCTTATAACCTCGAGAGCTCCTTCTGCAGTTTTGGTAGAACTTATGAATTGGTTGGCAACAAATTTTTCGAGTGTCTCCATAGTACTTGGCTTCTCTTGAATACTAGTAAGATTAGGCACTAAACAGGCAAAAGAGCATTTCTCAATTATGGAAGACTCCGTTGCAGATTCCTGTATTATGGCCTGTATTTTAGGTATAGCCACTAATGGATCAAAATTGTCCAACGCAAAATTAGCAAATGCTATTCCCAAAGACGATTGGGATAATTTATCTTTAAGTAAGGTGAAGCTCTCAAGAGCACCATACTTCTTTAATTCCTCTTTGATGTCAGAATCTTCATATTCAGACTTCACATGGAAGACGACTTTATAGGCGTTATCTGGAACATCATCTGCCTTTTTATCCTCTGGCATTATGTAACCTTGAGAAATATATTCATTTGGTCGTTGGATGACAAGTGGAATTGATTTATCGTCTACCATAAAGGACATGCCACTAGACACTACACTAATGGTGGCAGCAATATTGTTTTTCATCTCCAATATTAAACTTTTGTTATCCTTCGTCTTAAACTTATTCTCCACATTTTGAGTTTCCACTTGAGGTATGTCGATACCGGACAAGAACTTGTTGATAGCCTCCACAACCAAAAGATAATTCACTTCGTCAAAGTCGACACCTGAGACTATCACGGTTTTTGCTGCTTTCGATTGATTTGGTTCTACTTTAGAAACTTCTAACAGAAGATCTTCACCGTTTTTAATAATACCCTCTAGCTTAGTCATATCAACTGGCCTCTGATACCCAGGTAAAGGAAATAATCCTGTTAATTTGGCTCTTTGAGATGTGACATTTTCAAATCCCTTTGGCTTAACTCCCCATTTGGAGTCAATCCCAGAAACTTCAAAAAGAGCAGGAACATTCTCAAGTGCTGCAAGCTTATTTTCAAAGTACTTAATCTTTTCATTTGGGTCTTCTGGTTCATTGGGGTCCTTCTGAGGTTTTGCTGGGGCCATTTGGGGTGGTCTATCATATCTTCTTCTATGGTCGTTCCGATCTTGACCTCTGTCTCGATCATTTCTTGGTCTATAACCTTGGTCATTTCTGTAACTATTGTACCCATTGGGCCTATATGAGTCTCCTCTATTCTCCTTACGCCCATTATTATATCCATAATTGCTTCCAGGTCCCATTGGTACTGGGTTTACATTATTATTATACTGCTCATATCTTCTGTTCTGGGGTCCACCATATCCTCCTCTATTAGGAGCTCTAGATCCTCTATACAGTTGTTGTTCTTGACTATTTGGTCCACTCGGGTAATTGTATCTTGCCCCTTCCCATGACCCATCACCACCTTGATATGGACGTTTCCTTGCATTGTAGTTACCTCTGTCTTGGAATTCGGGTTCTCGATGAGGATGCGAGTATTCCTGAGACTGGCTTGCCTTACTCCTTCGATCATCCTTATAAGGATTCATATTTCCTTTTGTGTTAGTTTTCTGATTGCTTGTATTATATCCCGTAGTTGGGTACGTACTTGAATCACTCATATGTTTCTAGAGATGGCTGAATTTTGCAATGAGATCTAAAAAACTGTTACGGCGCGCACTACTATAAAATGGTGTATATATATTAGAGATCTTACAACTCATCATGTTCTAATTCTTCAGCTTCTTCGTTGGGTGATTCCACTTGGGGTTCCTCTGGTTCTTGAGCATTAGGCTCATCTACTATTTCTGGTTCTTGGTATGTTTCTTCTCCTTCTTTGGCAGCGGCTTCGGCTTTAGCTTTTTCTTCTTTCAATTTGTCTCTGAACTTCTTTTGTTCTTGTCTTTGAACTAATTTATCGAATTTTGAATTGAATAAACTCATTCTTTCTTGATGTGATCCTTCAATTAATATGAGATCAGCAAGCATTTGTACAATACTATCGGTAATAGCTTGATATTTCTCAAAAAGCTCAAGCTTTGGGATTTTGTTAAAGTATTTTTCATTTAATTCTGTTAATTCACCTAACTCAGTTAACTTCTGTCTATAATCACTTAATGATTTATCCAAGGTTAACATCTTGTCATCTCCTTTATTCATCATTTGAACCTTTACCCGGTCATTTTCCTTATCGAAATCAAATCCTTTCTCAGCAAATTTCTGTCTAAGTTCACTGATCTCAGCTCCAAAATCAAGCATCTTTGTTTGAATTTTCATGACAATAGAAGTACCATCTTCATAAAGTTTTGTCAAACCTGATAAAGACAAGTCAGTACTACTCATTTTGGTAATGGTGTGTATCTCATCGATTCTAATTTGGATTTCTTTGAGTTTAGACTCAAATTCTGGGAGTGAACAGTCATCACTATCAAACTCAAGCCATTCGATTGTATCAGTCACTTTTGATCTGAAATCTTCGACACTAAGTTCTTTGTCAATAAGATCTTCATTATCGTCTACCAAATTACGTAATGAGTAACAAGCAGCTTCTAATTTGTTTTTGACTCCATCTAATTCCAATTTAGAATTATCTCTGGAATCAAGATAGTCCAACTTGTCAACAATCCTTTCTTTATAAGGTTTGGAAACTGGTTTTACTCCGGGATATTGAGGTCTTGGAAGACTAATTGAGATAGGTCTTAACACTTTTCTTGATGGTCTTGAACTGGTAGTTGAGTTTGAAGTGTCAGTTGTGTTATCATTGCTAACGGGTTCTTCAACTTCAGCTTCTTCTTCTTCTTCCAAGGAAGATTCCTTCTCATCCTTACCCAACAAATTTTTAAAGAACCCATCTTTGCCTTCTTTAATACATTCTACCTCTACCTTCTTGAGTGTAAACATTTTGTTGCTATCCAATTGGAATACCCCAAAAACTTCTTTCTTGTAAGACTTATCATCATTACAGGTAAGAGAAGACAGTTTATCAAGAATCTTTTCAATGTTGTAAGTTTTAAACAATCTTCCGTCCTCAAACATTTGAATGGAAAGATCATCACTTAATTCACCAAGGCTTATTCTTTCTGTTGATTCAGAAGGTGTTCCTTTAGGAAAAACGAGAGTTTCTTTATCATTGACAGAAATTTCGAAATTATGGTAAGCCTTATCAATAATGACAAAATCTTTATTGGCTCCAAACTTGGTTTTCATTTTAAAAGCTTTAATTGTAGTACCAACAGCACAACTCTCATCTGCATTAACCGTCTTAGCTATTCTTTCATCACCCAATAATGTAGATAAATGTTTTTGTACAAAAGGTACTCTGGTAGATCCACCAGTCAAAACAACTGAATCCAAATCATTAATAGACAAACCAATGTCGCTAAGAGCTTTGGTTATTGGCTTTGTTATCCTTTGCATATTGTCAATATTAACATCTTCGAACTCTTCTCTTTTGACTACGGCCCTAAAATCATGTTCATTCATAATGTTTTCAATACTAACATGGTACTCTGAGTTTGCAGAAAGGATTGTTTTAGCCTTTTCAGCTGCCTCTAATAATCTGGCGGATGCTCTCAAAGTTAAATCTTTTTCAGAATTAAGACCAACAGCTGCAACCAATTTATCAACAAGAATGGTGTAAATACTTTGAGTTAAAGCTTGACCACCAAAATTTTCATCATAGCCAATACTCTCTAATTCTAAGGTAGTGGTCAAGTTAGCGAAAGGAGTAATTGAGAATAAAGTAGCCTTGGTGGATCCAGCACCCATATCATAGATCATACTATATCTCTTCTTACCATCATAGTCCTTTTGATCATACTTCTTACTAGAAACAAGATTTGCTGCAACAGCTGTACCTTCATCAACCAAACCTAAAATGTTGGAGAATCCAGCAATTTCTAATGCATCTATGTATGCTTGTTTCTGTTCTTGAGATGCAAATGGCGGCACTGAAATGGCCACATCATCTACTAATGCTTTAGCCGAAGGATTTTCTTCCAAATGACGTATAGCTCTACCTTTTAATTCTCTTAAAGACATCCCCATTATTTCTTCTGGAGAAAATACAAAAGATTGATTTTTAAATCCCAAATCAAACTTAATACCATTTGATCTGTCAGGATCTTCAATTATTTTCAATCCAAAATGATCTGATAAGTATTCATGAACTTCTTTGTCATGAAAAGCTTTTCCCAATAATGGTTTAATACCATTTATGCAATGTTGAGGAAATCTAGTACATAAAGCTTGTGAAGCACTTCCATATACTCTTTCAATTTCATTGTTTTTTGCAGGCCTTAAAGATAATCCTGACATGTCTTTCCTTCTGGCTTCTTCAGTAAGAAGTATTTCAAATTGAACTCCTGGTGCAAGTAAAACTGCTTTTGTAAATTGATGTCCATAGTCTATTCCAACTATTGCAGCCAATGAACATGCTAAAAGTGATAAAAAGAATAATAATTTCATTTCTGAAAAGATATGTTAATTTTATCTATAATTATGGGTTGAAATTTGTTTCCAAATAATGTTCAATTGTTGGTTTTAGTGTCGTAATATGATAGATCAATTTGGCGACTTGTCTTCTTTGGTGGATTTTCTAAGAATAAGTGAAAAGTGTGCGACACCTAAAATCTTAATTTGCATATATATAACTTTAGGTGTATGATTTATATAACGTGAGTTGTGTATATGGTGTGTTTAACGTGTATTTGTGGTTGAGTTATGATGTATTTGTGATATGCTTGTGATCTGCGTAGTCTTTCAATGTTGTTCTGAAAGTTTTGGTACACGTGAACAAATCAGTTCTGATGTGTAAATTTTGCAACTTTTACTAAATATGAAGAGATCATAAACATAATGAGTCCTGAATCAAGAACCACTATTATCTTCTCTAAAGCACATAAACTCACTCCAGAAGAAATCCCAGTTCCCGGGAACCTCCGTAGTTTTAACAAATCCGGCCATGTTCCTACACCAAGGGTTCCTCTAAAGATCTACTTACATCATCTCTTGCTCCGCGGAGTAAAACCTTGATCAAATATACGATACAACAGAGTTTATACGATAAAAATTACACTAACAAAATCCCCAATCTCCATATATTATCCCAGTAAAATTTCAGATCATCAAGTCAAAAATTCAACCTATAAATCCATATATTGGTTATGATATAATGGCCTCATCCTCGGAAAATTTTTTCTGAGTCTGTTCGATGTCCTAAAACCAAAACCATAAAAAGCCTGATAATTTTCCTATTCTTTTTTTTACTTGGGTAACAGACCCCTTTATTAAATTCAATCATTAAGTAATATCAAGATGGATTCTGCAGAAATAGAAGCTACCAAGATGTACATTTCTTATAATAATGTTCATCAATTATGTCAAGAAAGTGCTGATAAAATTAAACAATTTAAACCAGATTTAATCATCGCAATTGGTGGAGGAGGTTTTATCCCTGCTAGAATGTTAAGATCATTCTTAAAAGAACCAGGTCAACCAAATGTTAGAATCATGGCAATTATTTTATCATTATATGAAGATATTGGTACTTATGGTAGCGTTGCTGAAAAAACGGGTACTCAAGTTGTTAGAACTCAGTGGATTGATTATCACCAATCAAAGATTGATTTAGTGGGTAAAAATGTATTAATTATTGATGAAGTTGATGATACTAGAACCACTTTACATTATGCTGTTTCTGAATTAAAGAAAGATGTTGAAGAACAAGCAAAAGAAAAGGGTGCAAATCCAGCAGATACCAAATTTGGTATATTTGTTTTACATGATAAAGTGAAAGATAAAAGAGCTGATTTACCAGATGAAATCATGAAAACTGGTAATTATTTTGCTGCAAGAACCGTACCAGATTGTTGGATTGCTTATCCATGGGAATCCACTGATATTGTCTACCATACAAAGAGAGCCATTGAACAAGGTAATGACGTTTTTATTCCTTCAACTACAGAATAATTAGGTAATATAGGTAACTAATCGATCTCGATATAATCAGGACTCCTAGAATAGTTTTTGAGGGGAGTATGATTATTATTTTTATCTTTTCTCTTTTTACTTTGCCTTAATGATTGTCCTTCACCCGTAAATGATTTCTCTTTAATTTCTGTTTCATCTTCTGTTTGGTCTGGAGTGGGTAATATCACAGGAAACCCAAAAAATAATTGATTATCAGGGATTGGAAATGGTGCAGGAGGGGCATTTATATCCAAATCATCTACATTTATTGATTTAGGCGTCTCTTCAACAGTTTTACCAGATAATTTTTGTCCCGAACCACCAAACGTATTCTTATTACCTGCTTCGGAAACAAGTTGTGCATAGTTTAATGATTTGGCCATGGTAGCGGCTCCTGCACCTCTGTTGACTGATGATGGAGTTATTGGTTTGGTACCTGGCTCTTGTACTTTAGGTTTATATTCAGGTTCAACATATCCAACCGGTGGAGCAAAGTCAGTTTCTAAATCTGTTTCAACCACACAAATCCCTTTGTTAGTGGATTCGGGTTTGGCTTCTAAGATTTTAATTCCATAAATCGTATCATTATAATTAATCTCTATAATATCATTAACAGTTAATGTTGAGAATTTTCTTAAAACATTCTCCAAAACCGCCTTAGGGTCAGATATTTCAAGAAAATCAACCGATTGGGGTTCAATCTTAACAAATTTACCCAATGGTAAATCACAATTGGATATTTGAATGAGTTGTCCTGGTTGAAGCTCAAGCGTATTCATCATCCATTGAGGTACATAAGCTCTACCTTCTTCAGCAATGAATTCCAACACTCCACTATGTGTAGTTATTTGATTTGTTTCATTTAATAATTCAAATAACATGGGATATCTTATGTGTAGCATGGTAAGCTTATTTAACGCAGATGGGGGTAAGAATATTTTCCCCCCAAAATTGGCATCATCTTTCCTTATTCCATCAGACATCATACTTATTGGATAACATCTGAAATAATCTTCAAATTTGTTATTCATAGGAGCAAAAGATGCTCCACCAAACATTCCTGAACCAAAACCAGAAAACATCTTTAGATTATATTGCCATCAAATCGCACCAAAATGTATAGAGGACGTGAGAGACCCAAAATAGATAATAATTTAAGAATATGTATTATGGTATAATTAACAATCTATTGTTGCTTTGAACGCATATTTTCAACTGTTTGAAACACTTGAGAAATAGTATGCTTTTGGTGATCATCAAATCTACTTGCGATTTCTTCGTATACTTGAGGTTTATGTTGTTGTAACAAATGCATTTTGGTGACAAATACTTCAAATACATTGATATTGTCAATTGGGGTTTGTTTCATGGCTTCCATTTCGGCTTCGGCATCATATTCATCGGCTAAATATTCCCCACCAAATTCGTCATCATCATCTTCATTGATAAATTGTCTTACCCCATAATCATTAGATTGAATTTCTTGTCTAGTTTTTATAGCTTGAGGTAACATTTCGAGATTAGATACTAAAAGGTCAGTTATTTCTCCAATTAAATCTTGATCTTGAATCAATGTCAAATCTCCATCACATAATAATGCAACACAAGTTAAGATTTGGAGTTTACATCCATAAACACTTTGGAAATCATCTGAATGTTCAATCCATAATTTAAAGAAACTATTGGTAAATTGTTGTTCATTTAAGTATTTCAAGGTGGTTATTGGATCAACATGACAAAGTGTAAATAAGATTCTAGCAATTGACAAATCGTGTAACATATAACCGTCAAATGCATCTTGGTCTTTAAGATTTTTGAATATGGCATAAATTTCAGGTAAAAATCTGGGTAAAAATGGCTGGAATTTTTGATTCAAAGCAAGAATTATCAATTCAAGTGATTCAAAAGCGGAATGAGCAAACATTGGTTCAATAACATCACCACGTAATACTCCAAAACATATAGTAATCAATGATTGGACATTTGGATTTTCAATGGTGATATCTGGAGACATAAATCCATAGTAAATAACTGCGTCAAAGTAAGCTGCATAATTGTCAAAAAACTCGTATGCATATGTTTCGAAAGATGAAATACAAACCTGATAAACTTCCCACATGATTGGAGAAACTTGTTGAGTAGTAACAATCAAACTTTCTAAAATTTCCAAGGTTTCTGGCAAAAATGTTATTTGGGCATGATCAATAACAAAAATACACATGTTTTTCAATACCGGTTCCAAATTAGTGGCCACTGCAGGTGAAGAAGACATGGCAAGTACCAATGTAATTATTGTATTAAGAATTCCACTTGCTTGATATTCTTTATCAATATCAACATTAGAGCTATCAGTACCATTTTGCAGCTCTAATAATTCTTGAGCAGTTCTTATGAATTGTTCTGACAATCTTGCGGACAAATCATTTGCATATGGTTCAAGACTTGAAGCAAATCTTTCAACAAAAGATTCCATTACAGTGGTTAAAGTATCACTTTCAAAAGTTTTGGTCATTTCAATCAAAGTCCCCATTAATTGAGGAACTTGGGGAGCAATGTGTTCAGCAACTGCATCGTTGTCAACCAAAGTACGTAAAGCATCGATAGATGTTAAACGGATTGGAAGCTGGTCTTCTAATTGGAAACAATTAATGACTCCAGTAAATACTTGCTGTAAAACGGTTGTGTCTTGGTAAGAATAAATGAACATTGCTATGGTATCACAAGCTCTAGCTGTTAACCAAGGTGTTTTGGAAATAGTTTCTTCAGATAATTCAAGATACACAAAAGTGTGGATCAACTGATCAATTTGTCCTTTAACTGGGGATACTTTCTTATCAAGTTTATACGAAATAGTAGCTAAAACACGAAGAGCACCTTCAGCTTCTTTTGCAATTTCAATGTCACCTCTATTCTTTCCTCTTCTATCAAATACGTCGTTAATGAGTCCAAGCAATAATGAACAACTCTCTTCAAATTTTTTGGAAGATAATCTGTAAACAAAACTGATTGATGCAACATCAGAAGTATTACTATCTCTATTAAGGTCAAAAAATCTTCTAATATATTCTTCTGGATCTTCTTCGTATAATTCAACCGTTTCGTCACTAGCATTTAAAGTTGGTAAAATGATGTGCTTGATGATTGCTTCTAATTCTCCACTAATCAAATTCCATGCTTCATTTTCAATTAATTGTTCTAAGAATGAAATGATATGATAAAGTGAAGCTTCTGATAACCAGATTCTCTTAGAAGACCAGCTTTCAATAATTGACCAATAAACTTTTAAAATCTCTGGTACAAATGAAGTTAAAAAGAATTTAGCAAATGGGTTAGATTCTTTGTTCCTGGTACTGAATCCACCACCATGACGACTTAATAATCTATGAAGATTACCAAAACACCATTTGACAGCCTTGATTCTTGGAAGGAGGGCTCTTTCATCGACGTCTTCTTTCATAACCGAATCCGGTAAGGGTTTGTTGATCAAAACAATCTGGAATTTACACCATTTTCCTAAATTAGCTTCATTTTTAACATAAGATGGTAATACGGAGTAAGTAGCAAATTTGAAAATTTTAACAATCAAATACATCATTTCATCACTAAAAGTTGAATCATTCTCTAATAAATTAGACATCAAATCTTCTAATTGAGGGAAAACTTCATCAGCCACCTCTTCTAAAATAGGATTACTTGATTCAAGTGATGACCATCTATAAGCTCTGGTATATTGATATAAACAGATTAAACCAGCATGAATCTGATCAGCATCACCAGAAGATAATAAACTTTTCACTATAGTAATCAATTCTTCCCATTTTTCACTATTTGAAATTGTATGAAGGGCAGTACCTAATTGAGCTCTTAATCTACTGTTTTTATTTACTTTAACCAATGTCTCAATTAATTTGGTTTTAATTATAGGCTTTTCATTCTCTTTAATTGAAATATTGGCATATTTCTCATCATGAACAACCCAAAAGTTATTAATTCTATTCTTAAATAAGATAGTTGCACTTATTTGAACTCCTGGTGAAACATCCGGTTCAGCACATAAATCAAGCAAGTAAGCCGTGAATCCTGGTTGTTGTTCAAAATATTTCAATTGTTGTTCGCTCTCTTTACGGAGTTGATAATTACTAGCATCTAAAGTTCCAGCTAATGCCTTTAATAATGTTTCTTTATCCATTTTTAGATATTTCAACTTTACGGCTGGAATCCACTCTAGAACTTTTTGAAAAAAATTTGTGAGATTTTTCGACCACAACAGATAAGCCAATATAATTCGAGTACAATTAGATCGGTATGTTACTTTTTGTAGTTATGTAATCTCCTAATTGTTCGTCACTTTACTATTCGTTTGATTTATCCACCAATCACAGCCCCACATATTCATATATCCATATATGTGGTACCCCATGAAAATGTGGACGTGTCTCAACCGCTTCGTAAAGTGAAAATTTATGCGCAGCGAAGTGAAGAGCAGAGAAGAGCATCTAAGTCATGAAAGTAACAGAAATAAAAGGGTATAAGATAATACCTTTGACGTTACCAAATTCCAAAGTTCCTCATTATATTTTCTACAAGAAGCATGACACAAAGTCCGAAGATACGAATAACAATAGAGCATTATTTATTTGTAACTTACCCATAGGTACAAACTTACCTATAATAAAAAAATTCTTCCAAACTGTTGCTATTGGAGCTACTATTGAATCATTTACTCCAAGTTACTTAACAGATTTGTCTGAAGATGTATTTATAGATCTTACCAAGTTAACTTCAGATCTTGATATTGAATCAGAAGTTGATGAGACCAGTGCTAGATTACCTAAAAACTGTGGAATAGTGACATTTATTGATAAATCAGCTCTTCAATTAGCTATGAATAACTTAAAAAAATTATCGAATGACCAAAAACTTACTGAGTGGCCTTTATCTGAATCATCATTCGGATCACAATACTTTTTACAACAGTATAAATCCCAAATATTAGATATAGAAGCTTTAGCAGAAGATGTGAATATGTCCTTAATTGAATTTGATAAAGCAGAGAAAGAATCGATGGAAAATCTTCAAAACCAACGGGAATTGGTTGATGAAGATGGGTTCACATTGGTAGTAGGACCTCAAAGAAAGACAAAGGCTGGTATTTTAGGACAGCAAAAACTTGCAACCATAAAAGCCGAATCTGAAAAGGCCAAATCCAAAATGAAGAAGAAAGAGAAGGAAGATTTCTACCGATTCCAAATGAGAGAACGTAAAAAAGAAGAAATGAATGATTTATTACGTAAATTTAAAGCTGATCAAGAAAAAGTTAGAGAAATGAGAGAAAAGAAGAGATTTAAACCTTATTAATCATTCTCGTGTATATTATTTTATAGCATTTTGTAGTCAAATCAATCTCACTGCGAATATTTTCACTAAGATGGTACAAGTAGATTGGAACTCTCCAGATGTACAAGCAACTGTGGCAAAACAGCTTTATAAAGATTATTTAAATGATTTTAATGATGTAAAGGACTTTGAAATTTTATCTACCATTCGTTATGATCCGTTTATAACTGATTTTAAACCTTCTTCAGTAGAAGAAATCACCCCGGATAATTTCTTCTTATTAGACGAACATGTACAAAGACTCCAATTTACGGTGGATTTCTTTAGCACTGGCAAAGGGGAAACATTAGATTTTCAAAAACCTGAAATCTATGACCAGTTGGTACTTGCAATTAAAGAAAGTAATCATCCCATTGACCAAGCATTAAAGATAAGACTTCTCGTTCAATTGAGTGGTGAAATAAAAATTGAATTGTATCCTGTTTCCAACATACTTAATCTTCTCGCCGGATTTGAAGAAACTATAGATGATGAAATATGGGATGTATACGTGGATTCTAAAGAATTAGCAATTTCTCCATTCACATCTTTCAAAACTACATATAGACCACATTACACCGACGCAAGGACTAGAAACCTTCCAGGAAGAAACCCGGGAAAAGAAGAGGTGTTACTTTTCAATAATGAAGGTAAGCTTATGGAAGGGTCTATTACAAATATCGCTATTTTACAAGATGGTCAATGGACAACTCCTAGACTAAGCACTGGTTGTCTATGTGGAGTTACAAGACATTATTTGTTAAGTAAAAAATTCATTACAGAAGGAGATTTGGAATTAGGTGATATTAACGAAGGAGATGAAGTATTATTATTTAACGGTATTGCTGGAGTGGTAAAAGGACGTATCAAAAAATTATAGTCTATTATATTTAATTATTCTAAATATTTGGATATTTCTTCTTTGGTATATCCCATTATGAAAAGAATATCTGCTAACGAATTCGAATTCAAACGAGAGGGTGCCAATTTTTGAACTTTTGGTTTAGCATTCCAAGCAACTCCAAACCCAGCTACTTCCATCATTTTCAAATCATTAGCACCATCCCCTACAGCAACTGCTGTTTCAGGATTAATGTTATGTTTATCTGCTATTTCAAGAAGAAGTTTTGCTTTCATTTCAGCATTGACAGTTTCCCCCACAACGGTTCCGTTTAAGATATTATTTTCATCAATTCCCAATACATTGGCATATGCATAATCTAATCCCAATCTTCCTTTAACATACTCGGCCAATTGTATAAAACCTCCTGAACAAACTCCCATAATACATCCAGTGGCCTTTAATACTTTACATAACTCCAAAGCTCCGTTGGTAATTTTAATTTTATGTTTCAATTCTTCCCAAATAGTAGAAGAATTAATACCTTTCAATAATAATACCCTTTGGGCCAATGATTCAGTAAAATCAATTTCTCCATTCATAGCTCTTTCAGTAATTTCTGCTACTTCTTTTTCAATATTGGCATAAGCTGCAATAAGCTCTATAACTTCTTGATAAATGAGAGTCGAGTCCATGTCAAAAATGAATAATTTCTTATCTTTTCTTCCTTCAACCAATTGGAATATCACATCATATCCATCTTCTTTAGAGAAATTCTCTTTTATAAATGAGTCAATCTGACTCTTCTGATCTGTCTCGGTATACAAGTCTACTGCTCGTTCAGAAAGCTGTTTCGAACTACCAAATTGTAAATTGGAGAATTTAGATTTGATTTGGTCTATTATAGACTCGTCTAATCTTTCCCCGTGAGATATAATCGTTAATACACAAGATTCCATATTGATCTAAAAATGAAAATTTATCAACGTTGCGAAAGAAATAATTTTGCAGCACTAGAATTTTGCAGCTATGAGAATATTTATTTAATAAATAAGAATTTTAAGCAGATACGGTTAATTGTGTAAGATTATTTGTAATATCTTCGTCGATATCATGTTCTAAATCATAACCTTGTCTAAGATCATATTCACTAAGACCTATTTTTTCACCCAATTGTTTAAAATTATGCATGTATCTTTTGTACTTTCTATCGGCCATTTTATTCATTTCTGACCAGTAAATATCATGGTCGTAAACAAAATCTATGGAACCGTTGAATTCTTTATCTAATTGTTCTTTGGGTACAAAATTTTCAAATGGTTGGTCATAGATAGTTTTCAGTCTAGTATATGGATCAATAAATGGTCCAACTAATTTAAAGAAGGTATAACCAATCCAAGGAATATTTGTGAAGAGTCCCTTACCTAATCTTTCGGGATAGTGATGTTGTAAGATATGTAAAACTTGTTTAGAAGTTGAAATTGAAGGAAATTTAGCTGAAAGTTTCAAATGAGCTGGTGCAGCTTTAAAATCTGTCATTAATGCTAAAGTATCTTGTCCAGGTGGCATGAAATGAATAATTCTTTCAAGCATAAAAACCAAATGTTGAACTTGTCTAATAGAAGCACTAGTATTTTGGTATCCATTTCTTAAATACATACATGGTCTATTGTCATTATCATACCCAATCATTAAATTCTTTCCCGTTTCATTTTCAGGTGCTACTAAATCTTTGGTAATGAAAACTTTGGGGTCAGTTACACCAGGAATAAAAGTAACTCCAAATGTCCGTCTCCAAACTATAGTTTCTTCCATTCTCTTTATGGCTGCATCAGGTTTCCATTTGGTGGCTCTAAGATATCTTAAAATACATTCTTTGGTAATCCATGCTTTTTCTTCCGGTAAAATAGGATGTGATTCACTACCCGATTTTTCACTAACAGGAATGTCCTTAGTTATATATTGTTTGAAATGCTCAAGAACTTTATTAAAATGTGCTTCCTCTTCATCTGATAAGTCAAATTTAGGAGGTTTTAATGGATTCACAGGAGTATTAAAAGGTATTTGACGCTTTACGTACTTGGATTTTTTCATCTTAGAATCTTCGGTGGAGTTTGTGGTTTTTGAAGTAATAGACACGGAATCTGCCCCGTTTTGAGAACTTAATTCACTCTTTGATGCCGTTTCATCTTTGTCTCTAGTAAATAAGCCCATTTACTTTATGTTTACTAATATTTACGCGTGTAAAGTCTATTCTTAACGGCTCGGGTTCTAATCTCGCACAAATTTAATTTCCTACCGAAATGGCACTCAAACTATCCGATATATCAGATCCATCATCTGAACAAGCGCCTATAAAAACTAATGATATTAAACAATTGATAGAACAGCAGATAGACAAAGATCTGATTGATGATTTGAAGTCTGTGTTATTAAAAGAACTTTCCAGTAAATCCTCGAAACATAAATATATTGTTGAGATAAATAAGATCCTGGTGGAGAATACCAATATAAATTTGTCGATAGATTCAACTGTTGGTGCCGTATGGGAGCCTGAAAAAGATGGATACATGAAGATTCATATTACCAGCGTGCCACACGACTCAGAAATCGATAAGTCTATAGAATTGAGTTCTACAGAAGCCCCTGATCAGAAAATAGAGAAGAAAGATACTATAGGAGGAATTCTAGATGATTATATAACGGTAGAAAAACACTGCTTTGATCAGTATTTAGTTACAGTATATTGGTTCTATGTTGGTTAATAATTTACATTGCATTAAAGGATCGTTAACTCATATCTAAATTGTTCTGAAAATTCTGAAGTTTTTCACTAAATTCCACAAATTGTGGGGAACTCTTGGTGATCTTATTTAGATTCTTTCGTATTTTGGTAATCACTGGATTTATATCATCGTCATGGTGTGGAGTGAACCTGAGTCCTGGCGCATTGGTTTCCAATAGAGAATCATCTAATTCATCATCTTGATCTAGCCCAAATTCTTTCTTTTTGCTGGTGATATCTGATCTCATCTTTACTTGATTTGTGTGTATCGACTTCTTAAACTCATTGAGATATTTCACATCAGATTGATAATTTAATTTGATTTTGTTATAGGTCTTGGTCAAATCATTGAGTTGTTTTAACTCTGCCAGCAAATAAGTTTCTAAAAATTGTTTTCTTCGGTGTAATATATCGTAATTTAATATGAACTTATTTTCTTCATTCTTGAAGCTGGTGTTATGCATTGTTTTCTTTAAAGGAACTTTTGTAACCTTCATACGAGACTTGAAGGATTTATAATGACTCAGGGTCCAACAGTGATTTAATATCCTTTGAGCTTCTATCAGTTTATCTGTATCGGCTGAATCACCATTTTTAGAAGTGTCTTTGAATCTTTCGATTGTTTTCATAATACAAATGTCTAATATTTTATCTAAGGCTCCCTCAGAAGTCTCATCCAACGGCTCCCAGAACTTTTCGATTAACTTACCAGGGATTCTTCGGTTTTGAGTGTCTGTGTGTATAAATTCTGGTTCAAAGTCTGTAGGACTTGCACTTTTTGTTCCTATATTGTCCAGTCGACCAATATTCTGCAATTCGTCTCGTTCATGCTCTAAGCTGGGTGACTCATCATCTCTATTTATATTTGTTTCTACACGATCTTCGTTCATTATTTTACATTCGTTGGATATACATATAGTACAAATTTTCGTAGACGCGATTTATATCAGTTTTTGAACCAAATCTTCCACCAATTGATAATGGGAATATAACTCTTTTGTGTCAATTAACAATGATTTGGCGAAGAATTCAAATAATGTGTTTTCTATGACATGCAAATCTCTATTGGAGAGTTTTTTCAAGTTGTTTGTATGATAGCTCTTGAGGTATTTACTTAAATCTATGTCATCTTGAGTTGATTCTAATAAATCGTCATTATCGTTGTCAAATATATTCAATAATCTTTCCACCATAACTGAGTCTTGATATGTCAGTTTATTGGAAGTCTGAACTTTATATTTAAGCAGAATATCATTAAGGTAATTAAGATAATTATTGATTTTGTCCTCACTCCAATTAGCTAGATCAAAAACCGATTCTGGTTTGGATCTATTCATGAACTGAACTTTATCATTGTCATGAACCGCAGAAAAGTTCTCTAGCCATTCGATGTAGTTCAAATTTTTGTTGATAAAAATGAAATACAATTTTATAGTAAATATCATTATAGTTGTGATCAATATATCTGGGATAAACCTTTTTGTATTGATTTTTGACTTTGGGAAATAATAATTTAATCCCAATTTCTGTAAAAGATGAATCGTCAATAAAAACAATTCAATTGCATTTGGTAAAAGCAAAGTTTCCAGGTAAGTTTTGAAGATATAAGCATAGTAAAATCTATTATTTTTGGGAATGGGTGGAATCCCTAAAGTTCTATGGATCCTCTTATAACTGTAATGAAAGTTATAAGATCCCAAATGATTTAATTGTAAGGAAGTATAAAGATCTTGACTTAATGTTTTAACAAGCTTCTCAGGTAATAAATGTAAAGTTCTAATCAGTGGGATCTTGTTAGATGCAAGAAGACGGATTAAATCATAAAAATATATGGGATACAAATTAACCTGAAGGATCGAATAATAAAGCACAAACACCGTATCAATGATTTGAGGAATCTTGGTATTTGGTTTAATATGAAATTTCGGTACATCATCATCATTAGAATCAATGGATCGGTTTTTAAGATACTTATTAACCAATTTAATCCAATTTAACTTCACCGTCTTCTCTAACTTTAGTTTAAACACCTGATCATCAAAATATAACTCACGAACCACACATTCGATTTGAATCTTCAAGATCCGCTGTAAGCTCTTCAAAACAATCTCTTTGCCTGGGCCTCCACTCAACCGCTGAAAGTTCTCCCGTTCAACTCCAACTTTAGATTTATGAATTAATTTACCACTTTCAGTATATTGTAATTGCATTCTCTTAGTAACCGTAAAGTTATCATCATCATCTCCCAATTCTACCTCTCCCTCGAGCACGTGCCCGTTCTGACAAATACTTTGGCCATCGGTTGTCTTATAAAGCCGAGATGGACAATTATCAACTCCACAAATAGGCCCTCGAATCCAAATTTGTGACATACCACTCTAATCCATTAACTATAAACAATTTCGGCGGGTCGTGAGCCTCCCAAACCGCACTTGTAGTCCAGAATCTCGGAGTTGGCTCTGGAATAAACCCCGGGTAATTCAAGTTGTTCCCGTGCGTCGCACCCGAGTTTTGGCTGCAAACTAGGAAGGCGGAACCACTGAAACCACTTGAAGTTCTGGTGAAGTGATAGGTCAACTGTCCATTGGTTATCCTCTACACTCCCCAAATCCCCGGAGTTCAACCGACGTTGAACGCCAAACTTCTCGCTCTCACCTTCCCCAGACTTACATTGGCCAGCATCTGATTGGCTGGCCATGATTCTGCCCCTAAGCTTCTCCCAGCCCACCCAGTTCCGATACCTCCACTAACAATCAATACCCTATCCAGTCCTCCCGTTTCCAGGTCATACCCAGGCAACTCCGTAGTTTATCCGAAGGTCATCTCGTAACCCGGTGTTTCAAGGAGCAGAGGTGCGTGCGCACACCGTTTTTCTCCAGCGTTTTTTATCCAGTTGTCACCAATCAAATCCGAACAAACCTAACATTTAATTAAATTGTTTAGTTTACATTGATTCAATTTATCAACCATGCTTAGAGCTTTCAAGAGCGCAATCCCACGCGCTAATGTATTAAAGGCTCAACTTAAATCTCAAAAGCCTTTGATGTCTGTATCAATGAGTTTAAATCGTTCATTAGCAACTTCATCCGATCAATTTTTATCAACCACAAATGGTACTTATATCGATGAAATGTATGAAGCTTGGAGACAAGATCCAACATCTGTTCATGTTTCATGGAATGCTTACTTTAAAAATATGGAAAATAATAACGTTTCTCCATCTAAAGCTTATTCCGCTCCTCCAACTATTATTCCAACCGTTTCTGGTGGTGCAGCTGGTTTCGTTCCAGGTTCTGAATCTATGGGTGAAGATGTGGTAACTCATTTAAAAGTTCAATTATTGGTTCGTGCTTATCAAGTTAGAGGTCATCAAAAGGCTAAAATTGATCCTTTAGGAATCTCATTTGGTGATAGCTCTGAATTACCAAAAGAATTAACTTTAGAACATTATGGTTTTACCCAGGCTGATTTAGAGAAACAAATCACTTTGGGTCCAGGTATTTTACCAAGATTTGCTGAAGCCGGTAAAAAAACTATGGCTTTAAAAGATATTATTTCAAGCTGTGAAAGATTATATTGTTCAAGTTATGGGGTTGAATATATTCATATTCCTTCAAAAGAGCAATGTGATTGGTTAAGAGAAAGAATTGAAATCCCAAAACCATTTGAATTCTCTCCTGATGAAAAGAGACAAATTTTAGACAGATTAATCTGGTCTTGTTCTTTTGAATCTTTCTTAGCTACTAAATTCCCATCCGATAAAAGATTCGGTTTAGAAGGTGCTGAAGCCACTGTTCCAGGTTTGAAAGCTTTAATCGATTCATCCGTTGAATATGGTGTTGAAGATATTGTTATTGGTATGCCACACAGAGGTAGATTAAATATGTTATCTAATGTTGTTAGAAAACCAAATGAATCTATCTTTAGTGAGTTCACTGGTTCTAAAGAATTCGATGAAGGTTCTGGTGATGTCAAATACCATTTGGGTATGAACTATGAAAGACCAACCACTTCTGGTAAACACGTTAACTTATCCATTGTTGCTAACCCATCTCATTTAGAAGCCGAAGATGGTGTTGTTTTGGGTAAAACTAGAGCTATTCAACATTACAAAAATGATACTGGTGAATTCAAGAAAGCTATGTCTGTCTTATTACATGGTGATGCTGCTTTCTCCGGTCAAGGTGTGGTTTATGAAACTATGGGATTTGCCAATTTACCAGCTTATTCAACTGGTGGTACCATTCATATTATCGTTAATAATCAAATTGGTTTCACCACCGATCCAAGATTCGCCAGATCTACTTTATACCCATCTGATCTTGCTAAATCAATCAACGCTCCAATTTTCCACGTCAACTCCGATGATGTTGAAAGTATGATCTTTGTTTTCAACTTAGCAGCTGAATGGAGAGCTACTTTCCATTCTGATGTCATTATTGATGTTGTTGGTTACCGTAAATATGGTCACAACGAAACTGATCAACCAGCTTTCACCCAACCATTGATGTACCAAAGAATTGCTGAGAAGAAATCAGTTTTGGAAGAATATTCTGCTAAGTTATTAGCTGAAAAGACTTTCACCACTGAAGACATCGATGAACACAAGAAATGGGTTTGGAACACCTTAGAGGAATCATTCTCTAAATCGAAGGACTACAAACCAACTTCAAGAGAATGGTTGACTACTCCATGGGAAGACTTCAAGTCTCCTAAGGAATTAGCCACCGAAGTTTTACCACACTTACCAACTGCTGTTGAAGAAGCTACTTTGAAAGATATTGGTAACAAAATCAGTGAAGCTCCAAAAGGTTTCGAAATTCACAGAAACTTGAAGAGAATCTTGAATACCAGAAAGAAAACCGTTGAAACTGGTGAAGGTATTGATTGGGCTACTGGTGAAGCATTAGCCTTTGGATCTTTGGCTTTGGAAGGTTACCATGTCAGAGTTTCCGGTCAAGATGTTGAAAGAGGTACTTTCTCTCAACGTCATGCTGTTTTACATGACCAATCTTCTGAACAGACTTACACTCCATTAAATCATTTGTCTGAAGATCAAGGTGCATTCGTTATTTCAAACTCATCATTATCTGAATATGGTGTTATGGGTTTCGAATACGGTTACTCTTTAACTTCACCAGATGCCTTAGTCATGTGGGAAGCTCAATTCGGTGATTTTGCCAATACTGCTCAAGTCATTGTTGATCAATTCATTGCTGCTGCTGAATCTAAATGGAAGCAAAGATCTGGTCTTGTTTTATCATTACCTCATGGTTATGATGGTCAAGGTCCAGAACATTCATCTGGTAGAATTGAAAGATATTTACAATTATGTAATGAAGATCCAAGATATTTCCCAGCTCCAGAAAAATTGGAACGTCAACACCAAGACTGTAACATGCAAGTTGCTTATCCAACCACCCCATCCAATTTATTCCATTTGTTAAGACGTCAAATGCATAGACAATTTAGAAAACCATTAGTTTTATTCTTCTCCAAGTCCTTATTAAGACATCCATTGGCAAGAAGTCCATTAGAAGAATTTACTGATGAATCTCATTTCCAATGGATCATTGAAGATGTTGAATTAGGTAAATCAATTGGTAACAAAGAAGATATTAAGAGAATTGTTTTATGTAGTGGTCAAGTTTACACTGCTTTACATAAAAAACGTGCTGCTTTGGAAGACAAATCTACTGCATTCATTAAAGTTGAACAATTACACCCATTCCCATTCCAACAATTACGTGATGCTTTAGATAGTTATACCAATGTTGAAGACTTGGTATGGTGTCAAGAAGAACCATTAAATATGGGTTCATACTCTTATGTCCAACCAAGACTTTTAACCACTTTAGCTGAAACTGAAAATCATAAATCTTTATCCTTACGTTACGCAGGAAGAGATCCAAATGCAAGTGTTGCAGCTGGTTCAAAAGCAATGCATAATCAAGAAGAAGAAGCTTTCTTGAATGATGTTTTCCAACAATAATTCTTTGTGTAATTGAAATCTAATCAGAGTCTAAAATATATTTATTTTGTTCAGTATCCTCTCACGTGAGCTCTTCGTAAATGGAATTTTCATACGCACTTACCCCAAATTTTAGAGCTGGTTCTTTATCAGAATGTCAGGCCCTTTTGTATGGTATAGAGATAAAGATACCTTACCAATTGGAGGTGTTAGAAGATATGTGGTTAAATATAAACGACTGGATCCAAACGTGGATAAGATTTTCTTCCGATTGAAAAATATTGAGAAGACTTCAATAAGAGCCATACATTTACTTAATGGACCTTTTATTCTTTATTGTCATGCAATACCCATTAATTTCCATCATAATAAACAATTTAATGAAGATGAAAGAGAAATACATTTTAATAACCAATTAAAGCCGGGTCAAACATTTAACGTGTCACTTTTATTGAATGAGAATTCTAAACTTGAAGATGAAGAAGATACCTTTTGCTGGACTATAGATATAATGTCTCAGATAGTTATCAGTAGTGACACCACTGTTCTCTTTGATATGATGATTGGTAGTGATTTGAAGGAAATGAGAAAGTTGAATCATGGGCCCTTTAGAAGTCTTACGTCTTTATCGGGACAAGCGGATTCATACGTGGAGTTAAATCGAACTTTCAATCCTTGTTTAAGTATCACCAAGCAAACTGATGAGGATTTATGGTCTAGACCTGCTGATTACTCGAAACCTGTTCATTTAGTCATAATCACACATGGAATATTTTCCAATTTGACGGCAGATATGTTATATTTAAAAGAGGAATTAGAGCTCAATGTCAAAGACAATATGATTATTAAAGGATATAAAGGTAATGCAGGTAAGACTGAAGGAGGAATAAAAAAATTAGGTAGCAAGCAAGGTAAATATATCATGGAATTAGTTGATAATCTTATTAAGCAAGATATAAAAATTGATAAGATATCATTTATAGGGCACTCACTCGGAGGATTAACCCAATTATATTCTATCAAATTCATACTTGACAATGAAATAGATTTCTTCACCAAAAGAAACATCAGTCCTCATAACTTGGTATTTATGGCATCTCCATTACTTGGAATTCTTAATGAAATCAGTTTCCTTCTTTCATGGTTATTGGATCTAGGAACATTAGGTAAGACGGGTAGAGATTTGACCCTTTCAAAAACAAAGTTAAAGGGTAGAGCATTATTAGAGCAACTACCCATTCAACTTCATGATTTCTTTAAGCTGTGTAAAAACTTGGTAATCTATGCCAATATCATAAATGATGGAATTGTTCCTTTGAGAACAAGTGCTCTTCTCTATCTAGATTATGTGACGTTGGATAGAGTCAAAGACTTGAAGAAAGATAAAGAAGAATCACAAGCGAATCCAATTGGTGAAATTCCTGTTCAACAGAAGAATAAAGAAAAGTTAAATGTTATGCATAAATACAAACAATTCATCTCATTGAACTTCAATACCACGAGTGACAAGAAGAGAATGAAATTACAAAAAAAACTATTAAAGATCAATGCTAAAGGTGTTGACACTCTTAAGCCTAATGAAGATGGTAATGAAGATGCAGTAGAGATGGATCAAGAAGAAGCCGAATACAGTGATGGCTCATCTAATACCTTGGGCGAAGATTTACCTCCTTTAAATATCCCACCAAAAGCTTCGATTATTGAATCTGCTATTAACACAATTATTTGTCCTATTCCAAACCAAAAATTCATCACAACTCCAAATTCTAGACATTCTACTGTTTTCCATGACAAGTTTTACCAGTCTGCTGATTTACCTCCAGAAAGGGAAGAACATACCTTATTTAATAAACCCAAAAGACAAGTTAAAATAGCCCGGAGCTACCATGAGGACTTAAACTGGAGAAAAATATTGGTAAGATTACCTTCGGACGCCCATAATAATATAATTGTCAGACGAAGGTTCCCAAATGGTTATGGCTGGGGAGTCGTGGACCACTTATGTGAATTATTTAATGAAACTAATACCACTGATGAAGTACAATCAATGGACTCTCCGGTCTTAGAAAGAATTAAAAGTAAAATGTAACTTCTAGTTTTATATTTATTCTGTATAAATAGATGCTGAAAGCCACTTTAAATATGGCATTTTTCTATGCTTTATCCCACTTAGCTCCAGGAGGTAAGGCCATAATTTTATCTACATTCTTGGGGAATTCTCTAACAATTATTTCACACTTGACTTCTTGACATAAATCTTTCCTCTTATTTGGGGGTACTTTATAAAGAAGTTCAAGCCCACTAGAACTTTCCAATGCCTCTAATGGAACTTTGTAATTAGTAAGGGGATCTTGGTTACTGATAACAGCATTTGGTAATACGAAGGATGCATAGCTTACAGTATCACTACCATTATTTTCTCCAATAACCAACTTGAAGAAATGTGTTGGAACTGCAACTGTTGGAGGAGATCCAATAACTTCATATTCTACTCTAAACTTTCCATCTGCACATTTCTTAGGTAAATAAAGTGGACCAGTCATAATTCTAACATGATCGTACTTTCCGGTTAACCTCCTACAAAAATCTTCAAAATGAGCCCAATAATCTCTATTAAATCCTTCCCCTACTTGTGGAGATATATTAGTAAGGTAGAAAGTTTCATTCAATGCTTCTTGACTAAATTTTGCATCTGCAGCTGGTGCATTATGACCTCTATCATAACCACTTCTAAAGAAATCTCTTAACTTATTTCTAAACTTGAATGGTATTTCTTCATCTTCTCTAAAGATAGACTTTTTCCTATCAACTCCTTCATTTCTTTGAATAGAATCTTTGGTGATATGCTCAATTACCCAATAAGGATTCTTCTTGGCTCTATCATAACAGCTAACAAACTCTTGTCTTGATTGTAAATCGTGAATTGGTCCTGGAAATCCATATTTATAAAAATCTTGTGGACTCACCAGTGCAGGTAAATTATTTGAACCTGAATATGGAGCGGGTAATTTTTTATTATCAACTGGTTCAACCACTTTGGGCTTGGACCCAAATCCTAAGAAATATGATACAATTCCAACACTTCCAAGCGCTGCAGTATTAAATAAGAATTTGGCCATGGAAGTCTAATGAGAAATCCATCGCGTACGCGGACCATTTGATCAGATCGCAGGAACAATTACCAATTGGACAACACTAAAATGGAGAATACGCTTATAAATGGTAATTTGTTTAAATTACTTATAATGGAAATGATACCGGTTACTATAGAATCTTCCAAATCTCAACAATTAAGTCATTCACAGGTTAATACCAAGCTTGAAATGTTAGGATATAAATTGGGTATAAAATTGAATGAATTACTATTATTTAAATTAATTGATCAATTTAACAAAGAAAATGAAAATCTTGTAACCCTGTTAGATATAATGAAATTTATAAGTAAAGATTTCTGGAAAATCTTATTTAAAAAGCAAATTAGTAATTTAAGAACAAATCATAGAGGTACATTTGTTTTAGTAGATTCCCATTTTAAATTGATTGAAAATTTTGATTTAAGTCATCCAGATGCTTCTTCTACAGTTAATCATTATCTTGCTTATATGAATGGACTTCTAAAAGGAATATTAAAGAGTTTTGGGGTCAATAGCATAATAACAAATGAAGTCAACCAATATCTGGTAACGTTTAACATAGAGACGGATCAAAATAATTAGTAATGAACGATGAATGCACTATTTCTATTAGGCATGCTATATGCCCCATATTTCTACCTTCTTGATCAATTGGTTGTCTTGTCCTCCCCATATTCTTGCACGCCGCTCTAAATATCTAATCGCATCTCACTTATTTATGGCCCGTAACATTCAAAAACATGTTAGCCTCCTACCGGACCTTGTTAGAAAGCCATTCGGACGGAAAACATACATTATTACTTCAGAATTACTTGGAGCTATAAAAACTGGTAATTTGGCAGACCAAACAAAATATCTTACCCGAATATTTAAAAGTGATACTGATGTATCATTTAAGAATAGTTGTGTGAATATGGTTTTACAGAACTATTTAAAGTATCCAGCCTTTATAAACACCAGGGATGTATCAACTATTATTAAGAAACTCAAATTATTGGAAACAGAAGACGATCAAGTTAAAACTACCCTAATAAACTGTTTGGTATACTCATTCAAAAATGATAAATCAGATAAAGATGAATTTAATACAGCTAACCTTATATTAGATTCTTTGAATAAGCTAAAAGTGGACTACTCAAGCCTTGGATCCGTGGTTCAGACTGATCTAAGTGATGTGCTACCTAAGCTATCAAAAGTCACTAATATCAGACTAAATACCCAGAATACTGATACACAACCAAATACCCATACCGAAAATGTGACCCATGGGGATTTCAAGTCATTGGATGAGATACTCCAATACATAGCTGAACCATACCCTTTGAAGCATTCCAAAGAAACGTTATACGATTATTATGATTCGTTATCCAAAGCAGATAAAGATGAATTTATGAAAGAGTATTTGGAATTTAACAAAACTAAACAAAGAAATATAGAGGAAATGTCCATTCTGATCAGACCTAATCTCGACCGTGTTTTGATGAAAGAAGTCTTTAAGTCTTTCGAGACTTTGGAATCTCAGTTGGATGGGTTCTCAAAGAAGCTTAACAACTTAGACCTCACAAACGAAGATGAATTAGCAGTTAGTCGATACCTGCGTTACATTGAATTGGTGGATACAGACGTCTTCGTTAGGTTTTTATTTGCCCGAACCGTAGCATATGCATTTGCTAGAGATGAATGGAAGGAAAGTCTTCTCAGCTTTATTTTACGCTTGTCATTTGTCTTCCAAAAAGTTATTAAGAAAAACCATACACTTATCGTCCCATTATCCAAACCGGACTCGATGAGATTATTTGCAGGCCTAATAAAAATGATGATTGATCATTTTCAGGTGATCTTACCCCACGATTATGTCGGTAAAGAGAATCATTCTGAGAAACTATTTGTACATAGTTTGAAATGGTTTGGCCGTCAGTCCAAAGGTATTTTAACTCTCCATCCATATGTTGATAATCTAATCAGCTACAGTCCAAACTTTGTTTATTCTGAAGACCTATATTTTCCCATGTTATGCCCACCTGCTCCTTGGGTTGATCCTGAAGTCGGGGGTTTTTTGAACAATCTTAAACCCTTAGTTGGTCATAAATTACAAAGGGAATACGACTTTTATATGCAAAATGCAGGGAAAACTGGTCAGCTTGACGGTCTATATGAAAACCTTAATTTCATGGCTGCGATCCCATGGTGTCTAAATCAGCAGATGATGAACGTATTCAAGAAGGTAATGCACTTCGATGAAGGATTTCTTAACATCCCTCCAAACATCAGTCATCTAACCAAGAAGAATCATTCCAAGGACGCTGAATATGATTACATAAGAGATTGTACCAGACGTTCAAAGTATACCCTTTTATTGAAGTCAAGCGAAGCATTAAGAAACCACATAATATACTTTCCCCATAATATAGATTTCAGAGGTAGAGCATATCCTATGGTGTCCGTACTCAGCTTCCAAGATGAAGATATAGCCAGGTCACTTCTTCAATTTTGGGAGACGTCACCATTGGGTCCACACGGTTTAGACTGGCTAAAGTACCAACTTGCTGGTTTATATGGAAAAGACAAACTTACACGAGAGGAAAGAATTCAGTTCACGAATGATAACTTGGACAAAATATATGAATCAGCTCAAGATCCTTTGAATAGCAATTGGTGGAAAAGCGGAGACTGTCCATGGCAAGTGTTGAGACATTGTATCGAACTTTTGAGCATTTCCAAATTTGAAGGGCCTATAGATTCATATCCCTGTAGGGTTCCTATAAATCAAGATGGATCTTGTAATGGTCTTCAACACTACGCAGCCTTAGCCAGAGACTCAGGAGGTGGAAAAGCAGTTAATCTCCTTGCAACTGAAAAGAAGCAAGATATTTATACAGAAGTTTTGAATACGGCCCTTCAAATTTTGAATCAAAATTCCGAGGTTGACAGAGTAGTCAGTAAGTTGGTTAGCCGTAAGTTGGTCAAACGTCCGATTATGACACAGGTTTATGGTGTAACATTTCATGGTGCATTCCGTCAAATATTCGACATGCTAAATAGTTCTGACATCGAGAGCATTTTAACACCCAAGGAAGTGCACTTCTATAATTACCGTAATGTTAAAATTGTGACAAGACTCACAACCATCATCTTCAACTCCCTAAGTAAGCTATTCCCCAATTTGGTTATAGTACAGAATTGGCTAGCAAAGAACTCATTGAGAGTAATGGCATCAATTCTGCCTCAAGATTTGAAAGAGCAGCCACTTTTGGATTTCATAGACTACCGAAATCATAAGCGAATGATGTGGACCACCATGTTGGGTTTACCTATCATACAGTTGTATTTTAAGAAAAAAATCAGCAGAGTCAATACTCGGTTGCAGTATTTCAGTGCTGTCGACTACGGAACGACCCAGGAAGTGGATGTTTCTAAACAACTTCAAGCAGTTGCTCCCAATTTCATTCATTCTATTGATGCAATGCATATGTATCTTACATGCAAACAGTGTAAAGATAGGACCATCCCGTTTGTTGCCGTCCATGATTCCTTTTGGACCACCCCAGAAAACGCAGAAGAATTATCCGTGATTTTGAGGAAATCTTTTGTAAAGCTCCATTCTTCCGATATACTCCAAACCCTTGTCGATGATTTGTCTTTAACTCTTAAGGACTCTCTTCATATTGTTTGGTTCAACAAATCAGAGAACGAAAAAATGTATGAAGAACTACAAGAGAAGAGGTTAGGAAGAATCAATAAAACGCTGCGTAAGCTGGTAACTATTACCAAATCCAAGCTAAATGAATTATTGAACATGGAAGCGAGAGATGAAGTTGAAATCAAATTTAATGAAAAATTAATCAAAAAATATAATCCTGAACTTTTCCTTAAACGTTCAAGAAATTTAATAAGCTATAATGACATAAATGATGAATCAAGACAGCTTTATCTGTCCACAACTCATGTCCCATTGATAATCTCAGCATCCTTGTTGGAGCCACCAGCAAGAGGTGATTTAGACTTGAACGAAATTGTACATAGTAAATACTTTTTTTCATAAACACTAATAATAGTCATCATCATCTCCTTCTTCTCCTTCACTCTCTACCATCTTCTTCAATCTACCAAAGATCTTATCTCTGTACATGGCGACTTCATCATCACTTTCTCCAGCAAAAAAGTTCTGTCTTTCATAGCCATCATCCGAATCGTAATAGAATTCGTCTACCTCATCATCATAATCAGCTTCCTGAAGTCCTTCGTCCTTCTCATAAATGTTGTCATTTCTATCCACCTTTCTGGAGATAAAATAATCATAAAGGTCATTTGTGTGTTCTGCATCGAGCTCCAAAGCAGTTTCTCCGTAATCATCGTGGATATCTTCTCCTATATCTTCATCCTCATCTTCAGGATAATCATTTTGGTAATAATCTTCAGCATTGGAATCTTCGTGATCTGAATACAAGAGATTATCTTGACTAGGCTCTGAACCATTGAACTCTTCTTCTTCCTCGTCGAAGAACTTGATGTACCCAATTTGGGATTTGGGATGATTTTGGTCGGTGATAGTGGATAATTGATATACATCATACACATAATCATCATCCTTATCTTCATCCTTTGATGCCTGGATTATAGGGGCCACCGTTGAACCATTACGCTTCTTCCGCCTATTAACCTCTTCATCTTTATCAATCATAAAATCTTTTATCATATCACTTAATTCATTAGGAATGAAAACATCTTCTTCGGTCTGTTTCTTTGGAATGACGAAATTACGAGATTCATTCTTCTCTTTTGTTTCTGACAAGATAGAAGATAGTACTTCTGCATTACTAAGCAGATTGACATTATCAGTTCCAGTCAATTTGAAGTAAAAACTACTCTCCTTCTCAACTGGAGTTATGGCACCTGATGACACGGGAGAAGAAGGTTTAGATCTTTTAGAACTCTGTCTATCTTCCAATATAAGCGCTTGAAGAGGATCTTGTCCTCTTCTTCTTTTAATTCTTAGCACTTTAGGTGGATCCATATTCAATTGGTATTTTGATCGAGTAGTGTGTATTCAAATGAAAGATTGATCAGGGAGAATTTCGCATCTTGGATGATATTTTGTGGCAGGTTTGGCTGCAAAAAAATATTAAAAACTCATACCAATGCTTATTTCTGCTTTATTATATGTTAATCAAAAGTTATTGGAGATCTCTGAATCGGTGGTAGGTATGAAGCTTGAGCCTTACCGAGACATTGTTTTGGTCACTGGAGGATGTGGAGGTTTAGGCACTGAAATTATTAGGCAATTTAGACAAAAGAACACAAAAGTTGTTTCACTTGATATAAGATTTCCTCGAGAAGAGGAAGAGGTTGAAGGTGTCAAGTACTATAAATGTGATGTCAGTAATAGAGATGAAGTTTTATCTATCAAACGTGAAGTTGAACAAGAAGTTGGAATGATTACAATTCTTATTAATAATGCTGGTATTGCTTCTGGTAAAGGTCTTTTACTGCTCACTTATGAAGAAATTGATTATATGGTTCAAGTCAATTTATTATCGAGCTTCTATACTATTAAGACATTCATGCCAGATATGTTGGAAAATAAAAGAGGTTATATTATTACAGTTGGCTCAGTTTTAGGGTATATGTCCCCTGCCAGGCTAAGCGTATATGGGGCTGCAAAATCTGGATTGGTTGCCCTACACGAATCGGTAACTTATGAATTAGGATCCCCTATGTTCAACAAAACTGGTGTTAAAACATTATTAATCTGTCCGGGACAAATGAATACCAAGATGTTTCAAAAGGTTTCCACTCCATCTAAACTATTTGCTCCAGAGTTGGATCCTTATAGAGTTGCAGCCACTTTAGTTCATTCAGTAGAGTTGGGAAAAAGAGGAGAAATTAAATTACCCTTTTATGGTAACCTCCTTCCTCTCTTCAGAGCGTTCCCCTGGCCAGTTGTTGAAGTAGTTAGAAAGATTTCAGGTATTGATAAGAGTATGGAAACCTTTATTTCCACTGCCTCCTCACTCAAAAGTGCATGTCTGATTTTTGCAAAAGATGCAAATTTTGAAATAAACCCAAAAACCCCAGACCAACTTCATGAAATCACTTACGAATCAAACTCATCTTAGATCACTTCACACAACCTTTTTAGTCGTAGCTAGGTTCCTTTAAAATAATATATACAAAAAAAAAAAGAAATTATCCTCATGTCCCAATCAGGTAATCGAGGAGCTGATAAGTAGCAATCTGAAACCTGGAGAAGAAATTTTTCATTTATTGATGACCACCGTCTTGGATCCTAAATTAGGAATAGATATTCCATATCAGTTACAAAAACAACTTGATATACAAATTAAAACCATAAGGCATGACAAAATAGATTTTTATACCGTGAAATTTCCTTCTTGCACTTCCATTCCAAAAGGTAAGATTCTTTTCTTACATGGATGGTGTGAACACAGTTCAATGTATTATAGGATCATGGAATATATGAGTTTATTGGGATATGAATCTTTGGTATTCGATCAAAGAGGTGCTGGAAGGACATCTATTGGGAAGTATCGTGGAAGGTGTGGAAGAGATCCGAATATAGTTTATCGAGATGTAGATAAAATGATTGAAGTATTAATGACCAATAACTATGAAATCAAGGATTTCGAAGATTATCCTCTTTACCTTATCAGTCATTCTGCTGGGGGTGGGATTGCATTAAATTATATGATAGAAGGTAAGTATAAAAATCAATTAACTGGAGTGGTTTCTACAGGTCCACTTATTAGAGTTGCAGATGCACTTACTCCTCCTCCATATATTGAATATGTAATTGATCTAATCGCTTCTTGGTTCCCATATACTCGTTGGGGATCGGTAAATAGAGATCCTAACGTTAGAAGTGTGATTACAACGGCTGAAGAATGGATTGTATATTTACAAAATGAACTACTTACTCAAGGTACTTGCACCTTGGGTCAGATTAAATTTATGTTTGATAGGGGTTATAAGTTAGCTAGAATATCTGGTGATAAGATCAAGGTTAAACCTGATCTTAAATTATTGATTATTCATTGTGTAGATGATCCTATAACCAGTTGCAAACAACTGGAAAGTTTCTTTGAAAAAGTTCCTATAAAGCATAAGAAACTTGTCAAATTTGATAAGGCTTCACATTCTTTATTCATTGAAACAGATGAAATTTTCAAAGAAACCTGTGAAGAGATTGAACAATTCTTACAGTTGTAAACTCTTGGCTGACCAAACACCTATACTAATATGTCCGTTTAGAGGAAGTGACTTCTTGTACAATCTCAAAGTTTTCCACTTTCCTTTGATGTGATCGAATTTTTCTGTTATTATCAGAGGATTCGAATATAGCACTTCGACAGGTGCATCAAACATTTCCTCCACTTGTGTCTTATCAAAATGTAGTCTCAAAATGTTTTGTTCACTAACAAAACCTTGGTTTTCAGTGTCTGATATTAGTACTTCTATTGGTCTTACTTTTGGATCGGTAACTCTGATGGTTCCACTTGAAGATTCGTATCCCTTTACACAAATGTGATTCAAATCTTTTGGTATGACATCAAGTATTTTTGCATGTACAGAATAAATTATATTGTCCGGTATTAAGTCCAAATTCTTAATTGTTTTAAAAGGAGTAAATTTAGTTGACTCTGCAAATTGAAAGCTCTCGCTTCCTTCACCTCCACTCTTTTCTGGTAAAGAGTCAGAAATTTGACTGATTTCTTCATCTCCACTACTGAAGTCTTCAAGGTCTGCCTGGGCTAGCTGTGTACTTACGACCTCACTTATGTGGTTTCCTTTTAATGACTGCTTTGGAGTTTTTGTCTCAACTTGTGAGCCGAAAAATCTGGTTTGACTAGCTTGTCTGCTTTCACTATAAGTATTTTGACTATTTTGACTTGATATATTCTGGCTATTAGATTCCGATCTACCACCATAAGGAATTTGGGGTTCCATATTAACTTCTCTCGATTTAATATCTCTTTGAACAAATTCTATAAATTTAGATGGGATTATCTTTTGTAATTTACTTTTAGTTTGGTTTGAATAATATTGTCGTACAATCACATATCCCAAATCTTTTAAAATAGGATTTTCCCAGTCTTTTGAATCCTTTGATATAACGTCAAACGATGATAATCTCCCTTCAAGTTCTCCTCTATATATTTGAACCCCAATTTCTGCTCTTATAATACAATAACAGTCCAATACACTTTCAAGGTCTTCAAATGATGCCATTTGAACTCCATTTTTCTGGAAATGCATTCGACTGATCATCTCTAACTTATCTCTGTATACATCTACCTTGAATAATCGACTCCCAGGAGCTATAGGATTTGGTACTGGAGTAAAATCTGTAACTTTAACCATATCTGGTCCTCTGACTTTGGAAAGATTCACATAGTTCAAAAGACAATAAATAACATTTTCTTGTCTCCCGGAATTGGGGACTTTCATATCTCGGATTCGGCATGGTTCCGTTCTATACTTCATGATTTAGTGATGAATTGAAATCTACGCGTTATATATTCTATTGAGAGCCTGTACACAAGTTTTTAAGATCTGTAATCACCATTAATGGTAACATATTCATGAGTCAAGTCACATGTCCAGAACGACGCTTCTTGATTACCACCAGTTCCTAAATCAATTTCAATAATTATATCTTCTAATTCTAAAACTTCTGAAGCTCTGGCTTCATTAACTTGTTCTGGTTCACCATCTACTAATACTTTTAACGCTTCTGTACCATCAGATGGAATGAAAGTAACTGAAGTCTTTTCAGGTAAGATGGAATTAGCGGTTGCAACATCTGAATATCCAATTGCACATAAAATTCTGCCCCAGTTAGCATCTTTACCAAACATTGCCGTTTTAAATAATGAAGAATTAGCTACAGAAGAAGCAATTGATTTAGCATCCAGATAACTTAAAGAATCTTTAACTTTGAGATGAATAAATTTAGTGGCTCCTTCACCATCTCTAACTACTAATTGAGCTAATTGTTGAGCAAAATCAGTTATTTCACTTCTTAATTTAACATAAGACGAAGCAGAACTTGAAGTTTGATCAATTAATTGACCTCCAGCTGCTCCATTAGCCATTGCAACTATAGTATCATTAGTAGACATATCTCCATCCACTGAAATACAATTAAATGATCTATCGACTGCATATTTTAAAATCAGTTTTAATGCATTAGAAGAAACTGGAGCATCAGTAACAAAAAATCCAAGTAATGTGGCCATATTTGGACATATCATACCAGCACCTTTGGCCATTCCTGCTAAAGAATAAGTAACTCCATCGATTTCAAATTGTTTACTTACTAATTTGGGGAATGTGTCAGTAGTACATATAGCATTAGCACAATTAATCCAATGTTCATGAGTATTACCCAAATTATTATTGGCTAACGTGTCAATACCCGTTAAAATATTATCAATGGGTAACAAATTACCAATAACTCCTGTCGACATCACCAAAGTTGAATCTTCAGAATTACCAGTAGCTGCATCTGTAACTGTAACCATTGATTGGGCATCTTTTAAACCTTTAGATCCAGTAACTGCATTAGCATTCCCACTATTAATGATTAATGAGTTGATTCCTTCTCCATTTTTGGCCTTAACTATCTTTGAAGATAATTGAACTGGAGCAGCTTTAAACTTATTGGTAGTAAATACTGCTTGGGCAACTGCTTCTTTCCCAAAGTCATTTTTCAAAAGTGCCAAATCCAAACTTTTTCCATCTTTTTTAATCCCACAGTGAATTCCTCCAACCGAATAGCCTTGAGGATAAGTTCCAGTAGTTGGTACAAATCTGGCAGCTTTGGTTGAATAAGTTCTTAAGGTTTTCAATATTAAATTATTCATTACCAATGTTTCTCGGTGAGTCAAAGATCTCTTATCAGTGCAAAACAACTGTCACCGGTGTCCGACCCAATTTTTGAACTTTCTCAAAAAAATTTTCAGTTAGACATAAGCATGGGTAGAGTAAAAGTAGCAAATGGTATGTTTAAAGACTTACCAAAGTCTAGATTATTAAGACAAGCGGCTAGAATAAATAAGATTCATGGTGACTCCACTACCGCCTATAAATTGGATCCAAAATATACTCAAGTTGATGTTATTTTACCATTAGAAAGAGCCTATAAACCATCATTTGGGTTAAGACAATTCTGGAAGCATAATTTACCTACCCTTAAATTTCACAATTTTGAAACTGAATTTAATGTATTAAAAGTTAAGACTAATACCCCTGAAGAATTAGGTAAATGTCCAGTTAAATTAGTATTACATGAGAATTCTTCAAAGCAAGAGATAAATTGTTCAGATTCAAATAATAGTGAAATATTGAATAAGTTAATAGAGGTTACTAAAGCTACACCAATACTGGAAAGTGAATTAAGTCTATTAAACATTAAACCATCTACCAATTAATGCATTTTATTAAAGCTTGTATATACACCCAAATAAATATATTGTACAATTAGTTAGGAGTATTGTTTATTGTTCCTCCAAGAATTTCATAACAGCTGCCTTACCTTTTTTCTGAAGTAGTCTCTTTATATTTCTTAATTCAATCAATTCATCATTCAGTTCAATTACGGGCATGGTTCCTTCTCCAAGTGCTGCTTCAATTAAAGCATTAAGATTAGTTTGTTCGTCTCTGGAATGAAACAAATTGGCATTCTCTATGAATTCATTTTCCTTCTTGATTTCGTTTGTGATTAAATTTTCATATTCGTTTATTTCATTCAAAATTTTACTTTTGGGTCTGTTAGATTTGTTTTTTGAATCATTCCGTATTTTAGTGAAGAAATCCAATACTATCAGTTCTTCAGGAACTCTGTAAATAAATGGTCTTACTTCTGAATCTTCCTGATTTGTCATGGTAATGATTTTTGTTAATGGTTGATTAGGTTTGGCCACAATGCTGTTAGGAATGGAAAAATTGTCAAAGAACTCTGGTACTCTGAAATCTTCATGAATGTCATCAGAATTATCCAAGGTATTGGTATTTCCTGGATGTAACTTGTCTCTGTTATAATCAGGATTATGTCTATTGAAATCCTCCACCTCATATTGAAGATAGTCCTGTAAAGTTGGAAATTTTCCTTCATTCTTCAAGTAAGGCTGATCATTATACTTGATCAAAATATTCTGACCTTGTGCTATTTTAAGAAAATGGTTGTGTAATGAAACATCCATTATTGGAGTGTCCTTGAAATTACGCTTTGAATAAAGATTCAATGGTAATAAGTTTTCATAGTGATTGGGACATCTCCATTTGCTTCCTAAAGTCTTGGGACTATAGAAAGGATCTTTAAGGCAATCAATATGCCAAACCAATGGACAATAGTCACAATGTACTATGGTTTTATGATTGAGACCGGACAACCCACATTTATGGCAAAGATAAGGTCTTCCTGTTTTATCGAAGAGTTTCTCTATTTCGAGATCTTGATTGTAGTTATATCCGATTATTTGATTCCCGTTCAACTTAGAATAAGATAATTCTGGTTTCAGAGTTTGGTCATCGTATGTTCCATGAATATCTGTGGAAACTTTGGTGAAGGTATTTTCTCTGAGTTTTTTTGGTAATTGGAACTCGATTGGATCTAAGGTTTCAAGACTATTCATCAACTTCCCGAACAATCCCAAATCATCCCACTGTTTGATAGATTTCGGATCTTTCTTGGTTTGACATTCCCTACAATTCCAATCGTCTTCCGGTAAATCGTCTAGCGGTATTTCACAACAAATAAAATGAAATGACTTGGGACAGCTTTCACAACATATAAAAACTCCTGATCCACCACATGCAGTACAAAAGTCCACGTTATTCAGTTCGTCCTGTGAGGTCGAGGAAGTTTGAGAATCAACAGTCGAGGAAGGGGCTAAGCTAGCGGACGTCAACGGTTTCTTGGGTGAACTGATTTTTATTCTCTTTGATGATCTTAATGGACTAGCGGTGGCAGGTGTCTTGGAACTTTTCCCCTTGGAAGACTTTGGAGTAGCCAAAAGACCGTTGTCTTGCTTTTTGTTTTTCTTTTTATCCGTCTTCGTCTTCATTTTCGGATTAGGCCTGGGTATTACGTGATTTCGTATTCTACTTTCTTTAGTCAAGGGCTCCAGCTTCTTTGTTTCTAATTTCCTCTTATAGGACTGCTCACCGCCTGAGTCATCACTTTCAATTTCTATCACTGATGGCTCTTTGCTGTTCGTTTTCGATTTTTTTCGAACGGGCCATAACGACTCCTTCTTTATCTTAGCATTAGGAAAGCTCTCTAATGGAAGTCCAGTATATGAAGGCGTTTGTTCTGCTAGATTTGGTTCAATAAATTGACCTGGACTGGAGTTTATGAACTTAGTATTACCACTCGACTTCAAAGCTTCCATAATATCTTTCGATCTTGGGTTCTTAGACTCCCTTAAGATCGGACTATTCTCAAGTATAGCAGTACCATTCTTATAAAGCATTTGAGTTTTCAAACTAGCAAGTTGAGCACTTTGTCTCTTCTGTCTAATAGCAAAAGGAGTACCATTTGGATTGGGGGAATTTGTACCCGATGATGAACCATTAATTGGGGTTAGGTGTCCTGAAATATTTCCATTCAGGTCTCTGCTAACTTCACTCATTCGATTCTTTAGTATTTTATTAGTAGAATCCCGTCTTAAGTTACCCAATTAGCTTTTAATAATTATCAATTAAACCTTTAGTTAATCTGAAACCAAATTCGTGAACAAGCGAACAATTTTCTTGCAAAAACTAACGCGGTAGCGTACTATCATTATGGCAAAACGGTTAAGCGAAGTGACAGATAATAATGAAATTGAAGGTAATGAAACAAGTCAAGATACATTTGAATCTGCTCAATCATCGTTTAGGAGCTCACCTTCTAGAAGAAGAAAGAAGACTAAAATTTCTATAGGAGAATTTGAGCAGTTAAATCAACTTGATGAACCTGATTTGGTAGACGACCAAGAATATGTGGAGCCTGGGTCACAACAAAGAACAATTAGTACTGGAGTTATTACTGCTTCTGTAGATGAATTGGTGGAGATAATTATTAAACGGGCCATAGGCAGAACTTCTTCTGATAGAAGTATCAAAAGAGTCAACTTAATTGAGGGATGGAAAGGTGGTAAAGATGATTTTAATACGGCTTTAAGGCTAGCTAACCAGAAATTAGATCGATTTTTCGGTTTAGAATTAAGACTTATTGAACCTGATTCAAATTCAAAGTCTCAACCATCATATTATCTAAGTAACAATTTGACATCATCTGACAGAGACATACTTGATAAGTTATGGGATGATTCATTTTCAGTATTACAAGAAAACGGTAAAAATAAGTTTAAAGACACATATTTCTTACCAAGTAAAAAAAGATCAGAATTACCTGGTGATAATAAGGATTTAGTTAAAAGTGGTATAATAGCCGTTATAGTCTCAATTGTTATAATTGAAGATAACTTTATACCAAAATCCAGATTAACTAAGCTTTTAAATGATTTTGGACTTCCCACATCCATTGATAAGAGGAATTCCAATCTTGATCATAATATTCCAAGCCTTCTCCAAGAATTAGAGAAAGCCCAATACCTTCAAAAAGCATTTAAAGAAAAACCAACACATGCGGGTAATTCAACGATTGATGATAATCATACTTTCTATATTTTAGGTAAAAGAAGTTTGGTAGAATTCACCCCAGTATCATTCTTTGGACTAATTCAAGAAATGTACGGGCCAAAATTTGACGATGTCATGAAAGCTAAAACCCTACAAACTTTAGAAAAAGCCTTTAAAAGATCGTTCGATGATCTACTAAACGAGCCCGAACCAGAATCAGAAATCCAAAGTACATCAGAAGTCCAAGATACCCAAGTCAAACCAGAAATACGTTAATAAACTTTATATCTGCTTAATGATCCATGAATAATGCCAATGACCTGAAATCACACCCTGATGCCTTGATCTTTTATCTGTTCCAGATCCGGTAATCGGATACTGGATCGGGAAAAATCAATTCCGTAGAGCGGAACTTCCAACACGTCTTGTCCCCTGCTAAATACTCATATCCTGGTGAATTAAACCCCCACTTAGCGTCATTCTTAGTCTAAAAAGTTATGCAAAGTTACTTATAACTTAGTTGTTATGTATGGGTTACCCCGAGTTTTACGCAGCAGGTGAAAATTTCCCTGTGGGATTTTGTGACCGAAGATAGGAAATGCCCATATGATTTTTTTCGAACGCAAAACGAGACAAAATTTCCATAGATTCTACTTTGAAAAGTTCAACACTTTATATAAGTTAAGAATTATACGAAGTATTGAATTAGATTCCCTTTATAGAGTATAAATAGGGTTTAATAAATTAATTGAAGTTTTTTTTAACCTTTTTATATTGATAGTTTGATTATTTCATAAGAAAGTATTTAAATCACGTCGTATAGGTGTCCAAATAGAAATTTAACATTATAATGGCTTTAGATACTTTAGATTTTGTTGTTATTGGTACAATTGTAATTGGAGCTTTACTTTATTTCTGTAAAGATTTCTTCTTCCCAGGTGATGATGGTAATTCTGCTGGTTTTACTGCTGATTTTGGGGGTAAATCAAGAGATTTGGTTGAAACTTTAAAAAAGAATAATAAAAATTGTGTTATATTATATGGTTCACAAACTGGTACTGCTGAAGATTATTCTAATAAACTTTCTAAAGAAATCAGTAGTAGATTTGGTTTAAAAGTTTTAGTTGGTGATTTATCTGATTTCGATTATGAGAATTTCAATGAAGTTCCTAATGATGTATTGGTTTTCTTTTTATTAGCTACTTATGGTGAAGGAGAACCAACTGATGATGCAGTTGAATTCTTTGATTATTTAGATAATGAAGCAGATGATTTATCTAATCTTAAATATTGTATTTTTGGTTTAGGTAATTCTACTTATGAATTCTATAATGAAATGGCTAAAAAAGCCACTAAAAAATTAGAAGAAGTTAATGCTGAATCATTTGGTGAAATGGGTTTGGGTGATGATGGTGTTGGTACCTTGGATGAAGATTTCATGAGTTGGAAAGATAGTGTTATGGAATCTTTAAAGAATGATTTGAGCTTTGAAGAACATGAATTGACTTATGAACCAAGTTTTGAATTAATTGAAGAAATTGAATTGACTATTGATAGTCCAAAAGTTTCCTTGGGTGAACCCAATAAATCTTATTTGGACTCTACCAAAGATCTTACTAAGGGTCCATTTGATCACTCTCATCCTTACTTGGCACCAATTACTTTAACAAAGGAATTATTTACTTCAAATGATAGAAATTGTATTCACGCTGAATTTGACTTATCAGGTACTAATTTAAGATATACTACTGGTGATCATTTAGCAATTTGGCCTTCAAATTCTGATTATAACGTTCAGAACTTTGCTAAAGCATTTGGTTTAGAAAACAAACTTGATGAAGTTTTTAGCTTAAAGCCTTTGGATTCAACTGTTTCAATTCCCTTCCCAACTCCTACTACTTATGGTTCCGTTTTAAGACATTACTTGGAAATTAGTGGTCCAATTTCTAGACAATTCTTCTCCAATGTTGCTTCATTTGCTCCAAATGAAGAAACCAAACAACTTGCTATGAAATTAGGTGGTGATAAAACTTTATTCGCCGATGAAGTCCACTCTCATAAATATAACATTGCAGATGCATTATTGAAACTTTCAAAAGGAGAAATTTGGGAAAAGGTTCCATTTGAATTCATTATTGAAAGTGTCAGTCACTTACAACCAAGATATTATTCAATTAGTTCTTCCTCCTTGAAGGAAAAAACATCTGTTCATGTCACTGCCGTTGTTGAAGCTGAAGAGGTTGAATCCAGAATTATCTCTGGGGTTGTTACTAACTTATTGAGAAATATTGAAATTGAACAAAATAAGAAAACCGAAAAACCTATTGTCTCCTACGACTTAGAGGGTCCAAGAGGCTTATATTCCAACTTCAAATTACCGGTTCACGTCAGAAGATCAACTTTCAAATTGCCTTCTAACCCTAAAACTCCTGTTATTTTAATTGGACCAGGTACTGGTATTGCTCCATTTAGAGGATTTGTTAGAGAAAGAAGTGCTATTAAAGAAAATTCAGATGTTGAAATTGGTAAAACTTATGTGTTCTTCGGTTGCAGAAAGTCTACTGAAGATTTCTTATATAAAGATGAATGGCCACAATACGCCAAAGCTTTAGGTGATTCATTCGAAATGTTTACTGCTTTTTCAAGAGAAGATTCTGTTAAAAAGACTTATGTCCAACACAAATTATCTGAAAACGCTGATGTTATTGCCAAAGCTTTACAAGAAGGTGCATTTATTTACGTTTGTGGTGACGCTTCAAAAATGGCAAGAGATGTTCAACATACATTAATCGATATTGTAGCCAAAGATAGAGGACTCAGTGAATCCAAAGCTTCTGAATTAATTAGAAGCTATAAAACTCAAAATAGATATCAAGAAGATGTCTGGTAAGTATTTTATAAATTGTTTATATGTACAAATAATTGCTCTATTAAAAGCTGTATTATGAATGTAAGTTGTTAATAAAAAGATCAGTATTAACGTCTAATACAATATCTCCAATCAACATGGGACGAATTATAAATTGGTTGTAATTTATGTTCGATATCTAACCAATGTTTGTATTTTGTCTTTGATTTCAAATCTAGATCATATATGTTACAAGTAAGAAGGAACCTCTCGTTATTGATGGTAAACAAATTGTTGATATTGTTATGACTATTATGGCTATTATTATATCTATCATATTTTTCAAATTTTATAAATAAGCCAACATCTCTTAAAGTCATAACCAAAGATAAATTTGCTGAAACATCGTGTTCAGAAGTCAAATTTTCGATAAGATCATTCTTATCATTAATTTTCTGATATTTTTTAAGACTCTGTAATACATTATTCGAATCTTTAAGAAATATTTTGAATAACTGCTCTATAGGAATATTAGCATTAATTTTATTAAATAAATCCTCTGGAATTGGACTGAATATATCTTTTATACCATCATCAATTGTATCTTCATATAACAAATCCAAAGGACAAAAATGTCTTTTATATCCTCTTAATTGATTTAACAGACATGTTCGACAATAATTATTAGATTTATTATCATAAAGCCACTTTGGTTTTAATTCCAAAGTAATCGCATTAAGGGGATTATCATAATATAAATTACAATTTTTTGATAATTCAATCTTATTATCTTCACCATCTAAGATATTTGGAATTAGTAAGCCATACCTTTCATTTACCATTAACTTATGATTTAAAGGATTTAAATCATTTATAAAACTTTTTGTTAAGACGCTCAACTGAATATCTATAATTAAATTGGGGAATAATGGTTTACATCTAAGTTCTATGAAATCATACAATTCACATGTTGAAATATATCTATCATCATTCTTGGATAATCTTAATCTTAATAGTTTTTGCTTTAAATAGTCATTATCACCATTGTACTTAAATAAAATATTTGCATTTCCGTTTGCGAAATAACTCCAATCACTTGACTTGGTTATTTTGGATATTTCCATCCTCTTCCCAGTTGTATTTCGGAATTCTTACTTTACAATGACTAATTAATCCTTATCAAACGTAAATTGAAAATTGTTCAGGGATCGCAAGAGTTTCGGGTCAATTCTCAATATTTTAAGGTTATGAGGTTTGGTCTATTTACTATAAATTTCATTAATTTCATGTTTTGTGAATGATTTGGAGTTTGATGATTGATAATTTGAAGATACAAGGATTTTACTCGGTCCTTGAATTTCTACCATAATAGGTTTGGTAAAAAAAAGGTTGATAATGTAAAGTTTTATGAATAAAATGGTATTATTCACTCCATATTTGAATCGATTCCAGTAAAATTGTAATTCAGATTGTTTGAAATTGTTTATCTGAGTTTGTAATTGATCTTTAAGTGGCTTGAATGGATTTGTAATGAATTGTGGAAGTTTTATCTTGGGTAATGATATACTGATTTCTGGAAGTTTACTATTATTGTTTAAGGTTATAAACCTGAATGTATCTTTAGTTGATGATCCAATTGCAACTAAACTTGAAGGTTGTATTATCATCTTCTCTCCCTCTTCAATGGCTATGTTGTATATCTTATTAGAGTCATTCATGAGCACAATACCTTTACCGGTGGTTTGATAACTGGTCAATTTACTCAAAATCTCAATTGGCTTTAACTCCAAATCGAATCCAGTCCATGAAACTAAGTTTTTATCATTAAATATTGTCCAAGATTCAGTCTTATCTCGAATATCTATAATTGAGTAGTTATTCAGAGAATTTGAATATGTTTTACCTCCTATAAGTAATGATACTGATTCTTCACTTTGTAATATTTGATACTTTGTTTTTTCATTTAAAGTTCTATTCACACTTCTAATTGCTGTTATATCTCCATTTATCGATACCAATGCTCCATGTCTAATATTCAAGTTTGAAGATTGAGGTAGTTTAACATTTAAAAGATTTGTAGGATTCCCAATAGGTCTAAATTCTGGTAATTCAATGAACGGACCATTTCCTGTACCGCTTAGTAGGTTTTCACTGGAAATTGATTGTGTAATATCGAGCACTTTAGATCCTTTTACTTGTGGTGCAATGTCATTGTTGATTACGGCTTCAGAAACTGTGGAATTGAACCTTTTTAATACAGTTCTTCTGATCATTTGGCTTGTTTGGAGAATTTCGTGAACGCGAAACTCAGAATTGACCAATTACTGAGGAAGTAGGCGGGAAAGATTTAGATCTTGGCTCAATTGATAGAATATATGAACCATTGAGAATCGTTAATCTTTGGTAGAGACATTGAACTGTTTATAGTTAAATTCTTTTTACTATACGATTGAAAAAAATGTAAAAACAACCTTATAGTAGCTTTTAATTGAATTGTTTCATCCATTTATCAGTTGCCGTGATGGATTCATAGTATTCATCACTTATGACTGATTTATCAACCTCATTGGCAATCTCCGCCAATGAAAGGAACAATTTCCAGAAATCAATACCCTCTTTAAAATCATTTAATAATTGATCTGTGGTTATACTGTTGACACCATGAACATTGATATTAAAGATTGGATTAGGAATTTGGAACACGTTATTCAATAAGTGGTCTCTTGAATTGTCAATGATCTGCTCTTTAGTTAAGTCTTTATTAGCTTTGATCTGCTTAGCACTATATTCAAAGTAAATTTCGCAGATGACACCCAATAAAGTGTTATTTAAATCTCTGAAAAATGGTATTTGTTTAATTAATTTATACCAGTCTCCCTTTGATTCATAGTTCACCTTGATATTATTATTCTCTTGACGTACGATCATATCTGTCATACAACATTGTAATGTATAAATCAAGTTTGTAGAGACAAACTTAAGATGAGATCTAAAATTCAATAAACTTCTTGAAATTGGCCCCTGATAGTTTATAGGAGCAATCTTAAATTTATGGATAGATAATATTCTCGACAACAAGGTTATGTGTTTTGTATCTTCCCTTTCTAATTTAATGTCTGCCAAGGGGTTACCCTCTTTGAAGTATCTGGACACACCAAAGTAGTCAGTTTGTGTTTCATTCAACTTGAGGCATTTGGTTTGTATTAACAATAAAAGAACAACTAATTCTTGCAAGCTGTCTGAGTTCAATTTAGATTCATTTTCTGCTACAAATTTCTGGATAATCTTACCATAAGAATTTACTTCATTGGTTTTTTCATCAATTATTCCATACAAGTACAAGGTTCTCAACAAAGCAGTAGAAATTATTTCGTTATTGGTAGATATCTCACCTTTAAACTGTTCCTTTGGATACAGGGTTTGTAATCCTTTGAAAAAATTGATCAAGCTGAAATCTTTCGAGCCTGTAGAACTGTAAAACAAATGATTAAATCTTCTCGAAATTGGTGGGGTTAATCTGTTGTTAACTTCAATTGTCTCCGGTTTATAGAAAAAACTCAATTTGATCTTTTTCACCTGATAATACCTAGCTAATAATTGAGTGAGTAAATTGAACTGGGAGTCTAAAATGTCAAGAAATTGTTGAGAGTTAATCAAAGTCTTGTAACTCTCACTGAGCCCACTTTCTAATGGAGGTCTAATAGAAATCTCTCCCTGAGTGATGGCCTCTAATAGCTCGATTGGTGCAAGACCAATGGATTGATAAAAGTAAAACTCAGCCGGGAGTCTCTGAGATATTATATCATGAACATCATTAGGAACCTGTATGACCTTCTGATCTTTTGTTTTTGGAGATCCCTGATCTTTTGTATCTTGTGAGTCTTTTGGTTGTTTGATATCTTTTGATTCTTTTGGTCCGAATAAACTTTCGTCCTCGGGAGATAACTTGCCGAGTTTTTGCATTTCGGTAGTATAAAAACTCACCTGTCCTTCGCCATTGATAACCGGTATAAATCTGAAGGCAGAATGGCCTTTCAAATACAAATCTAAACATCTTTGGTCATTCAAGCTTAAGACATAAGAGTACAAATCGGCCAGACTATCACCATTGAAAGAAACTAACTGATACAAAATATCCAAAGCCAACTTGAAATAACTCAATTGTGGATATGGTTGTAATGGGTTAGGTTTTGGTAATGGGGGTAAGTTAGGGAAAGTAATTGGTTGAAGATTGCAACCCACCATTATACTTAAATCCAATAATTGTTTTTGACTTATATTCAAGTCATTTAACACTTTAGATTTATCAATAAATCTGAAATCTTTGGACTGAAATTCCATTCCCAAAATAAATTTACCCACTTTTGTTAATAATAAGTCGGTTGATCCATAAATTGTATCAATTATGTTACTCTGATAAAGGTATGATAATTGAAATGAAGCATCATAAGGGCTTATCATATAATCAATACCAATTTCAATGAAATAAGTGATTAAATCATTGATCATTGGTCTTAATGGCAATGGGTCAGTAAATAATCTAAATGAATCATTAGTATTAGTAGGATTATTATAACTGAAGTTCCTCGAGTTTATCTTGGCCCATGTATTTTCAAGGTGTTGTTCATTAGAACTTAACTCATTTGTCTTTAAATTTGGTGTTTGTAACTGAATGTCTAATCCTTTAATCACAAATATAGGTTTAATGTTGAATTCTTTGAAAACTTTCAAGTCTGATTGAATATAATCTTTCAAAGAACTTGGCACACCTCCAATTGCCGACAAAAATTGCTCTTTTTTGAAGGTATAAATACGACTCAAGTAGTGTTCAACATCAATTCCAACAGTTGCATTTTTAAGAATATCAATGGAACTAGTATTTACTAGTTTTCTCTCGAACAAAAATGATTCTAATGACTTGACTGGCATGTTTTGGTTTAACAAATTTATTGAGGTGTGTCAATTTACAGCCGCGAATCGGTTTTTGTGCTAGGACACGTATATTTACAAAGTATAAGGACTAAGATACAGACACGAAGAATTAATCTTCTCCGAAAAGGTTATTTAAAGCTCCATTTTCAACAAATGGATCATTCATTACATCAACATGTTGTAATTTTTTGGTTCTGGCTAAAGAAGCGGCTTCTAATTGTTTTTTCCGTTCTTTCATATCATCTTGATCGGTAAATTTCTCTTTAGAAATCCTTATCAATTCAAGAAGGGCAGATCTTTGGTGTTTCAATGACTTAGAATTAACTAACAAGTTTTCAAATCCAGTTATATGTTGAGTAGAAATATTTGGAAGGTTATCTATCAAGATTCTTGCGGGTTGATCATTTTTGGATCTTAATGAACAGTATAAAGTTGTTAAAGCAGTTGCAGCTTCTGAATGTGTTTCCACAAAGTAATCATCATTCAATATTTTCAAGAAGGCAGGTATTAAATTCTCACACAAAAATCTATCAACTTCGTCATCTTTTAATAATATATCAGGAAGAATGTTTCTAACAACTAATATCGTATTAAAAGAACACTTAGTATCTTTAAACATTATAATATGGCAACACAATTTCAAAAATGGAGCTAAGATATCCATATTATTTATGAGTAATTTCTTGCATGCAATCTGAGTTTCAGTAATCGATTTCGAATTATATTGGCTTACAATATCCATTAGATATCTTACGACAGTAGCAGTTAATTGTCTTAACATATGCTCTTCCATCATTTCTTCCGACAATGTCTCATCATCTTCATTACCTTGAAGCTGAAGACCACTGTTATACACTTTTTGCCATTTATCTACTAATATATTATCAAGATCAACAAATGATCTAGGTAATAAATCTGGCATGAAAGTGTCCACAAACTTTACAGGACAGTTCCTAATAACACTTCTTAAACAGCTATTAATCATATGTTTCCAACTGTGAAGAGTTATACCAACCATTTCACCGGTTACTGCTTTCCAGATCATTGATCCAATGTTTGGAATTTCATAAAGAGTTTCTTCGAGCTGAGATAATGACCCAATAGTCAAGAAAGCATATTCTCTTGTATATCTGATCAAGTGTCCAACAGAGTCAGCAAAGTCCCTCAATGTTAAAGCGGCTTTAACATTTTCTTCTATGAAAGTTTCCTTACTTTGAATGGAAACACCCTGTTGCCAAAATCTCTCGGTGCATGTGTACTTAACGAATGACTGCACTTCTGGGGATAAATCTTTCCAATTGTTAGGATTATGATAATTTTGAATCTGAGTCAACAATTGTAAAATATGAGGTATAATTGGTTGACACCTTGGCTTCCATAATTTCAATAAATTCAAGTATTCTGAAGAATCGTGGCTCAATTTTTCAATACTGTATTGAATGAAAATTCTAGTGGCTCTGATGGGAAATATAGATGACCAATGATCCTTCAATCTATTCTTTAAATCCTTGCCTTCATCATCCATTACAGCCTCTAAGAGGTTGGTGCTTGCGGTTATTCCTCTTTTTTGGAAATAAGAAGCAATTTCTACAATACCGATTCTTTCCATGAACCAGTGCAATTCCATTAGACCCTTCTCGGTATCAGGTCTTAACCACGCAGACAAGTCGGGATCAACAATCTTTGCAAACAATTCATCTCTGTTGTCTATAGATGATCTGGAAGCAATAACCAATAAAAAGGACTTGAAGGCGACATTTTCATGATCACTGACCTTTTTACTACTAAGAATATTTGAAATAACATTCTCCAAGTCAGTGAAGATCTTCTTTAATGACTCTGGCATTATGTAGGCCAATCTATTCAACTCAGTTCCACAGCTTGTTCTCAAATCTCTGATGAGTTCCTTTTCTTCGTCATTAATATTTGATGGATAATCAAAGGTTGCAGTTGTTAAAATCTTTTCCAATACCTGGAACATCAATGGGCTAACATCCTTTAACAATGGAGCAAACTGTACCATTGTTTGAACTTGCTTTCTGATTAAAAGGGGACACGCCAAGTTCATTGCCAATAGTCTCTGTCCCAAATTTTCGACCAAACCATTTAATCTGTTGTTAATGGTCTCAAAATCTTCTCCGTTGTACCAAATTCTCCATCTTGATATACCTCTTATACAGTTTTCTATTATATTGAACTGGGAAATACCATAGTTTATTTCATTTGATTTTTCGTCTAATTTGTATGTTTCAATGCACTTGGTTCCCAATTCACTGCTGAAGAAGGTTTGTAATCTGTTTTCCAACCAGTTGAGACCGTCTTCTGGATTTTTACATACTGTTATCCTCACTATATCTTCGTTATACTTTTTGTAATTGGTCAAGAAGGAATTCGAATCCGATATCGAGTCAAAGTCCATCTCCAAAAATTTTCTTGAAACGTCATCTTCATCAACAATGGCATAATTCAATGTTCTATTTGCTGCTGTTTCCAATAATTGAACCAATATGTTATCTATTTTTAGCTTGTTACTCAATTCATCAAATCTTAATATGGTGACCCACATTTGTAAGGACAAACCAGAGATTATGAGACTTGGGTTGTTAGTGGTCTTTAAAACAAGTTTCAAATAATTATCTATATCAGCCTTATCCCAATCTATTTTGTTCTTAGCTGGCAAGGAAATATTCAAATACTCGCTCAAAGATACAATCATCTCAACTGTTTTCTTTAGCAAAGAATACTTCAATTCATCTATGTCATCAGGGTCTATTTGTAAGGAATCGTAGAATTGTGATAACTTGGAAATACCTTCTGTGGTGAATATACTACCAATAAAAAAATCAAAATCGTCATAATCGGAATATGTCCTCGTGAATAGTATATGTAGACAATCTATTGCAAGTGTTTTCAATTTGATATCAGGAACTGTCAAGATATTAATTAAGTTGGTTAATATGTTCTCTTGTTTCAACAATTCAGGTTGTATCCAATGTAAACAGGTTTTAAATAGAGACAAAATCTTAGGTACAAAGATTTGTACTTGATCCTCTTTATAATCATTTAATATTTCTAGTAAGAATTTACTCCAACTTATAAACCAACCTTCAGTTGAATGTTTACATATGAGCACGTTTTCATTGGTATCATATAATTTACTCAATACATCATTTGGAGTTACAATCAAAACACTCAACTGATTGAGTATTGCAGTTCTTTTCATTGCAATTGGGTCATCCAACAAGTATATGTCTTCGAATAATGTACGTGTAATAGTTAAAGACAATTCTCTTGTGATCAGGGACAAATTCCAAAGACCCCATAAATCTGAATCCATCGAAGCCCAACCATCCAATAAATCTTTATCGGTTAATTTCTCTTCATTATTTAATACTTTTACAAGATATGAACCCCAAATTTTTTTCACAATTGATACCCATAAAAATGCAATTTTTTCTTTAATATAATGTGGATCACCTTCATTAATCTTATTGGATAATTCAACTATCCACCTTCTTACAGTAATTTGTTTCTCCGATGTAAATAACTGAAATCTCTTATTTATAGAATTTTGTAGTAATGACAATCCATAATGTCTAACAATAAAATTATCTTTATTATTCTCGTATAATGCTAACTGATATCCCCAATATGGACTTTCATCATTATTCTTAATAGATTCCAAAAACAATTGAGCATCTTTCCGCTCTTGATTACTGGAACTACTTTCATAGACTATTTGAAGGGCATTAATGATTTGGTTATAACCATTGGAATCCATTCTCAAAGTCTATTTATAAGTTTAATAATGTGGTTTTTTCTGAGATTAAGGCGGGAGAGGTGCGCGGTTTTGAGATGGTGATGCTTAGCCCTGGTGGCGGGTTTTTTACGAATATATGATATTAAGTATAACTTATAAGTAAAATTTACGTTTATCCTTTTCCATATCAGGTCTATGTTCCCATTCTGTTTCTTCTTTAATACCTTTTTGAAGTCTTCTTAATTTTAAAGTAAATTGTGGTCCAATTTCTTGTAATCCAACTCTTTCTTCACTTTTGAATAAGTATCTATGTCTTCTAAAGAATATAAAATCTCTTTGATTATGTAATGTAATGACTTGTCTACCTTGAAATTCTGGTTTTTTGGGGAATATACTTTGAAATAATCTTCCAACTGTTTTACCTAATCTAGTATTAAAATTATTTAATACTAATTCTGGTGTATGATCTGTTGCTCTACCATGTCCTTGGATTTTTTTCCCTTCAGTTATTGAAGTAATGGAGAAATAAAATGTTGGTCCCAAAGGTAAATGTATAAAAGTTATACCAGTAATTTTTTTATTGAATTCATTAATTATTACTAAATCAGTGAATTCCCTATTATTACAAATTTTAACCATATCATCAATACTAAACTGAGGTTTCCTCTTAACAAATTGACAATTTGGTAGAAAATCAACTAATAAATCTGCAAATTCATAAGCAGCCTTTTTAGCATATTTATTAGTGGTTAATAATATTTTAGGTTCTTTATCATTACTGAATAATTCATTAAATTCATCTTCCCCTTCTATTTCATCCATTATCGTTTCATCATAAACTCTTTTACTTTCTAATGTTTCAGGTACATTTTCTTCTAACCTCTTCTGTCTTAATGATGGATCTTCTCTTTCTTCTTTAGCTCTATCAGCTCTTAATTTATGCCTGGATTTGTTCTTTTCATGTTTTAACTCGGCAAATACTTTTTGCCTTCTTTGTTTGTTCTTAATCAACTTAAGAGTCTTGGAATCTTCCGACATAATTAAACGGATCCTTATGAGATGAGATATTTTTTTGTGATGCGACTGAGACTGCAGATGAGAAGTGACTTTATGAAATCATCTTTACTTCAATGGTCCAAGAATATCAAAACAAAACAATGGGAATTTAAAGATTTTACTTCAATGGGAGTTACTAGTCATTTGAATAATTTATTAGCCGAATTTTCAGTTTCTAATCCTTTGAAAAACGATATACCGCCCACATATCATTTGTTATACAATAATCAAGAGAATAAATTATTGGGAGACGATGGGTACGATAATTACCAAGCACCTATAGATGAGAATGGTAATTCCTTATTCAAAAGACGAATGTGGGTAAAAGGAGATATCAACTTTCTAAAACCCATGAAACTTAATGAATATACTAAATGCATAGAGGTGATATCTCAAACCAAGCTAATAGATGATCAAATGTTTGTTAAAATCCAAAGAACCTTCCTGCAAAATGAACAAACCACTCTACAAGAATGTCGATTCATGCTTTATACAAATAAGCCATTTAATTCTGTCAGATCAGGAGGTGAAATCACTGATATAAAATACGATAATGAGCGTTCTTTAATCATAAGTAAAGAACAAATGCTAAAATATAGCTTTTTAACATTTAATCTACACAAAATTCATTATGATTTAGAATATTGTAAACTAGAAGGTTTACCAGGTATTATTGCATCAGGTCCCCTCCTATTAACATTGGCCATGAACTGGTTTAGAACATTGTACCCGGGCCATAATATAACTAAATTCAACTACAAAAACATTAAACCCATTATAATTGGCCAGAATTATAAAATGGCCTTAAAAAGTAAAAATAGTAACCAATTCGATCTACACATTTTAGGTTTGAACAATGAAATTAATTTCTCCAGCATATTGACCACTCAGTCAAGCGGGTCAGAAACGTTTTGATATGGTATGTACACTATTTTTATGATTATAATTCAATTCTTTCCGTTTGAAAATGCAGTTTATTGGTACAATTATGGATACCTTGTTGATATAGCTGGATTTGTTGGTGGTCAAATTAGATAATTAACCTATTAATCAAAATTCCCATCACCTGCGGGATGTCCCCGAATAAAAAAATTAGACTTTCTGATAAGGCATCCTCGTTCCCTCGGAAAGGCTTAAGGCATTTAGTCGGTTAAATGTACCTGAATTTGAAATCGGTTGCTAAAAATCATATATAAATTCCCTTAATTCCTGGTGAAACCAAAATCTAACAATGTTGAATTATAAATCTATCATCTTATTGTCTTTAATTGCAGAAACTTTATCAACTCCTGTTTGGGCTGCCTCATCTTCAGGTTTTGATGTTCAATCATGTCCTGCTAGCTTACCTTATTCATGTGAGAATACTACTGTTGTTGAAAATTCATGTTGTTTCGAACAATATGGACTTATGATGCAAACACAATTCTGGGATTATGATTCTAGTAAACTTTCAAGTGCTAAAAGTAAAAGAGATGTTAGTGATAAAGAAACTAATCCTGGATTCAAAAGTAAAATTGGTGTTTTGAGTAACTGGCTTTTCAGAAGGTCTGGTACCCCAAGTAGTCAAATGCCTGTTGACAATGTATTTACTATTCATGGGATCTGGTCAGATACATGTGCTGGGAAATACTTTCAATTTTGTAACCCTTCTCTTGAAGTAGATGAAAGTGAAGATGTTCAAAGTCTTATTTCCGATGACTTTAATAAACCAGATTTATATGCTTTAATGGATAAATATTGGCTTAATAGCGATGGTTCTAATGAGGAACTTTGGGAACATGAATATAACAAGCATGGTACTTGTATGAATACCCTTAATCCAGACTGTTTTAGTGGTGAATACAAAAAGTATGAATCAGCAGTTGAATTTTGGCAAAAGGTTGTAGATTTATGGGATACCTTAAATACTTATGAATATTTAGAAAACGCTGGAATCACACCATCAACTGATCAAAAATACAAATTGTCTGACATTCAAGATGCTTTACTGTCAGGTTTTGACGGTAAAGAAGTGTATATTGGATGTGAAGATGGGGCAATTAATCAAATCTACTATTATTTCCATCTTAAGGGATCAGTTTTAACAGGTGATTATAAACCAATTGATTCAGCTACCAAAACCAATTGTCCTTCTAGTGTCTGGTACATTCCAAAATAATTTGATAAAATATATATTATGTCACTTTCTGTTTCTGTAAGATTTGCGAATTCTGCTTTTTTGCAGCCATTAAATTATATTAAACAAATTAAATTGAAGAAGAGTTCGGCGTGTTTAATTAATGTTAAGAAGTTAAATTTGCAATAATCAAGATTCGAGTAGTCCAATTGAAGTATCTTGACTCATCAAAATACTTTAGAGTCATAGTTTATAAAATGAGACAAGTATATTTGCCACGCACTACCTTTTTAGAAAGACTTTTATTCAAGCTGAACTAGAAATATACTTAATTGGAGATACCAATAACACCACAAGCAGCTCTACCTCCAGCGTTACCGGTAGTAGCAGATAATTCGTGACCACCTTTACCTAAGTCATCAACACCATCGTGACAGACGACAGATCTACCTAAGATACTATTTTCACCAATTAATTTAACCAAGATATCTTGTTTAGTACCTTTAGCAACACCACTGGAATCAGTAGTAATGTTACCTAAATCACCAACGTGTCTTTCATCATCTTCTGGAGCACCGTGAGTTTTGGAGAATGGGTTGAAGTGAGGACCAGCAGAAGTACAACCATTAGTGTTATCACCAAAGGCATGCACGTGGAAACCTCTAAGAGCATTTGGGGAACAACCAGTGATTTCCCAAGTGATGGTAGTTGGTTCACTTTCAGATTTTTGTTCGAATTGAACGGTACCTTTAACGTCTGAGTCTCCTCTAATAACAGCAACTAAATTGTTAGTAAACCGAAATGGCCGAAGATCGGGAGAATTAAGCCAATAATTTGGATAAATAACTAAATCAATAAGTCAATTAATCCATCAAGACTTTATACAGTAATTTAACAGTTCAATTGAGATTCTAAAGACGTAATTAAGACAATTTTGAGTGGATTAACTCGATCCAGAAAATTGAGCAAATTATCTTACCGTTTATCTAATGGAACAAAAAGAAAGATATAGTTATGAATCCATTTAAATCAATTGTTCATAATTATCATCGATTCTTCGAATTATTAATTTAAATCAATTTTACATACCAGCTTTAACCATTTTTAATTATTTATCAATTAATATGAAAAACTTTTAGTAGAAAATTTCCTCCCCTTTAATTGTTCCCCGGTTGCTTACAAATTGTGCGGATTCGTCGAATCACATTGAATTACCAGTTGTGCCAGGTCAGACACTACTCATAGTAATGAATTATGATTAATGGGATAGAGAAAGGTTTATAAATATCAATTCAATTGATGTTTTATTATTCATAACTACTATATTACAAAACTATTTTAACCTTGATAGTTATTGGGTTTAGAAGGTTTCCTTTTGGGGTTTTTAGGTTCAGGAGGAACTTCAGGAAGTGTATCAATTAAGTAAAAAACATAACCTGTAGATAATACTATTATGGTTGTATAAAATAATACACCTCTAGTTTTAAATTTATTAATAAAGTTATCAATAAATGTCATAATGAATTATTCACTATGACCCATTTTTACACCAGCAAAACCGGTGGGGCCACACCCAGATCACCCTTTATTGAATGTGAGATTTTATAATTTATCTTATCACATTTTTGTTAAAGATATGTCATTAAAAAATTATATTGTTGTGTTAAAAGATCATTGTACTACTGAAGATATTAATTCTTATAAGAGTAAAGTTACTGAATTAGGAGGTAATGTCTATAATGAATTTGATACTTTAATTAAGGGTTTTGCTGCTTCTCTCCCAGATTTCCATGTATCATCCCTTAAGAGTGATTCTCTTGTTCAATCGGTTGAAGAAGACAAGGAAGTTAAGACTCAATAATTGTTGAGTCTCATATAGAGTTTTATAAACGTTAATATATGAACATTAGCTGAATACGGAGGTGACCGATTTAAGTCTCTATATGATTAATAGTGTTTACAGGAGGGTTAACCATTCCAGGATCCCAATGGACAGAGTGGAAGGTGGTGAACGTTCAAGAACCCAATTGGCTTACATGTGAACTTGTTGGGCTTTTCATAACTGGGTGGCGGTAGTTCTACTGGCTGTGAAATTTCGCAACTTTAGGGGTCTAAGGGCTTCCAGCTTTCAACTATCCAATTATGGACTAAAAGCAAGTACAAGTCTACCTATGAGTGAAAGTCCCTACGAGAGTCACATACAAAGTCAAATCACCATGCCAAATCACATATGTTCTGGTTTATGGATCACCCCTTTTTACTTACTAGATAAGCTGATAAGAAGTATTGGTGCTGGCTTGTAAATTAAACTGAAACATCATTCCCACCTTCCAAAGCCATACATCACCATAATTACGTATAAGTATATCCATGCCAAAGCATTGAATTATCTCCGTTTCACTCCAACTTAGGAACTAACATTTTAGAGCCGTATGATAACGGATATACTACACGGAAATAAGAAGGTATTACCGTTTTAGGTCCAACCACTAACCGTAGTTTATTCTTTCTCTCCCCATAAAACCCCCAACTTAAATCCAATCCACAATTGTAATTTATAAGCGGTTAAATTGCTATACAAGTATATATGTGTGGGCCAACCTATACATGTGTGTGGGGGTAAAGCCTAAAAGGAGTGCGAGGCACTAAATTATAGCAGCCAAATTACCAGCCCCCGGATTTTTTAGTTGTAATACAATTGTAAGATAATTTAATATGTCTTATGATAAATATAATTATCAACCAAATTTTAAACCAATTGATCATTTGTATGAATCTAGGTTAAGACATTTCATTGATAAAGGTGGTCAATATCCTGGGTTAAATTTACCTAAATTCTATGATATTGAGAGAAAAGATATACCTGGCCTATTAGTTTGGAAGGTTCCAGATGGTCCCAATGGAGAAACCGAAAGGCCATTATTTAAAGATATTGATTTTGATTCCATTGATTGGAAGTCTGCTAAAAAAGGTGACTCTTTTGGACCTTCTTGGAAGTCATTCTGGTTTAAGTTTGAAATAACTTTACCAAAAGAATGGTTAGATGCCAAACAAGAAATTGATATCGAATGGGATTGTAATAATGAAGGGTTAATCTATAATTCAGATGGTTTACCTTTACAAGCATTCAGTGGTGGAGGTGAAAGAACCATCTTTAGTTTCCCTGAAGAGTATAAGAAGGAAGGCCCTCAACTCTTTTATCTTGAAATTTCATGTAATGGAATGTTTGGAATTAGTGATAATGGTAATGTTGATCCAAATAGATACTTTAGATTGAGTAAAGCAGATTTGGTTCTTCCAAACCTTGATGCCAGAGCTTTATACTATGACTTTTGGATTTTGAGTGACGCAGCCAGAGAATTACCAAATGGCTGGGCCAAATATCAAGCAAATCAATTATGTAATGACATAATGAATGCTTTTGATGCCGATGACTCAAATTCAATCAAAGAATGTAGAAAATTGGCAGAGAAATTGTTGGGTTCAAAGATCAATAGTGATGCCGTGTTTGATGAACAAGGTACATTAAATGAACATGTTGATGTTTTTGCTGTAGGAAATTGTCATATAGACACTGCTTGGTTATGGCCTTTTGCAGAGACAAAAAGAAAGATTGTTAGGTCTTGGACATCCCAATTGAAAATTGCTGACGAATATCCAGAATACATTTTTGTTGCTTCCCAAATGCAACAATTCAAATGGTTGCAAATGTATCACCCTGAAATTTTTGAAAAAGTAAAAGAAAAATTTACTACTAATCAATTTTTACCAGTGGGAGGATCTTGGGTTGAAAATGATACCAACTTACCCAATGGTGAAAGCTTAATTAGACAATTTTTATTAGGCCAACGTTTCCAATTAAATGAATTTGGCATATATGCATCAGTTTATTGGCTTCCTGATACATTTGGATATTCATCCCAAATTCCTCAAATATGTCATCAAGCAGGAATTGATAAGTTTTTGACTCAAAAATTATCTTGGAATAATATCAACCAATTCCCATTGAGTACTTTTAATTGGGCAGGAATTGATGGTTCTCAGGTTTTGGTACATATGCCCCCTGCTAATACTTATACTGCTTCAGCTCACTTTGGTGATGTGGTTAGGTCTCAACAACAACACAAAAACTTGAGAGACGTTCCAGCTGGTTTGATGCTTTATGGTAAGGGTGATGGAGGAGGAGGACCAACTGAAGAAATGTTGGAGAAGATTAGAAGAGAAAGAGGATTTGCCAATAATACAAATTCAATTCCTGTGGTTCAAATGGGAAAGACTGTTGATGATTTCTTTGATCATGTCATGGAAAAATCTGATAATGCTTCTAAATTACCAACTTGGAGAGGTGAAATCTACTTAGAGTTCCACAGAGGAACTTACACCACTCAGGCTGATGTCAAAAAATGGATCAGAGGATTAGAAGTAAAAGTCCATGACTTAGAATGGATTGCTACTTTAGTTAGTTTGAACTCCCCTACTTATAAATACCCGGCTAAGAAAATTAGGGAAGTTTGGGAAGATTTGTGTCTCTGTCAGTTCCATGATGTTATTCCTGGTTCTTGTATTGGAATGGTTTATTATGAAGAGGTAAAACCTATGTTGCAAAAAAATCTCAAAAAGGTGGATCAATTAATTGACACTGCCATTGAAGAATTGGGTAAAACATCAGATGATGGACACAGATTTTTGAATACTTTACCATGGGATAGAACCGAAATCTTGGAGTTAAACCCAGAACATGAATTATTCAACAAGGTTGACGAATTTTCGGTAAAAGTTGAAGATAAGAAATTGGTAGCCGTCAGTACAGATGGTGGAATTCAAAGTTTGAAGCTGATCAAATATCCTGCTTCCGTTAAACAAGAAGGAACAGGGTATATTCTTACCAATGAATCCATCCGGGCCAAAATTGATGATAATGGTGTTGTGACTTCCGTATACGATATCATTCACAAGAGGGAAATCATTGATGCTTCCAAGACCAAGCAAACTGATAACGGTACTTCAAGTATTGGTGGAAACCAATTATTGTTATTTGATGATGAACCTTTATCTTATCCAGCTTGGGACACAGAGTTATATTCTTTGGATAAATTCAAATTCTTAAAGAATGGTAAAATCAGTAAAGTAGAAAACAATGCTTTGAAATCTTCAATCTTTGTTAAACATGAAATTAGTAAGGAATCTTACATTGAGACCGAAATTTCCATTGAAGGATTAACTGATAAAGCAGACTCAAATAATTTCATTAAGTTCAAATGTAATGTTGAATGGCATGAAACTTATAAGTTCTTAAAAGTTCAATTCCCAACTACAATTTATACTGCACAAGAAGCCAATTATGAAACTCAGTTTGGTATTACCAAGAGAGCAACTCACTATAACACATCATGGGATGTAGCTAAATTTGAAGTATGTCATCATAAATTTATGGATTTAAGTGAATTTAATTATGGAGTAAGTGTTTTGAATAATTGTAAGTATGGTGGATCAATTCACGGTAATCTTATGAGATTATCATTATTAAGATCTCCTAAAGCTCCTGATAATATTGCTGATATGGGACATCATGAATTTGAATATGCCATTTACCCTCATAAAGGATACTTGAATATGGATACGGTTAAATTGGCATATAATTTCAATTACAAATTGGATAAATTTTATGACGGATCCAACTTATTATTAGATTCCATTAAGTTGGAAAGTGATTCAATTATTTTATCCCACATCAAAAGATCAGAAGATGATGAAGACATCTCATTAGAAGATAATATTCCCATAAAAAATAAGGGACACAAATCATTTATAATTAGATGTTATGAATCTTTGGGTGGATCATCCACTGGTACGATTAAATTGGATAAATCAATTTATCCAATTAAGGATATTATCAAAGTAAATGGAATTGAAGACGAATTAGGATCAATTGAATTTGAAGATAATCAATTTGAATTTACTTGTAGAGGATTTGAAATTTGTTCTTTTAAAGTTATTCTTAAGTAAAGGTACATTCTCATATGAATATTGTTTGATTTATAAAAATGTTTCCAAATATAGAAAATTTCTCTAGCACTTATTAACTACTATCTGGTTGTAGATTAATCGCCTTTAGATTTACAATGTCAGTTACAAGGCTTTAGTTAAAAAATATGGTATAAAACACTACACCCATTCGGAGTTATTATGTTTTAAAGTTATTTCATCTTATTGTTAGCAAGTGTAAATTAATAATAGAACATAAATTAATTCCGTTAGTTAAACTTTACTAATACTTGCTTAGTGAAAACAGAAAATATTGACATTTAAACAGTAAATATATTTTTTATGTATGGATAATCTGCAGTTATTGTTAGACGATACTTTGTTAAAACATTCGCCCCGTACGGAATTCGGATGTGGAACCGACCCAGGGAAGTCTAAAATTAGGTCGATTATGGGGTAGGTAAACCTGTTTAATCAGGATTTTTAGAGAATTGGTTTGGGTGGTTTATTGGGAGTGGAACATGGTGGATGTGGACGGTGGGTGGAGGGCGTACAGTGGTTAAAGGATGAGTTACGGTGGATTTAGGATGTTGAACAAGAATTGTACAGTAGAATTTGTGTAGAGTATCTGCGAAGGTTTGACAGATCGTCAAATTTCTTGTGTTGATGATAAAGTTGTGATTGTAGATTATCCTGGTAACGACTAATTGTCTTGTTACCATCCAAGAACTAAGTTAATCCAAAGCACTAAGTAACCCAAAGAACTAAGTTGACTTTAAGAACAACAATATTCGCAGCTAGTTCCTTCATCAACCAGAAGTTCTTTTAACCACGAGTCACCGAGTAACCTAATTAACTAATACAGAATCAAGACTCCCAGACTAAATAGCCATGATTGTAATTATAAAAGATATCCCTGATTGGCAAGCTATGTTTTCCAATAAAATCATGAACTGGTACAGATTAAGAAGTTTCGCTAAGGAGAATGGCTCTGTATTGTTCCAGAACGATATAGGGGGAGCGGATGAAGCTTGTCTTGTATGTGAAGACATAGAGTCGTATCAAAAGTTCTTGGATGCTCATAAAGCAGGCGAATTTAAATGGACACACCTATAAGCCATGTGAAATCAGCATACACCTTTATATTCTTTTATATTTACTCACCATATACGATTCTCTCCATACTAACACTCTTGAGATCAACAGTATCAAACAAATTTCACTTCCTTCCTTTTTAGGATAGTATCAGATACATCCACTCTTTGGTTTCATACCCAATGTACTTCTCTGGACTCCATACGATTGAATCTTTTCCATATTCCACAGGTTCAATCCTGAAAAATTCTCGTAATCCTATTGTTGGGCCTGCACACAGCCGAGCGTTCAGTGTGTCAAATCAGTGAATTTTTTCAGGCAAAGAATCTGGAGCGTTGGTTTGATGACGAATAATAACCTGATCATCCAAGGCTTACCCTCCAAGGCAATGTTTGGGAATTCAAGGCTCAATTAATAATTTCCAAGGCTCAATCAGCTAATTTCCAAGGCGAATTATCAACACCTCCTCGGGATACACCACCAGTAGAATGGCGGCGGAGCAAAGGCAATTTGGGAATAAACTACGGTGGACAAATCGGGTAAATTCAATTAGTGTTTGAACAGTTTGTGACATCAGTCAACAGGAAATTACTCAGGAGTGTATAGATTGGGGAAAATATTATGAAAAATTTGTTGCTCGCGTCCAAAAGAAAATATTATGTAAATAAACTGTGACAGAGAATCTAATATTTGAAACTTGATTTACTGGGTTGGGTATTTTTCTAGCAATATTACCTAATATAATTATCGTGAAATTTTGGGGTTTAAAAATGGGATTATATTGTAATATGCATGAGGGTATGTGCATGAAGTTACATACCCCAACGGATTTGTTTCTGGTAGTGAAATTTTAACTTATTAACTTAATAAATGATTTATCCTCTAATTGAATCAAGATCTAGATTCATTAAGTAAAAATAGAATTTTCACGGTACCGGCAACCCTAAATAAAAAGGAGGTAAAAATCGGTGCTGCCTTCCCAATTGGGACATATTCTGAAACGTCAAAGGCTGCAAATAGGTTATGGTGCCAGCGCTCCTATACAGGACGGTAACAAATTTGTCAATAAGCTCCTCATTTTATTTTTATTTTATGGAAAAAAATCGTGTAACCAAATGGAAGGCTCCAGATGAATTTTTGAATGATTTAAATAACGGACAAACTCCTCAAAAGTTTTTAAAAAATTTTATAGTTTTTTATCAACTTTTACATTCGCTAATTATAATGAAATTTTCCACTGGTTTAATCTTAGCTGCTGCTGCTTCTCCAGCTTTTGCTGCTTACGCTAACTCAACTGTTACTGATATTGCTACTACTGTTGTTACCATTACTTCATGTTCTGATAACAAATGTTCAGAAACTCCAGTTACTACCGGTTTAACTACCGTTACTGAAAATGAAACTATCTACACCACTTACTGTCCATTAAGTGATGAAGCTGTTTCTACTGTTGAAAACGTTGAAACTACCGTTGTTACCATTACTTCTTGTTCTGACAACAAATGTTCTCCAGTTCCAGTTACTACCGGTGTTACCACCGTTACTGAAAACGAAACCGTTTACACCACTTATTGCCCATTAACCGGTGCTTCTTCTGCTGTTCCAGCCACTTCTGCTGCTCCATCTACTGTTGCCGCTGAATCTACTCCAGCTACTTCTGCTGCTCCATCAACCGTTGCTGCTGAATCTGTTGTTTCTTCTGCTGCTCCATCTACCGTTGCTGCTGTTTCTTCTTACGAAGGTGCTGCTGTTGCTCAAAAAGCCCCAGTTGTTGGTGCTGCTATCTTAGCTGTCGCCGCTGCTTTATACTAAGTTAATTAGTATTTTAATAATATAAGGGTACACTTTTATTTTCTGCATCAACTCTTTTTTTATGGGGGATTATTAATTTCTGGTTTTAAAAACATACCAAATTTTCTTTCGTAAATATGTTAACCTTTAAGTTTTATCTTAAGAATATATATTTCTACTAGAATCTAAATTTATATTACATTATCTTCTTCCCCTAATATGGTGATATCATTAATATTTTCATAAACTTTAATTGAATTATCTTCAATTAAATTATCCTTTAATTTATCAATTATTAATTCAAAATTTTCACTATATTTATAAGAATTAATTTCACTTATACCGTAAGCTTTAATATTAGTTATTTCAATCATTTCTTCATTATTATGAAATTCAACATATAAGTCTCTAATTGGTATTCTTAAATTTATTAAACTTATTGGTAATTTAATATGATTGATTACTTTATTGCTTAATTGAATTTCTTTAACTTTGGTGAATTTCTTTAAATACTTGTTTGGAATTTCAGGTAAGTTAAAACTTATCTTGAATTCATTTAAATAGTCTAAAATTGCTTTAGTCTTTTGGAAAGATTTAGGACGAACGTAAATTGAAACAAATTTAGGAGCATATTGATCTCCAGAAGATTTGATTATTAAATCAGTCAAAACAACCGAATTGGATAACTGAATCCCTAAAGAACAAATTCCAGCGTCAGAACCACATGTCCAAGTAGAATCTCCATCAACTAACACATTGTTTGCATTATATTTCAAAGTATCTTTGGACGGACTTGTGCTCTTAAGTAAATCATACCAACCTAATAATAATTTTCTTGGTAATGATCTGGTATCATGAGGCGAAGTGGTCAAGAATCCTAAGATTCTAGACCCAAGCTTGTAGTCAGCAAAGTTAGTATTAACTGATCCTTTGGCAAAAACTTCAAGTAAATTATCCAAAAGAATTTTGTCTCCACCAAGTTTTAAGGTTGAGTTGGAGCTCACATTCAAATTATCTACTAAATTGTTAAATCTCTCAAAGATCTTTTGATTATTCAATTTAAGCTTCTCCTCGAGTATCGTTTGGAATGTTTGCTTGCTAAGACCATTGGATACCTTAGAGTCCCGGAGAATTTTGTTCACATATGAGGCTAATTCATTTTCATGATTCTTTAAGAAATGATCCCAGCTTGAGTTGATATCAGAATCTTTAACATAGCTATCAATGATATTGAAAAGAAACTTGTTAAATTCGGGAACGTAATGAATCTGGTTGTTCTTCAAATACACGGGTAAATGATTGGGTAAAGCATCGATTAAGCTGGAAACTATATCTTGTTTAATTGATTCTATTCCATCATTCAAGGTAACTATTTTCTCTAGTTTATTGTTGAGTTCATTCAAATTATTCTCGAATAAGGTATGATTAGAAACAACCTTAAGATTTTCAAAGTTTGCCTTCAAAGCTTCAAACTGTTTTAATAAGTCGTTGAATTGATTATTGTCCACATTTACATTACCAAATTTGCTGTTCAAAGCATTGAACCTAGAAACTAGATTCTTAGTTAACTCTATATAATTTTCTTCGAGTTCAATCTGTTTTTGGGAAACTGTTTTAAGCTCAGATGCCAAATCTTGGATTTTTGCTGACTGGTAAGTGTTTAGATGAGAAAGTTGACTATCAATTTGACTGAATTTAGAGTTAACTTCGAAATAATTCTCGATGGTTTTTCCAGAAGACGAAGACCTGGTACTGAAATACAGATATAATATAATTGACTGTAAGAATAAGACACATGCCAATACAATCATGATTTTATTGGGGATTTGATCAAGCTTAGGCAACGAGCTTGTTTGAGAAAATCTCTCCACTAGCTTCGAGGACTGTATAGTTTCAGACTCTGATTCCACCTCTGTTTCATCATCATCATCACCACCGCTTTCATCGTTTGTGTCTATTGTCATTTCTTTAGTATTGTCAGGTTCTTCAAGTTTTTCATCATCTTCTTCATCTTCTGTCAAATCATCATCACTAGATAATGGATTCTCAATTGCACCATCAAAGTCTTCGTCATCACTACTAACTTCATCTACAGTATTCTCTTTATCATCAATCTCTCCTTCATTATAATATTTTTGAAATAAACCATTATAATCAATTGTAGAATTACTGGGTTGAGAAGTACCCAAAATGGCGGTAATTTCTTTATCTTTTGGTCCCATTTTAGGTAACGGTTTGGCTGGGCCCACTCGGCTATTTAAATGAATCGACGCATCATCATCCGTATCTCCTATTAAGGATGGTATTCCGGGGAATCCTGACATGTACCACACTTGAAAACAAATCGCGTCTAAGTTTTTGCGGCTATATAATGGTTGCAAGAGAAATAAATTATAAGACAATTTTCATTAACATTGATATACATTTATATAAGTGATTAAAGTCTATCAAGAACAGTTGAAGCACTTGAAATTTCAGAGTAACCTAAACTATCTTCATTTTCAAGATATTCTAATTTACCATCATTAATGATAGCAGCATATCTGCTGGTTCTAAGACCCATACCACTCTTGGATAAGTCAGCAACATATTCGTCACCACCAATTGCCTTGGAAAATTGACCCAAGATATCGGTGGCAAAGATAAAGTAGTTTTCATCATCAGTATAACCTAAAGCTTTACCCCAAGCAGAATTAACAAATGGATCATTAGCAGTAAGAACAATGACTTTATCAACACCTTTAGCTTTGAAATCTTTAAGATGTTTCAAGTAATCAGGAATATGTTCTTCAGTACAAGTTGGAGTGAAAGCCCCTGGAGCCCCAGTAATAACAATTTTTTTACCAGGTAATTCTTTACTCAAGTCAAAAGTTTGTGGAGGAGCACAAGTAGTTAAAGAATGATTTTCTTTAGTAATTGGCACATATTTAAATTGAACATCAGTTGGAACAGAAGACATGATTTATTAATTTATTCGATATTGAAAGGAATTGAATAATTAAAATTGAGGGGACGTTTGCTTTAATTTATACCAGTGGTTCAGTGTCCCCGAACCAGGGAATTTAAAATATCGTCATTTATTCTTAGTAATTAATCTAATTACTAAACAATGGATTTTTACTAATATACAAAAGCCTAGTCCAAATTTAGTTGATTATTTGTAATCATTTAACCGGCTTACTGACCCATGGGCTTTTAGCTGGACTAGACCCATATAAATGAGTAAGCAATTTTTGCACCTCAACAATCGGTGATTAGGTAATACTGGTGGTTTCGGAAAACAAAATCCCTTTAAATAAAGTCCGAGATTAATAGTAAGTGGGGAGTGATGGTATGCATTTGTGATTAAATAAATAAGGTAACTAAACTTCCAGTAAAATAGCCTAAATATCCACCAACTAGTAAAGTGATTGGCCAATTTTGCCAAGGTCTATCCCAATCTAGTGGAATTGGTATAACTCCTAACCAAGTGCAAATAATTGATAAAAATGAACTGAATAAGATTGTATTATGAAATAATATGGTAAAGAAATCGTCAATTTTGAAAAACTCCATAAATTTTTTGAAATCTAATTTGAATAATATTAAGTTTGGGTTAATTATTATAAGGGATAAATGATTAGATAATAAAAATGTTTCAATTAAATGAGATCCTAATGGGGCCCCAAATAATATTATTAAAATAAAAATGGGGACGGATAATACCATTGGTAAAATAATTGAGCTGATTATCAATAATAGTAAATTATCTTTGGATTCCTTCTTTTTCTTTGATTTCTTGGTCTTATCAGTGGCATTTGACGTTTGAGTATATATTATATAATCGTAGACCAACTGAACGCCCAATAATGATATATAACCTTTGATTAAAATATCTTTTACATTTGAGGTTATACCATATTCAAACATACCATATAATAATATAGGTAAATGAATTGGTAATGTTAACCATTTGTTTTTTATGGTTGGAAGATCTGTAATGGTTTTTAATTCAACCAGTTCATCTTCTGATAATTGATCGAATTTAACATTTTTTTGGCCTTTTTTCATTATGTTAAAGCGTGTTTCGATTCTGGAACTAAACTGGTTTTACTGCGAACGGGAAGTGATACTGTATGCAGGTATATTGACTACTATAAATTAAGAGAATTTTCAAATTCAACTAAATCTTTCCAAATTTCCAGCAGATCTTTAGTGATCTTGGAAATAACATTTCTCTTTCTATCATCATTCAATTTGGCAAAGATTTTAATCACTTCATAGTCTAAAATTGGTTTGTTATTTGCATCATTGGCAGTAAATTTTAATCCACCAAATCTATTTAATCTTGGATTTAATCCACAATGATGATATTCTTTATCAGTTAATTGTTGTTGTAAGATATACATCCTTCTGTAACTAGATTCATTAATTGGGAAAACCGTGAAAAAAGATCCTTCAATAGTTGATCCCATACATTGAGTTGAACCATCCAATATATTAGGTAATTGTTTCATATAAGATACTTTGGCATTAATGTTAAAACCGGCTTTTTCTACAAGTCTTTGTCCATTTAAAGAACTAGGATCTTCGGGATCATACTTGAGTAAATGAAGAATATTATTGTTGTCTCCAACTAAAATATAAATTTCATCATCTTTCACAATGAAATCAGCACAATTTACGTCAATAGTTTTCGAATCTTTTCCCATCATAATCATTCGGAAAGGTTCAGCATCAAAACCTACAAGCCATACTGATTTCAAGGTGTCTCCCAAAATTAAAAAGTTTCCGTAGCTTTTACTTTCACTAACATAGACTGAACAATCTAAAAATGCAACGGGCACAACCCCATCATCTTGTAAATCTCTTATAATGATTTTTTGCCCTTGAGAAACCAAAAATCTTCCACTAATCTGAGAGATACTAGTAACAGCACCTTTGGTGTCTTCTTTATAGAATTCTTTGAATTTATGATTTGTTTCTGGCCTGTTGATTTCTGGGATAACATCTATAACATCGTAGACTTTAAATGATCCATTTGCTGCTAAATCTTCAATTCTAAATTTTCCAGTGCCAAATACAATAAATTCTCTTTGAGATTTGAATCTCCTGGTAGACGAGCCAACGTCTAAAACCATCGAGTCGACTTTAGTTCCAACCTCGTTTTCTAGTAATTCAATTTCATCAATGGTAGTCCACGTCATTGGTGAGATCAATTTAATAGATCCTTTATAGGACAATGCTCCCGGTTTGTCTTCCATGGTCCCTACAATTGGTAAATTTTCTTCATCAACACAGTTGTAAGGTATTTCTTTGTAAGTTGATAAGACAAAAGTATTGGATGTTTCGTGGTATGTCAAATCTTTGATCGTTACACCAACATGGACTCTTTTCAAAGGCCAATTGTTGTCGTAACTAAAATCTGAAGGGAGTTCACAAATTCTAGTATTCTTTTTATCATCCAAAAAGATTAATTGATTATCAGCAAATTTTCCAAATGACATAATTGGGATTTTTGTGAACTTAAAAATTCTTGGAATAGAATGATTTGACTTAGCAATATAATATGGTATATCTCCACTAACAAAAATACCCGTCATTCCACTCAAATTCTCAATGTAGAATAGTTTCCTTTCTACCTTGGTACTAACGTTAAATGTGTTACTTGGAGCACCAGTAATTGGCAAGTCTTTCTCTTTTAAAAACTTAAAGTTCTCCCCATCAAAAAATAATTTGTACATAATTAATTCTCCTCCCATTGTCAATATGGTTAAGTACTGTGTTTTTGCTATATCATTTCCTATTTCGTTAAACATAACCTGCTTAATTAAAGGATCTGGATAAGAATCTTTATTTTCAAAGAAGCTCAAATGTAACTGGTCAGTAAATCTATCAACATCATTCAATTGGTAACATCTTTCATTATGGAATCTGTTGAATAAAATAATTCTATTATCACCAGCTACCAAGATAAACACTTTTTGTTTGGCACCTAAACTTTCTTCGGTCACCTTCTCATTACTTGAAGAGATTGTTGCATGTTTCCTCTTCTTGCTCTTGAGTAATAAGTTAACGTCCTTACTAACAGCATTTAATATATTCGAATTTGTCACATAACCTGTTGTAATAATCGTATCTGACAATATTTTAGGAATTGAGATTTCACTGAAGCTTTCATTGTAAGTGTTTATAGCAGCAATTTTAACATCACCACTGGTCAAAAAAATCATCAAAATTTCATCATTACAGTAACTGTTAAATATTTCATCATCTTTCTTGTCTAAGATTTTATTCAAAGACATTTTTTTCTTGAATTTGTTGTCGAAGATTACGATCTTCTTAGGAGTTATTTGCATAATAAATTTACCATTGTTGAGCTCATGAATGGCAATTGTCAAATCTTTATTTATGAAATCTTTTGAGCTCAATCTTGCAAAGTTTTTATTTATTTGGAAGATTTCTGATTTTTTGTTTTTATCATCAGAAGTGATCAAATAATTATTTGAAATCCACAATTTATTAATGGTGGAAAATGTTAATGATGATTTTATGTTTGGCTGAATACTAGGAGTAAAAATGTTCATATAACTTTGTTCATTGGAACCTGAATTCGAAAAAATTGAAACTTCTTGGTAATTCGGATTAATCAAATTAGACTTAAACTTTTCGTTGGAGTAAAACCCATAAGTGAAACTTGATACAGGACCATGGTTGATAAGTTCATCTTGTAATTCGAATTGTAAAGTTTCTTTGGAGAATACTGTCTTTTCTGATGCTTCTTCATTATAGATGTCATCCTCATCTTCTTTTTCATCTTCATTGTTATTATTTCCATCTTTACCCGATTCATATTTATACTTAATCAACTGGTTGTTACCATTTTGATTACTCAAGAACAATAAATTGTTATCCAAAGCTGCTGCTTGTCCTGGATATGTCATGGTTATATTCTCATATGCTTTCTTGTCTACTACATCGAATGATATTTTCTTGATGTTTTTACCATCAATATCAAAGGTTAACATATAAAATTCACCGGTTGTAAGAATTAACAAAACCTTGTTTTCATTCGGTATAGGTGAAACTGAACAATTTTCAAGTCTCAATTCTAAATTGGTATGATCTGTATAATTTTTATAATTATTGGTGATCAAGGAAGCATATGGATTAACTGAAATTTTTCTGGTAATACCCCCATTATCTATATGAATGAGTTGATTGGATCCCATTAATAAACTACCATTTAATGGTTTTTTTAAGGGAATTACTCTATCTATATCATATGGTAAATGATCTATTTTTAAAACAGTGGTTGAATTCTTTGTATTTAAATCCAAGGATAATACCACATAGGAGATATTATCTTTTTTGAAATATAAATTTCCTGCCCAAACTTGCTCTTTCATACATAAAACCGCCACGGTTGGGACTCTATATCCATGTAAGAATTCAGCATCAATAATTGTTCCAATATTAGCCTCCAAATTTTGACCATTGATCAAAAAAGATGAATCAAATATGTCATCCGAAGCTGATACTAAATTATTAGTTATTTCTTGTTGATCTTTCTTTGGAATTTCCACTTCTTCTTCATAATCATCATCATCATCATCATCATCATCTTTGATCTTTTTAAAAGGTAAAAACGTTAAAATATTCTTATATCTTACGCAAAAACATGAGTTTTTAGGTTCAACTATCAAACTTGAAGTGGAAACATTTTCAAATGTTGAATTTTGTAAAACATTTTCATAATAATGTAAAGAAACCGTTTGAATTGTATTCAGATTATGATCCCATTTAATTAATGAAACTTTAGCAAATTTAGTAGATACTAATAAATAATCTAAATTTGGATTATCAATGGTTCGAATACATTTTAAATCAGTTATTGTACCAAATAATTTAAATTGTTGTGCTAAACTTAACTTGAAAGTTTTTTTATATTTAATTATTTGATAAACTTGAAGAATTGAAGTTTTAGCAACAATCAAATGTTTTTCGGTTGAAGATATAAAATTAGATCCAATACAATGACTAACTCTTGTTGGTTCAATAAATTCTTTATACGCTTCCATCTGACAAGTAACTTCAACAAAATGCGATGTCGTTTTCATGTCGCATTCAACCCCAATATACGAAGAAAAGAGGTTTTCTTTTTCGGGACGCCTCCATACGTAATCAAAGGAAATTGTTTAGTCGTCTCCGGAGATGATTAATTTAACATTTATATGATTTAGGTTTAATTAAACTTTGTATATAATTTAATTTTTTAAAAAGATTAATCCTGATTATGGTTAAACCAATTATATGTTAATATCCTACTAAGAGGAGTGAGTTTTCCCACCAACCAGGACCCAAAATTGGTGTAACACCCCAAAGGTGATAACGGCGCCCTGGACTTCTACACCAAACGAATATTTGGTGGTACTTTACCTGGCGCCGTAAAAATATCGGAGTGTCCTGTCCATAAGTAGTTGAGCTACGGCAAGTTTAATGTCGTCATGGTGGGAGTGTACCTCAAATGTATGTGAGAATGATTAGTAGTTGAATCCGCTTAAAGGATCTGGACAACTTTAACAAAGTATATTTTTTTATAATAAGTAAAGATTATATTATATTAGATTAAAGAGATTTTAAAATTAAATATCTTTTATATTAGTACCTATATATGAAAATGGAATTTTAGTATACAAATTTGGAATTATATCATAAACGAAATGAAAAGCTATCAAATATCAATTGATCATATTAATGATAAAGCAAATGATATTATGATGGAGAATAATCCAGTTCTAATTAAATTACCAGAACCTTCATAAATAGAATCAATTGGAATGGTAACTGAACTTGCCATTGAATAAATAACTGATGTTGAAGCAGCTGTTGGAGTTTCAGTAACAATATTATTGGTTATAACATCAATGGTCTTAATACCAGAGGAAGTTGGAGTGGTGGCTATCACTTCACCAGTTGTTTTACCAGTTGATGAAACAACAATCTTTTCAGTTGAAGTAGTGGTTTCTTCACCTGATAATGGACAATAAGTGGTGTAAATAGTATGATCTTGAGTAATAGTGGTTAAACCAGTGGTTTGAGTTACTTTAGAACATTTGTGATCAGAACAAGAAGTAATGGTTAAAACTAAAGTTGAAATATCAGTTTCAGTAACTGGAGTTTCAACTGGAGTACTAACAGCTGCTTCTGAAGTTTTAACAACTTTAGCCACTGATTCAGTAGCATCAGATAATGGACAATAAGTGGTGTAAATGGTTTCAATACCATTAACAGTAGCAGTTTCAGTAGTTAATACTTGTTTTTCAGTGGTAGTATGACAAACATCACTACATGAAGTTATGGTAACCACAATAGTTTCATCTAAAGTAGAAGTAGTTAAGATATCTGATTCAGTGGTAGTTGAAACAGTATCTACTGGATCCAGATCACTTGTATATGGTACAGCAGTTGTAACAACGGTTAAAACACCATCAATAGTGGTAGTATAAGTAGTATAACTTTCTAAATCAGTAGTAACATAACAATCACTATATTCATCACAAACAGTTTGAACCACCTCATAAAGATCATCAGTAGTAACAGTTTCATATTCATAGATAGTTGGTCTATCTTCATCGTCATCACCATAAGTAGATACTTCTTCACTTGATACAGGATCAGAAGAAGTTAAAGCACTTGAAGAAGCAGGATCAGCTGCAACTTTACCAACAACGGTATTATTAGAATAAGCAAAAGAAGAAGGAGCCAATTCAACTGATGTACAACTACCTTCACATGATACACTTGATAATATAGTTGAAGTTAAAGTTGGTAATTCAGATGAGGCTGCAAAAACACTTGAGATGAATAATAAAGTTGATAATGATTTCATCTTAAAAATTATAATTAACAAAGTTTCAAAAAGTTATTAGGATAAATCATCTGTATTTATAACTTATTAAAGATCAATTAGATCAGCTGGTTATCTATTGTTAGCTGGTACATTTGGATTTTTACGGCACACCAGCTACAAACGTTAATGGAATATTTTATCAATTTTTTAAAAATAGCCTAATTTCATTTAATTATGCTGAATCTTCATCCCAAATTTGGATATTCAAGCCAGAAATTTCATTTATGTATGCTGGAATTGATCCAAATTTAGTAATGATTTAGCCAGCCATCAAGTAATTTTCGCGAACCCTGTCAAGCCTTGGTTGCGAAAATCACACAATCACCCAAATGATTTTTCTCAAAACCTGCTTGATTACTGATTTGGTAAACCGAAAAAATAACCCTAAACCTTACTATTGACAAGCTCATCGAATCTAAGTTAGGTGCATAAGGCGGAGTTGAATAATTATCAATGTTCATGATCATCAAATTTCTTCTTTTACTTGTTAATGTTTATTTAGCCGATTGTTTTAGGTTGACCTTAACTGACGATACTAGTAACGAAGTATTAAAGAATAGTGATTATTCATTGATTTATTTTTATAAGCAATCTTGTAAGCATTGTAAAGATTTCGAGCCAATATATGATGAATTAGAAAATTATTATGACAATACTAATGAATTTCAAATGTTAAGGGTTGATTCATCAGTAAATCCTAAAGTTAAACAAATGTTTGGGGTATCTTCATATCCCAAGGTTTTTTTATTCAATTCTAAAAAGAGTACGGCCAAGATATTTGATCAAAAGAGAAATTTATTAAGTTTAATCAATTATGTTAATGATAATACCGATGTTATAAATAAAGAAATTGAATCTAATGTTCATGAGATAAATGATTTAAATGATTTGACCTTTGAAAATGATATTATAGTTATAACCACATCAGATTCATTAGATTTTGATGAATATGAGTTCCCATCCCATTTTTATCAGCAAACATCTTATGAACATCCATTCAAATTTCATATCTTATTCACAGATAAATCGACTGACACTTCCTTTATGCAAAAATATAGAATAAGTAATTTCCCATCCATGATTTATTTCAAATCTCCTCAAGAATTTAAAGTATTCAAAACATTCAGCCTGCATCATCTTGCTAATGATAAATTAACTCCCGAATCATGTATTGAATTTGTTAATAATATATCCTCAAATGATGAAAAATATGGGTTTTGGTTTAAAAATTTAGAGCTGTTGGAAGAGTTTGTCAGGCACAACCAGAATGAAATAGTTCAAGATTCAAATCATTATGGATTTAATTTCAGACAAGATACATCAATAGGTGATGAAAATGATGAAGATGATTATATAGATATGGTAAATAATCTTGAATTATAAAATTGATCCCACACAACCAGCGCGAATTTGACACCAAATTGCTTCCAAAGTACAAGTAATACAATTTACCACCATGAATATTTTCCGGTTTTTTGGAGATTTATCCCATTTAGCCAGTTCATTTATATTATTGATTTCCATAGAACAAAATAGATCAATCAATGGATTATCAATTAAAACTCAAGTATTATATTGTTTGGTATTTTTGACGAGATATTTCAATTTATTTACTAAATTCTTTTCATTCTATAATACATTATTAAAGATATTTTTTATATCATCTTCGGTATATACGGTATACATCATGGTTACCAAATACAAAAAATCCATTAAAGAAGATATTGATACATTTCCAGTAAGATATTTAATAGGAGGATCATTTTTATTATCATTGATCTTTAATTATAAATTTACATTTGGTAATATTATGTGGTCTTTCTCTTTATGGTTGGAGAGTCTTGCAATTTTACCTCAATTATTCATCTTACAAAGAACTGGTGAAGCTGAAAATATTACAACTCATTATATTTTTGCTTTAGGATTATACAGAGCTTTATATATTCCAAATTGGTTTTACAGATATTTTGCTGAAAATAGATTTGATTGGGTCAGTATATTATCTGGTTTACTTCAAACTGCTATTTATTCTGACTTCTTTTACATTTATTACACCAAAGTTTTACATGGTAAGAAATTTTCTTTACCAGTCTAAAAGGTATTACGACATAAGTACATTTGAGATAAAACTATTTAGTATAGAATCTATCAATGGAAATTCATATAGAAATGATTAATCTCTCTTCAATGGATGATATTCAACTCTTACACCATCTTTTGTCACTATGAATATTTCTAATCCATCACCAACTTGAATATGTCTTTCAGTTGCAGATGAAAATGCATCTTTGACTAATTCTAACACTTCATCTAATTCCAAATATCTTAATTCTTTCTTTTGCTTTCCATCAGAACCTGGAACGTATTGATTTTTAAAATTTACTTGATTATCTAAAAATGGGATAATTAAACTGGCAGCACCTCCACCAGCTTTACATTGTTCCTTTTCATAAGATCCAACCGGATCATAAGAATAAACACACCCTTTACCTTCTTCATCTAATCCTGCAATAAGAGTACTAACATAATATGGGAAAAATCTTTTACTGTAAAGTAAATGACGAATATATCTGGCAGCACTTTTCATAGATAATTTTTTATCATTATTATCAAATTTATACCATTTTAATTGACTTCTGAATTTATCTATTAATGCTCTACCATCTGCAGAGAATCCATTGGCAGTCATTACAATATCATCTCCAACGTCGAATATTTTGGGTTCATATCTGGTATTTATACTATATCCTTCAACATGTCTTGTATCTCCCGCTAAAACAGCAAAATCTTTCCCAGCAATTCCTAAAACGGTTCCTCCATTATCTGAATAAGGATTAAATCTATGTTCAATTGGAATTTGATGCGTTTCTGCTGAATATTCAGATGCAATTGTAGTTTGCATGGTAAACCGTCTGAATTCTTGCCACTAAATTTTGGGTGCGACTTTAGATCGAGGTTCAGACGTGAATCACACAGACGTGAATTATAGAGTACAGACGAATCACAGAGGTGGAAATGTACATGACAGCGGGATACGTACCATACAATTGGTACTACAGGTAATATGTAATTTGACCTTTGGTTGATTAGTTTCATAAAACTTTAAATGATCTGATATATTACATTATTTACAAGTAATGCTAATTTATTTTTCATGTTGAATTCTGGCGACGTAGGATTTGGAAATCACATTCCAGGATTTCAAGTACCTTTGTAAGCATTGATCAATACATCCATTTTGTTCAGGTGTAAGCCCAGATTGTGGGTATGTAATACATTTGTCAAAACAATTATCTGTAAGTTTATTCACCAATTCAGTAGCATTTGCAACCGCTAATTCTTGAGTGATCTTTTCTTGAAGTTGATTCTTTAAATTAGATGATCCAGTAGATATATTACTACCTTCAGATTTACTGGAACCAAAGAGACCCATCTTATTCTTTTAGTGGTGTACTCGCAATTTTTTTCACCTTACGTGTAAAGGCCAAACCTCCCACGGCAAACCTCGGGACCGTGTGGGCAATATAAGACAACCTCCTGTATAAGAGCACCAGATAAGACTTATCAAGAAAAATCGAGACCGATTCTAATTCGATATATTTTTAACCACTTTACTACTAGTTTTGGTACCTAATTAGAAGTTAAGGATAAAATTTAATGAATAGAAGTAAGAATTCAAACGTTTCTTTACAATCAACCAGTAGCAAAGAGGAAGAAGAATGTCATTTATTCTTATTAGTTCATGGACTTTGGGGTGGACCAAATCATATGTTCACCATTGAAAAATGTATTAAAGAATTATTACAGAAAAAATCCGATAAGAAAATTGTATTATTACGTCCATCAAGTTTTAGATTTTGGAAGACTTATGATGGTCTTAAAATTTGTGCTGAAAGGGTTTTATTGGATATGTTTTATGAAATTGAAACTTTGAAAAAGAATAATGGATTTAAAGTTACCGAAATTAGTATTGTTGGATATTCATTAGGTGGATTAATTAGTAGATATTTAATTGGAATCTTACAAGAAATTGGTTTCTTTGATTTAGTTAAACCAATAATTTTTACTACATTTGCTACTCCTCATGTGGGAATTGAATTTTTTCACGATACCTTATTTGATAAAACTGCTAATAACGTTGGTAAATATCTTTTTGGTAAAAGTGGAAGAGAATTGTTTATAGCTGATAATGATAAGATAGTTCTTAAAATGGCAGATCCGGATTCAAGATATTTTAAAGGTTTACAGAGATTTGAGAAGAGAATTTTACTTGCTAATATAAAAAATGATAGAACCGTTGCTTTTTTCACATCTTTTATAACTGAATATTCTCCATTTGAAAAATTTAATGTGGTTAAAATCAAATACTTGAAAGATTTACCCACAATTAGAATTGGTGATGTTTATGTTAGAGGGAAATTTGTTGATTTAAAAAGAACTAGCTTTGAACTAGACAAACATAATATCAAATTACAAACTGAAAATGTTCAAGAAGAAACTAGTATTACCAGACAAAACAAAATGTATCGTATTGGAATAATTTTGTTTGGATCCTTATTTTTCTTACCAATTTGGATTCCAACCATTTTAACCGTCAGTTTATTTGGTTCCATTTACAGTATGATTAAAATTCGTGTTTTGTCATACCCAAAATTTGATGATCTTTGGAACAGAGTTAAAGATGGGGTCTACGGATCAAAACCAATTAGTGAACAAGATTTGAAGATTGGTTCTAAGAATAGAAATCAAAGAAGAAATCTCCAAAGGCAGGAAACTTTCAAAGGGGATACTTCCGAAATTACTGAAAATGCCATGGAAAGAATGCTTTATGTTGAAGACAGATTCTTGGGGGACGAAGAGAGAATTACTGAAGATGATCAAGAGGGAGATAAGGATCTCCAAGCTGGCCAAAAGGAGGGTGACCATTTGACACCTCTTGCAGAAGAAGAAGAAGCAGAAGAGGAAGATGCAGGTAATCTTACTTTCAATTTTAAGAGTGATCTTGACAGTGACTACGAGGAATATACCAGTACCAATGAAAACATTACTCCAGTTAAGCATATAAATTTGATGTTCAGTCGTAAGAAAAAGCTCTTTGAAATTGATCCAGATCTTCATGACAAATCCATCAAACAACACTCAGAAGCATTATCTTCAACTGGTTATGAAAATTATCCATTGTTCATTAAAGAGAACAAATTACCATTGAAGAGTGAAAAGAAATTCATTGTGGACAACTTGAATTCTTTAGACTGGGTTAAAATCCCCGTATATCTTGATGCTTGGAATGCCCACGATGGAATAGTTGCTAGAAGAGGACCAGCCACTAATCCAAAAGGAACTGCTACAATTGCATTATGGGTATCAGTTTTAAGAGAGCATTTTGAACAAAAAGCAGTTCCAGAATTTACCTTATATAATTAAAAAGTATGTCTAGTAATAAATTTTACTTGTCTTTATAGATAATATAAACCTAAAAACTTACTGTCCAAATTGGGACTTAGCAATAACCTTCGCTAGTCGCGGACCAAATATCTTACCGGTTCATTAGATAGTGAAATGTTTCACCGATTGTTAATAAGGCAACAGCCTATACTAAGAAGCATTCGAGCTATAAATAACACTAGACATATCTCATTGAACCATGGTTTTAAAACCAGTTCTTATACTTATTTACTGTCCAATATCTTAAAATATGGAATAATAGGAATTGGTTGCTTTGGAGTATATAACTACAATTCTCAAATTATAAATGATGTTAGAGTGGATTTTGATTCCAAACATGATTTAACTATAGATAATGATGCAGAGACTTTTGAAATGGGTCTTTATTATGCCTCTCAGGATGAAGAGTCTGCTGAGGACAGACTTTACAGGAAAGAAAAGTTATTATCAAAGAATTACCTCGTGAGAATATGGTATTATTGTACATTCAAGGTTAAAGACTACATTATAGATCCATTCATAACATTAGCAAGATTTGCAGAGCTTTTATTTATTTTTACTCCTTTATTATTGTCATACCCAGTTTGTCTATTCGGTAGAAAATCACAGGCTGGTTCTAAATTATGGTACAGATATATTAGATGGTCAGCTGAAATCGCTGGAGCTTCATTCATAAAGTTGGGACAATGGGCAGCTACTAGAACCGATATTTTACCTAAAGAATTATGTGATGAATTGAATAATTTACATTCCAATGCAAAAGCTCATAGTTTAAAGGCCACTAAGGAAATCATCTCCAAGAGCTTTGGGAATGCCCCTTTTGATGAAATATTTGAAGAATTCAATGAAACACCGGTTGGTGTTGGTGCTATTGCTCAAGTATATTTGGCTACATTGAATAAAGATTTTATCAACAAAATTAACGAAGATGATGAAAAAATAGTCCTGAAATTAGATATGGGTAACAAAGATCCCGGAGGATATAGATCTATCATAGAGAAATTTTTTATCACTACAGAGCCATTAAAAGCAAATGAGAAGGTTGCCATTAAGGTATTACACCCGAATGTTGAAATTAAAATCAACAGAGATTTGAAATTAATGAAATTTTTCGCCAATATGATAAATATGATCCCTACAATGGAGTGGCTTTCATTCCCTGATGAAGTGGACCAATTTGCTATCTTGATGAAATTACAATTGGATTTGAGAATTGAAGCATTAAATTTGGCCAAGTTCAGACATAATTTTGAAGATAAACCGGACATTCACTTTCCCAAGCCTTATTTGACATTCTCAACCAAACATGTTTTGGTAGAGGAATACATGCATGCCATTCCGTTAGAAAAGATCTTATCTATTAGTAAGAATTTCGGGAAGAATTTATCAAAAGAAATTAGTGACAAAGGGTTAGATTCCTTTCTTAAGATGTTAATTTTAGATAACTTTATTCATGCTGATTTACATCCAGGAAATATGATGATTCGATTCTATAAGAATCAATTATATCAGCATGAAAAAGAGTATAAGATTATCAAAACCAGTGACGAACAAGAAACAAATAGAATAACAGATGAATTTTTAGCATTACCCGACGATCAAGATACTTGGTGTCAAAAATTAAGTGAACTTTATCATAATGGTTATCATGCGGAGATATGCTTTTTGGATGTAGGAATCGTTACTGAATTGAATGAAGATGATCGGATTAATTTCATTGATTTATTTAAGGCATTATCTGAATTTGATGGATATAAAGCTGGAGAATTAATGATTGAAAGATCAAAAACACCAGCGTCAGCAATTGATACTGAACTTTTTGCATTCAAAGTTGAAAAATTAGTTGATAGAATGAAACAAAGAACGTTTGCATTAGGTAATTTAAGTATTGGAGATTTATTAGAACAAGTATTGACAATGGTAAGAAAACATCATGTTAGAATGGAAGGTGATTTTATAAGTATAGTAGTAGCAATACTATTATTAGAAGGAATTGGAAGACAATTAGATCCCAATTTAGATTTATTTGCAAGGTTCGTATACTCCTTTATATTTGATTATGATATCATTAAATGATACTAACTTCTTTAGCTCATTACCAATTCTTAGAGAATTAGGAGTTCTGAAAGAAGGTAGAGCAATTCTCAAGAATGAAAATTCGTTAAATATGGTAAAAGTTTGGGTAGCACTTGAAGTAAGACAATTCATTCATGCTTCAATTCAAGATATTAATTTATTGGTTAAATCCGATATGTTAAGTCCAAATGTTTAATGAATGTCACGAATAACGGCGATATGAAGATTTGAGTAGAGTTTTTAGATCCTCTTATATAACGATAATAGAGTATGTATGGATGGTAGTGCGGGGTGAATATTTACCCCCAGACCAACTAACACATGGACACATATATGTCATTCTCCGGCTCCTACAGCTACTTGCATGGTCTTCCCGGCACGACCAAATAAACTATCTTTAGTCCAATTGTATCTCACAATGTGTGGATGGCTAAATTAAGGGTTTTACTGCATATAGTGTTTTTACAAATTTAAATACTTAAAAACTAATTTAACTACCAGTTCAATTCTGAACCCTTTAAACCCCCCTAGACCGATCCCCCGCTTAATTTACAACAGTTTTCCTTCCTAAAGTCCAACGATTGAGGGACAAATTCCCTAATTCAGCAATTGCGAACCAAGCAAAAAAATATCTGAGATCTTTCACCAAAAACGATTGAACCAACCACTAAAATGTCAACGGATTTTGATCGAAATAATGGTGGGAATCAATTTGAAATAGATAAAAGTCCTCAAGATGATTATTTTAGAAATCCCGAGGTTGAACAACAGTTTATTAAGTCGAGTGATAAATATTGGCAGCATGGGATGGAAGCGCTTCACACTTTATTTAAATATTATCCTAGTAAGAAATTGAGTGCCAAAGTTAACTTCAATAAGAATCCCGGATATTTCTTTAAACCCATGGCGGTTTATGAACCAATTAACCATAAGAGTATTGAGTGTAAAGATTATCACGAAGCGATCTATGATACAAAGGAGAATATTGAATTAAGTCATTTATTACATTCTACAGATGATGGGATACAAGCATTTTCGGGTTATAATTCAATTCCAAAAGTTACTTTGAATGTTCCTTCAGCTAATTTTAAAGATGAATCACCCGAAAATTTGAAGCACATTAGTGGGTTGATGTACCAAAATCATATTGCATTAGGAGATATGATTTATGTCTTTGGAGGTCTTGCTACTAATGAACAGTGTAAATTTAGTGATTATGGAATACCAGATGAAACTGAACCTTCTAAAATATCAGTCCATTTACCTGTTGAAACACCTCCTCACCTTGATAGAGATGTTTTAATGAGTCCATATCTTGTGCCCAATTTTTATTTCCATCTGTTTAATCCTCATAGAGGTACCGCTACATTACTTAATTCGTTGGTATCTAATTTACCAACCAATTTATGTAGTGCTTCTTATACCACCATATCCGAGAGACATGTATTTATTTTTGGTGGATTTATGTTGGTGACGAAAACAGTTGAATATAGACAAGATATAGATAGATGGATTATTGAAAAAGACTTTATAATCAATAATGTGGGTTATATTTTGGATACAAAAACTTATAGTTTTACCGAGATTACCCTTAATCAATTCCCAGATAATGAAAGTGTAACAGACACCGACTTTAAGATTGGAAGATTAGGAAATGCTATTGCTGCTAATATGTATGAAAGAATAGTAACAGAAGATACAATATCAAGTTTTAGAGCTCAAACACCATCTAACTTTGTTGATTCATCCCACTTGAGTCCTTATATTCCTAATAATAAGAGCTCCGCAACCAGTCCATTGTCTAAGACTAAATCTGTACCTACCAAAGATGGCGGCAGTGTACATTCGGGCCCATCAACTACTGTTAGTACAACTGTTACCAAGCCTATTGTAGGGAATAAATCATACATCCATTCCGAACCTACAACCCCGGCTGGCAGTTCTGGACAAGCTGGATATTTTAAGAGTCATATTCACAAAACATTAACGACGTCATCCAGTGATTCGTCTAACTTAATTAAAAGAAGTAAAAGCATTAACGTAAAAGAACCGGCAAAGAAGGTTAATAATACGCTCAATAAGGTCATGGATAGACTCCACACACATCATTCTTCATCCCCCGTTCAAAGGGCAACCAGTCCTTTACTGCCCGACATGTCAAAACCTTTACAATCGTCATATTCTAACCAAGTCAAGCAACACAGGTCAAATTCTGGTTCTATAAATAGTAGGCCAGTTTCTCCTCAACCTCAGTCGACTATGATGTCACCCAAACCGATTTCTTTACTTAAAGATGACATCGATTTGAGTGAAGATGATAAATTGAAATTGAGTGAAGACCAGCAAAAAGCTTCCTCCGATAGTGTCCCCAAGAACTGTCCCAGTCCTCGCAAAGCGAATGATCTTTTTGGTGATACAGTAATAAAGCCCAGATCATCTTTGACAAGTATATTCATCTTTGGTGGATTTGTTCAAGATGACAGTGGAGAAGTCAGAAAGTTCAAGTCAACCAACGACTTCTTAAGAATAGATTTAGTGTGTGATGGTGAGTTTTTCGCCAAAAACATGAGGAAGGAAGCCATAATCTACAAGATTTCACTCCCCGAATCGGCCAGGACACCAAGTCCTAGAGGTTATTTCGCGTCTACATTGATAGATTACAATGTTCTGACAGATGATGTTTGTGATTGGAACAATTTAACTCGTTCACTTTCACCAAGCTCTCTTTTTGATGAAGACTCGAGTTGCTCCACGTCTATTCAAACGTCAAATAGTAGACACCCTGGAGGTGTTGCTAGAATAATTTCACCCGAAGAATTCTTCGAGTCCAAAGCTCTTTTGGTTCAGGGTGGATGTAATGATCAAAATGAGACATTTGCAAATTTGTATTTATTTAAATTTGCAATTGGTGAGTGGGAAGAAGTTAGCACTTTCTGTTATGATTATTTTAAAAAGCCAATTGCACCTTTTGAAGATGACAATAGTGAAGATCTTCAACCTGAGATGGTTGTGAAGAATCCAGAGCTCATAGAAGCTGAATTGAGATCCTCACATCATACTGCATTGTATTCAAATAATATGGGTAGAGAACTTGTATTTTTTGTTGGAGGATTCCCAAACCATTATCTAAGAAATTTTGATACCAAACCCTATGAAAGTGATAAATTTGATGTTTCAAGATTATCCAGATCAAGATTTGTATCAACGAATTATAATATTTGTAGGATATTAGCCTATAACGTGAAAACCCAAACTTGGAGTTTCTTTAGATACTACTATGATTTAAGGCAAAACATGTCTGCAAAAACATTTGAAAGAATAAGAGCAAACGCCAAGATTATTAATACTGATTTTCATCATCATGGATGTGGTATTTCTCTTAGCGGGAAGATTCTTACTATATCTCATGGATTAACTTATCCTCTTCCTGAGAAAAAAGAAGATAACGACAACGTAAGAAACAGATTTCCAGGAAATTCCATTATATTTGGTGGTCACATACAAATCACATTCCCTACCCTTTAACCTGAATCATTATATACAATTACATTTCAATACATAAAATACTGATAAACTTGCTTACTTAATCAAAGTTTCGAGAAATGAAAATTTTCTCACCAAAAATTATAGTAATTTGCTAAATACTACAATAATGTTCGGATTAGGAGGATCACCACAAGTTTCATCACAACAAAAGTTACAAGCAGCTGAAGCTGAATTAGATATGGTAACAGGAATGTTCAATTCTTTGGTTGAACAATGTCATGCCAAATGTATTAACAAATCATATTCCGATTCTGATATTTCGAAGCAAGAAGCACTTTGCTTAGATAGATGTGTTTCCAAATATTTTGAAACCAATGTTCAAGTTGGTGAACATATGCAAAAAATGGGACAATCTGGTCAATTTATGGGTAGAAAATAAGTATAAACCAATAATAATTTATCTGTACATATTTCAATATAAGAGAATCGTTTATTATTATGTACAAGTTTAATTAATTCCATCCCAAAGCTCTCCCCACTCTTAATTTGATTCCTTCAATGCTATTTAATTTAGGTCTAACGTCCAAAAATACATTGGGATCCGTATCATTACCACTGTAAAAATCAATTACATATTCAATTTCAGTACCACACCGATTAACCACCCAATCATGTCTATCAAATGGTTTATCTAATCCTAAAATATTGGTCCTGATCCATGCTCTTGGAGTTAACTTATCGGGATTCCCTTTAAAACTGGTTAATTTAATACCTCCACATAATTTTAAAGAATCTTCAACATATGATCTTTCCCAATTTAAAATATGATTCCAAGTTCTTTCATTAACTAAATTATGAATGGGTACAACTGTTTTCATATCTTCAGCTTGAGGATTCCATTTCTTTCTCATCATAGCTTCATAAAATTGTTTTTCACTGGGATAAACCCAGTTACTATTACTCTCAGTCCTGGGAATTGAACTAATTTGTCTATTCTCTGGTAATTCCACGTTTGAACTAGGTGAATGACCTATTTTAGAAGAAGTACATGACCCACTATCTTCTATAGCTTCATTACTAACTTTTGCACTTACATTAACTTTTTTTAACCAATCATTTCTAGTGTTATGGTCAACAGGACATTTGGGTTGATCTTCTGGTATTTGAACTTGTTGTTGAATTTGGGGTTTGGATTCCACCCCAGAACCAGATTTCCAAAGAAGTGAAGTCCATGTACTTCTACTTTTATGATCTACTGGACATTTGGGTTGTTCTTCACTCATGTTAGTAATATGAGAAGAGATATTTTTTTGAAGCCGCAAAATGAGGTGAGACACTGGAAATGATAGAGAGAAGAAACTAGATCAATTTGGATGTGTATAGGATGATAATAGGTATACAATAAGTCCAATATATGTGAAATACTAATTAATGACTTTCATCATTTCAATAAGTTTAATAGATTTTTTTCTTTTCATCAATGGAGAATTCACCTGCACCTGCATTGACAATAATTAATAAACCACCAACAATTGATAAAGTTTGGAAGAATTCATATTTAAGAAAGTCTCTTGAAGAATCATGAGATCCATATTTCCAGAATTGATTGGCAAAAACATTATAAGTAAATAATAAAACTGTTAATACAAATGCAGCAAATTTAGTTTTATAACCAATAATAATTGAAGCACAAGTAATAAAACCTCCTAAAATAACCATTAATCTTGAGAATGACCAAGTTGAAGAGAAAACAAATCCTAAAAATAATAAAACCAATAATAATCTACCGGCTAGAAGATAATATTTTTTATTATCTTGATTACTAACCATTGGTAAGCCTGGCATATTTAAAGATCTTCTATCTCTTACTAAAGAATCAGAAAATGCTAAAATTAAACCCCCAACAACTGATAAATTCCTTAAAATGAATAATCCATCAAAGATCAATCCATAAAAGATTCCTTGTAATAAAACCACTGAAATTAATGCAATAGTTGCAGCTTCATTTTTCTTTCTTAAAATCAAGAAAGTTGAAGCTGTAAACATTACAAATACATTTGAAATTAAGAATAAAACGGTTAACCATTTCCAAATATGTTTGTAATTATGTAAATAATAAACTTGTTCACTCCATTGAGTGAAAATTCTTAAAGAATCTTCATAAAATGTAGCAACAATAAAGAATCTACCAATACTAACAACATAAGGTCTTAAAGGTTTAGTATATTCATCAATAGAATCTTCAATCTTTTTGGAGAAATCTTCAAATTGATCCACAAATGATTTATTAGAACTTACAGGTCCAATGTTTTGTGGAACTCCTCCCATTGATGGTGGAATATTCCCCATATTTGCATTATTGAATTGCCTATTAAATTGATTGTTGGGTCCCCTATATGACATTGGTTTATAAGTATTTGAATCAAAAGTCACTGAAATAGTATATTTTTGTTTTTCCTTAGTGGGGTGCAAAATGGACACGCAACAATGTGTGTGTTGCTCAAACCATATGAAACAACCAATTGTTAGTGATTTGAGTTGAATGTTAGGTTAGCGCTTGAAACATTACAGTTTAGGGATGAAAGAGATTTGATTGTCATTTGATTCGAGTTGTGTTCGTTAAGCCACCATTTTCAGGATAATCTCACAGGCATGCGAATGTTCTGCAAGTGATAATCCCGAAGAACGAACGTCCAGGAACCAAAAGACCGGGCAGGGAAAAGATTCCATTAGTGTATCTATTAATGCAATTATGAATTTTTGGGACAAGTATTGTTTATGCCAATTTTGAGACTCGGGACTTACCATGAGACCGTACTTCTTCATCCATTAAATCTCTTATTCTATGAGCTCCAGCTATGGCTATTCCCAAAACAGGTTCTATTCTATCTAAGGGCATCTTATTTTCCAACATAAGTAATGATAATTTCTCCGATTTCCCAATAACCCCAATAGTCAAGTAGCTCATATCATTTTCTTCAAGTGTATTCAAATCGAGTAATGGATATTGATCGTATAATCCAGCAGATATTGAAGAAACATAATCATACATGTTGATACCAGCATCTATTAATGCTAAAGTAGCCGCATTGGTCATACCAGCAAGTAATCCACCATCTTGTGATAATACTTGAATATTTATCTCTATAAGAGTTCTTGGATATAATTTAGTTATTATACTTTGATCAAACGTATTTTCTATGGCAGTTTTTAATTCTACGATTCTTTTTTCATTCTTCAGTCTTTTCTTTCTCTGGAATGTAGCAAAATTAGCAATAGATATATTAACTTCTATCTTTGCCTTATTTATATCAACTTGGGATCTTAATTTTGGTTCCATAGGTCCATGAACAATACACATTATTTTGGAATTTCCTTGTTCTACATAAGATGAACCATCAGATGAATTTGGATGAGTATTAATCTTACAGTCAAATCGACGTATTTCATTCCATCTTCTTCCATCAACTCTTAAACCTTCAGGTGAATATAATTCTAGTCTAGGCATCTTAGAAAATTATGAAAAAACCAGAGATGCGAAAAATAATTACTGCAAAATTATATTACATAAATATCATAAACGTCGTGGCTAATTAGCAAAATTCGTTGGTATCTTGAATAAAACAAGAAAGAATCCAACAATTTGATATGAAGAATCCACAAGAAGAAAATAATAATCCATTATCAAACGTATTTTCCCCTAAGAATTCGAGTTTATATGCGAAATATAACCAACAAGCTTGAGTTAAAATCCATAAACCTAATAAAAATACTCCTTTCTTATAATTGGATTTGATAAAACTCGACAGGGCCAAAAAATGGGGTAAAAATATCAAGAACCATATAAAATATTGTGATGTAATAACTTTGTTAAACGTTACAAATGCAAATGTTTGTAAGAAAAATGTAGTTATTAAATCTCTTCTGGCAAATATTAAAGGTATTAATATACCAGATATTAATAATTGTGGTATAAATGCAAACTTCTCAATATTATTCATAATACCATTTGATTCGAATTGCATGGTCGATTTATAATAAAGTAACACATTATAAACTGAAAAATTGTGTCTATGGTCAATTCTGGTGATGTGATATAAGAACGAGTGTTCTAAAAATTCGAAGCCATAAATTTGATACATGATTCCATTCAAAACCGTTACCGTGATCAAAGTTACCAATAAATAAGAAATGTTTCGTTTGTTAAGTAAATTCAAAAGTGGATAATTTAATATTGGTCGATCAAATTTAGTCAAATATAATAAAATGCTTGGTAAATAAATTATTGGGTATAATTTAAAGTGAATGGCCAATCCTAACCATATGGCAGATACTGCAAAAGATTCTTGATATAAAAAGTATATGAAGCTCATAACTAACACCGTCAATACACTTTCACTTGAACCTCTAGTACTTATAGTTATTACCATTGGATTTAATAACCATATAGATGCGAGGATTATGAGCTTGTTATTCGATTGAGTTTTAAGACGTAACAACTTATAGATAAAATATCCCGTAATTAAGTCTGAAATCATAAATATAAACTTGCCAAAACTATACCAAATTCCTCCATATGAATTAGGCATTAATAGCCAAGCAAGTAATGGAGTATATCTATAGGTTTCTCGTTGATATGGTGATAATCCATGAAACACGTAATTTGCGGCATCTGAGAACACCAAATAATCAATATCCGTATACTTCACGGTCATAAACGTGTCTTGGTATATTCCGAATAGGAAGAACCCGATTCTTAATCCAATTGAAAGGATTATTATTAAATTTAAAGGAATGTTCATAGTTGGAATAGTCGTTGAAAATCGTGTTTTTGAGACTTTGACCTCGCGGTAATTTTTTTACTTAGAAATGGCAACCCAAGAAGAAGTTTATATAGATTATTTGAACTATGATTGGGATTCGTTTGAAGAATATAGAGAAGGAATTAAACAAATATTGGATAATTATCTTGAAAATATGAAAGAACAAGATCCTTCTGTCACTTCTATACCTGCGTTGGATCAACAGCAGTTGATAGACCAGGCAAAGAGTTTCTTTTATTGTTCACATACGGGGAATATACTTAACTTGGATGACTTCAATCAATGGAAGCGGGTTAATGAAGCTAAATACTCCAAGAACTCTAAGATTGTAGAGTTACCCGACGACACTCCAGACACTGAAGCACAGAATAAAGATTCAGAAGAATCGAGTGATCCACCCTATTCTTCCAATTACCAAGAATTGGTGGAGTTGATCATGTCAGGAAAGCCAGTTCCAGGTATAAAAGACATTCCTGACACAGTCCTTCCAGAAAAGAGCTCCCAATCAAATGCTAAACCTAGAGTGAAGCCATGGGAAAAATCTAATGAATAAATGTATATGAATCTATAATGATAATTTATTTAATGTAAAAATCTCATAACTGCTTCAAAAGCTGCCAAGGCAGCAGCATTTGCTGGGAATGATCTAAGAATTGAAGGTCCAAATCCTTTGGTGAACCCTCTTAATCCATTCTCTCTATAAATATATTTTACAGCATCTATCCACCTTGGGAACTTCTTTTCGGATCTTATAGGGCTATCTGTCATAATTGTTTGTTTAACAACATCTGCAGGGTAAGCAAATATCCAAAATACGGTAGCTGAAAGACCACCAGACCAAAAGTTAATCGATGGTTTTGATAAATTGGTATTCTTTTCGAAATATTGAGTGAAAAGTTCATATGAACCCCACCAAAAGATAAAATTTGTTCTGAAAATCATAGTGGAAAGTAAACCACTATATATTCCTCTTATACCACTGGTTTTGAACAATTTTTGAACAACATCGATTGGACCAGAATAAATTCTGGTTTTAGCATCATATTGTACTTGGAGTCTAGCTTTGAATTGTTCTATAGGAGCAGCCACAAATGACACTGTCAAACCACTACCTAATCCAGCTATAACATGCCCTAATAAAGGTAACTTTTCTTCTTTAGGATAAACATATTCTTTGACGTATCTTCTATATACATGTAATGATCCTAACATAACCGAATCCATAAGCACCCATCCAATCAATGGTGGAGTAAAACCTTTATAAAATCCTCTTAAACCTTCTTTCTTTATTGTTTGTAACAGACAGTCAATTGGACCTTTAAATTGTCCTTTTGGGGCGGTTTGCAATCTTACTTTAATAGTATCAAATGGGTGTCCTACAGCATTTTTCATCACTCCCGAGAACATTCCTGCAACAAATCCCACATATTTTGGTGGTGGAGGTTTGGCAATATCTTTATTCTTTAAGTCATCAAGGAACTTATCTTCTTCATCCAGTACTGCTACTGACATTTTTAATAAATTATTGTATAATCGGAATTTTTCAGAAATACGATTTGACCAAATGCGGGCCAGTGGAGACGCCGATAACGGCCAAATTTCGACGGAAAAACTCAAATTCTTAACAACTATGATTCAGCAGTCGGATGATTGTTTCTGAAAGGATTCAGATGAAAACTGGTAAAATTCATAAAATTAATACCATATGATCTGCAGTAATTGTTAACTATAGAATTGTACGACATCCATTTGGCGACATTTTTATTGCGCGGAGATTTTCAAACCAAAGATACAACTATTTCAGTTTTATCCAGCGTTTAATTATGAATCAGGCTGGAAGAAAGAATGTCGTGGTAAAGAAAGAAGAATCATCTAGATCGGCGACTCCTGGACTTCTGAGTACTGCTAGCCCAAGAACGAATGAACAAGGATGGCAGGAAGTTCCATTAAAATGTTACTCAGAAGAAGATATAAAGGACAGACGATATCACATAGCTAAATTTAATAATAGAAACGAAGTGGACATAATCAAAGATTTCCATAAACCTGTTAGATTGCATAGAAAAGACCCCCGGAACCTTCAGTTTCATTTGTCAAGAAAAGAGATTGAAATAAAGAGAAAGCTCGAAAAGGAGAAGGCGGCAGCAAAAGCTAAAAGGAAAGCTCAAAGACTTGCGGGAATTCCTGTTGATCCAAGTGATGAAGAAGACAATGCTAGTTCTGCAGAGAAGAAAGAAAATAGTCTTGATCCAGATGAAATGGATTTATCCCAAGTGGCACCAGATGGAGGAGCTAGAAATTATAAGAAAAATATGTTTAAGCGTAAGACTAGACAAATTAATTTAATTCCAGATGAAAAGAGAAAATTAAGATATGAAGAATTCTACCCCTGGGTTATGGAAGATTATGATGGTTCCAATGTATATGTAGGTAATTTTGAAGCTGGTGCTTCTGAAGCTACTCATGCTTTATTTGTTTTTGATAAAGATGGATTTAAAATGATGCCAGCTCAAAAAGTCTACAGATTCAACCCGAGAAACAAATATGCTACGTTAACATTAGAAGAAGCAGAAGCTAAAATGGAAAAGAAATCAGCAGTCCCAAGATGGTTGATGAAGCACATGGGTGAAAAGGAAGGTGAAAAAGATTATAGGTTCAGAAATAACACTCCTGGAAGCAGAGAAATCCATATTAGAGGTGCTGGCCCTAAGATGAGAACTGTGACTGGTGGATCTCAATTCAATGATAGAGATTCAGATCATGATGATATTGATTTCGAAGAAGAGTTCGCTGATGATGAAGAGGCCCCAATCATGGATGGTGACGAAGAAGAGAACAAACTTTCAGAACAAAAGATTAAACGTGAAATGTTGAAGGCAGCCCACTTTGACGCTGATTCTGATGCGGAAGGTGACGACGATCTTGATGACTTATTCGAAACTGAAAAATCAAGAAAGATTGATAAAGAAGGTAAGAAATTAAGAAAAGTATTGAATAAGACTGAAGGTGGTGTTTATGATAGTGATGATGACGATGACAAGTTGAATCCATATTTATCCAGATCAGATTTGGAAAGTAATGATGAAAGTGATGACGAATTCAACATGAAAGATGATGAAAATGATGGTCTTTTAGGACGTAATAATAAGGCAAGACAATTCTTTGCTTATGACTATGGTGAAGGGTTCGTCGTCATCAAAGCTCCATCTCAATTCTTGGATGCCTTTCCTAAAGGTGACTGGTTACCAAATGGAAGAAAGAGACCACATCAATCTACAGAATCTCCACAAAAGAAGCAAAAGCTCTCAGAGCCTAGAGAAGCCACTGCATCACCAGTTGCTACTCCTGCTACACCATCATCTCCGGGAGGAAAGATAGACTTAAACGATGGTGGACCTGATGGTTCATTGGTGACTATTACAGAAGTACACAGTATTTTGAAGGATAATCCAATTACTACTAAAGAATTAATCATTAAATTGAAGCCTAGAGTCAGTGCCAACAAAATCAACCAACAAAGAATCGTCTTAATCGTGAAAAAGATTCTGAAGTTGGTAGATGGGAAATTAGTATTAAGAGAATAAATCTATAAATTAGTAAAATTATGTACATAAAAAAAGAAAGATTTTACAAAACTTCTACTATAGCGTCATCATCACTCTCTTCATCAACATCCATCTCTTCAATTTGCTCTTCATCATCCGCTCCTTCATCTCTCATTAAAAATTGAACTAATTTATCACATAAATCAATTACTTTGTCTTCTTCATAAGCCTTATGAACTTCACGAACAATGGCATATACGGCTTTTTCTCTGAGATACTCTCTTATGGTCTTGGTTGTACATAATAAAAGTAATGATTCCAAATGTATACAAATCAACCCAATTAATGGGTCTCTCTTTTTATCACTTGGTAATAACTGTAACTCGTCGGGTAAGTCAAACATATAATCTTCGTCAATTTCTTCTGGCCCTGCAATAGGGAGTAATATGTAAGGTAATAAGTTGACTTTTTCATTCCTTATTAATTCTTCATGCTTGGTGGAGTCGAAAAGTGAATTCTTGATGGTAGATGCAACTCCCTCTCTTCTTATTTTAGAATCATACTTTTCTGTGAATACTAATAATTTGGAAAGTGGAACAACTTCATCATATTCTTGTTCAGTAATGAAATATTCTCTTCCTTGCTTAAATCTACAAATGTCAGCAAAAAAGTATGCCAAATAATCGTAATTTGCATATCTATTCAAAGTTCTGTCAAATCCTTTAACGAAACAGTCCATTAAACAGTCCATAGCATTATTAGACTTGAATGCTTTTTTCTGTTCATCATTATGCTTGATCTCAAAGTCAAATACCTTAATAATATTATCATTTTTGGCCAAATTAGTTAATAAAATACACATCAAGTCTGCATTGATATTTGTTAAAGATATTATAGATTTGACCAAGTATTCTAGATATTCCACATCTTCAACAATCATATCTCTAACTTTGAGATCTCCACATAAATTAGCCAATATAGTAACTGATTGTTTAACAGTTGTCATTCCTTCATGTTTAGTCAAAGTTTTTAAATCTTTAATAGGTTCATAATCATTATATGTAAAGATTTCTTGGTGTTCCCCTTGTGAAAACCCAACCAAATTGTCTAAGGCGATTTGCATAACGGCTGGTTGATTGGAATGAAGAAACCCCACTAAATCCTCTAAATCATTTGACATATTGGTTATTAAATTCTATGAATAGTCTCGAATCTGAAAAATTTTCTACAGTATATTATTAATGCGTATTTCCTATTTTGGCCAGAGGGCATCGCAGCCAAATGATAAAAGTTGCAGCCAAAACTCATTTATTGATCTACTAAAAAATTATGTATAACTAAGCTAATTGGTCCACAAATTGGATATAATAATAGTAAAAGGCAATTATTAATGTGTGTGACTCAATGGATACAAATTCATTGACTGAATGGACATGTCTATCAGGTCCTGGAACAGCAGGAATATACCTAAAGATATTTTGTGTAAGATCCCAATAGTGTTTTGTATCAGTATTACCGGTAGATAAGTAAGGGGCAAATACAAAAGTAGTTTCTTGTTCTGGGAAGGCAATCTCTTCATAAAGGTATCTTAATAACCCTCCATAACTACTCCACACATCTGTATAAGCAGGAGTGATTGGAGCTGGTTCTAATACCCCCTCTAAAGTGTAATTGAAGTAACCATTAGGGGTTGCTGGGAATATTTCTTTACCTTCAAAGTATACACCCAAGTCAAATCTTTTAGCAATGATTTTAATGTTCTTAAGTATCTTAGAATATGTGGATTCAATATTTTCTTCTACAGCAATTCTGTGATTGATCAAAACCTGGGCATGTTCAGGTAAAGCATTTGCTTTAGCACCCCCATGAATCATGTCAGTAGCTTGAGTGGTTGTAACCAATGACTTTAATGACAAGTTCTTACTTAAATGCTTTAAAAGAGCTTTATTGGCTTTCTTACTCTTATGAGCATTCAAAATGTTACTTTTCAATTTAGCATCCATACTGGAATGTTGTGCCACACATTGTAACTCATCAAGCACTGGGTTTCCTTCTTCCAAAATACTTTCAAATGGAGTTTTTTCCACCAAGCTAATAAGTTCTGATAATATACCAATAGAAGTATGAGCTGGAGGGACCGATGAATGACCACCAGGAGTATACAATTCGATGAAAGAGTCCAAATGTCCCTTTTCACCCGTGGCAGGGGTGATGAAACCAACACCATTTTCAATTTTAACTCCTCCATTTCCTTCGTCAATGATTTGGTACATGGAATCAGGACCATATTTATCCAACATGTAGTTCTTGATGTCCCAGGCGCCATTTCCACCGGCTTCTTCATCATATCCGAATGCCAAAAGAATAGTTCTTTCAGGAATGAACTTACCCCTGGAAAGTAAAAGCTCAACTGTCTCTAATAATCCCACTAGTAAATTCTTACAATCTGAAGCACCTCTACCGTGAATATTACCTCCACTAATGGCCCCACTAAAAGGTGGGAAATCCCATTGTGGAATGGTTTCCTTTTGAACTGGGACCACATCTTGATGGGCCGTTAACATTAATGGTTTCTTGGTAGAGTTCTTTCCCTCCCAAGTATAAACCAATGAGAACTTATTAACCTTATCTACCTTCAATTGTTGATGAACCAAGGGGAAAGTTTTCTCCAAATAATCAAAGAATAACTCAAAATTCTTCCACAATGGTTCAAGTTTATAGAGTTCTTCAAAAGATTCCGATGCATTAGGATTAATCATATTATCATAAACCTCAGTAGGAACTTGAATAGCTTCAGATAATTTCTTAGCAGATTCAGCTTTAAATTCTTCATCCTTTAAGATCATATCAATCAATTCCTTCTCTAATACCATATCCATTGGGTCAATCTTTTCCACCAAAGGGCAAAATTCCTCTTGGGGTGAAGTAGAATCTCCCAAAAATCTTAACCCCTGATTTAAGATCAATAAAAATACTGTAATTGGTAGAAGTATTTGAGATAAACCATATCTAGATCCCTTAACACTTCTAGATTCACTCAATGGCAAAATATCCTTTTCTAACATACTTAAGTTTTGAAGAAATATCTGATAAGTGAGATAATCCCCAGATTGATGCCGTACCTGAAAAAGTATCGGATAATGAAACCTCAAATCCGGGGGTTGGCTGAGCTACAATAGAGATCTAAATATCTAAATTTGTAAACAAATCTATTTGCAATGAGCAAAGAAGTTCAATTGGTCAGTTACAGTTCTTTCCTTAGCATATTTAACTTTAGGGTCTGAAACATCTCCTCTGCATGAAAATCCGTGAGCTACACCTGAGAAAAGATTAATTTCCCATGTAACTTCAGGTTTAGAGTATAAGATTTCTTCAGTCTTATGTCTAAGCTCAACAGTAAAGATTTCGTCAGTTTGGCAAGCTGCAATGGCAATTGGTTTAGTAATGGCTTTGACTTCATCTTCTGAAACAAAAGATGGGTGGGCAACGGCACCAGCATCGAGGAGTCCATTTTCTGTCAAGTTTTGAACGACATATTTAGCACCAAAACAGTATCCAATTGCATAAACTGTTTCAGGTTTTAATTCTTCTCTAACCTTGGTTAAAAATCCATCAAAAATTGGTCTAGTAATTTCAGATGAGTGTTTTGGTAACCAAGTGTCAAATCCTTCAGCAATTGGATCACCCTTTAAAATATCTGGTACTAAAACATGATATTTACCCGCTCTAGCAAATTCATCAGCTAATAATTGAACGTTATTAACTTTATGTCCCCAAACGTCAGTGGCAAGAACGAGAATTGAGCTGTTTCCGTTAGATTCACCAGATTGATAAGTTTCAACACCTCCGATGGTGGTCAATTTCCCAATTGGGGTTCCTTCATGATAAGTACCTTGGGCACAACAAGCAGCTGGTGGATTAGAGGCCATTTTTAAATTACTAATCTCTGTGTCAATTTTTTTAGTCCGATCTGGTGCGACCACTCGGCAGTAATTATTACCCGACAGTACGACATTTTTCATTTTATTAACTATATTCACTATTCGTGTTATCATTAAAATTTTCTATAAAATCAAGATTGTTCTGCATTTGCTTTAGCAGAATATTGAGCTTGTAAAACCAAATTGTTACTGGCATCCATTCTTGGTAACATAACTTCAACCATTCTAATTTTATCATTGGTTGCAAAAGCTTTACTAGTAAATAAATCTTCGGCTTCACCAATTGTTGAAACTCTGATGGCTTCGTAGTTTTTGGCATTAAACAAAGGTAATAAACTTAAGTTATTCCATGGTTGAATATCATTATAACTGGCATTTTCACCATGAATTAATCTTTCAATAGTATAACCATCATTATTCAAAACAAAAAGATATGGCTTAGTATTCCATTTTACCATGGTAGAAATTTCTTGGACAGTTAATTGTAAAGATCCATCTCCCACAAACAAAATGACTCTCTTATTTGGGTCAATTTCTTCGGCTGCCATTACAGCACCTAAAGTTGCACCAACAGTAAAACCAATTGAACCCCATAACACTTGAGAAATACCAATGGTATTATTAGGGAATTTGGATTGAACTATACCAAAAGCAGAAGTACCGGTTTCAGTAATAATAACATCACCTTCTCTAAACCATGAGGATACTCTAGTCCATAACCATTCTTGAGTTAATTTATTTTCTCTAGAAGCTGGAGTATTAACCAATTTAATTTGAGGAACAGGAACTGGTACATAATTGGCACATGCTTCACCAATTCTTTGTAATAAGTGGTCCAAACACTCTTTCATTTGAACACCTGGGAATGTAGCTTGTCTAATTTTAGTATAATCAGAATGGAATTCAACCACATTTTTAGTTCTATAAGAATAAGAGAAAGAACCGGTATTAAAATCTGATAATAATGCACCAATTGATAAGATTAAATCGGAACTTTCAACTGCTTCCTTAACTTCAGGATTACTTAAAGTACCAACGTATACTCCTCCAAATCTAGAAGCAACCGTATGAGCACCATTTAATTTGGCATTTAATTTCTTAATCAAATTTGGATCATTATCAACCAATTCTCCACTAATTCCACCTTCATCAATAGTACCTTTACCCATTGGAGTAGTAAATACTGGGAATTGAGTTACTTCAACCAATTTTCTAGCTTCAGCTTTACAATCATGTCTTGATGCACAAGCATCAACCAAGATTACAGGATTTTTAGCTTGGCTTACTAAAGTTAAAATTGATTCAATTACTTCTTCTTCTGCATCTGGATCATTAGGTTTTAAAGATAAATCAATTGGAGTATCTAATAAACTTGCAGGAACAGTTAAATCAACCAAATTAGCTGGTAAACCAACATAAACTGGTCTTTGATAAACATAAGCATCTCTAATACATCTATCAATTTCTTCAGGAGCTGAAGTAATATCGGAGATAAAAGCTGAAGTTTGACTAATATTATTAGACATTCTGTGGAAAACAGTAAAATCACCATTTCCTAAAGTATGATGTAATAATAATTGTTTAGCTTGAGAAGAAATTGATGGGACTCCAACAACATGAAGTAAACCAACATGTTCTGCATAAGCACCACCAACCCCATTTAAAGCAGATAATTCACCAACCCCAAAAGTAGTAACTAAACAAGCTAATCTTTTAATTCTGGAATATCCATCAGCAGCATAAGCAGCATTTAATTCATTGGCATTACCAGCCCATCTCATTCCTTCAACATCATAAATCTTATCTAATAATGATAAATTAAAATCACCGGGTAATCCAAATATAGTATTAACCTCTAATTGCTTCAATCTTTCAAAAAGATATCTACCTAAAGTTATTTCAGTCATTGTATTATAATATAAAGTTGTAAATTATTAATAATTTATTAAAGGATTTTACCTCAATTTATATTAATAACAATTTCCCCAACCATTTATGCATTTTTGGGTAATCATCAGGTTAACCAGTTCCCGATTGGATCTAAACGCATATTCGGCATACATATGCGCATCATGTCATCAGATGATTCTGTAAATGAATATGTTACGTTTTAGGAAATTACGAGCTGACCTCACCCGAGTTTATGCGGGCAAGGTTAAACCATCATCAGGTTCTGTTGACGCCTTTGAAAATTTGGTATGATGTATAAACAAGGGTTAAATTTAGTATACCGATTCATAATTGGTTTAACCTTAGGGTCAGATTATATAAGAGTCAGTGGGGGAAAAAGGTCTTAAGTCCGGAGATGGACCACACCTCTCCGAGACTATTTATCGGTCGTTATTCATTATTATACGGTTAAATTGTCTATCGGATCATTCCATCATCTAATACCACCCGATCAGGTGATGAAAAGTCGTGGGTGGGGGAAATTCCCTAGTTAATCCGAAATCGTTAGTCTATACTTATTTGGTCTTCCTTACTAGGTTCTTCCGGAGTGGTTCGTTGTTTGGTGAAGAATCGAGATTTTGCAACCACTGGTTTTAAACCTTTGTTAAAATTAATCATTAATAATATTTCACATACAATTATTAATACCAATACAACTAAAGTAATTACTCCAAAAGTAATAAGGGAACTTCTACCGGGGAAATAATCTCCAGGTCTAATACTTAAATTATACGCTGAAGTATATTTTGTGAATAAACGAATCATTTTAAACAACACATAAGCGATTCCTCCAAGATATACTAACAAGCAAAGAATTGATATCCATAAGATTTCTCTTGATAATGCAATATCACTAATTATTAATACCACAATAGTAAGTGGTATAACACATACAGTTAAAATAAATTCTGTTGATTTTTTATCTCTTACCATAATAATTATGAATTGAATGGTGAATGCCAAAAAAAAGAAGAATGCAAAAATTAATAATGCTTTATGAACTTGATTAATTTGATAAAGTCTTTTAATCATTATATTAGCACCAATTGCTTTAAATTTAAACCAACTAACATACTTATTTAAATGCCTAAAAATAAGATACGCTTGTGTTATTAAAGTAAATGCAATAACACAAATGGTTGCAATGTTAGTAGCTCTAGTTGCAGTTTTCCAACTACCAAATAAAGCAATTTGAACAAATTCATTCAATTCTTTATATTGAATTCCCGTATATATCAACATACATGCATAAAATGCAAGTAAAAATGTTAATAATAAAATATTCTTTGACTTTAAACCTATCATGGCTATTAACAATTGAAATATTGAAGCAAAGATAAATAAAGCTAAGAAAATAGACATTTCTTGATATTTTGAATCAGCTCCAAATTTAGCCTTATGAATATTTATAACTGCATATATATATGCTTCGAATGCTAAGATCAAAATTGTAGAAAATAATGAGATGGCTAAAAATGCCCTGGCACAGACCTTATATCGTTTATATTCAGTAGAATTGGGATTCTCTTTATCCTCGGGCTGAAAATCATCTTCAGGTATTATAAATGTACCTAATGACTGGTTATTATTTGGTTCTGAATATGGTATTTGGTGTTCTTGATAACTATTAGTCTCACTCTCATAAATCTGATTGGGAGTTAAATTCTCAACTTTAGCATACTTAAAGAAATCTTCTTGGGATGAATTATCATCTGTTAGTATCAAATTTCTGTTCATGTTGTTTAATTTTGGATTTCTACTCCTGCTTATATAAAAATTCCATCGCTAAGCGAACCTGATCGGTATGTAAAAACGAGCCTTTCTATGCAGTCTGGTCATTTAGTGGCTAGTACTCTAAAACTATGAAGGAAAGTCACGTCGAAGATTCATATTGTGCTGGGGTTATTTCATTGGCTAATAATTTGGTAATTGAGCAGAATTGAAAAATGAGAGAGTTAAAGTTATATTTATCTGATCTTATTGGAATAGTATAAAGGAAAGTGGGGCTATACAAGTAAATACACTTATAAGTCGCTAAAACAACGTCTTACATCTCTTAATTCTGCTTCGTGGGCCTTCTCGCTTCTATTAAATGAAGCGTTATCAAAATCAATTATCTTTACTTCACCATCATAAAGTATATGTCTCAATTCTACATCACCATGGACTACTCCAAGCGAATGGATCTTCTTAAAAGCAGGGATAACACTCTCTTCTAGGATTCTTTGCCTTTCTTGCGGGTTAATATCTTCCCATGGGGTTGGAGACTGCTTTTGAACTATAATAAATGGACCAATGAATCTGGGCATAAATGATTCAGGGCCCCAAGAAACATCGTTTAGACATCCAGCACCATATAAGAATGGAATAACATCACCCATCAAAAGCGATAACTTTTGATAAATTTTGACTTCGTGTAATATCTTCTCGTGTGCAGATTTATACTGGTCTTGTAAGGTGGTACTATCTTTTGGATCAATAAAAGAAATGGGACTCTTAATTTTCATTAATAAGTCCAGTTCTGAAGGCTCTGAAAGTTTAATATCGGGATAAAAGTCTAAGAACCGGGATGATATTGTTAAAACCCCACAACTTCCTGTTTCTTTAAAATCTTTGGTATAATTACGTAACTCTGGTTTGAGGACCCTGGAGTATAATGATTGATAAGAAACTTCAGACTTGACGGATGTTCTTGATCTCAAGGTACTATAGGCAGATGACAGGTCAAAAACGTGAGCACTGAAAATACTATCTGTGTTTGAACCTTTTGATGAAACTGTATCATAACGAGTTGTTGCTTGATTATCTATCTCTGTGATTCTATCTTGGCCTTCATATTTGTCAATTGTCGAGGCATCTGAGTTGCTGGAGCACTCAGCCTCTTCCGAATATGTATCTTCTGGATATGTATCACTTATTTCTTTCACAGCCTGTGTGATAATAGGAGTCATTAACTTCTCAAATTCTTCATCAAGATCCATTTCTTCTTGATTAAACCACATAAAACATAATACATAAAGACGAAAGAATAAACACTTTGATATTTCTGGTACATAAAAGTGTTTACAGTCTAAAACATTGACTTTTCCGCCTTTTACGTCTACAGTCTCCACAATATCAGGTTTGATACATACAAATAAAGCTCCTACTCCATCCTGTATAATATATCTCCTAGTCAAAGAATAAACTGCTTGAGTGGAGCTCTTCATAATTATATGCTTGAAAGTTTCAAAAGGGGTATATTTTTTCTTCCGCCCATCATCCTCTAAAGCCATCAGGTTTGGTATTCCAGTATGGTTTCTCTCCAAACCTTCTTCATATCCTTCGAAAAATCCCTTAGAAGGAATTTTACTTTCGATCTGACATGTTGTCTTCATGACAATCTTTTGGTTTTTCAACTGACAAATACTGGCAAAGTCAGGTGTATTATTAATTCCTAAATATTTTAAGTTCACCTGGCCCTTGATCCTAGATTCAATGGGTTCAAGGGATAAGTCTAATTCGTCACAATCTGCTAAGGATTTGATTCTATCTTGGAAGTTCTTTCGAATACTTTCATGGAATTCTAACATTTGTTTCTTAAATAATATTTGCATCGGTGCAAGAACTGAGTCCTTTAGGTTTGAATCTATGTCTCCTTCATTGTCAGGTGGGTCCAAAGAATTCTGTGGTACCATATAAACATTAAAATAAGGATGAATACCTGACTCAGGAGTTAATAAACCAGTTTCCACAAGTTTAGGACCAACAAACAGGTCGAAAAAAACATCATCTTTAACACTATTTTCCTTTGTCAAATTGACGGTGAAAGACGTAGAAGTAGGATATCTTACACAGGGCAATGTTACCCTGATACCTCCAACTTCAAATACAACATTGAATGGGTCTTTGTCTTCTTTTGTTGATTCTCCTGCACTTTTACTCCAATTTGTTTGGAACATAGGAGGAGGTAGTGTGAAGATAAGCCTTTTTGAATCTAATTTCTCCATAGTTGAAGTCTTTTCGTCTAAAAGCACATTATTGAAGTAATCATCTTCACCTATTCCAAAAGTCCAGGCTTCTGCCAACCTTTCACGCTGTGTCATGTTAAATGAAGTACAAAAAAAGGCTGCAAATTTGCGAATATAAGCAGATAGTTATATACCGGAATATAGTCCACAAATAAATATGCCGGGAAAAGTATGTGTAGAGATGCTTTCAGAAAAACAAATCTTGCTGTTCGTATTAACTATCATTCACATAGTGCCAGTCAATATGCAGAACCATAGAGAAGTGAACGGTAGAATTAAAATTTTATATTAATGAGAATCTTAAGCGTCCTTTATTCTATAGTTCTCTGGATTCTCGTGAATTAATCCTTCTGCTTGTTCTTGAAGGTTTAACCAAGTCACATTATCAAATCTTTCATCAGTTTCTGTATTTTTGACGATACTATCAATGGCTTTATCAATAACCAATAATGAGATAGCATCATAACCCCCAGCACCTGGAACAACACCTCCTAAACAACCATTCAATAAATTACAGTTATCTAATAGCTTTGTTTGAGAATCAGGTTCAATAGATGCACCAGATTCAGTGGTAAGTTCTTTTAAATATTTACGAATTGATTTTAAGGATTCAATCAAATGATAAAACGGTTCGTATTTAGAATTTGTTTCACATAGGTGTAAGGAAATACCACTGAAATACTCAACTGCTTCTAAATAAGTTGACTTGTTTTCTTCATAAAATCTATGCAAATCGTTCAATGCCAGAATTAAACTTAAATTCGCCTGGTTCAATTTGGTATATAATTCCAAACTGCTCTCTGGGTATTGCTTTCTCCAGTTTAAAACAATAGACACAAGTTTAGGAGTTTCAGACCCTCCTTCAATATCTCCCATTAACAATCTTATATGAGGAGGCAAGGCACAAGGTTCATGTGTAAACTCCCAGGGACTGTCCACAAGTTTAACTAAATCGGATGATTCGTCTTTCAAATAATCATTTATCAATTCGGGCTTGAATCTACGATATTTTATAGATCCAAAGATTGCAGTTGCTACATCAAACCCCGATCCTATCTTTCCCTGGGCCTTACAATGAGCAATCTGGGCAAGATTATGAAGGATATTCTTATCATTAATAGATTCAGGTCTAAGCTGAGACATTATAGCAGTGGTTACAACCGATACCAATGATGCAGAAGATCCTAATCCCGTCTTTGCAATTTCAGTGATAGGTAATGAATGGTATAAGAAGCCTCTAGCCCCATTATTGGATGCTTTTGTCACGGTGTTTTGTTGGGTATGGAACCCAGGATCAGAATAAATGCTGATTTTAAGACTCAAAGGTTTATCATATTTCACATATTTCATTACTATATCTACCACAGACTCTAAAAATGGATTTTTCTTGGAATTAACCTCTCTAACTCCTCCCTTAACATCATATTCCCATAAACCATCCTTAAACTGGGGAGATGAAACAGTTATTCTATAGATTGATTCATCTGAATTATCATTGGATTCAACAACTGCATGCATACGAGATGATAATGCTGTAACATATGAATCATAAATCGGATCCAACACCAAATATCCTCCAGCAATTAACGCTTTCCCAGGTGAACTGAATGCTTGCATCAGATAAATATAATTAACGAAAGTGATATAAATTGAAAATTTGCGAGTATAACGGATTTGTCTATGCTTTTGAGAAATTGTAAAATTCACAAATATTAATAAAGTAAATGATATTGGAAGGAGATAAATTAAAGGAACTTCAGAACACAAAAACAATTGGAATCATTGGATTGGGAGATATGGGAGTTCTCTATGCTAAGAGATTTAGTCAAGCAGGTTGGAAAGTTGTAGGATGTGACAGGGAAGACCAATACGAGACGCTACAACAAAAGTTTAAAGATGAACAATTTAGTGTATTTAAAAATGGCCATTACGTGTCCAGAGTAAGTGATTACGTTATCTATAGTGTTGAAGCAGAAGCAATTGGGAAAATCATTGGAATGTACGCTCCTTCATCAAAATTTGGTGCTATACTTGGTGGTCAAACTTCATGTAAAGAACCAGAAGTAGAAGCCTTTGAGAAATATGCTCCTGCTGATACTAAAATCATAACAGTCCATTCATTGCATGGCCCAACCGTGAATACAACAGGTCAACCATTAGTAATTATTAAGCATAGAGCATCCGATGATGATTTAAATTTTGTGGAGACGCTTGTATCATGTCTCAAATCCAAACATGTTTATTTGACTGCTAAACAACATGATCAGATTACTGCCGATACCCAAGCAGTAACACATGCGGCTTTCTTGTCAATGGGAACTGCATGGAGAAACACTCATCAATACCCTTGGGAGACTCCAAGATGGGCTGGTGGGATTGAAAATGCAAAAATGAACATTTCAATGAGAATATTTTCAAATAAATGGCATGTTTATGCTGGATTAGCCATTACTAATCCATCTGCTCATATACAGATTTTACAATACGCCAAATCAGTATCTGAGCTTTTTACTCTCATGATTCAAAATAAGAAAGAAGAGTTAACTGAGAGATTGTTTAAAGCAAGAGATTTATTTAAGCATATCAATGAGGATGAATTATTATTGAATGATAATTTATTAGAGAAATATTCTTTGAGTAAGGAACCACCAGGAGGTAGACAACCAAACTCGCATTTATCATTATTAGCAATAGCTGATACTTGGCTTTCCTTAGGTGTAACACCTTATGATCACATGATTTGTTCTACACCTTTATTCAGAATATTCTTGGGGGTTACTGAATATTTGTTCTGTACCCCAGGATTATTAGAAGAGTCAATAGAAGTAGCATGTAAAGACCCAACGTTTAGATCTGATGATTTAGAATTTGCAATCGCCTCAAGAGCTTGGTCTGATTTAGTTCTTTATGGAGACTATGATTTATATCGTCGAAAATTTGAAGATGTGCAATCATTCTTTGCACCCAAATTTAAGGAAGCTAATGCAGTTGGAAATGAAATGATCAAGATCATTCAAGAAAGAGCAAAAGAATTTGGAAAATAGAATTTTGATTAGAATTAATTATATCTCATATTTACAATATAAATTAAATTATTATAATTGTTCATCTTTTATAACATCCATTAACCAATCTAAACCTTCAGTCAACCCTTCGCCTTTTAATGCACTAGCAGCTACTATACTCCAACTTCTATCTTTTAAATCAGTTAAATTTAATGCTTGGGAAACTTCAGCAGCTGTTAAAGCACCTGGTTGATCTTGTTTATTAGCAAATACCAACAATGCACTATCAGATAATTCTTCCTCTTTTAACATTAAATGTAATTCTTTACTTGCTATATCAATTCTTTCTTTATCGGTTGAATCAACTACGAAAATTACTGCTGCAGTATTATTATAATAACATCTCCAGTAAGGCCTTATAGATGTTTGTCCACCTAAATCCCATATATTAAGTGTAAGATTTTTGTATTTCAAGGTTTCAACGTTAAACCCGATTGTTGGTTTGGTGGTAACCACTTCACCCATTTGTAAACGATATAATATGGTGGTTTTACCGGCACCATCCAACCCTAAAATTAAAATTCTAATCTCTTTTTGAGCACCAAAGATTTTACCAAATATATTTGTAAAACTAAATGTTTGTCCCATGTTAATTATGTTGATTTATTTGCAATTAAAGGTATAATATAAAAATATGAAATGATTGACCGCTATTTATAATCAATTATTAATGTTATTAAATTAAGTTACCGGCTACTTTTGACGATTCGACTTTTAATATAATAATAACCAATTATTCAAAAATTCAAAAATTCACTTATTATATGAATTAAAGTAAAAAAAATCGGTAAATGGTCAAATTAATAATTTGTTTATCGATAAAGAATTTGTTCTGTTGGCAAATCTGATCGCATTTTGGCGAGCGCATTTTAGAGTTTGAGACCAGAAATAAATTTGTGTCATACCATATTGCAAAATGTCTGAGCCAAGAGGAATTTTAAGAAATAAATCAGAAGAAAAGTCACATGGGGTGATAGAGGATAAATTAGATCGTCAAGAAGTTATTAAGAATACTCGATTGAATGCTAAATTAGGAGAAGACCAAAGAACCAAAGGTGATATAATTAGGGCCAAGATAGCTGAAGCCAAGGCTAAAGAAGGTGAAAAACTGTACCCGGATCATATTGCATGGGATGAAGTAAATTTATATAAGACAGAACAAGAAAGATCTGCTACCATGAAAATTGATGAACCTAAGACTCCTTATGAGAATGGATTTGATCCTAATGGTGAATACTATCAGGATGATGATGAAGAAATCCCTGATTTTAATTTGGGGAAATCTGCCGAGGGAATTAAAGAAGAACCTCAATCTTTAGGAGGTGGAGAGATTCTTAAGAATGAAGAAGAACCTGAAGTAGAAGAAGAAGAACCTGAAAAACCGTTAACAGCTGATGAAAGACATAAAAAGTTTGAAGAAATGAGAAAGAAGCATTATCATATGAAGGGTTCCGTATTGGGTAAAAAGATAGATATATCGGATGATGAAGATGACGAATAAATGAGAGATATAATCCAACGACAGTTGATTGAGTTTAGTATTAATATAAATAAACTATTTAAGCACTGAAGAACTTAAGGTATGATTTTTCAAGCTTACCTGCACCACTTAATTCAGCAGCAATTTCATCAATGGCAGCCTTAATTGAAGAAGCATCAGCTCCAGTAACTTTACCAGAAACAGAAGCTAATTGGACATCGTCTAATTTATCAACGATTAATTCCAAATCAGCATCAACATCAGCGGATTTAGAAGCATCACCAAAGTAGTCAGCTTCTTTACCACAACCTCTCACTGCTCTCTTTTGTTTCTTTTTAGCGGCTTTAGCGGCTTCCTTAGCTTTTTTACTGTTAGCTTTAGAAGCAGCAGCTTCTTCAGCAGCCTTTTTGGCGGCTTCCTCTTCAGCGGCTTTTTTGGCAGCAGCTTCTTCAGCAGCTTTTCTTGAGCCAGCTTCTCTTTCCCATTTCTTTCTTTCCTTTTCTTTTTTAGCAGCTTCTTTGAATTGTTTAATTCTTGGGTCTTCAGAGTAAGCTCTTTCAACTAAATCAATGACTCTCTTGTTGTCTTCTTGTTTTAATTTCTTTCTGTTGGAAATGTTCTTACGTTCAATATAACGTTTGTGATCTCTGTTAGCAGTGTCATCAGGAACATCTTCATCTTTAAATTCAAAAGTTTTCCAAGAGTCAAATTTACCCCAGAAACCGTAAAATTCGTCGACTTCTTCTTTAGTAGCATCTGGACCTCCTAATGAAGGAACTGGTTGTTTCTTGGAGAATCTAGATTCACTTTCGAAAACTGGACCCCAAGCTTCAAAGAAATCATATGTAGATTTAGCAGCTGGTGGAGCGACATCAGCAAAGTCATCAACAGAGTCAAATTGTTTTCTTTTGGTTGGATCCAACATGACTTCAAAAGCTTTTTGAATGACTTTAAAGAAACCATCTTGATCTAATCCACCAGAAGCAGATTTTTTATCAGGATGATGCTTTAATACTTGTTTTCTATGAGCTCTTCTAATTTGGTCTTCAGTAGCTCTCCATCTTAATTTAGATAACCCTAAGACAGCATATAAATCAGCAGTCTTCCATTCTCTTGGATCATGAGATAATAATTCTTCATCTTGATCTTCATCACCAATATCATCATCTTCGTTTTCTTCAACTGCTTTAACATTCTTTTCTGCTTCTAATTTTTCATATTCTGACCAGGTGTGTCCTCTTAAAGTTCTGGTAGCATGAGCTAAAAAGAAACGACCAACAGGTTCAATTGGACGACGGACTGGAGTAGTGGCTTTGGAGCTGGCAACTGGGGCTTCAGAGGCACCAGAAGGTAAACTTGGTAAAACAATAGACATTTGAGTTTAAAGTGAAAAAAAGATTTGATTTTGAGATGTGATATTTGGAGACTGAGAAATACGCGTACAGACCATAATTAACTGAGAACGAACCAAGTATATATTATTATGCTACGGATTGGTCTTTAACTACTGCCATGTCCAAGACTTCAACTGTACCTTCACCTCTTTTTATTTTTGCATTTTCTCCTTGTAAAAGATCAACAATAACTCTATAATTTGTTGGATCAATTATACTTATGACTTCAAATACCTTTTCTGCTTGAGTTTCATCTTCTATACTATCTAATAAAGGTTTAATATATTGTTCATATACTTGATCTTTAACTCTATTGACCAAAATAACTTTAATTTTCATTTGAGCTCTTACTATAGGAAATAATTGTTTAGCCACCAATAATTTAATAGCTTCAAGAGCTTGTAATTTGGCAGATTTATTAGGATTTAAATGGAATTTCAACTCAAATAAGGCTTTTTGTATCATACTTGGGGGATATCTTTTTTTAGACCTTGGGTTTATACACTTGGTGGAAATTATATTTAAAAATTCATTCTGCTTCTGACGTAAATTTGCAGTTCTTTCCATTTCATTCAATTGAATTTCTCCTTTACTAAGAATCTCTGCTATAATCGTATCTTGATCAGTTGTACCAAATGCAGTTAATAAATCATCATTATTAGCGGTTTGCCCTTTTGAAACATTAATAAATACTTGAGGTATTTGTAAGACTTCATCTAAATCTTTTTCAACTCCCAGTCTCCAATCTTGAACTTTGTTTTGATAACATGCTATTTCGAATCTTTTCTTTCCTCTTTTCATTCGTACCATGGAAACATTAGTAAGTCTGATTTGTGTACCTGGTTGATTAATAACTGCCATTTTATATAATAATTGTATCTCACAATTTTTATCTCATCGAGCATTTGGGTGTAGAGGATCCGCCAAAACAAGACGTTAAAACGAGTAAAAAGTCTGAAAATACCAATGATGAAGACTTTAAGAGTAAGAGATTAATTGAGTATTGGATATTGGTAATTTCCACGGACTCCATACTCTTAAAAATTTAATAAAGATAATAATCCCATAATTTTCTAATATATGCATTTAAATATAGACATTTTTATCCAAGGTCTTGAATTATTTATTCGTCATCTTCATCTTCATCATCTCCACCTTCAAGATATTTACCTTTGATATCTTTCCACAACTTACCTTTGTTGTGGTTTTCGTACCAGGTTGTTACACCTACATCAAAAAGACTTTCGAAAGTGAAGGCACCAGCGAAAATAGTGGCAACGTAAACGGAGTTTCTTTGGAATAAAGCAGATATAGCAGAAAGCTGTTAAGTTAGTATTAATCTATCAAAGTTGGACATGGACTCAATTTTCATGGTGTGCCTTGTAAGATGTAGTGGGACAATTTTCTTTTCAATGATTAAAACGACTCAATACAAGGTGAATTATAAGTTCAACCTGTTCAATTATACCCTTGTTAACAAACACCAGCCAGTGTATTGAAGTTTAACTGTATATCTCATGAATCAATGGTTCCATTAAATTTTTCACTCTGTGTATTATCGACAAAATTAAACATCTAGAGCCTTTACCTTACGACCACATAGTAAAGCATATAGATCCTAAATGAATCCCTGAAATTATTGTCCATGTTCTCTATAAACATACCATTTCCTTAAACTGTTTGTGATAAAGTATAGAAAACTAAAATAAAATTTTGTTGATTACTATAGTCGCATTATTTTGGGCGCACTTGATTGGTTAAAGGCCGAGCCAAAATGAGAAAAACTTGAACCCAGAAAGGCTGCAAAATTATAATAATTACCGGTATTTATTATACATTAAGAATTTAATTATCTAATTTAGTATTATTTAATTGTTCAACAGTTTCTTCAACTTGATTTGGAGGTTTGGAAGCACCAGGGTACATAGTACCTTTATTTTTAACCTTCTTTTCCTTTTTACCTTTAGGTTTAGCACCTGGTGGAGGATAACCTTCAGCTTCGGCTTTTTGGAAATCTGGATTTGATTCAAAATCTTTTCTTATAGGACTGACTAATTCAATAATTTGTGCAGAAACACCTTGTTTTAAATCAACAGGTGATAATTTTTCTTCTTTAAAGTCTTGCTTTAAGGTTTCAATAGAAGTATAAGTTATTGGACCACCATATTGTTCTGGTCTATCAATAAAGAAATGGAAATAACCATCTTCATCTTTCTTTAATTCTTGAATTGGTTGAACAACATTTTCAAGGAAAGCAAGTAAACCATTATCTTCAATATTACCTGGAGAACAGAATGCACTACTGATTTTCTTTTTAATATTTTTATCGGTTTCAATAATATCAATTTTTGAATTTGGATCAGAAGCACTCATTTTACCACCTTGACCTAAACCAGGAACCATTCTATTCATTAAATGAGCTCTTTTCTTATAACCAAGACTTGGTAAATTTTCTTCAGCCAATACAAAAATCTTTCTTTGATCAACCCCTCCGAATTGACAATCAACATCTAAGAATTCTTCATCTAAAGCTTGCATTAATGGATAAATTAAACCCGATAATAAAGGATTAGCAACTTGTTTGACCACATCTGCACCAGCTCTTTTAGCATCATTTTGACTAACGATATTTGAGATTCTAAATATATCCATAGTATATTTAGCTTCTAATTGATAAGAAGATCCAAGAACAAATTCTAATTTATCAACTGGAACATTAATTGATTTTAAAATGGATTTAACCACATATTCATAATATTGAGCTCTAAATTTAACCACTTCTAATGGAGCTTTCATATTATCTAAATAAGCATGTAAATCTGCTACTAACACTTTAACACTACATCCAGCCTTTAAAAAATGTGCTAATTTAATCATTGGCACAAAGTATCCACAATGTGGTTTCCCAGTTGGAGCAGTTCCCCAATAAATTTTTAACGGTTCTTCATTTTTTTCTAAAACCTTTTTAATTATATCTCCATTTAAAACTTCTTGAAGATTCTTTGTAATCAATTCGTACTTTTGTTCTGCTGTTTGACCCATAGTATAAAATTTTTCAATCTTCGCACCACCAACTAAGGACAAGATTTAATTTCTGCTGCCACTGGTGCGAAATTACCGAAGCGTGTACGATCTGATTCTGGAAGCTTCTCATAGATAACTGATAGTCATTAGTAAAATTGATTTGTCAAAAATCAATTGATGAAACAAGATCTTTTTAAAAAGTTCATTATTGAACTACCGGGTACACTCAATTATTCAATAGATAGTGAACATTTAAAGCATCAAATTACAAAAGTACTTTATTTTGCTATTACAAATGAAGGTCAGTTCCTAGATACTTTATTCCCTAATATATCAGATGTGGAATTAATGGAATTAAAAGATTATGACAGTATTATTTATGGAAATAATTTACCAGAATTGGCTCCTAGCCTTAACGGAGGATCTTATAGTCATCCAAGAGGTACTGCTTGTGCTAGACCTTTAGGTAAAGGAGAACCAGTTTATAGATGTGAAGAATGTGGATTTGATTCTACTTGTGTTTTATGTGTTTATTGTTTTAATGAAGAAGATCATAGGGGTCATAATGTTCAAATGTATATAGCTAATGAGAAATCAAATGGAATTTGTGATTGTGGAGATCCTGAAGCATTTGTGGATACTTTAAAATGTAATTGTCAAAAACTACTGGAAGTATCAGAACCGTTAGATCCGGCTTTCTCCAAATCAATTAGAACAACTTTAAGAATTATTCTTGATTACATTTTGGATGTTACCAATTTTTGCATTACCCCATTACCATTTATCAGTCTGAATATTAATAAAGATCATAGTTTTTTAACTTCGGAAAGTTTATCCAATATGTCTTCATTACCTGCTAATAAATATGGAACGGAGGATGAAAATTCTATGAGCAGATGGATGCTAATTTTATGGAATGATGAATTTCATAACTTTCCGCAAGCTATAAGTGTAATTTCAACTGTTACTAATTGTGATCATGCAGAAGCTCATGAATTGGCAAAAGAAATTAATACCCATGGAAGAGCTGTGCTAAAAATGGCAAGACAGCCAGAAGATTTGTTAAAGGGTTATGATGACATACTAAATGCTGGTTTTGCTGGTTCAATAGTGAGTGCAAGGGATTTTATCAGGGAAAATATTGTCCAGTATATGATAGAATGGCTTGAGGAGGCTTTGAATTTTAATTCCCATTCGGAGTTCAGGGATGCAATAAAGTCTGTTTTATGTGAATTATTGTTAGAACCTGACTATGTGTTCCCCAAAAACTTACCATCTGCAATGCTTGAAGGATTATCAATTGATGTTCCTAGGAGGTGTTATGAAAATGGTCTTTTATACAAGGGCCATTTTGTTAATTATGGTCTTTCTAAGTTACCACCAACGTTTAAGGCAAAAGATTTATTGAAGCCAAGCCATCAAGTTTTGGAAGCTTCACCTCCAGAATTTTTCAATTCAAGACTTCAGTTCTTGATTGTGTTTTCTATAAGATTCACGTTAGAGGTCAGGAAAACTTTGCTGTCTGTGATAATTCCAACTGTTGTTAGTGAAGCCGATCTGAAAGCTGCATTTTGTCAGCACTACATCCAGATATACCCTCAACTATTGACTGCTTTGGCTCTTTCTGATAGAGAAGAACACTTGACCATCATGAGTGATATAAGTAGTCAAATAATGACATGTCCGACTAGCATCAAATCAATTTTAAGGGAAAATAAAGCAGGTTTTCTATTGGGCCCATTAGCTCAGATCATAGAAGAAAATGCCGGAAAGTGGAATTATGAATCAGGGTATCCTAACTTGAGTGCAGCCGTAATGGGGAACCCAATTCGGTCCAGAGCTTTATTTGAAGCAATAAGTAGAGGAATTCAAGACATAAGCCATTTAGTAGACTATGGTCTTTCAGGATCTGAAGTCACGAAGCTATTGGAGAAGCAGAATGTAGGTTTGATTATATTATTGTTGAGAAATTTCCAGGGTTATTGGCCAATAGAAAGGAAATATGGTGATCATGTTGAGAGGGATATTATGGACTATATTGTGCACTTTAAATACACCAGCCCAATCTTAAGGATTGCCAAACAAGTAGCCGAAGCTGATACTTCTAATACTGATATGATAAAGGTTGCGGTTAAATTACTCATCAGCTTCCTTTTTTGCAGGAAAATAGAACAAAAAGCTCCAGGAATTGCTGATTTCACAGTAAGCAAGGATCCTGTATCCTTCAGTAATCCAATTAACTCCTTTTTGTCATTTCTCATTCAAAGTCACGACTTTGATATATTTGCAGACCTCTTGAAAGACATCAATAATCCATTCATGAAGATTGCGGATATCTCATTAAGATCAATAGTTTTAGGCTGTCAAATTAAGGTAGGTTTCTGGATTAGGAATGGTTCTTCAGTTTCTAAACAAGCTACACTTTACATGGACACTTTGATGTCAGAGAGTGGGTTTAGGAGAGATTTACATTTGAATCAATTGGCAATTGTGTTAGATGAACCTAAAGCAACAATTTATAATTTGTTAGATAGATGGGAATTATTTAATTGGTTTACCGGTGAACAAACTCATGATAATACTATTTACGAAGATAGATTTAGTGCTATAACGGAAAGATTCATTGTTGTTCTTTACAACTTGATAAATGATAGACTGGCTTTTGTGAATATGACTAAAACTGAGAGGATAAGTGCTATAGGGAAACTTCTCATATGCTGCTCCCTAAGCGAGGGCCCAAAATCTTATTCTCTGGTATTAGAAACGGCTGATGACAACATAAGAGAACATCCAGACGTAGATGAATGGTTGAGTGAATGCGCTGATTATCAGCCGCCAAGTGCTTTGTTGGATACTGGGATGTACAGATTGAAGCCTCATGTACTCAATGAACTAGATCCATATAGTATTCACATAGATCCAAGCCAGTCACAGACAGTTGTTGAGGCGATTAGTAAACAGATAGCTAGAGCCAAATCCATAAAAGAAGATTCAGTGGTCATTATGCCTAAAAGGATTTTGGCCAACAATGAATTCGTTGACAGCAGAATAGATGCCTTCACAAAATCTACTTATTTTGCCAAAATGTTATACAAGTTTCTCCAAGTTGCCCTTGATACTGGTGACGAAGGATACCTTGCTCCACTTTTACAATTGATTCACAGTGTTTCACTTACTACTCCGTTACCCGAAAATTTGGTAACAATCCCCATTGCTGATTTACTTTTGAATATTGTCCAGTCTACTATGTCGAGGCCATTGGTCAAAAAGGCGGATCATTTGCTTTCTACAATTTTTATTGAAGATAAAAGGGTGGTTGAGTCATTAATTGATTGCTTTGGTAAAGCCCATATTGATTCGTATTTGGATAAGAATGCCAAAGTATTAGAATCAGAAACAGAAAAGAAAAAGAGGTTAGCATCCCAGAGAAACGCTAAAGTAATGAAGAAGTTTGCAAAGCAGAGAAAGATGTTTTTAGACAGAAACACGGATGTCGAGATTGAAACGGACCGTCTGAACAATATAGAAGAATTAGAACTCCGCCATTGTGTTCTATGTGGAGAAGCTGAGTCAAACGAGGAAGTCTTCGGTGTATTGGGCACTACTTTGGATCTTAGTATAGTTCGTAAGATACCAACGGAGTATCCATTACAGCTTGACTTGGCATTTGCTAATTATGACGAGAATATTGACACTTCAGAGGCGTATGGAACAGGCTTCAAGTATAGGAGAGAGAAGGGAACATTTTTCAATCTTTTGAACTCTCAACAAAAGGATGCTTTTGTGATTCTGACTTGTGGGCATGGATTGCACTATAAATGTGTAACCCAATATAACGACCAAGTAATCGCTTGTCCGCTTTGTCACACATTCCATACTAAATTCATTCCAAGTTATTTGCCTTCCAAAACGCATTCAGGTCTTTCTTTGGAAGAAATCAATCGTCCAAGTATTAAGGAGAAGTATAACCAGATTTTGCACTCGAGCAGTACGGTTAAAAATAGAATCTTAGTTGAAAGGTTCTTTAATGAGACATTAACGGATGATGACCTTCTGCAATTGAAGAACACATTGGGTGATTTTATGAAGACCTATAAATTGAAGCCGAAGAAAGATATATTTTTGAAAGGTAGCACCCCCAAAGTTAAATTTTTCAATGAACTTTGCAAATATTCCCAATTGATTGCAGATACTATTAGAATGCATGAAATTAATTCTAGATACAATGGAGCAGATGGTTATACTATGTTTCTTAACAATATTTCAGGATCTTCTAAAACCCTTTTAAAATCTTTGATCATGAACAGAGCCCTACTTTATGAGCTGCGGGAAATGACTGGCTTATTAGGGAACTCAACTGATTTATCTGAAGAGATTCAACGATTCTGGGATTCGGATTACTTGATAGATAACCCATTTATCGAATTAGTATTTTTGTTTTTTCAGACGGATGAGTCTTTCAAGGCTTTGCTACATGTGCAGTTCGTTAAAATGTTTACCCTTTGTTTCTTTTCAATGATCTTGAGGTCTTCATATATTACGTTTTCGAGAAAATTGGCTTCAATGAATGATGTGAAGATTGAAAAAGATGTTTTGCTGGAAATGAGAGAAATTGCAGAACTTGGAAGACCAGAGTTTGATTTTGAAACTTCCGGATTAAACTTCTCAGGCATCTTCCATACGTTAGAAAAGTGTATGCTTCCATTCTTGAAACAGGCAGTTATTTTTATGGATCTTTTAACCTCTAGCAGTGAAGGAGATAACAAGCACCATAGTATTCTAGAACTTCAAGACTTACCGGATAAAATTCAAAGTCAAGGAAGAATCGACTCAACTGAAGCTTTATGCGATGTATTGGGTATTCCTACCATAAAACAGTTGATTCATTCAATATCCACCATGGAAGGATCTGATTTTATGACATTTGACAATATAGTTAACGCTAAAATTCCTAAGTTTGCTGAAAAGGGTATTTTAGCTCTTGATACACCAGGTGTTGTTAAATTTGTTGATTTACCGAAGGATACTGTCAGCTGTTTGGCTCAATTCCAAAGCAAGACTAAAAGCGGGTCGTATGATGCGTATGTGTGTGTTCATTGTGGTCACCGGGTTGTATCCGATAAAGTATACAAGCATATGTTAAGCTGCTCACCTGGTATCTGTGTTTATTTCCATCCCTCAAGGAATAACTATAGGATAATTACCCAGATTGGATATACTCCCGTGACCTTGACAATGCCTGGTCCATATTTGACAGTGCACGGAGAAGTGAAGCTCCCCAGATTTTCTGGTAAGGCTAATTTGAACGAGTTCCGTTACCAAGAACTTAACAGACAATGGGCAAACTTAAATCTTTATGCCCTTGTAACGAGAAGTCTTTATGGTAGGCGACAGAATGTTCAGGCAGTTGATATTGGAAACTTTCTCAGAACACCCAATGGAATTGTAATTATGGAGAGTGATGACGAAGACATGATGGATATGGAGGTAGATGACGAGGGGTTCGAAGACTTCGAAGTGACAGACCCTCTCAACTGGTGAAAGTGATGATTCATTAGTTTATATTATTCACGTATATACATTATAAAGTATCCCAGCCACCTGCATCAACTACATGATCAAGCTTTCTGGCAATGTAGTTAGGAATATTATGATTAAGCCAAACATTCTTCATAAGACCAGTATATCTGGGTTGCATGAGATATAAGGTGTTACTTCTTTTACTCTCTACAGCTAATTCTCCATGCAGATCTAAATATGGAGCTTCCATGAATGAACCACCATTTTTATGCATGAGCAAAATGGCTTTATCTTTTGGTAAGAGGAAAACACCCATGTTGTTTGGACATTCTTTTGTGACGTGAACAGTACACTCACCGTATGGTGAACCCACAGCACAATTTTGAACACTTACAACTTCGGCACAGAACAAACACACTGCTGGGTTTTCAATGGACATGTGAGGTTTACCATATTTATCAGAATAATAGTACTTTGTGAAAAAGAAGTCTAATCTTTCAGGTAGGTCTATGAGCTTGACAATACCAGGATATTCCATTTCTTTGTTGAATTCCAGTGACGGACTAAATTTGTGAATATTCTGGACAAAATTAGTAAATTTGACTTTCTCATAAGTATGATTGAAATCCACAAATTTCGAAAGCAAAGAGTACACAGTATCAATTTGAAGGAAATTTGATATTCTGTCAGCTTCTAAATAAATCTCATGTAACATTTTTCTGTCTAAATCACCAACATCTGCACAAGAGGCATATGCGTAGATTGCAGCTCTTCTTAAAAATGGAGTACACGATTTAAGTAGCATAGAATAGAATACATGTCCAAATTTATCGTCATTAGTGATCATATCTTCATCATTATCAGGATTTATAGTTCTGGCAACAACCTTGAATACCTGTAAGGCGACTTCAGCTTTGGTATCATCAACTGCAGAAACCCTAGGAACGTCAAGAATGGAATAATCATGTGACTCATAAAAGTTATGAGATATTATATTCCTAACAAGGGTATGAATATTCTGAATTACATGCCCCATAAAGCAAGCACGGAGTAAAACATTAAACAGGAGCCCCAAGTCTGGAACAGGGATCATATTTATCAACAATTCAAAGAAATCCTTCTCAAAAATGGAGTTAATCCACTTTTTGTCACTAAATCGAACGTAATTCAGGAGCAGGTTGATGAAAAATAATTCCTTATTTTGATGTTCAAGAACCCTCATCAAGCTGGCCGTATTTCTGAATTCTAGTAAAGTTCTCAAGTTTATAAGATTATTGTTGGTTAGTTGTTCAATAATCAAAGTTTCATTAGATGACTCTCCCCTCAATGATATCTCAGCTGATTTTATAGTATTGACCAATAACACACAGGAGTCCAATCTGAAACCATAAGGAAAGTTTGAAGCTAACATATTTTGGGACATGTTAGATAGCATAGTTGCAAATGACTGTTGATCAGGTGTTTGGGTATCCTTAAAGAAATCTGTAATAAAATAATCTGCATTTTGATTCAAAATACTGAATTCTTTAATACTCTTGGTTGTCTTCAACACAAAATCTTGAAACCACTCACTATCTATGTTGTCCAACAATGGCACTGTATTTAAAACATCTAATGGAGAATCATGCCCTCCTAAAACAAATCTGCTTAATTCTCTATTGTTATTTGTCCACAATATCGGAACAAACATATTGTTAATAGCTTTGCAAAGGGGACAAAGAAATTCTTTGTGCTCGTGATTATCTGGGGAGTTTCTAGTGATCTGATTGTGTCTGCTTCTATTGTTGTTTAAGTAATTCAAATAACACTTAAAGTGCATTCCATGTCCACAACTCAGGGAAACTACCTTGCTCTCTACGCACAGATCTTGATTAAATCCGGGACCTATGACATTATCTTCCTTGATCTTCTTTATGTAATTTCTCCAATTGGGGCTGAAAATGTTTTCACTTTCTTCCATTTCATTTTCATCTAGATTGCATCCATCTGAAAACGACTTGATAAACCAATATTTATCGTCAAAAGGTACTGTACGAAACTCTGAAGATTTCCCTACATACGTAATAATACCAAATGGGCCCACATTATCTGCAGTGTCTTGACAAAGAATACAATGAGACTCCGGAAAGCTCCAACCAGCTGGTTCTCCTTGTGCCATATCCGAATCCTCTGCTTCTAAATCCATCATATTATTATTCTTCAAAAAAGAAGACTGCTGCTTCTTGAACTTCGCCATCAACTTTGCCTGTTTCTCTTTGGCAATACGTTTTTTGCGTTCCACCTCAGATTCAGTGGGACCTGGAGCATCAGACTTACTGATAATATTGATGTCGAAATCTTCAAATAAGAATTTCATGGAGGAATTGACATCATGATTAACACTGAAGTTGAGAAATATGGCTCTAATCTTTGGATGATGGCTTTTAAACTTATCGTTTAACAAATACTGATACAATAGCTTTGCTATGGATAAATTGGTTCTATTTCTTGCAAAACTCGAGTGTGGTGTTCCTGCTATGAAAATATCGAAGAATGTGCCATATTTCTCAATATCAACTCTGGACTCAAAGGAACAAATGTGGATTAAATGAAGAAGTGTCTCCAATAAAGAATCGGACTTTTCAAGGCCCAATACATCGATATATAATAATGTGGTGATAATAAAGTCAGAAAAATATGTGGAATTGCAGAAATTGGCCACATACTTATAGATACCTAATTCTGAAGCATCTCTTAGCTGAGGAGTTATAACCACTTGGGAAGGGTCTTTGAGTTTTTTCTGTTGGCAGATTTTCTCTTTTACAAGCTTGACGGCATCATCTTTAGTGTTGGCACTATAATTGAAATAATAAGGATTAACTCTACTAAAGTATTCGTCTTTCAATCTGTAAGATCCGAAATCATTACTATTGTTGGGAGGAGTGAAATTGGTGAGCTCACCAAGCACAATATCAAACCTTTTCTCGGCTACAATGTGGTCGGGTATTAATGAGCATAGTTTCGTATAACTCATATTACTGAAACAAAGATTTTGGAGAATTTCTTGTTCAATTCTGATCCTTCCTATATCCAAATTACCAAGTTTACGAAGATGAATGTCCTCAGTGATAAGATGAATGAAGAAATTCAAGCATTCCTCTAACATGTAGATTAGAGTTTTTGTATCATATGCTAATGCAGTTCCTGCTGACTTTTCATCGCTTGTGGCTTCGGAATCCTGTCTTAAATCCAACAATTCTTTTACTTTTTGAAGAGGTGACTTGTGCGTGTCAAGCTCTGTAAATTCTGGAATGTACCCTTTAAGCAATAACCACCTATTAAGTATTGTGAAAGATACTAAATTTGGGGAATAAGCCATTGCGAAAAGTTGAATTAAGAAGATGTCTCTCATGAATCCACTTTCTCTCAAGCTGGTATTCTTGTATAACTGTAACTGAGATCTTATACCAAATCCATTACGAACCCAAAATCCAGACTTAACTTGAGATAAAAGAACAACAGTCCTGAGCGAATACTCAAAAAGAACTTTTGACCCAACCTGGCGATTAAACGAAGACGACTCTATGGCATCATCAAGTATCGTTATTAGCTCGTGTACCGAGTTGAATGAGGATATTTCTATTAACCACGATATGAAAGAATGTAAAGGATGAAGGAAGCTTACCTTTCCTGAATCAATTCTATAATACTGAATGGTATCTCCTTCAATGGGTTCAATTTCAATATCAGGAGTGGACAAGTTGATATCGATATTTTCGTCTGTAAGGCCCGGGTATACGTTGGTCTCCAACATTAGAATAAAACTAAACACAAATCCAATTGACTTTTTCGGGAATTGCTCAGATGTTTCATGTTTATGGGTTCTTGGTTTATTCAAGTAATGAGCTGTGTTCTCTGCAAATTGGTATATTACCAGAATTGATTGAAATATAGTACTGTATTCCGGATTTTCAAATTCCACATGGTTCTTGTTCTCCCGTTTAACTACAGGTCTACCATGAAATAATGCTAAAATATTGCATGCCATGGCTATAATATTGGGAGACATTATCAGTTTGGTATAACCACTCCGACTCAAAATATAACCAATATCAAAGAACACTTGTCCCCATTTTCTGTTTCTGAGACTATTCAACGATATTTCATGATTCACTTCTACTTTTTCTGGAGACTGGATCTGGTCTTTTGCAAAAAAACCATATATTGAAGCAAATATTCTTGCTAAATCACCATGTTCAACTATAGAAGTTGAGGTGGAAGGACAAGTGAACAATTGAGTGGAAAGAGTAGTCATTATACTCAATTCGGGCTCTCTCTCCTTGACTAAAAACATATCAGTTATAGTCGGATAAATATCCACATATTGAGCTGATATGATGGTTTTGTATTTCAAATTGGTAATGACAGATGTTGAATACATATCATGCAATAATGCTCTGATAGATTTCCAGAATCGAATATCCATGTAAACAAGATACTGGAATCTTGAGCCTGAGTGACTGGAATAAGGATCATAATCATCTTCTTTCAAGTTGTATTCTGATTGGATACATAACTCTTTATTGAGATCCCATAGTCTGGGCTTGAACTGCCAATGTAATGAAGTTCCATGACGTTGACCATTATTCCGATCAGAAGGAACTTTGGGGATGTTATTATAAAAGTCTAAAGATCCAGGATTGTACTTCAACATTTTATGAATTTTCGGATCATCTACTAACCCACGACGCCATCTTTTGCAAAAAGCTTTACAGTAGAGATTCTTTGCTTCATTAGATATCTTGAACATTTCACTCTCTGTTAATGCATTTATCCAAATAAGGATCTCATCACACATATCTTCCCTAAAAATGTCTCTATCACTTCTTATGGATGTAGAAAGTCCGGTCACTGCCAATATCCTTTGTCTTTCCTTTAGCAAGTTAAGGTTGCTTGAGGTAATGACCTTAGCTTTACCATAATTCTGTGCTTTATTCGTTACCATGGTAGCGAATTCTCTAACCTTTTTACTTGCCAACCGTACTCTTTGAACTGCCTCTCGGTAATGTCTATTTTGATCGTTATAAACAATCAAAGAAAATTCGTTACTATTTTGATCTATGACTCTTTCAGAAGGATCAAATCCATACTTGGAAGCATCTAGGTCACTGTTTCTTGAATAATAATCTATAAGGTCAATATCAATATCTGAATGAGGAGTGAATTGCAAATCCGAATGGGTCATCACATCGATGACATAGTCAAGTAGAACTTCAATGGTTGATTGGTATGCAAACGCCAATTCTGAAGGCATGGGAACTTCCTCTTCATCCTGATTTTCATCTTTCTCGGCGTATGGACAATAAAACTTATTTACCCAAGCTTCCGGATCCCCACAGTCACACACTCCCCCATTTTCTCGTACACATATACCAATATGAACCTTGTGACCTTCATGAAACTCTGGATTATAACAATGGGAACAAAGAGCACATGTATCATCGAATCCACAGGTTAAACATCTATAAATTGGTTCACCTTTTCTGAATATACGAGAACATGGAATACCTGAATGGAATGCAAGATGATTATGGGAATTAAATTTAGGATCTCTTTTGTGAACGTTTGTCTTATAATATTCGGTATAACTGGCATCAAATTCTGTAGATATTCTTTCAAATAATTCAGAAGGTGAAATCCCATTGGGATCATTGGGTAACACTTTAGGGAAAAATCTACTTAAGTACTTACCTTCATTACTTATAGTCCAAAAAAGATGCTCTCTGATTACTTTTCTTAATGATGGAGTGAACTTAAAGTTATTTTCAGCAGGTAAGCTAAATAGAAAGCGTTTTAACTGATTTATATTGGGATCATTGGTCTCCATTTCAAATTACAGTACGCCACTAATATGGATTCTATATTAAATGCGAAATTTTGATTCAACCGTATAATGAATGACAAAGACATTATCTTTTATGGTCCTTCTGTTGAAAGTAATAGAAAGAAATTACAATATCTTCATGATGTGATGTGTTTGTGTTTAGGAATTGCTGCTGGAGCTCTTTCTTTAGAATCATATTGGGGGTTTTTATTCTACGTGGTGGGGATTACTTTAACCAATATTGGAGTCATAACTGTGTGTTGTCAAGGAAATCCTGGTAAATATTTTCATATACCACTCCAACAGATATTTATAGATGGAATACTGGGGAATATAGCGGGTTTTATCATGATGTGGTGTATGGTGTATGCATTGGTCAAGTAGGAGTTAGAGATCTGTAAAATAGGAGCTGGAAGGTTTTACGCTAAATATATAAATGAATGTAAAATTGATTCAAGTAATTCGAATTAAACCCCTGAATCTCTCTCTATTTATATCCCCTATATAATTCGTGCCAATTATTCACAATGGGTAAAAGCCTGACGGGTCACTTGTCGCAAAATCTCGACCAAATCAACAAAATTATCCAAACTAATTGATAATAATAAAATGGAGAAAATAGATTTATCAACCAATGCTAAGCAAATTGAACAAGCTTATTTGAAAGTCGTTAGAAATGAAGAGATTAATTACCTTATCTTGACTATTGATAAGAAATCTGTGGCTGATCTCACCGAGACTGGAAATGGTGACTTAAATGAATTTGTTGACCATTTCACTGATGGACACGTTCAATTTGGTTTAGCAAGAGTAACTGTTCCAGGATCTGATGTTTATAAGAACTTATTATTGGGATGGTGTCCTGATAATGCACCAGCTAAAGCAAGATTATCATTTGCTAGTAATTTTGCTGATATAGCCAATGTATTGGTAGGTTATCATGTTCAAATTACTGCTAGAGATCAAGATGATTTAGATGTTAATGAATTTTTATCCAGAGTCAGTGCTGCTGCCGGTGCAAGATATTCTATCCAAAGTCTCAATCAAGGTTCAGCCAAGCCAATTACCTCCAAGCCAATCACTTCTACTGCTAAGCCAATCACTCCAAAACCAACTGCTCCTAAAACCAACAATTCTCCAGGTTTCGTGCCAAAATCTACTGGTAAACCAATTAATGTTGGATCCACTCCAATCATTAAACCAAAACCTGCCCCACCGGCTGTTAAGCCTAAACCAGCTGCTGATAATGATGATGATTGGGCTGGTGAAGATGAAATCGAAGAAAGAGATTTCCAGGAAAAACCATTAGAAGATGTTCCATCCGCTTATAAACCCACAAAAGTGAACATTGAAGAATTAAGAAAGCAAAAGTCTGATACAATTTCTTCTCAACCAAAACCAGCTGCAATTAACAGTCCAAACAAGGAACCAGAAGCTGAACCTCAATCTTTAAAAGATAGAATGTCTGCATACAAACTGAATGAATCATCTGATGGTAGATTAAACTCCTTACCAAAGCCAAAAACCAGCAATGCAGTCTCCTCCCGTTTCACACCCACTCAAAGCTCTGGACCATCATTCGGTTCAAAACCTGCTTTTATCAAACCGGTTGAAAATAAAGCAGATAAATTGGTTACTAGTAATAGAGATTTTGCTTCCGAAAATGGTAAGACTCCTGCTCAAATTTGGGCAGAAAAGAGAGGAAAATATAAGACAGTTGAAAGCACTGAAGAGCCAGTTTCTTCTACAAGTGTAGAAGAAGTTGCTGAAGATGTCAAAAAAGTGGATATTTCTAGTGAAAAAGAATCTGAATCAACTCCAGATGAAGAAGAAGAGGAAGAAGAAGAACCATCGGTTGTTGAGCCCACTATTATCAAACCAGCCACATCCTTCCCACCTCCTCCAATTAGAGCTTCACCAGCAGCTACTCCAAAAGAAGAATCTCCTGCCCCATCTTTACCTGTCCGTAATCTTCCACCTCCACCAGTTAGAAACACACCAGCTGCTCAACCAGAGCCAGAAGAAGAGCCAGAAGAAGAACCCGAAGAAGAAGTTGCCGAACCTGAAGCAGAAAAGGCTACTGGAGCCAAAGCAAATACCGCTGTTGCCGAATATGATTATGAAAAAGCAGAAGATAATGAAATTGGTTTTGAAGAAGGTGACTTGATCGTTGAAATTGATTTTGTTGATGAAGATTGGTGGTCTGGTAAACATTCAAAGAGTGGTGATGTAGGTTTATTCCCTGCTGCTTATGTTGTTTTACAAGAAAGTGAGTCAAAAGCGGCCGAACCAGGAGTATCTCCAGCTCCACCATCTTTACCAAGTAGAAGTGAACCAAAAGAGACTAAACCATCTGCCACTGCTGAATTCTCGTATGAAAAGGATGAAGATAATGAAATTGGTTTTGAAGAAGGAGACGTTATTATTGAAATTGAATTCGTGGATGAAGACTGGTGGTCTGGTAAACATTCCACTTCAGGTGAAACTGGTTTATTCCCAGCAAATTACGTCAAGTTGAATAATTAAAGTAGATTTTTTAAATTCTATAAAAGTGACTTTATATAAAACTGAGTAAAATATATGAATTACAGTGATAAAAATTGCTTGACAGCTGTTCCCCAGGCTGGTCTCTTTTTGTAATGGGCCAAATCATCTGGTAAACTGTCAATTGCAAAGCACAATTCTTCACCTAATCCTTCTTGTTTAATCTGCTTCATTGGAGTAAGATAAGTTCTAACCGTCATTATATTAGCTCTCAGTTTAGGTAACCTAGTAAGAAGTTGTCTTTCTACCCTTAAGAAACATCCTTCATCAAAATCAATCTCATCATACCGTAATTCACCAACTTCAACTCCTACTCTTCCATGATTGGAAAGACTATAATGATCATTATGACTTTGTATAGACCAATTATGTCTGGCCCAGAGATCTTTAGGTTCTAGTCTATTAAAAAATCTTGTCATCGATAATCTTAATCTTTCCTTATATTGGGGAACAATATCATGAATCTCTGATATTTTAAGGTTATGACCTTCAGATGGATCAAATCCAGCAGGAAATCCAGTAATACCTGCTCTTAAAACATACTCTTCATCTTCATTTTGGGGATTATCTTTTAACATAATCACCACATCTTCTTCAATGGTACCTGCCAAAGTCAATAATAAATGATGGGGATCTTCAGTTTTCAGATTTCGAGGAATGTATCTATCTTTAATCTTATTGTAAATCTTATCTCCTTTCACAATGAAATATTGAGGATATCTTTTAACCAAGAAGCCTACAACTGCATCATAGAATTCTCTAGCCGCCAATTGAGCTCGTGGATTTTCATTAACAAACACCGTTTTGGTGGGATATTGTTGAGTAATCTGTCGTTTCTTATTGGTTACTTCATCATAAGTATTCTCTAAAAGAAGCCAATCTTCTGGAGTCTTACTAAGATTTTTAATGGCCATATTTGGCCTAAAATCTTTCTTACCTTGGAAAGGTCTAATAAATAGCGGCTTGGTATCTTCCCATTTAAAATCTTTAGGAACTGGTGGGATGTCTCCTAATATTAAAGATTCATCAGATGTGGGTAATTTTTTAGGGTTAACCAGTTTTTTAGGTTTAAAAACTTGATAAATTACCAATAGAATAATTATTAATACATATAATCTGGAATCAATCATTTATTCATTAATCATAATACTTGTCGGATACTAAATACTTATATATGCAATGGTATATGCAGACCCAGCTCTTATCACGTCAAAAGGACTCGCGATACGGGATGAGGATCCCGGCGGGAACTGCTTGATTAAGTAACCAAATGCTTCATTTCAACTGATGAATCGCTTGACAATTCAATTCTTTCAATTCGAGGATAATTTCTTAATAGGCAGTGAATGGGAAAGATTTTTTCACCACTCAATTTAAAATCATCAATGATAATTCCCTTGATATTACCCATCATGAAATTAATTTTCTTTAATACATCATTAATAATGGTTAATAAGTAATTAAAGCTATTTTCAAAATCAATATCATCAAAATCAAATATACTTGAATCGAAATAAAAGTAACAATTTTTTAATGTGTTGTATTGTTGAAATTTATGATATTTGTTCATTTCAAAATTGGTAAATTCCAATTTATACATCATATCAAATTGTTTATTAGCTTTCGTAAATAAACACTTTTGATAATAATCAATTGCATCACTAAGAAAATCCTGTATGAAGGTTAAACCGTTGAAGAACATAAAAAAAATCTGACCTTCAAACTCAATTTTATGATCATTAACTGATTTATAATTATCTAAATAAATTACCAATTCATTAAAAGAATTTAAATAAGTTAATCGATAATTAATTGGTAATGAATTATCTAATTGATGATTAATATCTTCTAATTTATTTTCAACTTGCAGAACTGAACCATTTGTTAAAATTAAAATATCATACTCATAACTTGGCACACAGGTAAATTTTTGAATCATGTTCTTATCTTTAAAATTTTATTGGCTCTTGATAACATATTTATATAAAAGCCTTACAAGTTTCGGCGGAGAACACCTCCACAATTTTTCATCCAAAACTATAAATATCTACCCATTTTTACCCAAAGTTATTTTTTTTGCAATAATTCGCTAGCAGTTTCTGTAGTCTTCCGGTACGGACACTGGTACCCCACAAAATCTCATCGACTATTTGTCAGTGGGTTCGCCCCGTCGACGGGCCATGGGCCTAAACTTGCCGGAAAGAGATGTCGTGGGGTAAATTACGTGTAATATTGCTTAATTTAGAGCCAAGAGTTGGGGACAATGGTATTCACGTGTTACCCAATATATATTAACCCATAGGTATAAGGAATGACAGGAATTTAACTTCCGATTATAGTAAAAATCTGGGTCCTTGTTCGGGGTCCTGGGGATCTTCAAGGTCCTGGGAATCTTCATGATCCTGGGAATCTTCATGATCCTCGAGATCTTCCTGGTCACTGACCTGGACCTGATCTGGATCCGTAACGTTTGTAGCTTCGGTATCATTTGTTGTGGTTTCGGCATCACGCCTGCTCATGATCGACTCAGATGGAATAGGGGAACTCGGGGGTTCATCTCCTTCGTCATCTGCATCGGAGTCCGAAACATAGGATGGAGGAACATTCGGAATTATTATACTGTTTAATGTAATTCTTTCAGCTATTGAATTTTCCTCACTATATGCATTATAGCTGAATTTATCATTAGAATTTATTTGATTAATGTCATAACCAATATCATTATCTTCATTTTGGGATTGCCAAAAATCGGGTGGGAAATCACTATCTCGTTCACTTAAATCATTATCATCAATTTCGGATCTTTCAAGAAGGATATCACCATTAAATTTATTATAAGCTGGAGGAGCAGGTCCTGATCCTTCTAATGGAGCAAATCCCCATTTTTTCACGTTGGCTTCAATGAAAACAAATCCCATTTGTCCAAGATTTACATGAACTGAACATAAATTATTTGCTCCAATGATGGGGAATATTTGACCTTCATTAGGAATCTTGAAATGTTTGATATGACCTCCGATCTTCGATTCACTAATTTTCTTCCCATTACGAGTGAAAAATACTGTTCCACTTCTTACTCTATAACCAATTCCTATAACATCACCTTCAATTAATTTAGGAAATGGTGCTTCTCCAGTAAATGGGAATGGTTGATTATGCCGTCTAAACCCATCGCTATCATATGATATTGAATGGGCGTGTCTACCCGGTAATCTGAACCAAGGGTAAGGTTTAATACCTATTCCTATACTTATCTTTGTATTATCTCCATTTGGTATACTGTAAAGTTTACTCTCAAAATAGTAAACATCATTCTTCATGGGTATAGGTAAATTAGTTTGACTTGAACACTCTAACTTTTTGAAGAAATTTAATTCACACTTATTTACGATTAAAAGTTCATTATTAGTTAACATGGAATCTTTTGTAAATTCCCAGGCTCCAATACCTTTTTCTTGAATCAAAAGATTTTGTGATAATGTTAATTCATTTCTATAATAAGGATTTTCACTTAAAAAGTCTCTGGATTGAAAATATAATTCTTGTTCATCACTATCCAATTCAAGATATACTTGATTTTCTTCTTTTCTAATTAAATCTTCGTCTGATAATGCAAGTTTTCTCTTTATAAATAGTATAGTCACTAAAACAAATGACACCAAGACTGAAAGACTGAAAAATGTGATCATGATAATAAGCACCATCATCCACATATTATCTATCAGCTTTACTGGTTCTGAATCATGTGGTATATCAACTACTTCCTTATCAATCCCATAAAACAAGGGAGAACAATCCAGAAGGCGCAATAAACTCGCTATTAAAATAAGTTCAAACATCGCTCAAAGCTTGGGCGTTTAATTTGGGATATTTATATGTTTTTCTCTAATGTTTAATCTGGATACAAATCACTTCAGATAATGTAATATTAAATTTAGTATGACTATTTAACCTAGAATTTTCGTTATGGCAAAAAAATGATTAACAATCGCGGGTCGTGCGTGGGCACGTTTATTTTTAAAGGGTGTAAATGTTATATTATGAGTGTGAAATAAGCTTTAGGGAGTGGTGAAGATGGAAGAATTTCTACGCTGGTTGATTCAGAGGATCTGAAGGTGGTGCCAACCTCTGGTGGTTTCAAATATTTTCTTATGGCGTCTCATCCGAGATCACTCCATTTTTGTCTATATGCAGGCCACACATGACACTAAATTACAGAGGACGATAAGTCACCATTAGAAAGATGCTTCGTCCTAAAAAAGAGACCAGGTGTAGTTGATGACTCCCTGATTTGCATTATCTTCTTAGAATTGTACTTTCCTCTCTAGTTCCACAAAGAAATAACATCTCCAAATCTCACCGCTTTTATCATTTACGAAAACTGAGCCATTTTTTGCAGTCAACAAATCCAACTAAAAAATATTGATTTTAAAAACCAGCGATCCAAAAATGCACAAACTAAAGCAAAAGGCGGTTTAATCAAGGCATATTCTTCCTATTCCTCGTGACTTACCAAAGCCTTATCTATTATTAGCATTCTTATTTCAATCAAAATCCACAATAAACTTTGTTAAAATTTCGGGAAATTCCTACAACTAAAAGTAAGTTACCAGAAGAGGTTCAAAAACCAGCTGTGGTTGTGTATTCAATAAAAAATTTAGACGATTCATCAATTTAAGCTGGTTCAAAGTTACTAAATAAAAGAGCCAGCCATCAAAAACATTACACAAAACCTATTTTTGTTAGTGCGATTCGAATAAACTTCTAATAATATTTGGTAGATTGACAACCACGCATAATTTGTAGTCTGATTGGGGAATTAAGTACTAAAAATAAAGAATTTTCTTAGGAAATGTGTAAAAAAATCATGGAAACTTTGTTATCAGGAAATCAAATGCCTTAATTAGGCTTTAGGTTGATTTAAGGCGCCTGATTTGGTAGTAAGGTTTCATCACCTTGATCCCTTATTTGATGTATAAAAGGATTGATTAATTCCTAGCTAATATCCAATAATTATAATTTATATGAAATTATCAACTACTTTATTAACGGTTTCTACCTTATTGGTAAATGTACTTGGAGATGCTGCTTGTAATCCATTAAAATCAAGTTCATGTTCTGCTGATACTGCATTGGCTGGTTCTTTTAAAGAAGATTTTAAATCAAAATCAAAATATTTCGATGAAATGAGTTCTAAAGGTCTTTCTTATACTGATGATGGGTTAAAATTAAGTCTTAAAGAAAGATTTGATAATCCCTCAGTTGAATCAAATTTTTATTTAATGTTTGGTAAAGTAGAAGTTGTAATGCAAGCGGCTACTGGTCAAGGTATTGTATCATCATTTTATTTACAATCAGATGATTTAGATGAAATTGATATTGAATTAATTGGTAGTGATACCACCCAATTCCAATCAAATTTTTTTTCAAAAGGTGATACAACAACTTATACTAGAGGTGAATTCCATACAACTCCAGGTGATCCAACAACAAATTTCTTCACTTATACTTTAGATTGGAGTAAAGATTCATTGACCTGGGCAATTAATGGTGATGTGGTTAGAACTTTGGATAAAGATGACCCTCAAGGTTATCCTCAAACTCCAATGAAAATATTTGCTGGTGTATGGGCTGGTGGTGATTCTTCTAATGAACCCGGTACTATTGAATGGGCTGGTGGTGAGACTACTTATGGTCCAACCTACACCATGTATATTCAATCACTTATTGTTACTGACTATTCTACTGGTCTGAAATATCAATACAGCGATAAAACTGGTACTTGGGAATCTATTGATGCGGTTGATGGCCAAGTCAATGGAAGAGTAACTCAAGCTCAAAAAGACTTTGATAAGTTATCTGATGGACAAACTGTTGAGCAAGTAAGTGCTTCACCTGAATCTTCAAGTTCTTCTTCAACCACTGAAAGTTCATCTTCAACCACTGAAACTACATCTTCTACTGAAAAAGCAAGTGCAACCAGTTCTAGCACCAAAACCACCTCAACAAAATCTACTGAAGCTCAAAGTTCTGAAGTAGCTACCACGACCACAAAATCAAGTAAAGCCACTTCAACTTCAACTTCCACTCACGTGAAGACCTCTACTGAAAGTGAAAGTACTACTGTTTGGTGGACTCCAGTATCAACAGTCTGGTGGACTCCTTCTGCAACTGGTACCCAAACTGATGCGAAAGAGACCAAAACCACCGAAACTAAAACTACCCAAGCTAAAACCACTGAAACTGCTAAGGCTACATCAGACCCTACCACCAGTGCTCCAACTACCACAAATGTTCCAAGCACCTTATCATCCATTATTTCAAGCAGTGAGCCAAGTTCTTCAACTGAATCGGCCAGCAGCTCCACCCCAGTCATCAACAACGGATCATTTGATAACACCAATGGAGCCCAAAAACAATTCCCAATATTGTACACCATCATTCTTCCATTTTTGTACATGATGGTCTAATTTGCATCCCCTTTTTCTATGTTTTTGCATCTTTCAGTTCTTTTTCTCTCTTATAAATAGTTTTAATATAATTTTTGCATCCATTCTCAAAGCGCGAGCATACCAAAACACGAAAAAATTGAAAGTTGATCTGCTGTCGCTATGGAAGAGACTTCATTTAATCAATTAATGACAGATTTTGATAAAAATATTGTCTATCATGAACTAATTGATTTAAATTGTAAACTCACCAAGTTTAAAAATATTAATAATGAAGAAAATACATTAGATTATCCTACTTATCTTAAACAATTAAATGAGATTATTCAAAAGTACAATGTTCCAATTGCCACTAAGTCCAATAAAAAGTCTAAAGAGCTGGAAACTAAAGATCTGTTTGATGTTAATTCACAAAATTCTTCTTCTTTATTCAAGTTACTTTCAAGAAATTTGGTTTTAGTGTTTCAAAAACTTCCAACTAAGATTTATGAGCAAGTTAATAACTTATTGAATCATTTAGTATTGGCAGGAGATAAAATAACACCAATTGGACATTTAAGTATAATTGTGTTGACTGATTTATTTGAAAACTTTCCAAATTCCTTAGGTTCTTTGATAAATTTTTCCGTTAATCAAATCTATAAGATATTGAAGAAGGATCCAAATGTTGATAGTAACTTAATTTATTTATTAAACTCCCTCACAAAATATTCCACCCGTAATGATATTGATGATAAGTTACAAGCAAAGCTCCTCAAAATCATTTCAAAGGCCATCACTGGTACATCAATTACCTTTGATTCTACTACCAATTCTAAAACTGAGGGAGACTCAACCATTGCATTAAAGAAAAACTATATGTTGGTATTAAGAAACATATCCATCTTGGCCATCAACTCAAACTATGAACATTTATTGGCTGCATCTGCATCATCCTCATCAGGAGCAAAAATGAAACCTGAATCCATAATGTCACACCAGCATCAATTTCAAACTACATACTTGGCCTCGATTGAGAAGCAAGTAATCTATGGGCTTTCCGACTTCTGTAAGGATGTAAGGATATCCACGGTCGAATGCTTGTCTCAGATCTTGATCAATTTGATTCCCACTGGTAAATTTAATTCAATCGATTACATTATAGGACTTTACAAACTACCTGCCTTGAACTCTTGGACTGAAGATTTGACCAGATACAAAGTCGAAGACCAAGAGCTCGATCCTAGAGAGTACACCGCTGGAGAAATGGAGGAAATTTTGGGCTCTAACTTACATCAATCCTGCTTGAATATTGGAGTGGCCGAAACTATCATTTTCTATGTTCAGTTGGAACAATACCAAAATACTGACTATTTGCCTAACAATCTCGGAAACATTATCGAAACCATACTTGGAAAGTTTTCACAATTGTCAGATATTGATACGCATGTCCAAAATACAGCATGGGTGAAAGTATTGGATCAAGCGAAGAAGATTTTAGAGTATTTGGTGAAAGAAAGTGGCCCAAACTGTCATGAAATTCTAATCACGTTTCTATTAGACAAATTTGATGCCACAAATCACTCAAAAGAAGAGGAGGCTTCCGTTTCAAAGGACAAAAAGTCAACGCCTATTTTTTCTTTAAAACCATCTAAATCATTGTCTAAAAGTAGGTTTGGACCTTCTATTAATATCTACCACAACTCGTACCAAAGTGGTTTGGTTCTCCATCTTATAGAGCAATTGTTGCCATTTGGACTTGATTTTGATTCATTTTTCAAAAGTTCTGATGAAAACCATGTTGAAACAGAGGAAGTTGACGAGTCACAAAAGCTCGAAGCTCCTCCAAAGTCTCATTTAGTGGAGATTCTTCTTACGTTAATTATCAACAAGAATGACTACATAAGGAATTATGCCTTATATACGCTATTAAAGTTTGCACAAATAAACCAGGTGGAGGTAAACCAATTGGTGTTGACGTGTTTCAATTTATATAGTGATGAGCTTCGCTTGTCTAGTGAAGGAAAAGTTTCCGAAGTGACCAGCAACTTAGGTACCAATACTAGCCCCATAGTGTCGATTCGTTTGATGAGTTATTCCTTGTTACTTCTGTCGTTATTGAAACAAGCTAATTATCACAATCTTCAAAATTCTACCATTGTCAAAGTTCTTAGTTTTTGTACTCAAACCTTGAAGCACAATACTAGTTATTCAAAGTCCAAGAGCTTGAAAAACTTAACTTGTTGGGTGATTTTGAGTTCTTTGATTACTTTTTACAACAAATCGGAATTTGTTAAATTGAATTCATCACAGTTCCTTGTCTTTTGGAAGAGTTTATTGACCTCACAGTATGTGACTTCTGGTTATAGTTCCGAAGAAGGAAGCCAAGAGAAAGAAATTTTAGATAACTTGAAATTAAGAAACATGAGTTTAATCTGCTTGTCCAATTACATTGATACGGTGGAGCAAACCCCTGAATCACTGAAACAGATTCAGTTCTTACTCACCAAGGCATATAATTATTTGACATTCTTAGAAAGTAATATTGATGACGTTGGTGACATTACTAATTTCAATGCTGGGTCTTTCAATTCAGAACTATATAAGCTTAATACTGTGAACAATCTTTTATTTAGTAGCTATGGATACAATGATAAGCTTATGTTAAGGGACCATATGATCATGTCTATATTGTACGGTAAGAAGGTTATTTTGAAAAATTTTTGTAAAATGATTCACCATGCAACTCATGAAATTAATTCCTCCATGGTAGTCTTTCTCATAAGGGTATTCAGTGATCCTAAAATCTTTGTTCAGTCCACAGCCGATAAGTCCAAGCAAAGTAAGGGAAAAGCTTCGGTTACCAAATTAAGTGATGTAGATGCAAGCACAATACTTTTGAGTGAAGATTTCAATTGCAGTTATGGTGTTACAAGCAAATTCAATGACTATTCTCCTGAAATTAGTGAACTACTGTCGAGGCGGACTTCGAAGGACACGAGTGATTCTGCTGGTCTCTTTTATGTTGACCCATTCGAATTTACTAATGTCTGTAACAACACAACCAAGGATAATTTCAGACCCTGGTTTGATTATTTTGAAAAAATGTTATACGAGTCTGTTGGCCACTCAATAAACTATGATCCTGTTATCACATTATCTGATGGGTATTCTACTAGTCATTTTGAATCAGCAACTTTACCAACCTCCATTGTTGACTTGTCAATTGAATTGTTCTCATTGGTCTTCCCATCTTTAACTTCAAAAATTCAGTCATCAGTTTTGGACCAAATGAGAAGTTCCATTACCTCAAAATCTATCAATCCTTTCAGATACAAAGCTATATGTATCAATGTTTCTGTGGCCCTTCACGATGCGTTATCCTATTCTTTATCTAAAGATGTTCATATGGATAAAGATATAATTTTAAGTTCCATCGATATCTTGAATAAAATCAAAACCGAAAGCACCAATATGATTGATATCATTAATGACTCTTTTGGAATAGCAGTTTCATTTTTAGACAAAAAGATGGCTACGGAGCAGATTGATACCCTTGTGAGCTGCATAGTGAAAGAAACTGATCCTTTGATTAGAGGTAAATCTTTGTATGCCATGGGCAAGATATACAAGTATACTGGAGTGGGGGCTAACGATATTTATAACATCGTATCACAGTTGTTGAAGGATCCTAATCCTGTTATATATCATTATACTATTGAATCAGCAGCGTTGTTATTCGATAACATTATGTCCAACAATGCGTGGATCTCTCCTTTAATGGAACTTTTGTATGACTGCTTCATGGATGATTCATTTGGTTCCAATATTAAAACTAAGAGTTCGATTAATTTGAAGTATAAATTTGGTAGTATTGGTACACTTGCAAGACTATTGAAAATCTTTGTTACCAACTTGGGTCCAAACGTAAGGACATTGCCCGACACGAACAGATCTCAACTCAGATCATTGGTTGTGTCTTTGAATTACACGATCAGTGCATTGTCTATCCTGGATAGTCTACAGATATTTGGGGAACTCTTGAAACTCCTTCAGGAATTGATAATTTTCGATCCGAATTTGATAGCAGATGAGGTCCAATTTTATTCCAGCACTCTAATTGCAGTTGTTTCAAAAAATATGAAGATTGGTTTACAAACAACTTCTAGTACATCTTTGAATTTTGATTCCATTTTTCCATTCAATTCAAGTTTCCAATTGTACAAGTTAGGGTACGGCTGCTTCAGTGAATTGATAAAAGTTTATGGTGATAAAGTATTGACCAAGGAAGTTGTTCAATTGGTTTGGGTCTCTTTGAATACAAAGCCATGTAAAGAGCTGAAGGTTTTGATCGAACTTTGGATGGAATCCAGCTTAGAAATGAACTGGTTTGCAACTTTGAACTCATTATTTAAGATTTCTTCCAAAAAATTGTCTCAACTGTTTATTGAAACGAACTACCAGCAAAAGCTTCTTCCTTTGTTACAGAGACAAAAGAAGAAGAATGACAAAATGATTGATTTCAAAGATGAGGAGATTGAGAATATTGTGGGCCATGAGAATGAAATGGATGACAAGAACGAACCCATAACTTGGGAATTCAAACTTTTCATATATGACTTATTGAATAGACTTCTTGTATTAGCTCAAAAGAACTCATCCTTGCTTGAAAAGTTGAAAACGAGAATAAGTGACTTGGTCAAGGTTGCTTTCTTGGGTTCAACATCTCCAATTAATATAATTAAACTTGGAGGATTAAGTCTTTTGGATAAGGTCTTAGGACTTTTTGGTGACTTAGAGGATTCAATGTACACTGGTATTTCAGTCCTTGAGCAACAACAAGCTCAAATCATCAGCGCTATTATTCCATGCTTCAACAGTGGGAGTACAGCAGATGTCATAGTCAATGCAGTTGATGTTTCTTCTAAGTTCATGAATCTTCCTAGAATCAAATTTTATTCTAAGCAAAGAATTTTGAAAACATTGATTTACTTCTTGGAAGAATTATCTTCGAACAAATTTTTAAGATTTGGCTTCTTGGAGAACATGTCAGAATATAGTAAAAAATCCATTCAAATTTCCATTCTTAACTGCTGGGCTCTTGTGAGATTAAACACACATGCAGAATCAAAATCATTGGAACTAAACAAGAGTATGATAGCTGTAGATGATGAGGCTAATGAAACCATTGACGATCTTGAACCTGAAGTCGAATTAATGGAAACGTTGGATAAATATTCCACACTTTTGATTTCTTTGTGGATTTTGTCATTAAAAGAATTCAGCACTTTGAAATACAATGACAATGAGTTCAACGAATTAGCTATGTATGACAGTTATTGGATCAATTTTATAAGTGTCTTGAGTTTAGAGTTGGAGGATAATCATGCTTTTGTAGAGGAACACTTGGGAGGAGATGCTTCAACCTTCTTTTTCATCCTCTTCAGCCAGTGTGTTGAATCCCTCATCAAGAATAAGAATGTTCCAGAAGTTTTGAAGTCATTAAACAGTTTGGTCAAGAATAAAGGATTGGTGGACATTTTATTCCATGATGAGATATTTGGTGAAGTTGTTGATTTGCTTGACAGGCTTATATTAGTTGATGACGAAACCGAAATTCAGATTATTTTGGGAGATATCACCAACTCTCTATTCCAAACCTACTTTGAAAGTCACAAAGAATTGGCAGAAGGATTTGATAAGCTATTTGAGTTGATTAGACTCTGTATGTTACCACTTTTCAGTAGCTTGCCCTTCTTGAGATCTGATTATGATCCTAATGACAAGCAATCACAACTCATATTGAAGAAAGTAGACTCGGCTCCAAATTTGGTGATTATAAAAAATGTTTTCAACAAATTAGTTGAAATGTTACCTAGATTACCAGATGTAGTAAAGATTGACTTATATTCTTGTTTATTATTTATAATAGCAAAAATTTATGAGTTTGAAAATGAACTATTGATTTCAACTATTTTGCCTTATTTGAAACAAATTGTTCATTCATCCAAAGTGTTGAAACCTGCATTGGTTGAAGATTTTAACGAGATAATTCAGCAATATTATCCGATTAATAAGTCAAATTCAGCTATCTTCACATATATGGTATTAATTACGAGTGGAGATATGGATTTGAATGAAGCAGACACTATTTTTATGAAAGATTCTTTACTTAATATGCTTCAAACTCCGGATACTCAAAGTATGGGATTTCAATGTATTAAATCCTTAATTCAGTATTCTCAAGAGAACAAGTCAATTCTTATTACAAAACTTCTTATCAAAGGAATAATTAAACCATTAATTTCAGGTGATTTAGATGCAAAATTAGGAATTGAACTATTAATTATTTACGTTAAGAGTCAAACCAAAGATGAAATTATAACCAAATTTTACCTGATTTTAATCCCAATTTTGTTAAAAATGAAACATCTAGATAATTCCTATTTACATGATAAACTTATTATCTTAATTAATTTTAATCTGACAAGTTTTAAGACCCTTGTCAATAATTTAAACCCTGAGCAAAGACAATTAACAGAGCAATTAGTCAAATTAAATCACCAAAAAAATTCAAATTTAACAGATGCAGATTCAGAAATACAATTAAAAACTTTTGGTTAGTAAATATACACTCCTTTTATCTAAAAACAGTCTATAAACGGCTCTATATACGGCACTCAGGCCCCAGTGCCGAAATCGATCCGATCGATGGAAAAGATAAAAACCAGTCGCGAAGATCAGAGAATTTTCTCATATAAAAACCTTAGTCTCCATCCTGTTCTATAAAAATGGTGAGTATATTTATATCATTATTCGTGATATTCATTCAAGGTGTAATAGCCAAGACTCACGTATATGATTTCAATGTCACATATGTTAATGCCAATCCAGATGGAGTATTTGAAAGACGAGTTATAGGGATCAATGGGGAATGGCCAATTCCTACCATTAGAGTTAGTCAAAATGATAGGGTTATAATTAATGTTAATAATCAATTACCCGATAGAAATACTTCCTTACATTTCCATGGATTATTTCAAAAGGGTAATAATGGTATGGATGGTCCTGAAATGACTACTCAATGTCCTATTCCACCAGGTTTTACTTTCACGTATAATTTTACAGTTCCTGATCAAGTTGGTACTTATTGGTATCATTCTCATAGTGGTAATCAATATGGTGATGGTTTAAGAGGTATATTCATTATTGATGAACCAAAAGGAGAATCAAAACCTTTCGAATATGATGAAGAATTAAGTATCTCGGTAAGTGATTGGTATCATAAAGAAGGTCCTGCTTTAATGGAAAAATTCTTAAATCGTTATAATCCAACGGGTGCTGAGCCAGTCCCACAAAATTCTTTGTTCAATGATACAAGAAATGTTACTTGGGAAGTTGAAGCTGATAAAACTTATTTTGTAAGATTTGTTAATATGGGTTTATTCACATCTCAATATTTATATTTAGAAGATCACACTTTCACCATTGTTGAAGTAGATGGGGTCTATGTTGAACCATATGAAGTCAGCAGTTTGTATATTGCTGTTGCACAAAGATATGGAGTTTTAATTAAGACAAAGAAATCCCCTAAAAAGAATTACAGATTCTATAATATTATTGATAAAGATATGTTGGATGTTTTACCTGAAGATTTGATTTTGGTTTCAACAAATTATTTACAATATGATTCCAAATTTGAGTTACCATCTGCCTATCCATTAGGTGAAAAGAAATATGATGCATTAATCGAATCCTTGGATGAATTCGATGACTTCAAAATTGAACCTCTAGAAAAAGTTGAATTGTTTGATGAACCCGATTTACAAATCACATTAGACTTCACAATGGATAATCTAGGTGATGGTGTCAATTATGCATTTTTCAATGATATCTCTTATACTGCACCAAAAGTGCCTACATTATACACTGTCAAAAGTAGTGGTAAATATGCGGATGATGCAACAATCTATGGGTCTAATACAAACGCACATGTTCTTCAAAAGGATGAGGTTGTTGAAATTGTTTTAAATAACTTAGACTCGGGAAAGCATCCATTCCACCTCCATGGACACACTTTTCAAGTGATCTATAGAAGTGAAGATGGTGAAAGCGACGATAATCCAACTGTTTATGATCCAAAGAACCCAGAGCATAAGAAATATCCTCAATACCCTTTGATGAGAGATACTTTACTAGTTAACCCAGATGGTTTCATCATTTTGAGATTCAAAGCTGATAATCCAGGTGTTTGGTTATTCCATTGTCATGTTGATTGGCATTTGGAACAAGGTTTGGCCATTGTTTTGATTGAAGCACCAACCGATATTCAACAACAACCTATTTCTGAAAATCACTATGATTCATGTATAGCAGCTAATATCTCACATATTGGAAATGCTGCTGGTAATTACGGTGATTCTAAAGAAGCATGGATTGATTTGACAGGAGAAAGAGTTCAATTTGCTCCGTTACCTGAAGGGTTTACACCAAAGGGTTATGTTGCATTCTTTTTATGTACTATTTTGGCTATTTATGGATTATTCACTATTTATAAGTATGGTATTGAAGATGTTAAAGCAGATAATAATGAACATATGGTTCAAAAACTTAACAAAATTCTTAATGAATATGGTGCATTGGATGAAAATGAAGGCATAAGCTTGAACAGTGATGTTCAGCCCCAAAATTAAAGTTAGATTGCAGTTTATAAGTTCTCCGGATTTAATATATGATTCCTCAATTCTTTGTCATTTTTCCAAAACCCTATATAAAATATCCCGTCAAAACATCACAGGCATTTACGCTTACATCTCCACTTTTCCACTACTATTTAAGTCTAATCCTATACAATCTACTATCAAATATTTGCATCCGTTTTGGGTCACTTTTTATCGCACCCCCAAAAAGTGTCGATAAATTTACCCAATTAGCACCCCAAATCTACCATGTCACAATTATTTGAATGGGCATTTGGAAAGAAACTTACACCCCAAGAAAGGCTTCGGAAGAATCAAAGAGCTCTTGAAAAAACTCAGAGAGAATTGGCTCGAGAAATAACCAAATTACAACAACAAGAGAAGAAATTAATATCAGATATTAAGAAATCTGCCAAACAGGGACAAATTTCCAGTGCCAAAGTACAAGCCAAAGATTTAGTAAGAACAAAAGGATACATAACGAAATTTAATTCTATGAAAGCACAATTACAAGCCATAAGTCTTAGAATTCAAAGTGTTAGAAGTAATCAACAAATGGCTACAAGTATGAGAGATGCTACTAGATTATTATCAGGAATGAATAGATCAATGAATTTACCTCAATTATCTAGAATAGCCCAAGAATTTCAAAAAGAAAATGATTTAATGGATCAAAAACAAGAATTTATGGATGATGCAATTGATGATGCAATGGCATTTGATGAAGATGAATTAGGAGAAGAAGAACAAGTTGATGAAATTTTGAGTAAAGTATTAGATGAAATTGGAGTTGATTTAAATGCTGGATTGAAAGATACCCCCAATACTTTACCAACCGAAGATAAAGAACAAAGAGTTGCTCAAGCCATTGGAGGAGGAAATGATGAAGATGATTTACAAGCGAGATTAGATAGTTTAAAGAAATGATATAATAATATTTATAATAATCAATATTAAATGAATTTTTTATCTTTTAAATAATCAATAATTTGTTGAGTTGCCTGTTCAACTGTTATATTATCATTTACAATATGAATTTCTGGATTTTCTGGTGCTTCATATGGAGCAGAAATTCCAGTAAATTCTTTAATAACTCCTTCTCTTGCCTTTTTATATAAACCTTTTGGATCTCTCTTTTCAGCAGTTTCAATTGGTACATCAACATAAACTTCAATGAATGGTAAATTATCATTGTTATGTAATTCTCTAGCTAATTTTCTATCATTTATATATGGACTTATAAATGAAGTAATTGCAATACAACATGAATCATTAAATAATTTTGAAACTTCAGAAATTCTTCTGATATTTTCATTTCTATCAGCTTCACTAAATCCTAAATCTTTATTTAAACCAAATCTAACATTATCACCATCTAATCTATAAGCATTATGTTTATTAGATAATAAATATTGTTCTAATGCACAAGCAATAGTTGATTTTCCACTAGCAGATAATCCAGTTAACCAAATTGTTAACCCTTTTTGACCAGTTAAATCAGTTCTTTCTTGGTGAGTTAAATTTGGATGCCAGGTAATATTAGTTGCCATGTTTTAATAGTAATAAATATGAAAAGTTTGCAACGAAAGATTGCAAAATTTATTTAATCATTGCACGTGATGTGATCTTGGATAATCTGGAGTTGAGCAAAATTGGTTACACAAAAATCAGTTAAAAATGCGACATAAAAAATTCAAGTGAAAAAATTATACTCCAGGATGTATTATGAATTAATGGCTATTGCCAGAATAACAGATGGTATAACTAAACATAAGGAAGCCATGAAAATCACCAGTACTATAGGGAAATTGATATTAAATAATAGAGGTGTTATAAGAGATATAACAAGTATTGGACCTAGAGCACTCCCAAAAATTATAAGTAAGAATCAAGAAAGACATTTTGAAGGATATCATTTTACAATGGGTTTTGATGTTAGTTCAAATGTTCAACAAGAACTTTTAAGAACTTTAAGAAAAGATCCTAGAATATTAAGAGCCAATATAATAAAACAAAATACTCATAAAAATTTAACTATTGGTCCAACATTTGAAGAAGCTAGTAGATAACTCATAATCATAACTGTAAATAGAATAAATACAAAATTGCATTAAAAAATTACTTTCTATATTAATTATTATTAGCTATTAAAATTATTAAACTAGTTGAATCATTATCATTAAATGTAAGAATTGTATGAAATTATACTGCTACTTTTTTGGGTTTTTTCTTATCGTATTCTTCGAACGAAGTATTAGATTGAACAGTGCTTAAATGATCTACTTCATCAAATACTGAAGTGGTGGCAGAATTTTCAAATGAGCTTGTTTCTTCATCTTCTATAGTTGGTAAACCAGCTTGTGGAAGATAAATTTTCGAAGTTTGTCTTGATCTTGATCCTGAATTATAATTTGAAAGTTCTATGTTCTCTTGAAGTGATGGATTATTGAGGTATATGCTATTGGATTGATTTCCTTCATTATTATAAACAAATTCATCCGTGAAATTATAATTCAATGGATTCATTTGATAAACATCAATTTTGTTAATTTCAGTATAACTCCAACGACAGAATTTTGATTCATCTCTAACAGGTAAATGTTTATACTTGGTATATGTAAAAACTGTTATTGAAAGTAAAGCACCTCCAATTAAATCAAAGAAATAATGATGGGTTAAATACATAGTTGACCACCAAAGCCAACATGCATAACCCCACCAAACAACTTTTAACTTTGGAAATAACCACGATAAAAATAAAACATCCATCACAGCACAACCTGAATGTAAAGATGGGAAAGCTCCAAATACAACTGGAGAATTTGAAAAAGTTGTAGTATACATATCAACTCCAAGAAGTTCATCAATTCTACCTAAACCACCTGGAGATCCACTCATTGAATAATTAGCCGGTTGTAAACCGTATAAATTTTTATACCAAGGAGGAGCAGCAGGAAGAAGAATTTGAATTAAGACTCCTAATAAATTCATATAACCAAAAGCAAACCCAAATGAATTTAATGAAGTTGGAGGACCAAAAATAAATATTAAAGCTGCCACCACAAATGGGAAGCTAAAATGGATTAAACCATAAGGAATAACTGCCAATATATCTAAGGGAGAATTTGTTACAGTTGCTAAAACATTTGATAAATTATCACCATATAAAATGGTTTCTAAAGCAGGTAAAAATTTGACTGAAATAGCAGGTTTCCAATCAGCAGGGATTTTACCACATGTAAAAAAAAGTGCAAGCCAACAAAATACCGGTAATGCATGAATAAAGAATTGATTTGTTAATGGAAGTATAAAACATGTTAAAAAAATTGATAAAATTGGGATTTTAATTAAAAATGAAGCAGGAAATATAAAAAACACGAACAATATAACAGATGATAAAAATCCAAAATGTAAGATTTCATTTGAAGTCCATTGATGATTTTTAAATTTCGTTAAACTTGAAGATGCATCAGTATCAAATTTTAAATCGGCCAATGTATTATTTGGAGCTTTCTCTGAAAGAAAGTAAAAATGGAAAAGTTGATATGGTTTTTGAATAACCTTTGATCTTAGGATAGATTGTGACATATTAATATTTTTTTAACTGATAATTAAGTTAAAAAGTTAATTTATATTGAATTGAATTATTCTTATTCAATAATTTGAACTAATAATTATCACTTTATTCAAAAATCAGGGGCAGTTATGCTTGAGTTTTATTTTTTTTCTCGCTTTTTCTTCCAGTGTTTGGTGATGTCTAATATCCTCGCGGGTAATTCGGTATATTAGTAGATGGATAAATTAGTATAATAATTTGATTAAATCAAAAGTGTATAAAATGATCTAGAAAATAATAATACTCCTTTTAAATTTTGAAAATTGAAAATTGAAAATTGTTCAGCTAAATGATCAAATTAAAAAGAAACTTCCCATATTGTGGGCTATATGCAGGGACACAACCCATTTCTGGATACCAGCATTATATTGTTAGGGATTAATCGAACAGACAACTCTTCCGAAGCGCTATGATTGAATTTGTGGAATGATGAGAGTTTAAACACACATATTGGAAGTGATACATCGTTTTGGACCTCATAATTAAAATAGGGGTTCCAGCTGCAAAACAGTCTGAGCAACTGAAAAAAGGTAATCTATATTTCTTTTTAAACGATAACTTTATCGTATGCAATTGACAGATCAGATGACAATAATTTGTCTCAGGATTAAAATGTGTATTACTGTGTATTACTGCAATTTTGCAAATTTTACAATTTGAAAATCGGAGTTGTGATAAGATTTAATTATTGATTTTATGGAAAAACTAACTATAAAACATGGAATTTCAATTGTATATCGTAATATATCCATACACAAATATATTTATACAATTCTAGGATTTCCCAACCAATTTAAACCCCAATTATGGTTCTACTTCGGGGTTCAGGGGCCCAATCTCGTGATTACCCGGCCGGCATGCGAAATATCGGCCAGGTGCTGAATATTAAATATTATCAATGGGCGTTGAAGAACACGACGATAAAGTTATATTAACATTGGATAATGATCCAAGTACTTCGGTTACCATCTTAAAGTATGGTGCCACTGTTATATCCTGGAAGAGTAAAGGAGTAGAACAATTATGGGTATCTGATGGAGCTAAATTAGATGGATCTAAACCAGTTAGAGGTGGGATTCCATTAGTTTTCCCAAATTTTGGTAAAACTAAACTTGAAACACATGCAACTTATCCATTACCACAACATGGTTTTGCTAGAAATTCTACTTGGGAATTTTTAGGTCAAACTACTTCAAATCCATTGACAATTCAATTTGCTTTAAGTCCAGACCAAGCTAATCCAGAAATTTTTAAATTATGGAATGGAGGTAAATCAGATTTCACTTTAATTTATTCAATTAGTTTATCCGATACATTAATCACAAAGATTGAAGTTGAAAATTCTGGATCTGAAGAATTTGACTTCCATTGGTTGTTCCATACTTATTTTAAGGTTGAAGATATTGAAGATATAATTGTTAATAACTTAACCGATGAAGAATGTTATGATCAATTATTAAAGACGTGGTATAAAGAAAAATCTCCAATGGTGAATTTCAATGAGGAATTCGATAGAATTTATAAATCTATTCCTTATGAAAAAGTATTACAAATTATTAATAAAGGAATTGTTAAACAAAATGTTACAAGAGATAACTTACCTGATTGTGTTGTATGGAATCCTTGGATTGAAAAATCCAATTCAATGGGAGATTTTGAACCAAAGTCTGGCTATTTAAAAATGTTATGTATTGAAGCCGGTAATGTCACAGATTTCATTAAATTAAAGCCTGGTGAAAAATGGACTGGTTCACAAGAAATCTATCTTGGAGGAGAGATAAAAGTTCAATCGAATATCTTTTAGATCACACTTCAAATGTGATATTTATATTATATATTCATAATTTACATAACTCATTAAATCTTATCATCTCTTAGTGGAATTTACTCTTAAATCTTGCAAACCGATCTAAAGATTTCTGTGATGAGGAAACTGTTGGCTTTGCAAATCCAGATGAATGTGATGGTGATTTATAAATAGTGGTTTGATCTATATGGGTAGTTGGGTCTGACACATAATTGAATGAAGGTTTTGAAGATAATGCATTGGGGGTTGATTTTTGTTGTAATAAATTAATTGAAGACATCGAAGGTCTTTCTGGATTCAATGTTCTTGTTGATGCCTGTTTGTTTAAAGAATATTGATTAATAGACATATTTGATTGTTTTTTCTGTAGCGTTGGGATTGAACTCTTTTTTTGAAGCATGGGTTGATTTAAAGAAGAAGTTGAAGGTTTTTTCTGTAAAGTAGGTATTGAACTTTTCTTCTGTAATGTTGGTATTGAAGATTTATTATGAAGGGTTGGAATTGATTTGGATAAATTTGGTATTGATGATTTTTTTTGAAGTGTAGGAGTATTTTCGGAGTCTATACGTTGAAATGATTTAGGTAATTTAAATTCTTTTATGGGGGATGGAGTCTTTGATTTAGGTACCGATATTTTTCTATTCAAAATTTCATTTAAATTATAAGATTTTCGAGATGGTGATATACGTGAAGGGGATGATTTATTTGATGATGGAAGGTTAGTTGACCTTGTAGGAGAAATATTTGGAATTTGAGTTAATTTTTGAGTAGCAGGTAATTTTGGTCTTTCAGTTAATATTGGACTTTCCTCTATTCCTGTTAAAGTTCTTCTTTTCTTCTTTGTAGAATGGAAATCTAAATTATTTCTTTTGATTGAATAATGGCTCATTATAGATTCCATTTTATTAAAATGATTATTATGAATCTTATCAAAATCAAAATCATTCATATCTTTTGAAGGAGATCCATTAGGACTTGAAGTAATATTTGATACATCTTTTAATTTTAAATTTAATTCATTTAATACTTTATCACTTATTGAATTTGAATATCCTTTATCAATCATGATTCGTTTAAAATCAGGTGAATGAATAGATAATGCCTTTATCTTTTTGATCGGAGTATTCAAAGGATCTGGATTCATCATGTCCATACTATGAATAAAATTAATTTAAGGAGTTAGATGATGTGAAAAATATGCGATAATACCCTTCCTAATTAGTTAAACCATAAACAACACTCGATCTCGAATAATGTCGCGCAGCAGACAGCGAAGCCCAATGTCGCGTGGTACACATGTCGTTGATGAGGCTCAGACGAATTTATCCCATGCTCGGACTTGAGTCGGACCTATAGCTCGGACCTTTCAGGCGGGACCCCAAGCGTATGCCGAGTTTGCAGCTAAAATTCATGACGGTTGGAAATCCTCTTATCCATTAAAATTATTATGAAAATCCTGTTATCCATGAAAATCCTCTGGTCCTTGGAATTACGGTTGAGCGGTTGATGATACTTCGGACTAACCACTACGGTTATTATTAGCTGATTAACATTAATACTTATCCCCGAAATGAATCATTTTTTTCAACAAGTTAGGGAATTAGACTCCGACGAGTTGGGTGATATTCAATGGCATTAAGGACAAATATCCGTGGAATTCCAACTAATAGTCAGATTTCCCGATCCGCACATTATAGAAACCGAGAGCGAGGCCAAAAATCATTCGGAAGAATCAGGTGTCGGGGAAAAGGAAGCTGACTCCATCGCCTTTGTAATGTGGCACCACCCCTCGTTCAGGTGAGTCTCCCCTCGGACTATTTGACCCCAATTTTATCTATGATAATGTAATGAGGAGAAATTTTACTCAAGTAACAATTAATGTAAATATAATTTAAATAATTAATCAATATAAACTTATAAACCCTAGATTAACCCCAGGACTTACGGACCAGTATTTCCCATTCTTCTCCGATATCTTCCGCACATTTATGCCTCCAGGTTAAACTGTTACAGAAATGGAGGGCTCATAATCAGGAAGACTCAATGGTCGCATCAATTCTCCGAGGTTTTGAATAAACGCTTTGGAGGATAACACGAGATAAATTTATTAATTTAAACATTTGATAAGTAATAATCAAGATATATAAACTATTATATATAATATATATAACTATGTTTTTTATTCATTCAAAAAACTTGTCGTCACAAGACATTTTCTGGTGATGAGTTTTATTTTCTGCCAATATCCGAGACTCAAATACTTCGGACTTTTAAATTCCATGTGATTACCTTTTTCGAACAGTAACCCCAGGTATTTAAATAGTTCCTTAAATCCACTTTATTAAATAATTTAAATGTCATCAAACGATTTATTATCTTATTCAATAATGCAAGGTGGTGATAAAGTTGGTAGTTTATCACCAATTTATTTACCATCAATAAATTCATTACCAAGTTCTAAAAATATTGTTTTACCATCGATTCAAACATTAAATAAATTAACTGAATCAAATTTAAATCAATTTAATAATAGTTATAAAGATTATACTTATCAAATAACTCCAACTTCAAATAGTCTTGCATCATCTTCACCAAATTCCCTTAAATTAATGGATTCTCCAAAACAACCTCAAGAATCTTATTCTCAAACTGCAAGTGAAAGTGGTGATATTGAAAAATCTGAAACTGATTTATCAACTCCTAAAAGACGTCAAAGATTAGGTCCATCATGTGATTCATGTAGAGTTAGAAAAGTTAAATGTAATGCTGAAATAATTATTTTATCAAATGATTATAAAAAATTTAATTTTAACGAACTTAATTTAAATGAATCATTAATAAACCAATTAATTGATGGAGATTTTATTAAATTAAATGAAATTGATTGGAATTTAACTATTTCAAATAATAAACTTATTAAATTTAAAACTTGTAAATCTTGTTCATGTAAAAAATTAGATTGTAAATTTTCTAAAGGTTTTACAAAAGAAGATATCTTGATTAACAAAAAAAATTTAAAATTCAAAGCTGATAAAAATAAAATTGGTAAAATACTTGATAGTTCAAGAAAATCTAGTTGTTTTAATTGTAGAAAGAGAAAGATTAAATGTTCAATTAATGATAATAATGAAAAATGTCATAATTGTATTAAAAGAAATAGTCAATGTAATTTTAATTAAATTTAATGAATTATGATGGGGGTTTAAAAATGGTTAATAGGTAATGTAAATAGATTTGAATAAATTAATCTTAATCGAAAATTCTTCCCCTCCTATCCGTTTCCGATCTCCTCGTGTGGTTATCCACCCATTGGATGCAAAAAATCTCTCATGCAGGTCGCATCTCCAAAGTTGGAGTCCGGGCAACAATGAACCACTGAAGATGCGATTACTATAGTCATGGATGAGTATTATTCAAATCCGAAGTTATCATTAATAAATTCTTGGTAAATATTCTAATCACCGGGAATTATATTTAGCCGGGGATTATGCGTATAACTTAACGGGAGTTATAGGGTGAGAAAATTCTATTATTGGTTTAATAGGAATTGTCCGAATTTCGTCTCGGAGTTTGAGTCTCGGAAGCTCCAGGCGACATTTGAGGAATTCCTGAGTCTACATGAGTCAAATCCCGTTAATCCTATTTAATTTTCAAACTCCGAAGGACTTAAGAATATTATGATATATTTTAACTATAATACATTTTATGGTTCTGTTTCTAAATAAGTTAAAAAGCAATTACCAATTTCAATTAAAAATTCTTCAACTAAATTCAAATTTAATATAAAATCATAATTTAAATTTACCACATTATCATTACCATTTAATGTTTTGAAGATTAATTCAAATAATTTTTTATACTTGAGATTTTTGATATTAATATTATCAAGTAAACTAATATTTAATTCAAGATTATTATTAATCTTAAATTTATTCTTTCTGAATCGAATATTTAAACTGATTTTATCTTTTTGAATCCGTTTATTATTGGTTGAACTGAATGAATTCATATTAAATAAAAGTTGAAACCCATTAAGATTGTTTAAATTTATATCAATACTTAATTTGTTTAATCCATTACTCAATTTAAATTTATTCTTCTCTGTCATGTATGCTTCTAATTTTTGGAAACTGCTAATGAGTGGTGCAATTTGGTTTAAGTAATTAATAACGTTAATAAATGAAACATCTTTTCTACCAATCATTGCTTTATTAAGATAATTAATTACTAACTTAACACAATTTTTAGAATATTCTTCATATTTAAACCAATAACACCTCTCATGATCTTTAGGAATTTGAATATAAATTCTATCAAAGATTTCATTCACTTTAACAAGAATAGACTTATCATAATCAAGTATTTTGATATTGTTTTCATGCAATTCATTCAAAAGTCTAATTAAATATTTGAGTCTATTCAATGAGTTGAAAATATTGTTTAATAAATTCACATTTAAATTGAATTCAGTAGAAATAAGATTCATGGTTTCTGATACTTCAAGGTATCTTTCATCTCCGACGTTTACAATCTTTGCATTTGTAACATTTAATTTATCAAATTCATCAAATTTAAGGTTAATCTTAGTTCTTAAATTAATCTCAATCGATTTCGTTTCTTTACTATTGGACAATGCAACTTTAAGTAAGAATGTATTAGATGAGCTCCTCACTGGGAGATATTCTCCATCATTAAAAATTAATAAAAGTAACTCATAAGATTTAAGAGAGGATTTATCCTCATCGATTCCAAATTCTTCAAGAGCTCTATTACTGCAATCAATTTCCACGAATTCAATGTTGCTATTCGATAATTCTTGAGTAATCATGTTATCTATTATTTTATTGGAGCAAACAACCGATAAGTTATTGAAAAATTCAAAGTCCAATTCATGATTTTCGAGATTTAAATCCGATACCCATTCTAATTTCCAGTCCCCTTTTATTGATTTGATTCGACTGACAAACCACTTGATTTGAAAACTTTTTTCGTCAATCAGGTTAATTAAAAACCAGGATGCAGGCCAGTTTTTACATTTAAAATATTGTATTTTGAATGCAACTTTGTCTTGTTCATCCAATTTGTTCAATTCGTCCTCCTTCAAGTTAATTATGTGGTTGGAAATCCATTCTACTGTGATTAACTTGTTTCTTAATTCCCTTGCAATTGTCTCTAACTTCAAATCGACCAATCTTTTATTGATATAGTCAGCAAAGACATCTTCGTCTCCATTATAATTGAAAGTATTTATCTTTCTTAAAATTTGATTTTGGAGTGAGTTTGGCTCTAGAATATATAACTTTCCAGTCAAGGAGTCTATTGACAAGATAGTAGACTTTTTGTTAGTAAGCTTTATGACTATTTGGAATGGGTTAATCAATTTTAATATAACAGGGTTTGTGTGGGAGATCTTTTCGATTAACAATTCACAATGTTTGTTAAGTATCAAATTTAAAAGATACTCAATATTAAATTCTTCATTTTTGATTTTGATATCTCCACATGATATCATTTGGACGTTATTTTTAAACCATTTAAACTCAATATTAAGTTCTTCATTTATAGCCAACTCAACTAAGTTAGAAGGATTATTCCAATAATTGATTGAAATCTTATCTTCTTGGAATTTGTATTTCAAATTGGACCAGTTTACCAGATTAAGATTCTTCAATTGTTGTTGATATATTAAATTAAATTTGAATTTTTTGGTGAAGTTATTCAAGAAGTCGTAAAGACCAGGCAATCCTTGGTTCAATAGAATAGCATTACCTTGTTTCTCGAGCTTTTGCCAAAAAGATTCAGGGAGCTCTGTAGTTGTGTCAGATTTGAGCGTGTTATCATTATCGATCCCGAAAAGAAATTTGAAATTGATTAAGAAATATGGGGACTTCAAATAATCTTCATCCAGGTCGATAATCAAATCATTTCCTACCGTAACTATGACCTCATACTTCCTTTCCAAATGAAATATGACCCGCCCGTCTCTTACTTGATGGTTTTGTAGGAATTCGTTTGGAATTTTATCACTTAAAGCGATTCTTGTAGTTAATGATAAATTCAAGTCTTGCATAACTTTTAATATCTTCTCAGATGAGATAGGGTGATTCTTTAAAAATGTGTAAGATGGTAATTGTGGTCTACCTTTTACTAATACCTCTAAACTTGTAATTAAATCACTATTAGGTAATTTTGCTCCACTGAACCCACTTAACTCATTCAATCCTAAAGTTAATTGTTCAAAGTAAAACTCTTGTGTCCTCAACCAATTCAAGATATCAATCAATTTCCCCACCTCTTTGGAATTGCTTGCCCATTTTACAAGTGTATATATCTTAATAAAGTCCTGTCGAAGATTCGTTAGGAGATTCAAGAATTTTTTCTTTCGTAAAACATCATTTTCTTTATCTCGAGACATCGAAAGATTTTCAACCATAGTATTCAACTGTTTGAATGACTCTTGACAATAGAATTTAAGTACATTGGATAAATCAATTATATTACTCGTTACATGTGGTAATTCTGGTATTGAACTTGTGTTTAATGATGTACCATTCCCATTGCCCACCGGTGAACCATTAAACTTCAGACCGCCATTCGACGTGACCGCCTCATGTGTATCACCGTTTACTGTAATACCATTTGAATCACTCATACCAAATGCTCAAATGTTAATAAAGTGAAGGAATCTCGAGTTTGTACAATCTATAAGTTAATTTTTTCAAAGATTACTGGCTTGAATATGAAAATGCGCGCGCCAGAATTCGGAGATTTTACCCCATACTAAAGTTAAAGTATTAGTTGTATAATTGTACATAATTTACAAATAAGTTATTAAATTTTTGAAGTCATTGGATAAAATAAGTTCAGATACACTTTTCCTCCTATCTTTCCTTACTAAAAATACATCGACAATTTTTTGTAAAGACCTAATAATGTTTTTACTATGGTTATCCAAAAATGAATCAGATAAAAGATCATGAATTGAGTACCAGTCCCAATCAACCATGGCAATTCTATGGGATGGAGAATTCTTAAACATTTTCCTTTCAATTACTGATGGAGATACACCGGATTGACTTAAATAATGGTATGATGGTAAGTCAAATGGTAATCTATCTTCCAATAAACAGTAAATTAAAACTCCAACCGCCCATGAATCGGTTAAAAATCCGTTATATTTCAATCCCATTAATAATTCTGGAGAAATATAATCTTGTGATCCACATCTAGTGGTTAATAATTGATCTGGGGATCTTAATCTTTTTGCTAAGCCAAAATCGGTTAAACAGGTAATAGATTCACGATTTGGATTCTCTAATAATTCATCAAAAGTATAATTAAGTAAAAGATTTTCTAATTTAATATCCCGATGAATTATATCATTTCTGTGTATGTAGTCCACTGCATAAATCAATTCTTTTACTATATTACCGATTATTTTCCAGTATCTTAAATCTTTGTTATAATGTTTGAAGTTTTTACTCAGAAATTCAAATAAATTGCCTCCAGGGCAATAATTCAAGAAAATAAGTTGATTATTATTTTGACTCAAGTTTTTAAAGTCTTGAATTGACATTTCCTTCACATCATCTTGAAACAATTCATGAACATCATGGTCACTTTCTTCTTCGAGGTGAAAAGTTTCAATTTCTCTGGTATCAATCAGTAAATTAATATTGTAATCCAATAATTTGATAACTGTAGGATAATCTAGTTGATAAAGAATATTTAACTCTCTTTTTAAGAAATATCTGAAATTTTTTATCTGGCTTTCATTTTTAATTGGGATTGTTATGATTTTAATTGCAATTTTAAAAGATGAATTTTTTTCATCTTCCACCAAGATAACAGTACTAAAATTACCTTTTCCTATTACTTTGATGAATTTAAAGTTCGTGTTGAATTTAGAAGAATAGAAAACTTGATTTTCTAAACTTCCAGATATTGTTTCATCCACCGGTGGACTTGGGATTTTATTAGTGATTATATCGTCATTGGGATTTGACACCACCCGTTTTGTCTCAAGTTTATTAACGATTTTTGACCTTTCAATGGGAATATATTCACTAATAGTTCTATCTTTTGTTTGATATTTTTTAAGGGATTTATTTCTCCTTATTTTATACATATCAAGGGTTGAATAATCAGTTGGTGAAAGGCTACCAAAAGATCCATTATTTAATATTGGAGTAGGAAGTTGAGTTATACTTTCATAACTGGTATCACTCATAGATTTTGAAGTAATATTAGGGGCATCTTGTAATGACCCAATAGATGTATCAATCTCCATGTTTTCATGACCAGATGGAGGTACATCAATATGTAAAAATGGATAGTTTCTTTCTTGTCGTGGAATATTATTTGATTCATCTTCCATTGAATTCGAATTTGTCCCCGAATTTGTTGGAGGTGATGGAGTTTTACCAAACACCTTCATTATTGCTGGTTATATAAATAATCAATTTAATGCGGCTACAATTAATTTTTTTATTAAAATTTTATTACTTATTCAATATAAATTGATTTAAGACTTTAATATTTGGCTCGTGTCAATTATTTATAAGATATTTTATTACTCATAAACAATTTTTATTAATTTAGATATTTTTTAGCCTTTTGCCGTAAATGTAACATTTGAGGTTGTTTACGGAAATCCAACAACAAATGAGGCATTTCGGGAACACACTACAACATTAGCCGATAAACGTCTGCGAATCGTGGTTGCAAAATGACAAGGCTAAATTATTTTTATATCATTTTAAACATTATATAAATCCTTCCAATACTCTAAGAGCTCTTTCTAATCTATCAATACCTATTTCATATCTTTTTTCATCGAGTACCATATCCAGGGTTAATCTAGATAATTGATCAACTATTTTTTCAATTAGTTGTTTTTCTTTAATGGGTAAATTTAATTGATTAAATTCTTCTCCTATTATAGTACCATTAACACTTTCTAATAAATTAATTAAAGTTTGATAAGAAAATGGTTTTAATTGATTAGATGAGCTAGTTTTACTCTTTCTCTTACTAGCTTTACGTTTAACTTTCTTAGGATGTTTTGTACTTTCTTTAACAGATTTTCCTCTAGCAGGTTGTTTAACAACAACTGGATCATCGATATCATAAAATTCATCTTCTAGATTAAGATCTCCATCATGTGATAAATGGGGATGATGAATTGGCGGTGGAATGGGATTAGATTGGGTTTGAGGAGTTTTAAGTTCTGAATCAGGAACTGATTTTAATTGTGTATCAATAGCAGGAATTTGATTGGAATCAGCTGGGTGTACATCAAATTGATGATCATCCGCAAATTCACTACTTGGATAACCTGGTTCGGAATTATATTGAGAAGATGTCAATTCATCATCAAACATCTGTTTTGGTTGGATCATTTCGGGTGATAAATCTCCCTTGGGTGAATACTGAGAGTATCTATGAGGAAATGATCCTTGTTGTAATTCTGTTCCTGGTTGATAAACTTGTGTTTGTTCTGGTCTTATGGCTGGTAATTCCTTTTCTCTATCATACGGTTGGTATCCTTGGTGATCAAATGTAGCTGTTGTAGGTTGGTCTGGTGTTATAACATTGACATATCCTGCATCCAATGTCTCATCCGGATCTACATCCTGGGATGATCTTTCCTCATCTCCCAGGCTGGATATATTATCTGATTGAGTATCAAGGTCATCAAAAGCCTTGGGACCTGTTCGAATTTCTTGCTGGGATGGCAATGATTGGTTATCAAAATTGGAGTCACTCAGATTAATATCATTTACAGCCCCAGGAGTTGACAATGCTTTGGCTCCCACAGCCGCAGCAGCCAAAGCCCCTGTACCTGCCACAGCCGCAGCAACAGGTTCAGTGGATCCATGTTGTTCTGGAACGGCATTTGTCGTGTTTTCGGAAGTTTCCGGGGCATTGTCAAATGATTCTGGTGTCTTGAATGATTGGCTAGTTCCGTAAGAATGATCACCTTCGGAGTTGGATGGTAATAAGATATCATCTGAATAATGAGATTCATCATCATCATCGGTAACCACTGGAGGTTGTGGTAAAGTTTGATAAATTCTCTCCTTTGAGTTCATACTACCAGAACTTAATGGCAGTTGGGATTTCTCTTGAGCTTTCTCAATTTGATTGGAGACTTGCCTTGCTTTAGCTAAATTTTCAACACTTGGCCTTGGGGGAAGGGTTGAATCTCTTTTGGCAATGTTTAATGGTTGTTCATCATCCCTACTATGAATACTAGCGGTTTTAAAAGAATCTGTAGAACCTCTATGACTTGAATGTTGAGGTGGAGGAGGAGCAAAAGATTTATTCAGTTCAACAGTACTTTCGTCTGAATCAGGGATCTTATCAAAAGTAAAAGTTTTCAGTTGAATTGAATTAGCTCTATCCATTAATTTATCTAAATCATCACTTATAGTTAATGAAACTTTCTTTTGATGTCCTCTATAATTTTGAATTTCATCATTTAAATTTGAAGTATCAATTACTTGACTCTTGGGTCTTCTACTTGACCTTGGGGGAATTGAATTATCAATATTTGTATTATACAGAACATCAGGTTCTAATTTATTACTTCCCCCTTGTTGAGTTACTAATTTCTTCTTACTAGCAGATCTATTAATTGTTGGTACAACAGGTTCATTAACTACTTTAACTGAAACAGTTTGAGCCACATTATTAACATTACCTGAATATGCTGACATTGAAGACATATAAGAATCCCTTACTGGATCTTTATGAGTTTGTTTTGAAGGTGGTTTAAAATCTGAATACCTACTGGAATATTGACTATCAGTATCATATTGACTTTGATTTAAAGGTCTATTTAAATTCTCTGATCCTGAATAAGAGAATTCAGAACTCACAGGTTCGTCATCTTCTGGATAAGGTGAACGATTTGAAGACATAAGTTCTTTTTGGTAAGGATTTCTTTGATGAGAGTCGAAATTTGGATTGAGAATTGGTCGGGTATACATTGGAATGTTTACAATGTTACCTTTTTAGGAAGGGTAATTAAATTGGTGCATAATTATCCATAACGGTCACATGACGCAAGTGTAGGAAGGCTGATGGTAACTGAATGGGTGGGACAAATGGGTGGGGAATTGGTAGGGCTGATTGTTTTGAATAGTGTCTGGGGTTTGTGTTTTGGTGTTTGTATAAAAGTACAAATAATTGGCGGAAGAAAGTTCAGATTGTTCGCAAAAGCAACATAACTTGTGACATATGATTCTACAGTAATCACATCCACTAGATCTTATCAATGGTTCCTTTATCAACTACATTTCTATACTGATGTTATATATTTAGGTCATCGCGGTAAATAATTCTTATCGCACTATGAGTATATTCAGGTACCACCGAATACTTAAACGATCAATCCTGTACTATAATCATTTTAGTCGATACCCATTAAATACCCAACTGTATCTTAAAAGAGTTACCCAGTTTCATGAATCAGAACACCAAATCCCCCAATCCAAACTTTCCAATGTACTTATAGATTGTATTCAAGCCAATAGATACATCCAAAGATATAATGATAATACAATTATATCACACGATCAATTCAATATAACACAAAAGATAACCAATGATGAATTAGAAAAGAATCTATCTTCATTATTGCTTTCCCACAAAGAGATCTTCGGTAAATATCCCGATATAATACGACAGTTTTTATTAGAAGAACCTCGACCCCATGAACCCACAATAATCATTTCGTTAATTAAAGCCCAATTTGAATCGGATATTGCCAATTCAAAAGTGAATTATAATCATGTTAGAATGGGGATTGATACCTTACTTAAATCTAATGATTATGCCAATGCATTAAAATTAATTGATGTTACTGTAAGTTCTACATCTTATCAGGATTTTTTAAAGAAAACTATTTTACCAAAATGGTGTGGGAATTTAGCATTAATCTGCTTATTAACGGGATTTGAAATTACATATTTAAGTGAAATACCTCATTTGTTCTTCATAATTTTCAATACTATATTTACATCGGGTATAACCTATAGTATAATCAATATTAAATACCCCCAACATTTAGGTAGAATTAGCTGGAGAGGTTCAAATAAATTATGGGATAATATATTTAAATCTCAAGAATTACTTCTAGTAAACAGGATTATCACCTATTTTGAAGAACATGCGGAAGTGAATCTTCGTAACTTCCACTATTCTCAAGTTAAACAGTTCTCCAACTTAAATATTGAACGACTTAATAACGGTATTATTGAAGGTCCCCAATCTACAGAAGTCGTGGCGTCACACGACCCGGCTCGAGATGAAAATATTGAAGAACTAAGACAATATTTTAGGGATGAATTAACTAAAAGGAAGATGATGATAAATGATCTTCCAGATGAATTACAATTTGTAGAATATTGGTTAACCCAAGGAGAAAATTTTGAGTGGGTAGAACCAGATCAAGATCCAGGAGAATTGAGAACTTTCAAGGAGATAACCAAAAAATAAACTCTCGCATCTTATGAATAAATATTCAATAATCATATAACAATAATGACCGATTTAAATAACGAATTTATTCGAATAACAACTCCTAAATCATTTGATATTATTTCAGATCTTAAATTTAGTAAGAATCAAAATCAATTTCTTGTATCTTCGTGGGACAATAAAGTTCTTTTATATAATTGTGGTGTTGTGGATAATACAAATTTACTTCATCAATTTGAAAACACAGTTCCAATTCTTTCAATTGGATATCTTAAGGGTAACAATGCATATTTAGGATCATTGGATGGGAAAATTTATGATGTAGATTATGAAAATGGCAAGCTAAACAATTGTAAAAATCTCAGTTTACCAGAAGGTAGAAATAATGGGATTAATAATATTAGTAGCTTTAATGAAGAGTTATTAATTATTTCAACATTTGATAATCAATTAATAATAAATGATGGTAGAATGCAAAGGCCAATCCATTCAAAGAAATTATCTAAAAAGATTTTTAAGATGGATAGTACTACAAACTATTTGGCAGTGGGGATGTCCGAAAGAACAGTTGAAATATATGATCATCGAAATTGGAAAACCCCATTTCAAATTCGAGAAAGTGGATTAAAATTACAAATAACTGATCTTAAGACATTCCCAAATGGTGAAGGATTTGCCATTTCTAGTATAGATGGTAGAGTATCAATTGAGTATTTTGATCCATCACCTCAAGTTCAAGATAGGAAATACGCATTTAAAAGTCATAGACATTTTGATAAATTAAGTCAAAGTGATATAGTTTATCCTGTCAATTCAATCTTATTTAATCACAACAATAATTATTTATATACTTCAGGCTCAGATGGATTTTTAAACGCTTGGAATTGGGAAACTAAAAGAAGATTAAAACAGTACCCCAAATTCAAACATGAAGGAACCCCAGAAAGTATTGTAAAAATCGACTTAAATTACACACAGTCTATCATGGCAGTAGCTACCAGTGATGACTCATTCAAGAATTCCAATTCATTGGATTATACCGGTTCATTACCAAAATATCCTAGTAGTATATATTTAAAGACACTTTAATATACCCATTTTCCAGTCTCATCAGCCGCGGCAAGTGATGAGCTCAAGTCGTGAGAAAAATATCTCTTCACTTGCTCTCTCATAATAATATTCAAATTTTGTTATTTACCAACAGTATGGACAATTTTGAAACAGCAACGGAAGAATATAATAAATGGCTTATTGACCAAAATGTTAAATTTGTTAAAAAGTGTGAAATAACTGATTTGAGAAAAGATTATGAAGGAAGAGGAGTCATAGCTAAAGAAGATATAAAACAGGGTGAAGTAATATTTGAAGTTCCAAGAAGTGTTATACTTAATATTGAGACGTGTAGTTTAATTAAGGATCGCCCTGACTTATTGAATGAATTAGAACTTCTTAATCAATGGGAAGTATTAATCATTGTGTTATTATATGAAATTAATGTTAAGGGAACAAAAAGCAAATGGTATCCATATTTTCAAGTTTTACCAATTCTTGATGACGAAAACTATAAATTCAATCAACTCATGTTCTGGAACGAAGAAGAATTGAAAGATTTATCTCCTTCTTTAATTGTACAAAGAATTGGTAAAGATTTAGCTGATGGTATGTATAAGAAATTATTTCCCAAGTTTATACCTAATCGGATCGAACTCGAAGGTATTGAGGACACAAATAATTTGGAATATCACAAGATTGCTTCGTTAATTATGTCTTACTCCTTTGATATTGAAAAATTAAACGAGAATGGGTTTGTTGATGGAGAAGAAGATGAGGCTGAAAGTGATAAAGAACCTGACAACTTAAAATCTCAAACCGCAGCTCCTTCATTGGACACAAAATCCGAAGTTTCTGAAGGTTCTGAAGAATCTGTTCCCACTAAAGAAGAAATTGATGAAATGTTTGACACTGTTGAAGAAGAGCCTGTGAGCCCCATTTCCTCGTCAGGTGAAGAATACCCAGACAGTATAAGGAATGATTCATTTTTGAAGGCAATGATTCCTCTTGCAGATACCCTTAATGCAGACACAAAACTTCATAATGCTTCTTTGGAATATTTGGGTGATAAATTGGTAATTAGGGCCATAAAAGATATTCACATAAATGACCAGATTTATAACACATATTCTGATCACCCAAACAGTGAAATCTTAAGAAGATATGGATACGTCGAAGCTTTCGGTTCCAAACATGATTTTGGTGAAATACCTTTAACTTTGATTAGAAAATATTTTTCTTCGTGTGCTAATCCTATTAATAATGCATTTTTTGATCAATTAGTTACAATTATCAATAAAGCTGTCGAACAGGAGAATGATGATGATGAACATCTGGATTTTATATTAGATTCATACGATTGTTTTACCACAGGTGAGATTCTTTTCGAATTCATCATCTTGGTCCAATGTCTAACAATCATCTCAGCAATTAATTCAGTGCATTCCATGGAAGGTTTAGCTCTTCCTTCTAAATTTCAATTGGTTAGAAGAATTTATCGTAAGTGTATCCAATTGATTGAAAATCAAAAATTGACTTCCAATTTTCTCGTGGCTTACAAAGCCATTCTTACCTCCAGACTTGAAGAATATCCGAAACTTGCATCTGACATTTTTACAAAAGATTACAAACACAATAGACAGTCAATGGCCAAAATTGTACTCCAGTCAGAATATAAATCATTACAAGCATGTTTGGATATAGACAAAGTATTTAAGGCTGGTACAACAGCATATGACTTCATTGAAGATGATCGTTTGATTAGAAACATTGTCAAAAGAAAATTTGATTTACCAATACCAGATTCTTCTAATAAGAAGAGTAGTTCCAAGAAGACAAAGCATTAGATAAACGATTTATTGAATAATAACCTTGTATATTAATATTTTACGTAAAAACCCCTATTTTTTTTAGAACTAATGTACATATAAAGAAAAGTTTCTTTATGAATTAAATTTTAATTTTACTCTTTGTGTGTGGAGACTGAATAGTCGTTAGATTCAGCAGTTACAAATGACTTTGCACTTGTAGTATGAGTATGTGTGGAAGCATCTCTTTTAACGCCAATTTCTGACTCGATTGGAGTTCGACTTTCGTCTGACTCATGAGATCCAAAATCCTCCAATTTTTTGACGATTAATTTCCTTGGACGTTTGACCTGGAACTCCTTCTCTTGCTGTGTGGTTTTATTTCCAATCAAAGATTTAAATCTTTGAATTAACTTATTTTGCAGGTTAAGATCTGATTTCTTTGTTTCTGTGTGTTCTTTACCTTTATATAATCCTTCCTTCGCTTCTAGGGTTTGTAGTCTGTTCTTTCTTGATTCCCAGAGTTCTTTGACATCATCATCTATATCATCATCCACGAAATACTTCTGATAGATTTGGTCTGCTTCTCTAGTGGTATAATCATTCATCTTTTTTCTTTTATCTGAATACTCTTGTTGCTTATGGAAAGAAGCAGTATCTGAGATAATGGTGGAAGCGTCATCAATTTTTTTATTACCAAGCTTCTTCCAATAATACGAAGCTTTTGATCTATAATAAATATCCGAGTTATTTGAAATTATTGAATCATTGTCTATAATTTGATGATTAGCTTGTGGAGGAGTAAAGTAATTCATTGAAAAAGGCTTGATAGGTTTAAGAAGATTCTCCACTGGTCTGTACTCAAATTGAACTTTAAAATCATCAACACTGGATGAACTTTTTAATTTTTCAAGGTCTTCATCAAGGAATTTGTTACCTTGTCTTTTGATGATTGCATAAATAGTCAAACAAACACAATAAACTAATTGACCGCAAAAAGTCAATGCAATAATCGAATGGATAGTGATCTGGATATATGCAATGGTTGTCCGTACTTCTTCACTATACCCCAAGCTTGGTATGAACGCTACAGACAAAATGGCCAATATTAATTTAGCTCCTGGTATCATCCATCTAGTGGAAGCAAAGCTCAACCTTAGATAAAATGGTTTGATGACAACTAAAAGTATTATTCCCACAAATTCTAATACTATGAAGCAGATCACTTGTGCTAGCCCGCTTTCGGAAAGGAGGGACACAATTGCCAGTCTTAAAAAGATGGCCCCTATCTCAATCATCACAAAATATGTTTTATCTGGGTTATAATGATGGTATAAAAATGCCCAGCAAAGAAGTGTATTAACTGATGTATATAATTTTGAAATCCGTGAATTCTTCGTTATCTTCCACTTCTTCAAGGTAAGTAAATACCTAAATGTGAAAAAACATCCGATACCCACCCATATTGCAAACAAAATAGCTGCAACAGATAAAGGTGCTATAGCACGTTGATCGACAATATTCGGTATATTATCGAATTTATGCTTTCTTCCAGGCTTAAAGCTGTGGGTTCCATTTAAATGAGTACCATTGAGTCTGTGTGGAAAAGAATACCTTCCCCCACCTGTACAATTGTTTCCAAATCCTAATGGCATGAATAATTGATCGAAGGAGACATTCCTGGCAAACTCTTCATCTCTTAGGGTATTAATACTGGGGGCAAATGACTTTCTGTCACGAGCAGAAATGAAGAAGAAGTATAGTGTGAACACTAAGAATGGATAACCAAAAAGTAACACAAAGTTATTGAACAAGATACCAATTGAAAAGAAAGCTGACCTCTTAAGGGTAGACTTATAATTATGATTGGTATTTGATACTTTATGCATAGCTGTGTCTCTTAAATATTTGACTAACATGAATAAACCTTGAAGAATGATTTGAATTGTTATCCAAATAAGTAATGTTAGTATAAAATTCCACCAATTTTGAATTGATGTAAGGTAAGTACCAAAATAAGACAAAGAGTCTAAACCATCTGCCTTGTATGTCAAATAAATATTATCTTGAACTGTGGAAGAAAAAAATTCATTACCACTTAAAACTGAAAAACCTAATAAACAAGCCCATTTAAGTAAGGCCATAATGGGTTGATAAAACCCTGGATAATTCAAATTCAAACCGGCAATGAAGAATGCAAATTGTATGTATAAAATGATTCGTTGAACGGTGGCATCCAACTGTTTCAACAAATTTTCATTGCAAATTGTTGATGCAGTGAAAAGGAAAGGATTCTTGGATTCTTGATATGATGAATAAATAACAGTTAAGAAATTGATGAGACCAGCTGCTAAAAGTAAACCCAAAGTAGCCAGTATAACTGACCATCGTACATGGGATGATAAAGCAGGCGTCACATAAAGATTATCACAAGATAGCACTTGACTTTCTGCATCATTGGATATAACGGCAAATCTAACTGAGAAAGATCCTAGTGTATGTAATTGACCTGAAACATCTACTTCATAGTATAAATAAATTGAATCGTTAACATATAATGGACAACTTACTAAATTTCCAGTTGAATTATTAAATAGATTCTCAATGGTTTTATTATTTCTTCCAAAAGAAGTAGTGGAATCAATATCTTGATCATCTGAAGGTTTAAATTTAGTTTGCAGTCGATTGACGTGCATGTTTTCATCATCTAATCTCTTTTGCAATTCAGATACATTAAGAATATAATCTTCACGATCTAATAGTTCATCATCAAAAATATTATCTTTCTTGGTTGGAATTTTAGAAGTGTCTCCCACTTCGAAGGGCTTTATTGTATCTCCTTGAGAAGAATTTGAACTTGAATTAGTGGAATTATGTTTTGTAAATCTGGGACTATTGAGAAATTCAGTTGTGTTCTTCACTCCAATCATATCACAGAATCTTTTATTCTCATCTACTAGTAGATTTCCCTTGAAATAAACAATAGCATGGAAAGTGGTGAATCTATTAGTTGTTTCATTAACGTCAGTTATAATAGGATCTGGATTATCCATATTAAAAGGATCAATAACTTTAGTATTCATGAAAAATTTCAACTTTTGGGAGTCTGAATCATAGGCCACATCAAATAATCCTTTTGCAAGACTAAATATTGGACCTTGATCAAGTTGACATCTTTGAGTAGATACCAAAGCACATATAACATAAGGTATTAAAAAAAATATCCTTAAGATCATATTGATTTATATAAAGGGGTGAGCTAGATAAGATACTAGTTTATCCAATTTTTATAGTTTAACTGAATAAATTTCTGATGAATAAACTATTGAATGCTCTAATTATAATCTTCCAATAATGAAAGTTACTTATTTAACTATTTTGAAGTATTTAAAGACTTGATTATAAGTGACTTTTTTCTTTTTTTCCTCAACAATGAGTATGCCTCATCATGTTCCGCTACAAACCCGGGGTGTACCCGTTACATGTAGTACAAACTTAAGTATAAAGATTCACAATGAAGATGTTTATTAATTTATTGAATAATCGACTTGAAAGAGTTATTAAGTTAACGAATTTATGAATAATTTATTAGGGCTATTTACATAGATTGATATTATACAATCGCCAACTTGGCTAATTTGGCTGATATAATCACGAACTTGGGGATTTAATCATTTACTTTACCTCTTAATTTTGGATATAATCTACCAGCATGATAATTTATAGAAGATCTTTGATCTTTTTGTGGTACAAGTGTTTCCATACATTTTCTTAAATCGGTTTCAGCATTCATGCATTTACTGGATCCATCACCATTTGCTGCCCAACAACTTAAAAGTGATGACATAAGAACAGCACATTTATTATTGGAATTATTAAGGATTGGCCTCCTTACTTTTAACCTGGGTAATGGTGGTAAAGATGTGGTGGTTTGAACTTTCTTGTAGGCCATTTTTGAAAATTTTTTTGGGCCATTCGCGACTTATGTGAAAAATTGATCAAATAGATAATAGTTTTAGAGTTTAGGAGTAATTATCCATCCCCATTGTTGTATATTATTTAGTCTAGAAGTTTAATTTATATGGAGTTCATCTTCTAAATCAATTAAATGAAATTTATAACTTGACCTTCTGTCTCCTGATGCTTGAATTTTAGTATTATAATTGTATAATCTCTTAAAATTTCTATCATTATATGGTTTAAATATAACTGAATCTTCAACTTTTAATGATTGTAAACCATTTACTTTATGCAATAAATTAATAATTTTAAATTTAATGATATTTGAAATTTTAATGTTCAAATTATTTATGAATACATGTTTCTTATTACTATATTTCATTCTGATTAATGTTTCAATTTGATCTTGTAAATTAATCAAAAATAGTTTAAATATGTGATTGAAAAGTTTCTTTCTACTTCTCCTTGATTTATCAGTCAAATAATTATAAGGTATTAAATTAAGCTCCTTAACATTATAACTAATAATTAACATATTAGATTGTTGTTTTGAATTCTTTGAATTTCCTTCTTTGAGGAAATCACATAATTTAAAAGAATTGGTTTTAAAAAATTGATGATTGAATAATAATAAATTATTGGCTTGATTATTCGATGAAAGGATCATTTCAATTTCCTTTTGTAATGATGCTTTTAAAGTATTGATTTCAGTTTCAAGTATTGAGTTGAATTTATTCATAAACCTGAACTTCAATATTTTATAATCATTAATGTTTTCTATGAGGATAAATTTCTTAGGCACATCAAGTTCATTATAAATCATATTCATTACTTTATCAAATTTATTATTGGTAGGGGTTACCAAATCATCCGGATTAATGGAAACCGAATTTTCATTATATTCAATGAAATCCAAATCTTTTTTAGAAAGTTTCACCTTGGTAGAACATTGTTGTAAATCTTGAATGAATTCTTGAGGAAAACATATATCGGAAAGTCTATTCTTACCAGTTCTAAGAGGGAATCCACTTATTGATCTATCAAATCCCACCACATTATAAGGTAAATGGAAAAGATTATCTTTAAATAATGAGCTGCTAGTATTTAAAAACAATTTATCCAATTCATTCCGTCTTAATAACTTAAATTTATCATTAATCCCATTGAATTCTTGAATGATTCGCACAATGGGATCCGAATAGTTTCGAAGATATCTCTTATAATATTTCAACTGAACTGATTTATCTTTATCTAACTTGGCCAAATCTTTATAAATCTTCTCTATTTTTGATAATGGAGTATTTAAAATATCTATTTCATCGGGTAAATTCTTAATTAAATTCTTCCGATCAAGATAATGATCAGAAGGAAATGCTTTAAACTGTTTACCCTCATCCAAATTTTGTTGAATTAGTAAATCTTCCGTTGTCATATGAGATATACTATCATAATAATTTTGTAATTGTTTATAATTTACATTATCTTCTTCTTCTGAATCAACTGGAAGTTTACGGGTATTCTCTTGCTTCTTTTTCATACCATTTTGTAATGACATCCCAAGGTTTCTTAACGCTTGTTTATTGGCATCCTTGGCCTTATAATTTACCGAAGTTGGATGTAGAAACCTTTTGGAATTTAGCGCCAATTTATTCTTAAGCATCTTACTTATTATGAGGGTGACAAGAATCTCCTTGAAGTGCGAGCATGGAAATTGAAGATAATCCCGTGACCGGCACGCTTAGGATTAGACACGAAATCATCTAGAGAAAGAGTATTTTTCGTCTAGAGGTTTAAAGAGTAAAATCATGCTGTCATTATTCATTATATAGATGTATGTTGAAACTTTTGTAAAAGTTTTTCTAATTTAAATTGTTCGTTTAATGCTGTGAATTCAATTAAAGGATTAACATTTGCAGGAACTTGAGTAATTTTAGTTGGAATAGCTTCTAAAGGAATTGAATCAATTGATTCAATTGAAGAATTTGAATCATGTCTATAATGGGTATTATCTGGTGATGAATCAGTTGAAGAAGCTGATGAAATAGATAGATTTGAAGGTTTTCTGGTATCAATTCTTAAATAATTTGAATAAGTTTTATCGGGTAATTGTAAATTGTTTTGTAACATTTGATGACAATTTGATACAGGTGAATAAATTGATCTGGGTGATGGTTGTTGTGATATTGGGGTAAAAGGTGAAGATTTTGGTGAAGATTTGGAAGATTTTGGTGATAATTGATTTTCTGATTTTTGAGTTAAATATTGTTTCATTCTTAAATCATTTAAAATTCTTTCCTTCAATGGATTTAAAAATTTATTAAAATGATTAAATAATTCAATTTCATTAATGAAAAGATTCCAATTTAATAAATATAATAATTGTCTTTCCATTAAATTAATATCTTTTAAATTAAATAATTTATTAGTTAATTTTAACCAGTCATAATTCTTTAAACTAAAATCATTATTAAATTTAATAGATAATATTAAACATGATAATAAAATTCTATGCCTTGTTGAAGGAAGTCCTTTACAATTTTGTGGTAATTTAACTTTTAATCTGTTTAAATAAACGATTGTTGACATCAAAATCCCATTATTTAATTTTAAAGATCTTATAAGTTTATTCAAAAATTTTGATAATGATGGTAATCTTTTTGTATCATTATGAGTTGATATGGTTTCATTTTCACAAGGTATAACTTGTAAAGCTTTAACAATAACTCTTTGAACTAATTCTTGATCTATTGGACTTTTAATAAAAGTTTCAATTACGGTTGATTCAACTGATTCCATATTAATTATTCACCCAATAATTATTGGATTGTTATACCGTCTTATATAAAAAATTTTAAATCATCTGAGGCTATAGCCCAAAACAGAAATTCTACTAAAAATGTAATCACATTACGCGTTGATTATTAGTGAACGATTGTACCTTTCCAATTATTATTTTTTTAAAAAAAAATCCACCTTTTTGACACAGTTTTTTTACCATTTGTTAGCCGAATCTCCTTTGAAGGAATCTGGGTGAAAATTTAATTACCAAATTTGGTTAAATTAATCGCGTTTAGTCCTCGCAGCTACTCCTAAATCCTGTATAGAACGCCAAATTCTTTAATACAAAGGAATGGTAAAACGTACATTTAATTAAATTGATTAAACTAAAAATTATATGCAAGGGATATATTGTTAAACAAAGAATTAAAATCTTTAAATCAAGTTTTTTTTAATAATTTATTAATTTTAGGATAATTCCTTACAATAGAAATGGAGCAATTTTTAAATAACTAAGGAATTTTACATATTCGTCTTCAAATATTTCCCGTTTTTGTTACATTCTAATATAATTATTTAGTGAAACAATTAAACATCTCGGTCCAAGTTTTTATTCCTATCTAAGGGAAATGTTTAAATTAATTAGGAAAAACTCTTATGACGAACTTTTAACCGAATCAGCCTACATCTTCGATACATTTTATTTGCTATCGTGTCATTTTCTCTGTTGTACAGTGTATTTGGGAATGTAACAAGTTTGTACTTCGTCTCCTTATATCAGTTGTCAGTTAGTGAGATTTTTTTCAATTGTATAAAATGTACCTCTTATCATTTAATTTAATGGATTCGTGTTCAATTACGTGTCAATAGTTTACGCCTTTCTTACTACCCTGTCGTTGATTCCTTGCAGGGCTTCTGGATCACTCCATTTTTACTTTCTTCAGCCCCATTGACGGGTAGTGGCGGACACATTAGGTAGACCATTATGGAAGGACACTAGTTGGACCGCTAGTTGCCCGCTAGTTGCCCGCTAGTTGCCCGCTAGTTGATCACTAATTGGACACTAATTGGACTACTAGTTAGTACACTCGTGTGAGAGGAGAGGTTATATTAGCCCGTTTATGGCAAGTCCAGTCTGAGTCCGGTTCAAATCCAGTCTGAGCCCAGCGTGTCCAGTTTAAATCAGGCTCAAATCAGGTTCAAACCCACCAGAGATTCACCTATGTTCCTTTGATTTGACTACCATTCAAGAGAAATATCTACAAATTAACACCATCAAAATCTAATGGCTCCAATAATCAGTTCTCTTTTAATCAACTTAAATGTTAGTAATTATTTTAAAAATTATTCAATTGATGTATCAGAAATTTGGGTATACTGGGTCTATCATTAAATGAGTACTCAGACTGGTGCACAGCGTTTTGTCGTCATATAATCAATTAAAATTTATATTATAAAACATACGGTTTATAGTATATTGAAAAATTTTTTAGTATGCATCTCTCATCTATATAGTAGCGTCCGGGTAAGCCTTTTGGTTGGTGCACTCTTTCACATATAAGCCTATCAAAACTTTTGGGAAGCTTCCACAAGCCTAAAGAAATCTTCAAGGTCATCATTTTGCTTAATTCCTCCTGGAGTTGCGGCAGGATAAAGTCCTTCATCCGTAATTGTAACACCATCTTTGGCTAGATCATTAGCTAATTGAGCCCATAATTCATCAACTTCTTTATTATTAATTAATTCTTGATAACCATCATCTGTACTACTTGAAATAGGCGTCTCCTCGAACACATAATCCGCAGGATCTCTTGGAGCAGTAGGAATATCAAATGGACTGGCAGCTGCACCTTTATCTGGATGAAATTTACATCTTTGATTCTTCAAACTAACTGTACTTTCGTAAATGAATAATAAATCATCAAGATCTTTGTCGGGTATTTGTCTGAACACTTCGATAGCATGGTAAAAATCACAGTTATCATAAATTTGTTCTCCAATTGCAACATCAAACAAATAGTTTAATGCCTTGGCTATTCTCCATGCATAATAATATCGATTACTTATTCTAGAAATGCATCTTAAAACATATTTGAAAACATCTTGAATCAGTTTAGATAACCGACATAATTTATGGAATCTAATCTGGTAATCATAGGTCTTCATATCAAATATATGGGTAGGACACTTCTTCAACTGGTGAACATAGGCATTTACCTTCATCAACATACCAATATGTCTTTGACAATTTCTATGAGCAACTGCAATAACCGTTGGGTTTAAGATCAAATCAGCTGAATCTCCAAAGTGTTTATGATTTCTCAACATCAAATCTTGAAAGAATGGCACTTGAGCTAAAGTTGATATCGTATGAATTTTTTTAGTATAATAAACAAATAATTCAACATTACCCATTCTTTCAAAATGTTGCTGTAGATGACCTAGAATAGAAACAACAAAAGCATTCAAATTCAAAAAATTCTTACATTTCATAGTTTTTATGAATGGATATTGATAAGTATCCTCATTGATCGCTACCATAAAATCTTCCAAGTTTCCGAAATTATTATAAATAAATCTTTCAAAATCCTCCAACTGGGCTGCAAGTGGCCCTATTCTTGTTGGAGTTTTGAGGCTCAAACAGGATCTGAGGATACTTGTAACTTTACCGTAGTATCTCTGAAAGTATGCAAAAGTGGAAATGACCTGTTTTTCCACTTCAACATCAGCAATGTTTTCATTTCCTGCTCTATAGAAAGGTAAACGAGTATCAAAGTCTTCGTCTGTGATTGCCATTAAGCTACCATGTTGAATACCCTGTATTAAATCAGTTATCACGATAAAAAACCAAAATTTTCTCAAAAGATTACTATTCTTTTCATCGGGAATTTCTTCAGGGAATTTGGATGGATCTCTATTAACACCCATTTGATAAGCACTGTGTACGATCAAACTATTTGATATTTGGCCAGAACCTCCATCTACACCATCACCTTCTTCTGGTCCAAACATCTGATACAACCTTATAGTGTACATGAGCTGTAAAATAACTAAACTAGTCTTTCTCAAAATATCAAATTCATCAAGACACAACTTGGCCATATCCACCATTTGAATTGAAATTGGATTTGATAAAATAAGCTTTAATTCTTGTGCTTCAATGGTCTCATCCGTGGTATGGAGTATTTTTTCGTTCACTTCTTTGCCATTAGAAAATATCGATAAGTAAGAAAATCTCAACATTAAGAGTAACAATCCAATGTAAGCATAATCTAGCCTTTTCTCGACATTTAACTCGGCTACTTTTTCCAAAGTATATTCTTTCTTCCCTATCAATCTTGTGAATTCTTCCATCATCAGACTCTCATCGAAAAATGGCATGAATGGATAAACTTTGGAGAAAAATCGGTCTACCAATAACCAAATTATCTGTTTATGAGGGAGAACCTTAACTATTTTCTCTGCCAATTTCAATTCATCGTCTACAGGTTCTTTGTATACCAACCCCAAAGACAAAGCGTTTTCACGAACTCTCAGAGATCTTTCATTTTCATCCCTTTTTACTATTGGTCGGTAGTCCCTACCACCATCCATATTACTTGCCATCATTTTAAATTCTGCCTCTTGATCCGACGGTATTGGCTCATTCATAAGTCTGATTGGCCCCACAAATTTGTCAGAAGGATAAAGAGGAATTTGAGGTCTGTGAGGGTCTTCAGAAGGAGCTCGTCTTCGTTGCAGAAGATAATCAAATATCATCTTGGATCCCCTATCCTGATAGATGTATGATAACCAAGAAAACACTCCGTAAAACCGTCTTGTTTGATCTCTTGTCATATGACCAGAATCAATACCTTCATAAAAATCAATTACTGCATTTTCGTCATCGAATGGATTCTTACCAATATATTTTACTTTAGCTTCTCGAACTGAACTATACGGTTTTCTATCATCAAATTCTTGTCTACTCAGATCAGCCAACTCTTGAGGACTTTGATTCCAATTCATTGTAGGTAATTGGACAGTACCACCTGGTGTAGAACTTGATGGAGGTATTTTCAAAAATGAAGGAGTTTTAGGTGCTCCGTAAAGCTCTATTTTATTACCCACTGTAGGTTGAGCACTGAAATTGAAGACTCCTTTATTTCCATTACTATAACTCAAGTTAGGGAATGGGATACCATTTCCCTTTGGATTCATTGGTGTTATTGGATTCATTGGTAAATCTTCACTTCCATCGGATCCATTATTTTCATTCTTAAACTTCTGTTCCAATTCTTTCACCTTGCTTTTTAACATCATTAATTCTGTGGATAATGCAGCATCATTTGTACTTCCGGATGAGTCTAAAGAAGATTTATTACTTTCACTAGGGGTTGGGGGTATAATATTTCTTTCTGCTCCTACAGCATAATTATTCACCGAAAACGTAGGTTTCTTGGGATTAGGTATTCCCATACGTGCATACGTTGTTTCATCTTCAAAACCAGGATATTGACAACCATTTGCTACATCAGATTTTACACAAGATGAGCAGGGTCTTCCCCTATCACATTTAATTTTCCGTTTTTTACAGTTATTACAAGATAAAGATATTCTATTTCGTTTCTTTGAATCTTTTCCTGATGATTCCATCATATTATCTTTTTCTTTATCAATCATATTTGTAAAATGGTAGGAGTAATAAATAAATACCGTATAAATTTCGCATTATGGAGGCATCGGCTAAATGACCGGATTCTGACATATCTCCGAAATTACACCTTATACGGCTGGAAATGACTAACAGTTAATTAAATATCTTATATTATACATAATTTTAGAATTACTATTCAAATTGAGGATTTGAAGAGTCACCATAAAGTTCAAAAAATTTAAGAAAATCATCTGATTTCATATTATCGGTTAAACCATTTAAAGAAATGTCTGGTTGTAAATTTCCTGGTGTAGCAGCACTAGATGGTGCTAAGAATAATGTCCCAAATAAATCTTTTAAAGATGGACCTTGTGTACCATCTTCTTCTTCCCCTCCAACACCTGCTTCATTTTCAAGTGGAGGACCAAATCTCGATGGTCCTTCTCCATCATCTTCATTACTCTTTTTAGATGGTGATCTTGAACCTTCCTTCCTTGGAAATAATCCGGATCCTATATCACCATTAAACATCATATGAGCTCTTCTTTGTCTATCTTGGCTTTCTTTGGCAAATCTGAACTCTTCTAATAATTTACATAAATAATTTAATTCATCCACCGTAAAATATTGAAGCATATTATTAGCTCCAAGTATAGTTGAAGGATTACTTAAAGCATATTGGAAGAAAACATCAGTATTCTCCATACACTGTTTTAATACATAATATGTTAAAACATATATCTTATATGAGTTAACATATCTTAAACTTAATTCTCTAAAGTTTCCAACGAATAATTCAGCTTCCACTAAAATCATATTGAATAACCTATTAATAGCTGCTAATCTTTCCATAGCTTTAGGTTCAAAACTTTTAAATGTAAGTAATTGTTTTTGATGTAATAATCTTATGAAAAATGAACTCATAAAACTATGAGTCTTAATCATATATCTTTCATTAGCTGCTGTAACAATATAATCATAGTTCTTACCAAAAATTTGTACTGAGTTATCAAAAACATAAGACATTATATACACCAATTGAACTGCACTCTTGAAATGAATTTTAAATAATTCAATTGCTGAGCTCATTGATGTTGATTTATCATCATCGTACTTCTTTTCGTAATTCATGGCAATAACATAGTAAATCGATGATAAATTTGCTCTCAAAGAGAGAAACATTAAATATTTGATCACTTTCAAAAACGATTCTTGGTGTTCTTTACTGGTAATACTGAAGTAATTTTCAGAAGCATGCTTACAGATTTCATCCTTAAAGAAATCTTTACCAAAAAATTTAAAGAATATGTGCTCTAACTTATTCGTCTCCGCTAAAACTTTATGAACTTTAGGTTTTTCTTGATAGTTACTTAAAATCTTACAAAGATTTCTGTAACATCTGGAAATTTCATGCATCGTCTCTACGGTTTTTGTTATTTCAGGATTATCAGGATGTTGAGGAATTTGTACGTCAGAAATAGTTGAGCTGTAAATGTTAAGTACAGATGCTCTATGCATAGAACTTGAAGCATCCGTTATCACTAAGTAAGACCATATAGATCTCCAGGTTTCAATTAATCTCTCGTTAGAATTTAATGTTTCATGTTCTAAGTACAGTGATGGATCACGATTCAAACCTATGGAAATAGCATGTCTAACAATTGTACCGAATAAGATCTGGGAATCAGAAGCACCTACACCAAGACAATCATTAGGAGCCACTTCTCTGTAGAAGTATATTAAGCACAATAGTTGTACCATTCTTAAAGTACTTCTCAGTGATGTATTCTCATCTGGAACGCACAAGTTAACAACATCAGCAAACTCCTTGAAGGAAACATCATTACATTCGTTCACCATTTCAATTTCAGCTTCAGTATATTGATTGTTTACACTGTGATTATGAATCAAACTGAGATATCCCAACCTTATAATGACCAATAAAATACCTACAATGTTCAAATGCTTGTCATTTTTAATGTTTACAGTTTTGAATTTCCCTCCTTTAAAATTAGGGAATTCTTCAAGGACCTGTTTCAAATCCTGTAATACTGATGCTTCGTTCATAATTCCAAGAAAAGGATTTACCCACTTGAAAAATCTTGTAAACAAAGACATCGTCACTTTGGAAGAGGGTAAAATCGTCTTGACAGCTTCCTCTACTAATTTGTAGAACTCTTTTCTGGCACCTTGCCCCAGATACAAAGCTTTTAATCCAGGGAGAATACTTAAAGGTACTTTGGGTTTTGCTGACTTTTTTGACTGTCTTTCTTTGGCCACATTTATCTTGGTGATTACCAAAATATCTTCATCGTCGTCTACCTCTCTATTATCTCCTTCAAGAGGTTCTTCCTCTTCTTCCTCTTCTTCCTCTTCTTCCTCTTCTTCCTCTTCTTCCTCTTCTTCTTCGATAACTCCTTCAGTGCCACTCTCTTTCTTCACATTGCGATCACTATCAGATTCCTTTTTAACTGATGCAAGTACAACATCAGCAGCTGAAGTGGTGTCCAATAAATTAGGTGATCTCAACACGCTATGGAGATCTTTTTTCATCATTTCATTAGAATCCTCTGAAATCATATCTGAAGTTGCAGAGCCTTCATTTGATGCGACTGTACTAGGATCCCGACTATTAAGAGGTGAAGGTTGCAGTGATGTCTTTCCTCTCTTATTCAAAGGGGAATTATCATTAGAACTTTTCTTTCTCTTCTTTTTGGTTAAAAATTCAGTAATTTCACCTTTCTGAAGTAAATCAACAGCAAATTTTCTGAAAAACTTAACAAATGTATCACTCTTCGTGAATCCAACATACGTGGTATAACCATGGTTTTGTAAATAAGGACCTTCAAGCGATAAGGGATAACTTGCGTTTGTAAAAAAACCTTCAAGCTCATCTTGAAGATTAATTCTTAAAGTCGAATTAGGTCCAATAGTCACTATGGCAGTTCCATCATTATTATTACCTTCTATTGGAGGTAATTGAATTGTATTTGGTGAATGAGTTGAATGTTGGGAATTTTGACGTTCACCCATATAATGTACCGAGGGTGGAGGTTGATTCATAATTGGAATATAACTTGGAGCCGGACGCACATTCGGAGGAGGAGCAATGGTTGAATGAATTGGACCTGATTGTGTTGGAGTACCATCTGAACCTGATTGGGGAGATACATGATATTGAACTGTTTGAGTAGGAGAAGGATCATGTGAGACACCACCCATACCTCGAGGAAATAAATTAAGATCATTTGATTCTTCAAATACATTTGAAGGAGGATTATTATAAAAGCCATAACCTGCCCGCGGGGTATGACTTTGAGGAAGTAAGTTCATATCCATTTGATTTGATCTTGAAATTGGAGGAGGTATACCATGATTTACTTGAGGTATTGGAATTGATTGATTACCATGATTAATTGGAGACATACTAGTGGCTGAAGTATTATATGAAGATTTTGAATCAGATGATGGTTTTTCATTTTCATAAAAGCATAAATGTGCAATAGATTTCTTCTTACATGAACCACAAACGGGTTTAACTCGATCACATTTGGATTTCCTCTTCCGACAAACAGAACATGATGATGGAATTCTATTTCTTTTCTTTAAATTAGAATCCATCCCGATAAGAACTGATAATACTTAAACTTAATAAATTAAAATAATTTATTTAATTAATTTTAACAGGTTTAAGGACTTGTTAATTATAAATTAGGTTCAACAAAGCTTGTTCAGATATAAACTACCAAAAAAATAAACCTCGCATTTTGCTGTGGAGGTGGAAATTTAGAGGCTACAGAACTAACTTGGACGTGAGCATGTGATCCGGCGGGGTTAAAATATATACAGATGGGTTTATGGTGGGGACTAATAGTATACCAATTAATTATGAAAAGGGGATAAATAATTGATGATTTGAAAAATTTATCAAAAAAAAGTCATTCATCATTCAAAGGTAGCAATCAAAATCTCGATACATTAAACAATGTAAGGGACTATTACAATAATAGAATCTAAGCATCTTTATTTCGTATTTTGATGCGTTAAATTATTATTAAAATATGCCCAACATCTCTAAATGCCGAACCCCTAAGTCGGAGTCAAATACGACTTAACAAATCTATTTTAGTTTAAATTAAATCTTAAAAAATGAGTTGGATTATATAATCTACCGGTATTATTGTATTTATAATTATTATGTGAAATTATTGACAATCTTTAACAACCACCAAATTTGGGTTGAAATATTTTTAGTAACATTATTTATTGCATTTTTTGCTATTTATCAACAATTTTTTAGGGTTATTCAAAAAATCTTCTTTTAATCTAAACTCAATTATTAATAACTCCGATAAAGATTTACCATCTCCAATTATCCAGGGTTATTCGGATGTGCTATTTCCTTCGTATATCCCAAATGTCTATATGCATGGCGGGTATACGAATAAATCCGGTTTGTCCACTACTCATTCCGTAGTTCACGCGCGTTTGATTTATTCATATTACCTGTAATGAGCCAGTCCCAATCGGATAACGAAGAATTCCATACGATAGATCAGATGTCTGAGCCTGAATTATATGAAGGTGACTCTGAAGAATTGGAAAACTTTATTGTTTCAGACATAGATGAAGAAGCACAAGAATCAGATGATGAACAACATGATGAACAAAATCAAGATACCCCAAGAGATAGATTAAAAGATTTAGCATTTTCTTCAAAACCAAATGAAAATTATACTCAAAAAGTATTAAAGGCTCATATTTCAGTTCTTGTATCTGCTTTGGGTGGTCCAGATTATAGTTCAAACAAAGTACCGATTCCTTATAAACTCGGGCACGACGCGTTAGCATGTCTTAAAGATATAAAGAGATGGATTAAATCAGTTGATGATAGAGGAAAAAGTTTTGATGTGGCTCTTGCATGTGCAGAATCTGGATTAGTGGTGAATGATTTAAGTGTTATGTTCTGTCAATGGGATTCACAAGTTTCCAGAAAAGAACCAATAAAAAATGTAAGAACTACTGAAAAAATCATGTTAGCAAGTTTAGAATTACTTGTCCTTTTAACTTGGCCCACTGAGTTAACTCCTGAATCTAGTGAAAGTCAAAGATTGTCTTTTGCTAATTTAAAGAAGACTCAAATCATCTACAAAAGACATATCCTTCAATTCAATAAAGGTCAAACTTTAAAGGCTGTTATCAGACTCGTTTTACAAGCAATGGCAAAAGAAAAACTCGATAGAGAACCAAGAGATAATGCTATACTAAGATTGGTGCTTTTATTCATCCGTAATATATTATATATTGCTCCAAGCTCATCGTCAGTTTCCATGAAAACAACAAAAGAAATATCACAATTAGATAATTTACCAACTAATGTGACCATGGAAGATATATCTATAAATTCAGTGTTGTCATGTTTCAAGAAAAACAAAGTTTTGATGTTTCTACTTACAATGGCAAGTTCCATAGGTTCTGATTTTGATAAAGAAACATTTGGACCTGTATGTCTAGAATGTATTCATTTATTGACCAAAAATGTTAATACAGAGGGACTTGTTAATCTACAAGTTCAAAACAAACCAGAAGCTGTTCCTCAAACTGAGCAGGCAGAAGTTGAACTGTCAGCAACAACTGAAGCAGGAATGCAATTAAATGATTTATTGAAAGCAGAATCAAAGAGAAAACAGGCACATAATCATTTTATCAGTACCAGGCATGGAAGATTCGGTTCATTGCTTTCTATTCAAAACAGCGAACAGTCTTATGTGATTTCTGGGCAAGAGGCTTTGCATAGTTCAAATTCATCCTTGGACAGGTTAGACAAATCGAAAAAGTGGAATAAGCCCAAGTCGTTCAGATATGACTCAGATGAATTCACCAGGGGAGAGAAGGTGTATCTTAATGCCAACTCATTGGTAATACTAAGAGAATTTATCAATCAATTCTTGGCTGGGGATTGCTTCAATAATATTGTAGGAAATGTAAGTAGCATGTTATCCAGTGCAGATGACCTTACCTCAGTTGATGCATATGAAAGAGCCGTTTACTTCCTCACTATAAAATGGTTTTTACAATACAAAAGAATAAAAAACCAATATCTCAGTGCCAATCCAAAGCAAGCAGATGCGTTGACTGAAGATGATGACCAAGCAGATTTTGGTTCTATCAGAGAGGGCTTAAGTCAGAAAAATTTCATATTGATCCTAAATTATTTCCGTTCTTCGTTCGAGACTAAACAGTGGAGCTCTGTGCATGTCGCAATGGAAGTGTTCTTGGAGCTATTGCTTATATCCCATAGTCTTTTTATTAGTAAACCTAAGGACTCAATTTCCAATGATGACGAAGAATCTCAGGAGGAATTGGATAGAGAATTAGGGGAAGGTATAATTAGAAATTTGTTTACATCCCATGATTTCTTAAATGTTTTAGTTCACGTTCCGCAATCAGGTTCTAAACACTCGCCTAGTTACTTGAGAACGTGCATTCACATAGTTCATGTATTGTTAAAAGCTTTTGAGGCCTTTACTAAGGAGAACATCAAACTTTACATTCAAAAGCGTAGAAAAAAGGTCAAATCAAACAAGTCACACCATGATTTGGAGTCAAGATTAACTCACAGATTAGATGATGTTATGGAGTATAGCGATGAAGAAGTAGACAATGAAAGGGCCAAGGAAGAAAAGGTTTCAAGAGAATTAGATCTTGTCAAAACTGAGATAAGGTTTTTTCATCACGACACCGTCTCATCGTACATTGACTATCTTTATGAGTATGAAGATTTGACTCATGAGGAAATAAAAAGATGTATTTCTTATTTCCATAGGTTGTTTGTTGTCAAAAATGATCATACTGCATTATACCGCTTGGACTTCATGTACATTATCCATAAATTAAGAATAATATTGCCCAGATCCTCTAAGATTAGAGGACATGTTGATGAGTTTATCCTCTATTTCATGAAAAAGTTCAAAGCTGCTTTCACTAGATTTCCAAATCCTATAGAAGTATTATTTCCCAGAATCGAGAAAGATGAATTCAAAATGTTCTTAGGCACTGGTGAAGTTTATTCAAGACCTCTGGCAAAATCACAGCCTAGAATAGCCAAAAACGTCACATTCATAAAGGAGTTCGATTTCGATGAAAAAATAAAGATCATAGTTACTGCTTTGTTTTTAGAAGAGAAAGAATCATTCATTTCTTGGTTCATATCTGCAATGGAAGCCATTATACAACAAAGGTTGCTCGATGTTGCAAGCGGTCTCACGGATGAAAGTAAAATTATTACTTTACAAGCCTCTGATAAGTTCAAAAGACTTCTTATCAACAACCCCTATATAAGGTGCTTACTATCCTTGGTTCATTTCGACTTACCTGAAGTACTTGAAGAAAACTGTGAATTACCTGGCTCTGTTTCGACTGCCAAGCTCACTGAATTCTTAGAGCTCATAAAGAAATACGTCAGCTTGCAACCAATTACATTTGATGATGGTAAAGACGCCTTCTTCTTCCTAACATCTAAAGATGCATATGATGATTATGATAATGATTATGACGATAATTATGGTGGATTTTATGACAATAACGATGAAGGAATTGCATTCGAGACCCAGGGAAACAATCTTACCAAGTCACATTATTTGGATGAGCTCGAAAGACTTGATGAATTGGAAGCCCAGATTTCCAGTAAGTCTTCCCAACCAATGGGTGTCGCCAGAAAGAAGCTGAAAAAGAAACCTTCTAAAAGAACCCAAGGCAAGAGAAGAGAGCCAGGTATCAGAAGGCCAAGGGTCATCGAAGCACAGCCCACCTCCTCAAAATCGGCTGAATATATCCAGGACTCAGATGATGACTCAGATGATGATAAAGATAATGAGTTTTTTGCAAGAGAGGAAAAGTTACGTCGTCTTCTTGCGGAATCTGGAGGTATTGTTAATGCAGTTCAATTGGAAGAATTCAAGAAAACATGGCAATCCTTGTCGAAAGATGTAAATCAAGACATTGATAAATCTGTTTCGAAGGCTATTGAAGCTGCTTCGGGTGATATCAGAGCCTCCCAATACGATGAAGATAGCTACTTGTCCCAAAATCGTAGTCAATTTGAGACACAACAGTCACAAACTCAAAACCAAACACAAGACTCATTGTCCTTCAACAATGGGTCTATTTCTGATTCTGACTCTGAGTCAAGAGTCTCGGGTGTTAATAACTCTACCCAGCTTAGTTTCAGTTCAGACTCTGAACAGGAGGATGAAGCCGAAAATAATGATATTGACAATAATAAAGAAAACCAAACACCCCCTCAAAACAAAACTAATAAGAGACAAGTGATGTTCAGCGACGATGATGAGAGTGATGCAGATGTGAGCTTCAAAAGTGCCAAAGAAGGGAAGAGAAGAAAACTAGTTGTAGATGATGATGATGACGAATAAGGTGTGTAATATAGTACAAGGGTTTAATAATTAATTGTCTAATCTGATACGCAGTGGTCCCCAGAACTACTGTCTTGAAGACTTGTTCGAATACTCATGAAAGAACTTATGAACATGACTAAAAATCCGAAAAATGCACAAGCAATCGTTGGAAGTGATGTAGAAAGATGAAATTTTCTTTTGTCTTCCTTGTTCATAGTTTTATAGTCAGCTTGATCGTATGACAACTTGAGATAGCATAATGGAGGAAATATATAAGCCATTAATGATGCTGATGTAGCCCCAATAAGTTCTAAAATTATTCCAAGGTTACAAGTCAAAAGTGAAACACTCATAGTAGAAAACACCAAAATAGTAGTTACAAAGAAATGTTGTCTTGAGCTTAATTCAAAATGTGAACTTGAAAGCTGATCACCTTCAGCATGATAATAGGAATAAATTATATCTCTTACCACGTCTCTAACAACAAAAATTTCCAAAGGAAAAGTTGTAAGCATATTTAATCCGAAACAAAATCGGGCCACATTTATCCAATCATCATTACTCTTGAAATTATTTAAAATATTACCCTTAGTATTGGCTCCAAAGTTTAATAATCCACTAATTGCCATAATGAAACAAAATATCATGGAAATGAAACAAGTTATATGTGTTAACTTATCAAATTTTTGCTTGACAGATGTTTTCAAAGAATTATATATGAAAGTGGTGTTGTGGTGACATACCAATGCAAATGATATAACAGAAATACCTTGGAAAATATTATAATTTACAGTCCATTCTAATGTTGATAATGGTGCTTTCAATGAAGAATCGGCAAATGGTCCTCTTACAGCAGTTAGAATAACTATAATTACCATACCAAAAAGGGCAAACCCTGAGGCTCTTGCAAGTTTTGAAATATCTCTATTTAATGATAATGGGAATGATATACATGTTGTGAATAAGGTAATGATCACATTCCTATGGAAAAGCCATCCCACAATTGAACTTTCAGTAATTGATTTCGGAATAAATGCTTTTAAAACATGAGGAATTGTATCTCCAATAATAACGCAGAATGCCATGCATCCTCCATATGCAAACGAGCCAACTGAAAACAATAGCAACAATCTTCCTGGTTTACCAAAGCAATGGCCTGCAAAATCTTGATAAGACTTAGTATTCGACATTAATGAATTTTTCACTATTAGCCTTAATGTCCAATCTATTAAAAATGTCAAGAAAATAAGGGTTAATATTCCACCCACCAATCCACAATTCCTGAATGCATATGGTTGACCGATAATACCAGCTCCTAATATAGAATTGGCCATATTCATAAACGCCATTTTCATATTAGACTTACCTTTTTCATCACTCTGTTCATTCGGATCGGATGTGGCCAATTGTTCAAAGTCCATCGAATCAAGAGAATGAAGTTCAATTTCTTCATCCGGAATATCAAAGGTGGTATTTATATCTTCTGATGGTCCAGCACCAGTAGTGTTCTGCGGTACAGAAGCATATTTCCCATTAGTTTGGTTGGTACTTGCCATACTTGAACCTTTTTGTTGATCCAGCGCGAAGAAAAGCCGCTGTAGTGGCAGAAAATAGAACCGCCTGGGGGAGGGATATGGCGGTGGCCAGTACGACGTTCTAATTTGCTCGTGGCGAACTATATTAAGGTTCTAAATCGAAACCGAATTTTATTTGTGGTAATCCAATATTGTTAAATCGGAAAATTCTTCTTGTCTTTCTACACTATTTCCCATCAGATTACTGCAAAATTTAGTCTTCGCGACCTCATCACAAAATAAATTTAATCATGAGTGGAGGCAGAAAGTTTAACAGTAAGAATTTCAAAGACCTTCGGGAATATAAATCTAAAGAGATTAAGAAATCCTTAACTCATAGAGCACGTTTAAGAAAAAACTATTTCAAATTATTAGAAAAAGAAGGAGTTAAACCCACAGAAAATGAACCAGATAATGCCAATAATGATAAAAAACATGATGAAACCCCAAATAAAGATAAATCTAAAACCACAACATATGCTGAAAGGGCAAAATTGGTTAAACAAAGGAAAGAAGAGAAGAGGGAAGCTATTTTGAACCAAGTTAGAGAAAAGAAACACAAAATTGAAAAAGCAGAGAAGCAACGTGAATTCATGAAGGAAAAATTAGCTAAAAGAACAAAACACGGACAACCATTAATGGGACCAAGAATTAATAAATTATTAGATCAAATACGAAAAGAAAACTAATGTGTAAATGTGCATCAATATATACAAAGTCAGGTGAAAAGTGCCCTCCTAAATTTATCAAATGATATATATAAATCATAAGCCATTAAGGAACTAACCCTCCTTCTATAAGTCCACCACGCTTCAATATTTTGGATTAACCAGTTGAAAGATAATTTTCTATAAGTAGCTGATATCTTTTCTCTAGCATCTTCATAGATTGTGAAAGAGCAATATTTTGCTAAAATCAAAAATGTCCTTTCTGGTCCCAAAGGACTATTTAATTGTTCATCTAAATTTCTAGTAAGATCATTCGTTTTCAAGATTAATAATACTATACGAGGCATCGAACTTAAAATATCCATCAAATCTTCTAATGCTCCTTCTGTGTTATGAAGTTGTTCTTGAATACTCTTGGATTCTTCATCAGTTCTCTTGGATTTAATATCATAATTCATAGCTGTTGTTGGTTCTCTACCTGTTATAGCAGATAAGAATATCTTAAATCTTTGTTCTCCTTTGATTCCTGCTACTTTCTCCGCATAGAACTTCATTCGTGGTATATCTTGTTCCAAAACTGCCAACCAGAATTGAGAATATTCCCTTTTCATTTCCAATGGAATATCTCTATATAATCCATGATCATATAAAACAATCTCAAAATTATGACCATTCTTTGAATTCTTTTTTGGTACAGCCTTGATGGCCAAATTTCCTCCATGTGGATCACAATGTAAAGGAGCATTAGGCTCAAAAATCATACTGTTAAAGATATGAGATAAACAGGCTGAAACTTCTGCTGGGTCTATATTATTTTGTTTCAAGTATGAAGCATTATCCAATCTAGCACCGGTAACACACTCCATAATTACTAATCTTGGGTTAGCATCAACAATCTGTGGGATTCTTAAAGCAGTAAGTTTCTTTCTATTCTTAAAGAATTCATCTGTGCGTTGAGCATTCTTAGCTTCATTTCTAAAATCTAATTCAACAAAAATAGAATCTTGCATTTCTTCACCTAGCCAAGTTAATGGATATTCAGGGAAAACTTTATGCATCAAACTAAAAACCATTTTAGTCATTTTTACATCAAGTGGAACAAATTCTCTTAATGAAGGATGTTGAATTTTCACTGCAACTTTCTGGCCATTAGATCTTAAAGTAGCCATATGGACTTGAGCTAAAGATGCGACACCTACGGGATTTGGGTCAAATTCACTAAACATTTCATCTAGTGAAACCTTCATATCCGTCAAAAATAGTTCTCTGATCTCGTCCATAGTGGATCTTGGGCATCTATCTTGTAAAGGAAGCATAGTAGTCGTCCATTCCTCTGGTAATAGATATGTCATTGCAGTAATATGCTGTCCCAACTTAATATAGATACCTCCATTGGTTTCAAGAGCTTTTAATGTTATATATGCAGCTCTTTTATGGCACCTTTTTAATGCCAAATTACGTTCTTTCTCCGAATCATAATCAGCTTCTAAAGTATCTTTATATAATTTGAAACATCTGAAAGTTGCTATTGTAACAACACTAACTCTTTCCAATGTAAGTAAACTATGTCTTGTCGTATCATGAAATTCTTTATTCGTATTGTACAATATTCCACCGGCTACTCCAACTGTTACACCAACCTTAAAAAAAGTAGATAATTTTGAATTTTTTGTACCAGGTTTTGTTTGTATAGATCTGGAACCAACTCTTTGATATATCAGAGGTGTTATACAGTTTCTAATACCATGTAGTGGTAGAAATTTTCTACTTCGTATGTAAAACATGAAATCAAATATCGAAATTATTTCACGCTCATAAACGAGCATCTGATTTAGTCTACTGCAAATTATCATAATTCGTAATATATTCGCTATTTAATGTACAATTATGGGAAATCTGGTTTGAATAGGTTTGTGTTCATGTCATTAATATTATTATTTTCAAAAATTGAAAAATCGTTCAAAAATTCAAGATCAAGGTTGGAAAGATTCAAATTGAAATCGATATCTGGTAACGGTGAAATATGACTTTCCTGAACAGAAACGGCCGTTTGAAAACCAGATGAATCATTAGCAAATTGTTGTTCAACCGCTGGTGATAAAGATGTAGGTTCAATTCTTAATCTCTTTGGAGTATTACCTATTGGTGATGAAGCATTAGATCTCTTACGGTAATCTGATAATTTACTATGATCGAAAGGACATTTGCCTTGAGCCATTTTATCTTCATTCTTCATTCCCGGATACATCTTAGCAAGTGTATTTTTATCGAAAATGTTTAAAGCATCGTTTTTCTTAATAAACTTTGATAGACCAGGAATGTTCGAATGAATTTTATTATAATTACAATCAAGTAATTTACTATCTTCTAGAACCCATAAGTAGAACTTCCAAACATCGAGTGCTTTCTTTGTTCTTCCCTTGTACGCAGACATCGATGTGTTAAGACTTATTATTGTATCCGTAACTGACTTTGCAAGCTCATTTCTTATAAGAACCTTTAAATCGGTTTCTGTATCCAATAATGATCTGGATTTGGACAATGAGATTGCCTTTAACTGTCTAACCAACTCTTCATTTCTTTCTTTTGGTCTTTGATAAACTCTCAATAATATTGAAGTTAAAATTTGAATAGACGGAACCAAGGCTTCAAAAGATAACATGAATAAATATTGACATTCTTTCCTAGATTTATCAGCCATGACTTTATTGGTAAGCTTTAAGAGCTGATCAATTTTTATTATTAACGTTGATATCAACGTATCCCTTAAATGATCTATTTTGTACTCCTCAAGTTGTAAAAACATCACAAATGTAATGAAAGTATTAAAGAATTGTAACATTATCAAAGCCTCTGTTTGTAAAGTTGGTGTGATCCTTGCTAAGCTTGTGTCCTCTAACCAACTTCCACATTCTCCTACAAGAGAGTCCAAACTCCTTATCACCAATTTGGCACCCGTTAAATTGGATACGCCCCGGAATAAAAGAATATTGATGTTGGCAAAAAGGTAATTAAGCTGCAAGCAAGTTGCTAATTGGTCTAATTGGGTGGATTTGAAACTTTGAGAATACTTGAGGTGATGCTCATACACTTGTGCTTCCTCGATTCTATCATAAGCTCTCCGAATCAAGTTTTGAAGTTTTCTATCTTTTTCATTTTCATTCATAAAACAAAACACTATAACATTAAGACATCTGATAAACTCGTTCCAAAGAAAACATGTATGTATCCGAAGATCCTTTATTTTCTTTCTGGAGTCATTTCCGGTAGCTACAATATGTGTAGGACTTTTCCATATCTCAACCGGTTTCTTATCATTGAGTATAACAGAAAGTACCCATTTTAACCCACTCAAAACTGTTTTTTCATTTCTTTCATTTCCCTCTCTATTAATGTTAGCTATATCTCTTATGAGAAGCACTAATCCACAAGCTATTGACACCAATGATCTGCTGAATAAAGATTCATATGTACCGGTCATGAAACAGGTGTTCAAATACTCTTCTACCCTACTCAATCTATGGCTACCATTGTATGGTAATCCTATGTATTGAATATCATTTGGGAATAGCGACTGGTATTGTGCAACTTTCTCGTCAATATGATTCTTTGACACAGCAGTTCTTAATATATCTAATGATTCATCCACTATAAGCACTAATAAAGCAATAAAAACACCTGCGATCTGTACTCGATCCATTCTGGTGTTTTCCGTCTCTCCTTGACTGGCGACATTCAAATTAAGTGAAAGTTTATCACCTCTGATTGTGAATATGTTATAAATTTCTTCCTTATAGAAGTAAGTCAAGTTTCGTGAATTGGTAGTCTCTTCCGAAGTAAAATAGAAATCAAGTAAGAAATTCAATTGAACTGGATTCATTGGTTCATCACCTCTTAAACTATTAAGAACTGCAACCCATAAGCTTTGAAGGGTCTTGGAAAAATGGGATCCAAACCTGTTCATATCATATTGCTCTCCAGCTCCGCTACTCGTGACGGTTGAAGGTGTCTCTGTTGGTGGTGAAATGGTTGTTGGGCTATCTTCGGATTTAACTCTTTTACTTACGGGCAACATAGAAAATCCTTCTGAGAAATTTAAATCACACAGAACTACCGGACATTTCAGTAAATTTGAAGGTTTTTGTGGGTTTGAAGATGTGAAATCTATCTCAGTTATTCTCAGATTAACAATTGTTTCCTTGTCAGAATTTTTATACATGAAATATATGTTTTGCATGTTGGTTACTCTTTGCCATAAACCTGATAATTTAGGATCAAGCCTTACTATACTAACCCAAGAATATAAGTCAATTGAATTACTTCTATATTTTGTTAATCTTTTAGGAGAATTATCTTCTAACTTAATGGTAAAAGTGGAAAGACTTTCAATTTCAAGGGATTCTTTTGTATTGAATAACAATGGATTTAATTTTAATAATACATCAACATTTTTATTACTAGTTTCATGATCTTTACTATTTCCTGGATGAGTGGTTAATTGTTCTTTAAAAGATAATTGTCGTTTAAGGTCTTCTATTTCCTTTCTTTGATTATTTATAACTCTTTCATTTGCTTGTCTTAATTGTTTTAATTCTTCTAATTCTTCAAGTTTAGTATAATCATAAGATTTACTCTGTTGAATTACCTGTTCGCTATGTTCAGAAGCCCAGTGAGGTTCTAAATATTCACATTTTTGACCAACCCCATTTCTTATACAACCTCCACAAGCAGGTTTTTGTTTGTCACATTTAACCTTCCTTTTCCGACAATTTAGACAAGATACTGGTACTCGTTTTCTCTGTCTAGCAGGAGATGTACCTATACTTGATTCAGACATCGGGTTTTATCTAAAAAATCTGTAATATTTGTAATCCGCGCATTTTGTAAGATTTTTTATTTCATTCCATCATTGGTTATATTTAACAAAATATGCCTAAAATAGATATTCCGGTGAGGTTATTAAATGAAGCACAAGGTCATATAGTTACGGTAGAATTGGTTAATGGAGATTCATATCGGGGGAAGTTACTTGAAAATGAAGATAATATGAATTTATCACTTAATGATGTGGTAACAACAAAAGGTCGTACTGGTCAAACATCTCGAATGAATCAAGTATTTGTAAGAGGATCTATGATTAGATTTATTATGGTACCTGAATTATTAAAGAATGCTCCTATGTTTACTTTAAAATCATCTGATAAGCCCAAACCTCCAATAAGAGGGCCTCCTCCAAAAAGAGTTAAACGTTAATGAGTTAATGACTATGTATAGATAAATAAAAACGATTCATTTATTTAAGTTTATAGATTCTATTTCATGGTAACCAATTCCTCTGCAGAAGTTGGATGAATGGCTACACAATTATCAAAATCGGCTTTGGTTGCACCCATTTTAATTGCAACCCCAAACCCTTGTAAAATTTCAGCACTGGCTTCACCAACAATATGAAGACCAATAACTTTCTCATCTTTACCTGTGGTAACTATTTTATAGAAAGTAGGAGATTTTAACTCATCTAATTCTAGCATGGCATTATACATAGCAACAAATCTTGATTTATAGACTTTAACATTATCTTGTCCATATTTCTCGATGGCTTCTTTTTCAGATAATCCTATTGAACCTGCTTCTGGATGAGAAAATATAACAGAAGGAACATTATTATAGTCTAATTTATCTTCAGCAAATTTAGCTTGACCAGAAAATAACCTATTAGATAATTTTCTACCAGCAGCGATAGCAACCGGGGTCAATTCAACTTTACCCACAACATCACCCAAAGAGAAAACTTTAGGGTTTGAACTTTGTTGAAATTCATCAACGATAACTTGATGTTTATCATTCGTTTTAACATCAACTTTATCTAATCCAATATCCACTAATGATTTTCTTCCTACTGTCCAAATCAATTCTTCAACTTCTAAGGTTTGACCATTACCCAAGTAAACTTTTTTCAATCCATTGTCTAATTTTTCAACCTTTGTAACACTTCCAGATTGTTTAATAACGTTAACACCTAATTTATCAGTATAATAATCGGTGATGGTATTTTGAATACATTCATCAAAAGATCTTAATACAGTATCACCTCTAATAACAAGACTTGTTTTAGTACCTAAACTTTGGAAAACCCCTGATAATTCAACTCCAATATAACCAGCTCCAACAACTGCAACAGATTTAGGTTGATAATCAAGTTCAAAAAATCCATCAGATGTAATACCAAGTTCAGCACCTTCAACTTTTGGAGGTACAATTGGTTGTCCACCAGTTGCAATTAAAATATTATCAGCAGAGAATAATAATTTTTCATCTTTCTTAAAAGATTTATTACCTAAGAAAGAGATTTCTTGATCAGCAGATAAAGTTACTTCGACATCACTATTTGAATTAGCAAATTGAGCAAAACCAAAAAGATATTCAACCCCTTCACCAGTTAAATTTCTTTCATATATCCCATTGAGTCTTTTTATATAAGCATCTCTTTTTTCTTTAAAATATGGCCAATTAAAATCTCCATATTTAACTTCATCTTCTTCTAAAGAATTTTTAGATAATCCATACTTCGATAAATGATGTTTCTTATGAGCTAAATCAGCAGCATACCACATAACTTTTTTTGGAACACAACCAACATTAACACAAGTTCCACCCATTTTACCATATTTTGATTCAATTAATAATACTTTTTTACCGTAAGAAGCGGCTCTTCTAGCTGATGCAACACCACCAGATCCACCACCAATAACTAAATAATCATAATGTTTAGACGCTTGAATTGGAGCCATTGTAGATAAATGTCTATTTAAATTTATTAATCTATTAAGGGAATTTTTGATTAATAATTTATTCACCATTATTATAGTTTGCGACTTATAGGTGATTAAATAATTCCCTCCGGCCAAAGACTGGGTCACGTGAGATAAGTAATCAACTAGTTTTACTCAAAGTGTCAAACGTCAATGACCTAATTGAATAATGTTTTGGGTTTTATTCAATTTTAAATGATCAATTTTTGAACATTTGTCAGTTTTAAAAAATTTGCCATGTTTGGTGGATTTGCCATAAATTTGTGAATTTCACAATTTAATGATTAAATAAGATTAAGTTAATTATATATTACAGTATATTACATCGTCTATAAATCGTCGTCGTTAACTTCGTCGCTTTTAAGACATTTCCTTAAATATGATACAATGAAATTATTAAACTCTTCGTTTGAAAGATCACAAGATTGGTAAATTTCATTAACATCAGTATAATTAGATCCATTATGTTCTAAATAATCATAATATGAATATAATTTTGTTAATCTTGAACTGATTAGTGAGTGATATCTTTCTTGATCTAGTATACTTAAGTTTGGTTTATTTGACTTTCTCTTTAAATTTAATTGATTTTCCAAATCTTGAAGCAAATTGTTTTGTAAGAAAGTTAAACTATGTTTAGTATCATCTAAAGACATTTGAAATTCCTTGTCTTCATTGAGTAATTGAGTAATTTCATCTTTATCTTCTTGGAATGCCTTTGATGTATTCATCACATTATCTAAAGAAGAATATGAAGTATTGTTTGTGATATATTCATGATTCAATGTATTATTATAACCAAAAATTTTGCTCAACAAATCTTTCTTTTGTAATACTTGTATCTTTCTCTTGCTTGTTAAAGACAGATATTGACTAAATACTTTTCCTTGACTCTTTTGTTGATCCTGTCTAAATTGCCAAAGAAGTTCTCTTTCTTCTTGTTCGTAAGAAATAGAATCAATATTACTATCACTAGGGGTTTTCTGTTGTTCAACAAATCTTTTACGTATAATATCCAATTCTCCTTTCAGATATCCAGGAATAGATTCAATTATCATGCTAAAATCATCTTTATTCTTTATATCATTATTACCCATATTTGATATGGAAGAAAGTCCCATATCTGATGCTAAAGGTTTGACATTTTCAACTTGAATATTTTCTCTGGTTTCTCCTTCATTTATTTCGTCTTCATCTTCGTCACTTAGATCACTATCATGTTCAAATATTAAATTATTAGTAATCTTTTCAGCAGATTCCCATGCTTTTATTTGAGATTCTTTAACAGCCGGTGGTAAAGAATCATCAAAATTATTACCATTTGGATAATCCCGAAATACTGAATAATCATAAAAATTCATATTAACGGGTTTTCTAAGAATGAAACTTTTCTTTGGTAAACCTTCTTGATTATTTGATTCATCTATAGTATCCTTTTTAGTATATATTTTCAGGGATTTTTGAAGATTTAAAAGTTTATTCTTAACTAAATTAACATTTGATGACCTTTTAGGTTTTAAATATCTTCTAACTCCTTTTGATTTATTATTAAGATTCCCCTTTAATTTCTCTGATTGTTTAGTCATATCTAACAGTCCCAGTTGACCTTCTAAATGACCTATACCATCAAGTTGCATATTATTCGTCATATGTTGTTCATTATTCTGATTTTGAAGTTGATTATATTCAAGTTGTTGTTGTTGAAATTTACGAATGTTATTACTTGGTGTACTAATCATGGAGGTGGAAGATGATGAAACTGATCTAGTTGTATTATTATGATTCATAAATGATGAATCATTTGGATTTAAAATCGATTGGTCTGGATTATGACCAGTTGGAATTCTCCTATGATTCATATTATGGACTAAAGTTCTTAATTAATTTAATTGTCTTATGTGTGTAAACACAATTGAGGAATCTATCAGAATGCGGATTAATGACTTCCTAATCGGGACATGTACACTACTGGATAAGAACCACCTGGGGTACCCCTGGGTCACTCTATATATAATCTGAAGTATTTATCATTGTAGGTAATATGTTTTCCAGTATTGGCGGTTAAAAATATGTATGAGTCAATGAGTGTAAGATATTGTTTCAAGTGAAAAATGTAGATTTTGTTAATTATTTCCGTTTATTTATTGAAAATTCTGGTAATCACAGATAAGTTGAAGAATTAATGTTATACTTATCATGTAGAATTTACACGGGGATTTATATACTATTGTATTTTCTTATTGGTATTTGGTTGTTGTCGCTATTTTGCAACCATCCAAATTCTGTACAAACACACACTGAAATATATCCAAACTCCCCGTTCCTACATCCAAACTCATTAATTAATAAACAATTTGAATTACAACACGAAACTACCAATCACTTTAACTCTACTACCAGTATACCATCACCACTTTAATTTTTAATTATTATATGTCCCGTCACAGGGCATCAGCCCTAACGAATATTGAGAATTTTGAAAGCGTTTTGTGTAATAGGCCCTAAGTATGAGAAAATGAAATAATGTCCTGCATATACGCTTTTCAGTTTTTCTCACTATACTGGAAGAAAAATTTTCAATAGATTCTCTTTTTTTTAATATCATAAAGAATAGAACATGGCAACTGAATTAACCGTTCAATCTGAAAGAGCTTTCCAAAAGGTTTGTATCAACTAAACATAAGAAGTAGATATTCGATTATATGTTGTCAGTTATTTAAAATCCATCAAACACCAGATAGAAAATTATTTAAACAAGTGAAGAATTAAACAAATGAAGAATTAAACAAGTAAAGATTAAACTAAAGATTAATATAATGAATTCCCATAAGATCGGGTCCTAACTACAACCTTTGAATATCACGATTATTTATTTGAAATTATACTAACATAAACTAGCAACCTCACATTTTCACTAACCCAAAGGCCAAAGCTAACAAGAAGACCAAAAGATGGTATAAAGATGTTGGTTTAGGTTTCAAAACCCCAAAGACCGCCATTGAAGGTACTTACATTGATAAAAAATGTCCATTCGTTGGTACCGTTTCTATCAGAGGTAAAATTTTATCTGGTACTGTTGTTTCTACCAAAATGCACAGAACCATCATTATTAGAAGAGATTACTTACATTTCATTCCAAAATATAACAGATACGAAAAAAGACACAAAAACATTGCTGCTCACGTCTCCCCAGCTTTCAGAGTTCAAGAAGGTGACACCGTTGTTGTTGGACAATGTAGACCAATTTCTAAGACTGTCAGATTCAATGTTTTAAGAATTTCTGCTTCTGCTGCTAAATCCAAGCAATTTACTAAATTTTAAATATAGTTAATTAAATAATCTTATATATTTAATGTTACATAAGTCTGTAAATTAAATTTTGTAAAAGTATGCTAATAGTTTTATAAATTTGAAGGTGCTTCAAGTTTTTTAACTGATATTTTCTTTTCACCCCATTCATTTATTAAAGCGGCTAATTTACCTGATTCATGAAGAATTCTAAAGTCATCACTACCTCCTTTACTTTCATTGGTATCACCAATTAAAACATTTGGTACAGTATTTCTACCTGATACTTTTCCTAAATGTTCTTGTAAAAGTTTCCCATATTTATGTTTATCTAATTCAACAACTGCAAATTCAGGAGTTATTTCATAATGATCTTTTAATAAATTCTTTAATTTTTTTGAATATGGACAATAAGTCTTTGAAAATATAACCATTGGAGCTAATGCCCTTATTTGAAGTAATTCTTTAACGGGATCAAAATCAGTATCTTCAGGTTCTTCAATTTTAATTGGTTCTTTAGTACCTAATATATCATCTTGTTCTTCAACTTCATCTTCTTTTACCTCTTGTGATGATTTTAGTATTTCATTATTGATTGCTTCATCAAGTTTATCATTGTTATGAGAATTTAAAATATTATTAGAATAATCATTTACATCAAAATCACCTAAATTACCATTCAGTGAACCATATAATATTATAATAAGTACAATGGCTAATATACTTAACCCTAATAATTTAATTTGTCTATTTTTCATTTTATAATTGAACAGATTTAAGAATTTGGAGTAAAGAATCGGAGACCTATTTTTGGAATCGCGGATTTAGGTCTGGCCATATAAACCAAACCGTTAACTTGTACGATTTTTAAATGAGTTGACCGAGGAATTAGAGATTTGATATTACAAATAAATATAATCAAACTACTTGATAGTTTTATTTAGAACTAAAAAATTGATAACTTACAATTTATCAGCACTGATTGGTCTACCAACGGTAGTGACATCATCATAAATTAAGGTGGTAACGAAATCTGAATACTTTTCTGCTAAAGATTCTGGTTTAAAGTAATCTAAAGCTCTCTTAAATTTGTTACCTGATGGAGCAGCTTTTTCTAATTTAGCAAATTCTTCATTTAATAATTTATTAACATAATCTTTAGTAATGGTTTTACCTTCATCAGTTTTAGCACCATGAGTAACCCATTGCCATAATTGAGTTCTTGAAACTTCAGCAGTTGCAGCATCTTCCATCAAATAATTGATTGGAACACATCCAACATTTCTTAACCAAGCTTCAATATATGATAAACCAATAATAATATTGGTTCTAATACCTTGTTCAGTAATTTTAGCACCTGGAACAAATGGTGATAATAAATCTCTGGCAGTTACTGGAGTATAAGGAATCTTTGGAGGAACATTAATTTGATTTGGACCTTTCATGTGTTCATTGAATACTTTTAATACAACTGGAACTAAAGCAGGATGAGCAACCCAACAAGAATCACAACCAGCTTGAACTTCTCTTAATTTATCTTTAGCAACATTTTCTAATGCAGCTTTATTTCTGGCTTCATCATCTTTAATTGGAATTTGAGCTGCCATACCACCTAATGCATGAACTTGTCTTTTATGACAAGTATTAACCAATAATTTAACATAAGAACTCATAAATGGAGCTGCCATTGTAACTTGAGATCTATCTGGTAAAATAAATTCTGGATGATTTCTTAAAGATTTAATATAACTGAAAATATAATCCCATCTACCACAATTTAATCCTCCAATATGTTGTCTTAATTGATAAATAATTTCATCCATTTGGAAAGCGGCTGGTAAAGTTTCAATTAAAACAGAACCTCTAATGGTACCTCTAGTCATACCAATATAATCTTGAGCATGACAAAAGATATCGTTCCATAATTTAGCTTCTAAATGATGTTCCATCTTTGGTAAATAAAAGTATGGTCCAAATCCTTGCTTTAAAGTTTCAAAAGCATTATTGTAAAAATATAAAGCAAAATCAAAGATACCACCACTTACTGGTTCACCATCAATTAAAACATGTTTTTCTTCTAAATGCCAACCTCTTGGTCTAACAATTAAAGTTGGAATATGTTTACCTGGTTCCAAATTTAATTTATACTCTTTATTACCTTGTTTAAAAGCTAAATTTCTTCTAACACCATCATATAAATTAACTTGACCATCAACTAAGTTATTCCAAGCAGGAGTTAAAGAATCTTCAAAATCAGCCATATAAGTAGCAACACCTGAATTTAAAGCATTAATAACCATTTTTCTATCAGTTGGTCCAGTAATTTCAACTCTTCTATCTTCTAAACCTTTAGCTAATGGAGGTCCAGTCCAAGTTGGATTTTCTCTGATATGTTTAGTTTCTGGTAAGAAATCTGGTAATTCACCTGAATCTCTCTTTTGTTGTTGAATTTTTCTATTAGCCAATAATTGTTTTCTTTGACCATTAAAATTTCTATGTAAAGTAGCTAATAAACCTAAAGCTTCAACATTAAAAATGTGTTTAGCATTATCTGGGATTGGACCCAAGATTTGAACACCTTTAACTTTATCAATTGTTTTTGGGAATGGATTTGACATATTAATATTATTTAATAATAATAAAAATGTGGGAAAGCAATCTTATTTATAGTTTTTAAAATTATTGGAATTTTCACTATACCCCAGGAAATGCGGTTTGATTGATACAGCAAAAAAATCATCCATGTGAGATTCGGGTAGCCGATTTTTAGTTTTAAAATGAATTAGATGATTCAATTGAATCAATTATATAGTAGAGACTTATTCTTAATCATGTTATATATAATATTTAAACTTGAATACTTGAACTATTCGATAAAAATTGTTTAATCAGGATAAATAAATCATGAATTGAGGATGATTACTTCCGTTCATACGAATCTTACACAAACATAAATGACTCCATTTTAAAGGGATTTTTAACGGGTCCGAAAACGGATTTTAATTTATTAGTTAAATAAATGAATTTTCCCATACAAATTACCCTTATCAATGGGTAATTGAAGGTTCCCCATATAAAAACAGCTCGGTCGTTCGGAACTTCCCGACATGGTACGTCCGAGGAGTCAATTTGGAGTCAAACGAGGGTCAGGTGGACTATATACACTCCCGCATGTCATTTTTCCTTAACTCCTACAAATCTAAACTCCAAAGGCTGCAAAAATTTATGTATTTAAACTTAAACAATAATATTTAATTTTTAGCCCAATCTTTACGTCTTGAAATTGGACCTAAAAGACCATCTTGCTTTGGAGCATAATTAATTCTATGATAAGAATTAATATTCTTTCTTAAAACAAATTGGTAACAAGTTGCACCTCCTTGTCTTGAAGTAATAGTTGAAGAAGCTAAGAAATATTCCCAAATTCTAAACCATCTAATACCATATTTATCTAATACTTTTGATTTATTACCCATCCAATTTCTGTACCATCTCCATAAAGTAGCAGAATAATGAACCCCAATATTATCTAATGATACAACTTCAAATCCAACGGATTCTAAAGCAGTTACAACGAATGATAAAGGAGTTGAAGCATCAGCACCGGGGAAGATATATTTATTCATAAATAATCCCCAAATTAAATCTTCATATTGCCATGATTTTCTTAATCCAGCATATTGTAAGAAAAATAATCCATCATCATCTAATGCATCATAAACTTGTTGTAAGAATGCATTAAATCTTCTAATACCAACATGTTCAGCCATTTCTAAACAAGTAATTTTATCATATTTACCTGTTGAAGTTTTAGATTTTGGTGAATCTCTATAATCACAACAAACAATTTCTGATTGAGTTGAATCAACTCCATATTGATTTAATAAACTATTACCCCATTTGGTTTGATTTCTACCTAAAGTAATACCCGTAACTTTTGCCCCATATTGAGAAGATGCGAAAGTTGCCCAAGTACCCCATCCACATCCTAAATCTAAAACATTATCACCTTCTTTTAATTGAATTTTTTCAGCAACAATTTTTAATTTATTATCTTGTAATTCTTCTAAAGTTTCTTCTCTAGTTATATCACTAATTACTCCACTAGTATAAATCATTCTTGGTCCTAAAAACCAGGTATAAAAATCATCACCTCTATCATAATGATCTCTAACTTGTTCTTCATCTTGTGATTTAGAATGCATAATAACTTCGGGAATCATACCTAAAAGGAAGAATCTATATAATGATAAAGTAAATGAAAATTTACACCAATCATGTCTAAATTCTAAAATATCTAAACAATCACCTTTAAAACTTACTTTACCATCAAAATATAATTCATGAAATGTTTCCATTGGAATTTTAGTACCTTGACCATTATTTGAATCAATATATTTAGCCTTTAATTCATCATCATGAAATTCTAAATAATGACCAACTGGTTTATTAGGTAATTTAACTTTTTCATTAAGTCTTGGAGAATAACTTGACATAATTGTCCAAAATGCCATTAAAATTGGAATTGCTAAAATAAAGAAAAAGAATAACCAAGTCTTTAATCCTAATCCTAATTTTCTGGTAATAAAATATGGAATCAATGTCATAATACTTCCTAAAACAAGATTCGAAAAGTGTTTAGCACCTGGTCCATCAGCGGGTAAAGGAGCATTATGAATTGTGGGAGAATCGGTAATTAAGATTCCACATTTATCATTGGCCGGTTCAATAGGACCTTGTTTGGGAGTTTTAATAAATTCCACGTTTTGTAACATTTCTTTGATACACAATTGAGTTATTTATCCAATTGATCAATATAATTAAAGAAAAAACTCAAATGATAAGTTGTCGAAATTTTCAATCTTTTTCTTTCGTGTCGATTGATTTCACTCGGCCTATATGCAGGGCGGCTTGGCCAAGCCGTTTGAAAAATATTGACAGATTTAGGGTTGGTGGTGGTGGGAAAACGGCTCAGGTTACTGTGTTTTCGGTTGTAGGGTTGGGAGTGTCAAACTCAATGTTTTCCCTGGGTGATTTCCTCCGTTTAGCTGGCCCTTCATGGAGGTTGAATAGATCGATGCTTTCGTGTACTGCATATAGTCACCGGCTTTAAAAACTTCATCAACAGCGTTAACCGCTAAATAGTTCAAAAGTGATGTGTAACATAAGAACCAGAAATTAATTATTAATAAATTTTATGCTAATATTCTTCAATTTCGGTACATATTCACCCATATTTACCTAGTAATTATCTACTACTCAATTCTAGACGCGCAAATTTCAAGGAACTCACATTTACACCCGACCACATTTTTATGTATAACGAAATAATACTTATTTCATCGGATTCTGAAGAAGATTCCGATAATGAACCGTTAATGAATAGATTCAGTAAGCGGCCTGGTAATTTTGAAGGAGATCAACCAACTAAAAAGTTGGTTACAAAGCCATTTATTGGAACTTCAGATGATGATAGAGTGGATGATTCAAATCAAGTACCACTGTCTGCTAAAGAACTGGAAGATAATAACTCGGATTATTTAAGTATACAGGATGATGGAGAATATCCTGTTTTAGAGGATAATAATTTACTGGATGGTTTAGTTCATACTACTCAACCATCTAATGGAATAATTGAAGATGCTGCTATTATTGATCAAGTATTGGATAATAATTTAAATACTCCTAATATTACACATCCTGGCTTTTCAAATATACCTGCTGAAAATATTGGGCCTGATGGTACTTTAAAAATTTTGATGGGTTCAGATGAGAATCTGTCATCCGATGACCTGGATGAAAGTACTTCTGCCAATGAAACTGCTGAACCAAGTGTCCAAGATTCAATTAGTATCTTGCAGGTTAATTCAATAGATGAACTGAATGAACTTCCCGAAAAATCTGAATCAGTTAACTCATCGTCTGATCAAGAATCAGATTCAATATCTGATGAATCTTCAAGTGATTCAAGTATTATGGGTAATGGTAATGGGGTGATTGGAACCATCAATAAAGGTCCATTCACGCGACGTGAAGTTTATGATGCTAGATGTTTTCTTAAGGCTTATGGTGTGGTACCTTTTATAGAACATTACTGTCCCAAAACCGCTAATTACGAAGATTTACTTAGATGTATCCATACTTTAGGATTTAGTGTTCAACAAGAAGATGAAGATAGAGGATTAGAACATATGACCAACGTATTAAAGTACTGCATCGAAAAAACCCTCAAAGAAAGAGTAAGATTAGCTGATATTTTTTCCGAAGATCATTTGTTACAAAAGCTTTCTTCAGCAAAGAAGGTTTTAGTTATAACTGGAGCAGGTATATCAACGAGTCTTGGGATCCCAGATTTTAGATCTTCAGAGGGTTTTTATTCTCGTTTAGAAGGCTTGGGCTTATCTGACCCACAAGATGTATTTGATTTGGAAGTTTTTTTACAAGATCCTTCAATCTTCTATTCCATTGCTCATATGATTCTACCCCCTGCTGAAAGTTTCACTCCATTACATGCATTTATCAAAGTATTACAGTCAAAGGGCAAGCTATTAAGAAATTATACACAAAACATCGACAACTTGGAAGGAAATGCGGGCATTTCAACAGATAAAATTGTTCAATGTCATGGATCATTCGCAACTGCCACCTGTGTTACTTGTAAAACTAAAGTTGATCTTGAAGTAATTCGAAAAGATTTAATGAATAAGTCTATCAGTTATTGTCCTAAATGTCTCAAAATTAGAAAGAAATATGATGATAATGATGTTTATTACGCAGAATCTTTTGGTGTTTATAAGCCAGATATTACTTTTTTTGGTGAAAACTTACCCGAAAGATTTCATGATCTCATAAATGATGATTTATTAGAGTGTGATTTATTAATAAGTATAGGAACATCCTTAGGTGTAGCTCCTGTTGCAAATATTGTCAAGAAAATCCCCGAAAATATTCCCCAGATTTTAATTAATAGAGATTTGATCTCACATAATGCGTTTGATATCTCGATTCTTGGATACTGTGATGATGCAGCTGGTTATTTATGTCAAAAGTTGGGTTGGGATCTTCCTCATAAAGATTTCAAAACTTTGGTTGGAAAAAATGGAAATAACTTAAATTTGTTTCCAATCAATGCTTATGAAGGTATCTTCAGAATAGAAAACAAACTGAAGTAATGGTTCTCTCATTTCATATATAGAGTACTTCCTTTAATGTATTTATATAACTTCATTTTTCGCAGTCAATTTTTTAAGCTCATCAAGTTCATACTTCTTTAATAGACCAAATCTCGTAATACAGGGTAGTATTATGATGATTAGAAACATAGGTAGACGATTAATTGGATCCGCTGATTTGGGTAGAGCAGTAAGAAGATCAGTTCGATATAATCATAATACACAAAATGATCCTTTAGGATTAGATAAAATATTGAAAGAGATAACAGAATTGGAATTGAAAGGTGTACAAGAGACAAGTTCTACTCCATTTGAAGGTGATAGTCTTTCTTCAAGTGGAGAATCCGAAGATTTGTCTGAGTTTTTGAAATCTTTGAACTTTGAGGATTCTAAGGATGAATTCTCGTCCGATGAGCCAGCAGATTCTGAGAGGAAAGTATTTAATGATTCATTCACGGTGCTATCTCAAACCAGAAGGAAATCGATTGAAACAAATGTATATAACAATCTTAAGAATTACCAGCTCATTCAAAAGTCAAATTCTGAGAAACATGATGAACAAATAATCCAAATAACTGAAGCATTAAAGCCTACACTTGAAATTATAAATTCCATTGATAATCAACTTACATTATTAAAAGAACTTTATTCGTTCATGAATGATACTTCTGAACTAATTAAGCAATCTAATAAAGATAAGGATGCATTTAAAAAACTATTTTTATCAGATTTTGAATTTAAAGCCAGTCATCAATTAATATTGAATATTAAAGAATCTTCAGAATTTGATCCTTTACATCCAATCCCTAATATTCTTACATTACCCATAATTTTTAATCAATTTCTCAAAGCAAATAATAAGAATTTCAAAGATGGTCAATTAACTTCAACTATATTTAATCAACTTAAAGGAAGTTTGAGTTTATATTTGGTTCTTTGTAATCAAGAAACATATAATGAAATGTTAAAAACCATTTGGATCTTTCAAGGTAAACTTCATTTATATCAAATTGAAAATCTTATCACTGAAATGACTCGAAATGGATTTGAAGGGAATATTTCTACTTTTAATATCTTGAAACAAATTATAATGGATTATCATGGTCTTAAAATGAATAATTATAAGTATATAAACAATATTTTACCCATTTGGAATAGAGATGATGATTTAAGAGTTATTAGACTTGAAAAAATTTTAAAAGATTTATCAAAAACCCTTAAAAATTCCATAAATTCTCCAGAACATTAGTTGCAGCAATTGTATAGGTCCTGTATATATTATACCAGTTTATAATTCTAGTGCGAACCAAAATTCCTACTTGTAAAATATGACGGAAGAAGGATTCTTAAGCCCCAGATCTTCAGGTCAAAACGATTCAATGAATATTCCGTCTATAAATATTAAACAAGAGAGGAAAAATAATGAATTTTTATCTAATTCTTTAGACATTAAAAAACAATTATCTCAATCACTTGGAGGTAATTCATATCTGAACCACGGAGGAATACAAAAACCTGTTAGTAGGAGAGGTAGCTTAGTACCAGTTAAACTGAATGATTATGAATCTGATAATAAAGAAGGAAATGATGAAGATGATGATGATGATCAAGGTAATGAAAGAAAAAGAAGAGATAATATAAATGATAAAATTCAAGAATTGTTAACGCTTGTACCTCCCGAATTTTTTAAGGAAACTGCTAATCCAAATGATACAGAAATGGAAGCAGCTTTAAGGAATAGTGGTACAAAAGATGGGAAACCTAATAAGGGACAAATATTAACTAAATCCGTAGAATATATTCAACACCTTCAAAACCTAATTGATGAAAATAATAGAAAAGAAGTTGAATTATTATTAAAATTAAAGAATTTGGGGGTTAGTGAAACCACTTCAAATGGAAATCCTATAGGTCATACAAGTGCAGAAGTTGCATTGGGTAAAATAGGTGTAGGACCTTTATCTAATGATTATTTTAAAGATGTACTTCTATCGAGTGCTAATGCAAATAAAGCTCCACAAAGAAGAGGTAGTTTATCATAGATTATTATATGTAGATTTATTTATGTGACATTCTATATGATTTATTAATTATTTTTTATCCGTCCTAATCTTTCTCTATTATCAGCGTCTTCAATTAAAGTATAGGCAGGTTTATAATCTTCATCCAATCTTAAAAAAGGGTTTGGTACAGTATTCTTTATACCTCCTAAACTAGTATATCCTTTATCATAAAGTGAACAATATTTTAATTGACATCCAAGTATAAAATCCCAAACATCAACATAATTCCAATGTAGTATTGGGTGAGTTCTAATAAATCTTGGCCAATTATGATCAGTAGCTTGTTCACTCTTTAAAGATTGTCCATAAGGATCTGAATATCTTATACCCACAATTATAGTTTTAACGTTTGGATGAGCTTGTAAATATTGTTCAAAACCATCTTTTAAAGAAGATTTAATAGTAATTGGATTTAAATTATAATATTTGGTTGATTGTTCAATAAATTCTATTACTTCATCAAAGGGAATTTCACTATTTATATAAATTGAATCCATTTCATGATTTGATAAAAACTGTTTAGTATATGATGATTCAATAATGGAAACTTCGGATTTCTGTTGTACTTCCAAACTTTTCTTATAAATTGATGATAAGAATATTACTAACATTACCAAACAATCTTTACCTCCATTATAACTTATAGCTATTTCATTAAGGGAATATTTATTTAAACATGTGGTAAATATTTCTGTAGATTGAATTATCTTATGTATATTTTGTAATCGAATTTTTTCATTCGGAGAATAATCTTTAGGATAAAATGACAAATTTCCTTCCATATATTTCGCCACCAATTCATAAGATTCTTTACATCGCTGATAAAAGTTAGTCATGGTGTTTTCTGGGGTTAGTTTAAGTGGAAAATTCCGAATCGATCTCAGCCAAATCCGAGAATATATAATCATCCGAGACAAGCTGTGAAATATTAGAGCCGTATATTCATGAATCATTAAGATAATTTTATGGAGGTTTTGGTTGGTTTTTGGGTGAACTTAAATTATAAATGGAGGACACTTAGTTCTTATATAAGAATTGAAGGTAAAATTGTTTAATATCTTTATCCCAATACCACCAATAAGACTCGGATATGTCATCTGAACTCTTATCAATTACTTTATCACCCGGTATTATAATACAAATATTTTCATATGGTTCACATGATATCACCAAATACTGACAATTCGATGGAATTTCTTCTGTATTATTATCTTTATTAAATTTATCATTATAGGAAACAATTACATTCTGATTTTTATTAGATAATTCATAATAATTTTGGAATCGAAACAATGGTTCACTTAACCCTTGAGGATATTTAACATTAATTAATATTCCAAGCCTGTGAGTTTCCAAGTCTCTTATTTTAGTTATCTTAAATTGAGGTTTACCAATTTTATCCCATTTATGCTTAGGAGTATTATTTATTGATATAACATCTTTACTAAAGTTTTGCACATTCTTTCCTTTTTCATCCAATAATTTCCGTTTTTGAAGACTTAATTGATGTTTTTTACCTCCAATATGTGATAAATATGATGATTCATTATTATGAGTAGTTAAACACAATTTACACTCTAATAACCCTAAATGATTTTTAAATACATATGGATCATTATCAAGATTTAAAATGGATTCAGTTAATAATTCTTTAACTCTTCTCTTAGTATGAACATTTATTTCTTGAAAATCTGCCACTCCTCCTCCTCCTTTCTTTGCATTAACCCTGTCAGAATAGTCCATGAGATGAGATTTAATTTCTCAATTCACCTCGACACGTCTATTCCAATTTGGAAAAAATGAGGTTCACGAAATTCGAAATCCAACGTACTAAACCCTTTGAATTAATATTTCGAGTATAATATTTGGTTAAAAGTAATTACTTAGAAAAAATTCATCAATTTATATAGTCAAGCATAATTCTAAAAGGTTAAGTATAAATTATTATGGAATCACCAATAAATATAGGTGGTGATACCACTACTCATTCAATTAATCAAAAATTAGATAATACTCACCTTTCAACCAGCTTTATTACATCAATTAATGCATCAGTATATTCCGGAGAGAAATGTATTCAATTGAATTTGAAATTCCCCAATTCTAATGGTTTAAATACCAATGAAATATTCATTTTAAGACGTGTTCAAGACTCGTATATTAATATTACTCAAATTTTAAATGTATTGGTCGAATTGAAATTATTTAAAAAGGAACTAATTAATAAATTTATTGAATCAGAAGTGATGAAAAACTCCCAATTCTTTACTCCTGATGGTTATACTCCGGAATTTGATGATTTAACAAATGATAAAAATATAAATTTACGTGGTATATGGATTCCTTTTGATAAGGCGGTTGTATTATCAAATAAATTTGATATTTACGAGTTTATTAAAAAATTATTCTTAATAGATGTTCATGATTTTGATGAATTACCCAAAGCTACCAATGACTCAAAACAATCCATAAAAGATGATGAATCATCTGCTCCTGAAGATGAAAAAAAATCAGATGAAAAATTAGATACAATGAATTTAGATAGTCCTAAGAAGAAACGGAGATTATCTACTGATAATAATTCAAGCTCCCTTAAAAAAATCTTATTATCAAATTCTAACTATCCATTTGCACTTCAAGTATTATCATTGAAGGAACGAGATCATGATGAAGTGAACGAAATTAAATTGATTTATGAAGATATCTTCAAAAATCCAAACCTCAATGGTTTAAGTTTTGATGATGTTAAATCCAAGTTTGACAAGTTCATTTCAAAATCTGATAAGAAGAATTTATGTAATATCACAGACATTCCCTTGGATAGTGAAGGTAAGACAGGTTTACATTTTGCATCCACATTAGCATCAAGTAATTTGGTATCGAGTCTAATTCTGTTGGGATTAAATTCTCCGATTAGAGGTTCTAAAACTGGGGAGAATCCTTTGATTTCAGCTTTATTAGTGACCAACTCAATGGAAAAGGGCAATTTCCCCGAACTTTTGGAGAATTGGCTCTCTCCAAACATTTTCTTAGTCGATTCTAAGAAACAGACTTTCTTACACTATTTGACAAAACAAGCAGGAAAAAAATTTGAAAGCAGCAAATACTACTTCACTTCAATATTAAAATTCATTTTGTCCTCAAACGACACTACCCAATACTACTTTAAAAAATTCACTGATGATGTTATCAACGTGAAGGAATCTGTTGGAGGAAATACATGTTTACATTACGCAATTGAGTCTGAAAGTAAATGGTTTGTTGAGTTGTTAATCGAGTTAAATGCTGATTTGAATATACCTAACGATGTGGGATTAAAACCAATTGATTTTGATATGGTAAAAGAAATTTTGAACTGTAGAAAATCTGGTATCAAAAACCAATTCTTTGATGAAAATGATGACTATTTATGTGATCTAATTAAAGTGAATTTTGAGTTTTTGTCAAAGAGATTAGAAACAAACAGTTCAATACTCGAAAATGAAGAAATAAAAACAACTCCATTAAAGCCTAAATTAGAAGATGAAGAAGGTGCCTCTAATTCCACCAAGTTATTCAACAGTATAAATGATTTACTACAAAATAGTAATAAAGAATTTGAAAAAACTTTAAATGATAAAAAGGCACAAATAAATGAATTAAACAAACAATTATACGAATCAACTTTATTAACTGCCAATAACAAGTTCCTTAATAAAAAAATCAATGAAAAATTAATTAACCTAGAGAATCTTAAACTCCAAATGTCCAATGTTACAGAAAAGATTGAGCAATTGAAACAAGAGTTACCTAGTAATGATAACGAAAATTTCGACAATGAAGAAACATTTGATGCTGATCATCCATTCAGAATCAATGAAATCTATAAAAAACTCACGAGTAATGAAGATATAGAAAGTTTAAAAAATGATGAAGAACTTATCAATTCACTTCCTGATTCTATGATTTTAAAAGCAAGAATCAATGGGTATAAACAATTGAATGATATGATAGCTAATGAATTGAATAATTTAAGCAATTATGATGTATTAACATCGAAATTCAAGAAAGTTGTTAGCTTTTGTACTGGAGTTGATATTAATGAAGTTGACGAATTATTGGATGGATTATTGGAAGCAGTAGAGAGTCAAAATTAGATATTTGTAGATTATGTACTTAATAAATTCGTATATTAACATGCATTCATTGAGGAAGGAATGATATATATTAGTCTTCTTCCTAATCCCCAATATTTGATCCAATTTACACTGGGTTTCATTACTCATACTAGTCCATCGAATGAACTTATAGAATTAATTATACTTGGATCAAGCTTAATTAATTGTTTGAATTCATCTAAATTTATTTTGTCTACTTTATAATCTTTTTCCAAGAGATTGAAAAATTTCTGAGTTCTTAATTCGGGAGTCTTTTCGTCTTGTGGAAGAGCCACCATGGATCCAATCATTTTGTATACAGCACTTACAATCACCAACATATCATCATATGATAATCTCCCCGTTTTATTATGATCATATAATTTAAAACTCCAATTAATTCTTTGATCCATGGTTCCTCTTGAAGTGATAGATAATGCAATTATAAACTCCTTAAAATCAATAAAATTGGATTTATCAACATCGAATACTTTAAAAAGGTAATGACAATAATCTATAGGGTCACCAAATGGGAAAAATTGTTTGAATACTTTGATAAATTCTTCTTCTGATAATTGCCCAGATGGACAATCTCTTATAAATCCTTTATACCATTGTTGTAATTCTCGTTTATCAAAATATGTAGCTTGTTTAAGAGCTCTTATATCATCTTTAGATAACTTTGAAACCGTTTTTCCCATATTACTCGTGATTTATGTTCCTGTTTATCTTCAAACCACCGTGTCTACAGTTCTAGTTTTATTGCGAAAAAAGATTCAAAGTTTAACTCGGATATATCTTGAAATCTAAAGATGTTAACACAATTTACTAAAAATGGATTTCATGGTATTAAAATAGGTTCAAGAAATACCAAACATTTAGGGGCAATAAGATTTTTAAATAATGGTAAACCACAAAATCCAGAATATGACAGTGAAATCAGAATGAAAATTTTACCAATCAAGAGAACTGGAGAAGATATTAAAACTATGAAAGCTAGATTAGTATATCAATCTAGAAAAAGAGGTATATTAGAGAGTGATTTATTATTATCTAGATTTGCCAAAAAGCATTTAGACAGTTTTACCATGGAAGAATTAAAAGAATATGATGAATTATTAGATGAACCAGATTGGGATATTTATTATTGGGCAACTGAAAATTATAAAGTTACTCCTTTACCTGATAAATGGAAAGATTCAAAGATCTTAAAATTACTTCAAAAAGATGCCAAAAATGAAGCAGGTGAAATATTAAGAATGCCTGAATTACATTAATTATTTATATCTTGTACAAAGTTTGAATTAACCCTTATATATTCCAAATAAATATAATTTGATGGAAAAAATCACCTTTAAATCAACTTTTTGGATTATATAACCTACCAAATCACTAAATTCTTACCTTTTCTTCCGTCCCCATATTATCTCACTTCCTCACTTTTTATCTCACTCCCTATGATAACTGAATTACCTGAAGGACTTCAGTCAAATAAGAATATTGTTCCATTTATACTTAGATCAAATGAATTAGAAGATGTTAACCCAGTTGTTAGTTATTATTGTAAACTTTACGTATTAGATTATATTCTTAATAATAAATTACATAAACAAGGAAAAGAGATTGAAATTTTTACAATTGGTTTATTAGATAGTACTGAAGAAAGTAAAACAAAAGGAGATGAATCTGTTATTCAAGTTTTAAATGATAAGAATTTATCAATTGGGTTATTACTTAATTTTGTTTTGAAAATTTTTAACGGATGTTTAGAGAGTTTGAATAAATATGATGGTACAAATAAACCTAGTTTGGTAAGTAAATTTAAAGCATGTTTAAATTTCCTTCAATTATTTGACTTATTTAAGAATGATACAATTGATTATGAAAAACTTAGTAATGGGAAGTATTCTGATTTTGAATCATTTTCTGGTTTTATTAAAGAGAGGACCAAATTACTTAAATATAATTTAAGCAAGCTTCTAAAAGATGAAATAGATATTAAAGCAAATGATGAAGATTTGGAGAAAGAGTTACAAGAATTGGAAGCATCGGCTGGAACAACTGATCCAATGGCCGAAGATGTAGATAATACTGTCGAACAAAGCAATGATGAAGTACCAGATGATAAAGTACCCGATTCAAATGATGATTTGGGATTACCTTCAACTCCTAGTTTTATTGATGAAGGAGATGATACAGATTTACCCAAATTCATTGATGAACAACCAAACGATGAAAATGAACTTGGATTACCGGGTGCACCTCATATATCACCTGATGATGAAGATGATGTTAAATTACCAGGTGCACCCAAATTTTTACCTGATGATGATTTAAGTTCCATAAATAAGACATCTTCCATTCAGGTATTCACTCCCGGAACAGAGAAAGATACTAAAGTTGATCCTCCCAAACCAAAACCAAGTAGAATCATAAGTCATAATCATTCTGAGCCTCCTTTAACCAAAGAATCAATTAATACTATAGTTGATACTCAAGAACTGATTACAAAAGCACAAAAACACTGTAAATTTGCCGTATCCGCATTAAATTATGAAGATTTAGATACAGCAGAAACTGAATTACTTAAAGGATTAGAATTAATCAAATTGTTAAAAGCTCATGAATCTAAATAAATTCACATTTAACTTTACCCCAGAAAAGTTTTATAAATTGATCTCGAATCGTAAAATTAGATCTTACACGCCAAATACCATTCACCCGTTGAAAAGGGATTACCGAGAATATTTTCATTCTGTATAGAATGAATTTTAATAACAATAAATAAAATTCTAGTATTTTTTTGTTGTCTTAAAAAGGAAATGATCAAATCCAAATCCGCATGTCAAGAAACCAAATTTGATCAATTTTGTCCAAAATTAAGTGACATCAACTACACTAAATAAGTTATAATCGTATATAAAGAACAACAATAACTTTAATATAAACTAAATCACCAATAATAACAATGTTGACTAAAAGGCAGTGCGATTTTAATAATTATGAACCAATTTTTAACACCAGCCTCTTTAAATAAACTCTTACATTAGCCAAGTATTATCCCGTCGTATTCTTGGATTTACTCATCGATTCGATATTCTTGTGTTATTCCGTTATTAACAATATTGTCTTGTTGTGTGGGTAGTGTACCGGCGAATCCGTACTCAATTGATCTGAATATAATTTTTTCCAAATCCCATTATTTTTTTTTCCAGTTTACTTGAAGTTAACCAGATTTTTATATTAAATAATTCATTCCTTATCAAGTAATTAATCTTTATTAGTTTAGTTAATTCTAATTCAATTTTTTTTAAAATCATTTGGTTCCCGATTTACATCATCAAATCCGATCCTCAACTGTACGTGACTTAAACTTTATTGATTATGAATGCAGTTAAAAAAAGATTTCATTCGGGTACTTCGAATGTTGATTCAGCTGCTAAAGAAGCTTTAAAAAATGGTAATTTACCTCCTCAAGCTAGTGATAATTTAGATGGTTTATCCCCAGAATTAATTCCAATTGTAACATTATTATCAAGTCAAGGTCATAGAAGATATCATGAAGGAATATTTATGTTATATTATGATTTAAATGGAGATGGTAAACCAGCAGATAGAGAATGGAAAGAAGTTTATGGGATATTAACTGGTAATCAATTAGCATATTGGGATGCAGCTAATTTAGCAGAATATAAAAATAATCCTGCTGCTTTATTAGAGAATAGTTCCAAACCAAATTATATTAATTTTACAGATTCAGTTTATAATGCTATGAGAGTTTTACCAGCAGCTAAACAAAATTTAGATAATGTTATAATTGTTTCAACCACTTTAAAAAATCGTTATATTATTCAATTTAAATCTTTAAACGATTTAAATAATTGGTATTTAGCTTTAAGATTATCAAATTTTGAATATCAATCTTTACAACAAGCTTATACAGGAGCTTTATTAAGTGCTAGAGGTTCAAGATTATCGGATATTAAAACAATTTTAGCAGAAAAAAGGTTCGATCATGAAGATTGGGTAAGTATAAGATATGGTTCGGGAATGGCTTGGAAGAGATGTTATGCAGTTGTTGAACCAAGTGTAACAAAAAGAAATGATAAATTTACTCCTGGAAGAATTCTCTTCTATGAAAATGATCAAAAAAAGAAGAAACTGTTAATGGCAGTTGTAACAAATTGTGCAGCCGTAACTGCAATTTATCCTCAATCTCATAAATTGATCGATCACAGTACTATGTTAAAGTTAGAAGGTTATATAAATTTCAAATCACCTTCTTTGTCAACAAAAGTTTCAAAAAAATCCATTGATGATTTCAAAAATACTTCAATTTTTTTGATGCCTGAACAACATAGCTCTGTACCTGGTTTTGATACCCTTATAAGATTCTTAATACCATTGTTGGATTCATTTGGTTTATATGGAAGACCAAAAAGATTAAAAGCAGAGAGAACTGATCCATATAGTTTATTATTTGGTTTACCTACCCTTCCTCATGTACATTATCTTGAATTAAGTGATCTTTCTCCTTTTATTGGAAGGTCTGACTTTTTAAGTTGGGATGTTAAAACTTGGAATGAAAATATCAAATCAGTTTTAAAATCTAAGATTGATAAAGGTTATGAAGGCTGTGGAAGTTCAAGAGGTTTTGCAGGTGCTATCAATTCATTGAATAGCCCATTGACTCCAAATTCATCCAATTTCAATGGATCTCCTAGAAAATCTAGTAATCAACAAAAACAGATGCCTCCAACTCCTCAAGATAAACAAGGATCTACTGAAGCACCATTACCTCAATTTCACGTTAGCAACAGAAACATATCTACTGGTTCTGTTATCCATACGCCACCTTCCAATCAAAACCCCAGTAGGAATCCAAATAATTTGGTTATTCAACCAAAGAATGATAGTCATAAATCTGTGGAATTATCAGATATTTATCAGAAGTATAGTGACTTGAAATCTCCTTCTGATCAATTCAACAGCAACAGAACTCAACTATTAAATGGCTCACATGAGGAATTAATAGAAGATGAACTTCCAGCTGCAGTTCGTAAGATTAACTTGAGTGAAAATGTCTACCCTACAGATGATCATGACTTATTTAGTGAAGAATCAGAAGACGAATCAAATGCAAGTGATAAGATTGATTCTAGAAGAATAGGTTTATTGTCTGATAATTCTTCCAATTCCAACAGCAACTTGGTTATACCACCTTATAATAACCGTAATAGTTCTTATTCATCTGTTCAAAGTCCAATGACTCAGTATAACGAATTTAATGAAAAATTCACTGCTACTATTTCACCAACTACAAACAAAGTCCAGAATTTTTCCAATTTTTCAGACTCAGATTCTGAACCTGAAGCTCCACCTCCAGTTCCTCCTCATAAGAGTGCTTCTCCTTATAAGGCAAATGGACATCAACCAAGAATTCAAAAACCAAATTACATTAGTTCTCCTAATAGCTCCCAAAACCAGTTACCTACATTCGAAGTAGATCAACCCTTAACTGGTTATAAAGAAGAAATATCTGCTGTGCCACCTCAACAGCAATATCAGCAAACATATTCACAACCAAACCCTCAAGCACAATACCCAGGACAACAACCCAAAGTTGTTCAGCCATTAAATAAGGCATCATACAACAACTATAAGAACCAAACATTAAGTGGTAGTAACCCAAATCTTCATGCACCAGCACCCCAACAAATCCAACAACCCATTCATCAACCAGCTCCTTCGCAACCAGTACAACAGCCACATCAACAACCACACAGAAGACCTCCACCACAACAATATCCACAAAGTTATGGTTCAGGTGCTCCTCCAATGAATACAGGGATTCCTCCATCTGCCAGTTTCAACGCCAATGCACCTGGTAGAAGAGCACCCCAAATGAATCCTCAGATGAACAGGCCTGTTCAACAAATGCAACAACCAATGCATCCACAGCAACCAATACAACCACAACAACCAATGCAACAAAGACAATATCAAAGTAACAACAATATCAGAAACTACGGTAATGCACCATATCAACAATATCAATATCAACCTCAACCTCAACCACAAGCACCCGTCCATGGTAGACCACAACATCAACAACCACCTCAAAATCCTCAACAACAGCAGCAACAGCTGAGACACCCATATGCTCGTTACTATTAGCGAACTGTAGTTTTAACTTTGTAACATATGTATTAAAATAAGGACTATAAATTAATTTCCTCTTCCCAAGCAAAGTCTTGGGACCATTCCCATTTCACCCGAATCTTTCTTAACGAAGCACCAACCATCAGTATGTGTTTTAATGATAATTACTCTTTCTCCAACATCAATGTCAAGCTCATCACTCAGGTTTTTCCTATAACTTTTAAGTACTTTAAATCTTGGTTCATCTACTGTATTTTCCATTTTAACTAAAGACGGTAATTTGGGAAGAGGTTTCATCTTTGTTTGAGGTTTTAAAGGAGAAACCGGAGTTGTAGGCTTATTCAAATTAAATCTCTTCAAAAACAATGGGGAAATTGCATAATCATCAATATTAATATCACTCTTAGCTCCATATCTACTAAATCTTTTGAAAAAACTTTGACGTTTAGGTTTATCTCTAATTGGACCAGGTTGCAATTTAACTGGAGTTAACATTGAAGATAATCTTTTGAAATATCCATCTTTCTTATTAATTGAATCAGTAGTTTCTCTACTATTCAAATAAGGATTTTTATCACTAAAAGAATTTGAATAAGTGGATTCAGTGGATGCAAAATATTGATTGTTAACGGGTAAAATCAGTGCATCGGTTTCCGTTTTGTATTTATAATAAAACCAAGTTCCTAAAGCAACTAATAAAACTGCAACGATTCCTAATGGTATACTTATTGCCATTCCTAAAGCGGCTGAATGATTTGATCCACTTCCTGTTCCTAGACCAAAACTTGAAGCGGATGGGGTAACAATTGGATCAGTTGTAGTAACAGATGATTTAATTGAATCAGAACTTGAATATATTTCTGTTGTTTTCAACTTGCTACTACTTTCAATTTGTGAATCAGATGTGGCAGCAATATAAAATCTCTGAGTAGTGTGGGAAGTTGTAGAACTTGAAGTCTCAGTTACAACTTTAGCACTAGTAGCAATATATGGTAAAAACTTTGAAAATTTTAGATCGGACATAGTTATTGTAATAGTTTTAGTAAAAAAATAGGTTGTATCCATAAATTTACAAGAGAATTAAGGAGTTATTTATATAAATAAATCTGAAACAAATTTAAAACATTTTTTTTGCAGTCAAATGAAAAAATTACACAAAAGGTGAAAATGGGTTTTATGTGTAAAATCTAGACTAAGAAGTAATATATATATTTAAAGTGGTCCAATTAAAGTGGTAATACTGGTTCAGTATCTTCTGGGTCTGGAATATTAAAGTATTGGTTATAAATCACATAACTTATAAAGACTCCAATAATACCTCCAAGAATAATGTCTATAAAATGATGACGATAATCTTGTGTTCTGGTTAATGCAATAAAAGTTGCTAACATCAATGGGATAATCCCTAAAATTTTATAATATATTTTACGGCTTTTATTCAATTCAAATTGTCCGTATAAATAAAATGTCAAAAATCCTAATCCGGCAAATGATATACATGAATGTCCAGAAGGAGTAGATTTCAATCCTTCAATTAAAATATCCTGTCCAAATGGGGCCGTACAAGCATCTACTGACAAAAGTCCATTTGTTGTCAATGTAATATCTGGTGCACATCTACTTAAAAAATCTGGTCTATGTCTTCCGATAGTTGTTTTTAAAAAATCAATTATAACTCCATTTATCGAAAGGGACATGAAAAATGCCGTTAATGTTAGTTCCAATTTCTTTAATGTTTGTTTCCTATGATTAAATTTCAAATATGTAAATAAAATTAAAAGTATCATTGGAAGCAATACACTTAAAATCACTAAAGTTCCGTTTGAAATTTGCTCTTTTATATGAGGATGACTAATGGTTGGATCATTAATTGAAAATTCCCGTCTAAATGGAGGTATTTGTCTACCAATTATAACATAATACCCTATAAGTCCAAGAATTGTAAACCAATCATTTGAATATTGGGGCTTAAACATTTTAGTTTTCGTTTTTATTTCGCAGTAATATATATGACCTATAAACAGTCTGAGAATTATAATGCTTGTAAACCTTTGATTAAATCATTTTGCTTAGCTTGTAATTGTTCATCATCTGCTCCAAATTTTCTTAAATCTTTTAAAATAATATCTTTTAATTTATCAAAGTAAACTTCTTGTAATAAATTTCTTATAGCATATTCTGAATTTTCAACCAATTGACCTAAATTAATAAGATGGAAAGTTTCAAGATTTGCACCTGTATCGTTTGAACCAGTAAATTTCTTTGTAACATCAAATTGTCTGGTTAAATTACCCGAAACAGATACACTACTAGAATTATCTAAATTTAATATAACTGAACTGGTTAATTTATAATTAAAAGTAACTGAATTAGATGCTTCAACTTCAAAAACATGAATTGAATCCCATTTACTATCTCCATTATCAATTTCTTTCTTAAATAATATAACACCAGCAAATCCTTTCTTCAATGATTGAGGATTGGTTTCATCTTCATCCGTATCCCATAAGTAAACAGATGATATTCCAGAATTTTCATAATATAAATCCCGATAAATATCAAAACTTTCGTTAGCTTTTATCTCCAATTGTCTTAATTCATTTGATGGATATGGTGGTAATTCGTCATCACTATCAATGGCCGGGAAATATTTATTGGACCATGGAGATCTATAAGAATCTCCATCTCTATTATAATCACAACTTAAAAATTGTTTATTATTAGATTCATCCTTAACTAATTTTAATGGAGTATCAACTGACGATAATAAATCTGAAGTAAGTGCTGATTCAGGATCAGATTCTTGATTTTGTATGATGGTACAAAGATTATTTAAATTGACCGTTATATGTTTTGGATCTAGCCTCCTTAACAAATCCAATGAACTATCAAACTTTTCGTCGTATGACATGGTGTTTTTAGATTACCTGTATCCTCAAATTCCCTGAAAGCTGCGATTCGACGGTGAATTGGCTGGTGCGAAACTGGTCCGAGCTTGGCACTATCATGGCACGACCCTGGTGCTACTGTGGTACCACCGTGAGCCTACTGATATGGCTGCAATTTAAGAGAGTACAACTTCCGTAATAATTTATTCATTTAATCTATTTAACTCATTTCATATTGAATACCGGCACTTGGTGCATTAAGAATTATTCCATTCAAAACACCGGCAATGATACCAGCAATTGGTAAAGTAAAGATCCATCCAAGATAACACCAAATAACAATTCTCCAATTAACTGATTTAAGATCTTTATTACAAATACCAACCGCTACTGTTGAACCAGTGGCAGATTGGGTAGTAGATACAGGAATTGCAAGTTGAGTGGCTAAAACAGTAGTAATTGCAGCTCCTAATTCAATTGAAAATCCTCTAGATGGTGACTGCAAAATTAATTTGTTACCCAAGACTTTCATAATCTTATAACCCATAGTCCAGATACCGAAAACTAAGGCCACACCAGCATAACCTAAAATCCATTGTGGTACTTCACTTTTTGCTCCAACTGTATTGGTCGTCCAAACAATATAAACTGCAGATAATGGACCTGTAGCATTTGCAATATCATTAGCACCATGAGCGAATGACATAGTACCAGCAGTTAAACATTGTAAAAATGAATAGAAAAACTCAAGTCTATTATCATAGAATTTTGATTTCAAATGCATCTTTTTAATATCACCAGCCAACATATCTTTACTGTTAACTTGTTCACTAATAACATCTCTATTCCAACCATGAGAAATAAATTGAATGAATAAATATCCCCATTTACTTGGTTGTTTAGCTAAAGACATCCAAAATTCACTAGTACTCATACCTTCTGGGCATCCATCTTTAAATGGACCCCAGAAACCAGAATTCTTTTGTGTGATTTCCTGGGTGATTTCCACTTCTTTACTTTTAGTTGATCCAGAAGAAGATTTGGTTCCATCTTCTTCTTCAATATCCTTTATAGCGGATTCTATATGTCTTTTACCTTCATAATAATCAATCACTAATTGATGACCTTCTGGCATTGGAGGAATATTGTCTTTTGGTAAGAAATAAAGCATTGGTCCTCTGAAAATATCATAGTATCTTAAAGTCCAATCACCATGTAATAATTTTCTTCTATAATATGGATATAAGAAAAGCATATAGATAATAGTAGCAACTGCACCAACCCCCAAAATAGAACCAACAGTGGCTCCTTGAGATAAATCATCCAAATTCAAACTTGGAGATCCTTTCCAAACAATTAACATGGTTAAAATAGAAAAGGTAGCAAAAACTAATAAAGGACCCAATAAAAGAGCATTCTTTAAAGATCTGCTATAGTCCTTAATTTCTAAAACACCATATTTGGAGATTAAAAATACAACTGCAGAGATACACCCTGATAAAAGTGGAGCAATAAACCAAGAAGCGATGATTTGGGCAACACCATCCCAACCCCAAATGATTTTATCAGCTCCTTTAGCAGCAATACCGGCACCAATTACACCACCAACAATTGAATGGGTTGTTGAAACTGGCATACCAATAAAAGTAGCAATTGTTAACCAAACTGAAGAACCAACTAATGCACAAGTCATTGTAAGCATAAGTACAGCTGGAGAATCTTCGAATAATTCAATATCAATAATCTTATTTCTAATAGTATCAGAAACCCTTGAACCAACAAGCACAGCACCTAATAATTCACAAATTGCTGCTAAAATCATAGCATGCCAATATTTTAAAGATCTTGAAGAGACTGATGAAGCCCAAGAATTGGCAACATCATTAGCACCAATATTAAATGCATCTAAGAACCCAAACATCATTGCAATAGCAAAGATGTAATCAAATTGGTGTAAAGCCATAGTTATTATATTATTAAGTTAATTAGATGATATTTTAAATAAGATATTTCCATCTTTTTATATGTCTCTAATGAATTTCTTTTACGAAACATGTGGTATTGTTTCAAGAGATTTAAATTAACAATTTTTCTTAACTACTACAAAACTTCAATTCAGTTATTTTTTTGGTTGCAAAATTGACAAGAAAAATTCTCGTGATGAATTAGGCAAATGGCTGATGCACTAAGCCAGGAAATTTCGTACCATGCATACCACGATACTGGTACCATTTGGTCGCGAAAAATGGCGGCGGATGGGTAATCCTCTAAAGTCGTGTGAATGATATGACATTCTTGGCGTATATATTTTCTTGACATTACATTATATTGACACACGTGGGAAACTATTCTTCATGATACACTATGATTCTATAATATATAATACCTTTTAATCAACTAGAATCATTAATTTGCCCTAAAATCAATACTATGATGTTTTAAAAATCACATCTCAAAAGGCTGCAAAAATTTTAATAGCTTACGTATCAATCCTACAACCCACGTGTATGTCAAGGCACTGGAAAGTTAATCTACAAATTACAAGCCCTTTACATAATCTAATCGACTATTCCGTCACCAACTTAGGTTCCTTCATATGCGGCTTACTATGTAACTCCGCCTAGTGTATTGCTAAATTACATATATGTTAAAATCTTTGGCTTATATCCTAAAGCTGTACAAGTTTGTCTTAACAAATAAAAACTGTATACAATTGCATCTTAATTCATCGGAATGATCCAATTCAATTCAAAACTCTATAAAAATCATTCAGATGTGTGTAGTGTCTGGTACATATTCGATGCGGTACCGAGCATCAAATAAAAATTGCTTTAAATAAGCACAAAAAATTCTAGATGCTTAGGCATATCCCAAAACGATACATATCAAATAAGTATAAGTTCTATGATTTGGTATTAGATACGCCTACGCGGCCCAAACAACCTATAGAAGCTTCACTTATGAAAGCTAAAGATTTAAAGAAATTAAGAGCATCTACAAAAACCACGTTTGAAGGGAATTATTCACTTGATGTACCAGCTGCACAAAGAATTGAGAAGATATTTGGAGGAAGAATAAGAGGAGATCAAAGAGTTAGTTCTAGTAGACTTACTAGAGGAGAACCTAGGAAAATTGGAAATATAATGGTACCTGATAAACCACCAGAACCCGATAATTGTTGTATGAGCGGATGTATTAACTGTGTTTGGGAATTATATAGAGATGATATCAAAGAATGGAATGAGAAGAGAAAAGAAGCAGCTATTCACATAAATGAGTCAAATTCTGATTTCATATGGCCTGCAGATTTCTATCCACCAGTACGTCATTTAAACGATAAGCATGTTCCAAAAGAATTAAAAGTTAAAAGAACATCGGTTTTCGATAAACCTAAGGAGGAGAAAGATGATCCTTGGTCCAATGTACCCGTTGCAATCAGGGTATTTGCCGAAGCAGAGAAGAAAATTAAGGCAAAGAAAAAGAAACAGTTGGAGTCACGATAATCCATACTGTTTCTTGAATTATTTATTTAGAGTTTCATAGAGCATTCAATAACATAACTAATGATTTTAATGTTTTCTATAACATCTATTCATTCAAGTATTGGACATTCTCATCTCCTCTATTGATTCAAATATCGTACATTCTTATCTCCTACTAAAATTAGTTATAATTTATTCATCTAAATCAATACCCTTTGATTTATAGAATGCTTTAGCTTCATCAATTTGTGATAATAATTCTCTATATTTTTCTGGTTTATCTTTAAATGTTAAAACTCTGTATCCTAATACCCATAAAGAATAAGCTCCTAATGAAACAATTCCCCAGAATGGCAAGAATGGTAAAATTTCCTTACGGAAAATTTCTGGACTTGGAATTAATTCCGAGTATAATGCAAAATAAATTGATGATACAACAAATAATGTTAATAAAGTTTCAGTGGCCTTAGTCATTATATACGTGTTTTCGAATTTCCAGTGCTCGATAAAATTATATGTCGTGTCGATTGAATGGCGTGTCTGTACCGTATTCTACATTAATGATTCCTGTTTTATAAGTTGAGTAATTTGGGATAGTTTTTTAGCAGCAATTGGGTCTACTTTCTTAATTTTATCAAGATATTCCTTTTCTGATGGATTACTAGCATCAATTTCCATTTCATCGATTAATTCTGGTTCGTCTATAATTTCTTCTTCTAAGTTCTGGTCTTCAACTATCCCACCAGCATCTGCTTCTTCTTCATTTTCTTCATGTCCAGGTTCTACTTCCATATTATCAGGATCTAGGTCTTTATCTTCATAGGATGTGGATAATATTTTGGTAATTTTTTGGGAATCAATTGGTTTATCAGCAACCAATTGATTTAACTTATACCGAAGAATTCTCCTTACAGTTTCTATCGATTGCTTTTTAACCCAACCATCTTGAAAATCTAGATGTTCTCTGAATAATTCATCTTCATTGCGAGATGTAAGGTATCGAGATATATCTTTATCCATTATATCTCCGATCTGAAATGTAACAGTACTTGGTAATTTATGTCCCTGGAAAATTAAAGAACTTGAGACTTTGAATGATTCGTCCTTAATACTTTGAGGCAACACTCGATTATCCGAAGTATCTGATGTTTTTAAATTGGTTCCAAAATTTGGAATTCTAAAATACTCACTTTGATAAATCCAATTTTGCTTATCTAGTTTTGGATCAACCCCATATTTGACATTACAAAATCTCCAGGGTCCATTTTTAAAAATATAAGTTACGTATGGTAATGCAGGTTTTAAAGCTCTTTTGAGTTTTGGTGGAACAAGATTTTCAATGTGCTTTCTTAACCAAATGGGCTTGACTTCAAAAAGTTTTTCAAGCCATTTAATGCATTCAAATAAATCATAACTACTGGTATCTGGGATTAACTCAGTTTGGGAAAGTTCTTCGAAATTTTTGATTAATTCTTCTGATGGTTTTTCAGGTATTTCACCTCTCTTGAAATCTATTACCTGAGTATAAATTTTTATGTCAGTTCTTTTAGTTATAACCTTTAGATCCCCACTTTCTGGATCTTTAACCGTTATACTAATGGAATTTTTCTCATATTGGTAATTAAAAGGAAACCTGATTGTACTTAATATTGGCGGAGGCGGAAGATGATGATCTTTATTTTCATAAATATCAATTCCCTTATAATCTTGGTTGTTTATGAAATTTTCTTGTTTAAAATAATGCTTTAAACCATCAAAATTATCAATTTCTATTATATTATTATTAATATCTTGAACTCTTTTATTATTCTTAGTAATAACCTGGAAATCAGACATAGATTTAAACGAATGGGTTTGATTTATAATACTAACTGGTTCAATTGAATACTTACCGCCTTTCAGCTCGTTATATTGTAGAATATCACAAATCGTTTTATTCTCATAATCTTCTGGTAAATTCTTCTTTGGAACTGACACTTTAAGTAAGATTTTTTCTCGAGTATTTGTACTGCTTTGTATTGGATGATGAAATCTATCTTTTCGAAGTCTTAATTCTAATGATTCTTTACTATTAACTAACCCTTCAATAGATTTATTACTAGATTTAATCACTCGGGCTATTTTGTCTTTACCTCCCAACATTGATATTGCTCGTTCAGTATCCTTAACTATCAATGGTAATTCGACCGCATTTACATGTGGTATGTCTAATGAGCTTAGATCTGCTAACTTCTTACTCATTTGTATCTCTAAACAAAATAATACGCACTACTAAAACAAAAACGCGAAATTGCTGCTAAGTGGAGCAACTTTTTTTTTTTTGCTAACATAAGAACCCAGTTTCTTCAGGCAACTCCAGCGCATTTTATAGATCGATTTAAGAGGTAAAAATAACTTCATTTTAATCCTTTAGATAATACAATCAAATTTGATTATTTGGCAAGCGAACTTTGATCAGTATGAACAAAAACAAATTCAAAAAAAAAATTATATGCCTTCAGCCAGATTCGAACTGACGATCTCCTCATTACTAGTGAGGTGCCTTACCAACTTGGCCATAAAGGCTTTTTACAATTAAGCAACATTAGCCAAATCTCTCAAGTTCCAATAGACTAAGAAAAACCCATTTTGTGCTTTATTTGGTAGAGTTGAAGCCAAATAAATATAACCAGTCAAATCAGATGGTGAAAATGTATTATATATCAGCACAAAAACATACCTTCACCACAAAAAGGTGCCTAAATAGACACTTCAACGTTTTGACCAAGTTGGCCACTTTTGGTGAAACTTCTTACCAACTTGGCCAAAAGGTTGCCAACATTTCATGATTGCCCTATCTGTGGGAAAGTGAGGTAAAACAATAAAACAATAGGTATCACATCTAACGAAGATGTATGGAATCCAATTATGGATCAAACTTTCCCAGAATGGACTAATTCAATTGCCAATCTTGAGCCATATGAGAAACAATTACCACAATTTGCAACCTATTCTAAAACTGTTTTTCAACCTGCACTACTTTTCCGGTCATCCAGGACTGGTTTAATGAATATATCGACATCAAGTTGACCATCAAACTTCCTGGTGTTTACCGATGACAGTGCTGAGATGTGTTTTCCTGATTTATCAGTTTTAGGGTTCATATATTTATGTACTACATAAAGAATATATCTTTGTTTGAAAAAAAAAGAATAAAACGTGTCAGAATTCGAAACATCAACATTAGTCAAGCTCCTATGCTCACCGGTAAGTACAACGAAAACCTTAGAAGCCTGCCAATCTATAATGTTATTATGTCAAGTTGTAAAGCTTACTCACTTTGTAGACCTACATCACGTTTTGTCATGTTTGTCAGCTTCCAGGACATGCCCCTCCGAAGATGGTCCTTTCAAGGCGATACGTTGCCCGATAGTATAACCGATAAACCCAGAAAAGCAAGGTACAAGGATGTTGTGTAGTGTATATTTTACCATAGGACTCAAATTATAATTTATTTTCCTAACTTCTCGCCAACTTACCAAAAAATCGGCCACTCCCTGAGCGGAACTTAGCGGAGCTCTCTCGAGTTCTGATGAGTTCCTCTTGTATGCGAACATTGTAAAGGCATTGGCAAGGTTCATTCGCAAGGCTGAATTCATAGCGGAAGACTTACAACTAAAAAACAAAAAGTTGTAGGGACAAGGGGTTTTCACTAGACATTCTTTTAATGGGTGAAGAAAAGGTAATAAGATGATTAAAGATGGTTCATAACGGTTAATGTGTAATATAAGTATTTATATAGGCGATAGTTTATTGTGTAGATATTTATATAGTAGAAAATTTAAAATATATATTAATATATTTTAAAACGTACCATTTTAGAGCTCAGTTTTTTGGTTTCCGGTGGAGTTACTTTAGTATTTTGGAGATAACATGTTTTTAGGCAGTTATGAAATGTTTGTTGTGGTACAATCAGCTGTAGAAGTATTGATGCTTACTGGACTATATTAAATAAGCATATATATTCTTTTTGTTTGTTTTAGTGTTCATAGTTTAAATGGCTGCAAATAATTGGAAAGAATTAGTAAAATTCGCAACAAGGCTTAATTAAATGAGTTTTCTTGAAATAATCTAAAAAAGAGTCAAAAAACAGCAAAGAATCACCATTCAAGACTAATTGATCACATATTACTACAAATACTTTTACACATCGCCTAAAGGCCTTTAAACATACTCAGTTCAATATCATATTATATAGACAGGTCGTGCACGATCAAAACCCTCAATTGTGGAGTAGCCACGGAAGTTGCTCCGGCTCCCAGTTCGGACTTTTGGAGGATAATCATTTAGTCCCTAACATCCGAATATTACACTAAAATACTTGAAAATTAATATCAAGTAAATATAAATCTTGCTTATTTAATTCATGTTTTAAAAATCTGTTTTTATCATCTCTAAGATCAGTTAATTGAATTTTTTTGAAAATTGAAAAATTGAAATAAAATAACCAAAAATTGACTAATTAAATGTCTTGAAAAACAAGATCGAAAAACGGATATTTATCAAAAAGATCATAGTTTAAAATCATATTTTAAATTGAAACAAGTCCACAATAATCATAATTCCCTCCATCCATGGTTACTAATTGGAATTTTGTTACACAAAATCATTCATCTCACGTCGTTTTGTGTCCGGTGAGACCGGCGAGCAATTTGATTGGACAATTCCGACGAAATGTGAAAATTAGTCTGGAGAAGGGAGAATGGATGAAAAATATAAAGTTAAGTAACTTGTCTTTTTTTAAAAATCTATAGAGTATTTAATTAAAATGTTCACAAAAATTGCTACTAGATCTTTCTCCTCAACTCCATCTGCTGCTTACAAAGTTGCTGTTTTAGGTGCCGGTGGTGGTATTGGTCAACCATTATCATTATTGTTAAAATTGAACCATAAAGTTACCGACTTAGCTTTATATGATTTAAGAGGTGCCCCAGGTGTTGGAGCTGATGTTTCTCATATTCCAACTCCATCAACTGTTAAAGGTTATAACCCAGATAACATTTCTGAAGCTTTAACTGGTGCTGATGTCGTTGTTATCCCAGCTGGTGTTCCAAGAAAACCAGGTATGACTAGAGATGATTTATTTAACACCAATGCTTCAATTGTTAGAGATTTAGCTAAAGCTTGTGCTGACAATTGTCCAGATGCTGCTGTTTGTGTTATTTCCAACCCAGTTAACTCCACTGTGCCAATTGTTGCTGAAGTTTTCAAATCTAAAGGTGTTTACAACCCAAAGAAATTATTCGGTGTTACCACTTTAGATGTCTTAAGAGCTTCTAGATTTGTTTCTGAAGTTGCTGACACCAACCCACTCAATGAAAAAATCACTGTCGTTGGTGGACACTCTGGTATTACTATTGTTCCATTATTATCTCAATCTAACCATAAAGGTTTGGATACTGAAACCAGAGATGCTTTAATCCACAGAATTCAATTCGGTGGTGATGAAGTTGTTCAAGCTAAAGATGGTGCCGGTTCTGCTACTTTATCTATGGCTCAAGCTGGTGCTAGATTTGCTGGATCAGTGTTGAATGGTTTAGCTGGTGAAAAAGATGTTATTGAACCATCATTTGTTGATTCTCCATTATTCAAATCTGAAGGTATTGATTTCTTCTCTTCTAAAGTTACTTTAGGAGTTGAAGGTGTTCAAACTATTCATGAATTAGGTGAATTAAGTGATCACGAAGAAGAATTAGTTAGATTAGCTAAAGAAACTTTAATTAAGAACATTCAAAAAGGTGTTGACTTTGTTAAACAAAACCCATAAAGAAATATACTTAATTAGGAATTCTAAAAATATATATTTATCTAATTAAATTTTAGTTAAAACTCATGTATAGAACAATTTATACCAAATCAATTAACCCTCGGAATGATCGTAAGTAGTACAATTTACTCGAGAAATATTGGTTGCGAAATCAAAAAAAAATCCCAATTAGTAAAATTTAATTTTGAATTCCGACTTTTCATCTTTTAAATAAAAAAAATTCCGTATAAGACAGACAAAACAATAGGGGTTAAACCGTTTCAGACAAATAGAACAAGGCATCTGATCAATAGAATATAAGTAAAAATGCCTTATAAAAAATCAATCGATTGTTAAAATTGAATGGGGTTTAGTTTTGAATTAAAATTATTATTACTGTTGTTTAATGGTTCCAGATGTGTTGCATCACCAGAAAATGTATTGAATTTTGTGCGGGCTAGAAATTTTAATCTAAGAGAATGGTTAAATTTCATACCAATTGATCAACAATTGAATTGAGTTGTTTACATTATTTTAATTTAGAATGATCAGCGATTTATTAAGGAATATTATAGTAATTATTAGCTAAACAATCGAATCAAATTTAGTCAATTGTAGCCGCGACCACAGAATTGAGCCCAAGCCTTAATAAAACTTGTTCGGGCCGGGTACCTCACATAGAATTTCCTGAAAAAGTACGATGAATTGATTAAACAAAGGAAAGCAGAGTCTAAAAAAATTGGAGAACATTAAAAAAGAAATATTGGTTCCAGGTTCTAAATCGATGCCGTTAAAATGTAATCATAAAATGTTTTCATGATTTTATTCAACTATTAGAACATTTTAAAAGTTTTGCAAGTGTTTCGTAAAAAAAGTTTAATTTGGTGCCGTTTTATTAGTTAGACAATTGTTAAAGTTCCCCTCGAGCAATCATGAACGCGATAACGAATCCCACTATAGAACAATTGTCAAACTAATTGGATGGAATCTCATTTTAATTTTAGCAGCTTTGCATTATAGAATCACAAGAATCAACCAAATGAATTTCATCATTTAATCATTAAAGGCATGAATTCACATTTAATATTGTTCTAATTCAGGTTTGAATCAAGTTAGGGTACGGCAAATCTAATACATGAAACGACTAAATTGATAAATTATCATGCGCTGATTAAAACTTGTAACATCTAGAACAAATTTATGTAAAAGAACATTCTTAGTTATGAATGAATGGAAATCTTTTACAATATTTCGGTCAAGCCACCCATATAACATTGAAGGAATTTCTTAACTAATATAGATAAACTAATAGGTAAGGTGATTTTTTTTGGAACCGGACACGTAAAGTAAGTCGGGCCAAATATGAATTCGGACGAATTTAAACTCGACGAGTATTGTTTACCGAGGGGTTTATTTAAATTGTTTAAGAAATTCCTAAATAAATCGAAATATAAATTGATTTAAATAAATTAAATCTATTGCTTTACGTGTTAAACTCTTCTTTATCTCAATAACTTGAGTCTACCAAATTGTTTCAATAATAGACTGGCCTATTGTTGAGGTATTTCGTGATGCGCATTACAATTTCTGGTAACAGAGGTTTTTTTCCTAAAGTGGTTAAATTATTTTGTCAGTTCCGACGTGTCCTATTTGATCCCATAGTTAAGGATGAGATTTCATCCCCCGGATCTGTTGGAGTTTCCGACCGGAACTTTTATCTACCAAATAGATACCTGTGTTTTCAGGATTTATTTTATTTTTTATTCCAACCATTTTTTTATTGGAGTTACCAATCTTCAATAAATAACTTACAAATTTAAAACTTTATCAAAATACAATCCTTTTTGTATTCGACGTTTATTATTTCAAAATAAATTAAAAATTCTTTAAAAGTCCACATTTATTTCATTTACTTCTTCAATTCATTTATAAGATAAGAAACCTTTTAGTTCCTTATTCACATCTCATATTTGAAAAAAATTACGTGAACCAAATTCAAGTAGTTTATACATTTCAATATTCAAATTAAATATCAGGTTTACTATTATTATAATATAACTTTGTTAGTTATCATTAAATTATCCAAATTTGAAAATTATTAGCTTTTTTAACAGTTTTAAATTTATGAACTTTTTATCTTGAATTAAACAACTAATCGTTACCAATGGAAAATTACTTGATGAGTTCACCTCGTAGTCAACAATTCGATTACGAATATCAAAATATAGATACAAACTTAGATTATTATGATTACAAGGAACAACCGGAATTAGGTTTAACTGATTTCCATTATTATGACACGATCCATAATGACCCAAATTTAGTACATCCTTCATTTAATAATGATCAAGATAATTTTAAAATTAATACTTCAAAGAATGTATCATTAATTGACAATATGAATTTAACAAGGCATCATCAAAATTTGTCCATTACTTCAGCACAAGATTTTTTACCAAAGTCAAGAATTCTGAATTCAACTTCAATAGATTCTATTCCTGCTTTAACATCTTCAGTATCGGCCCAATCTTTGATGGAATCTCCAAATTCATATAGAAAACATTATCAACATCCACAAGATGTACATCCTCAGGTATTAGAAGGTATTCCTCCTACGGAGTTCCATAATAACCATGCTCCATTATCAGCCCCTTTACCAAATTCATTGAATCCAAATTCAGCTCAATATCTGTTACAGCAACAACAAGCTGCTTTAGCTACTCCTAGAAAAGCCAATAGAAAAAAATCATTATCGGTAGGGTCTTATAATTTATCAACTCCATTGAAGTCAAATACTTCTCCTTCAACAAATTCATCGGCGTCTTCAAATCTCAATAAGATTTCAAAGACTCCATATAGACATTCTAGATCATTATCAAGAAATCGGATGGACAAAACTGTAAATGTTAATTTAAACCCATTTTACAATACTCCAAGTTCATTTGTTTCGCCAAAATTTAACGATTTATCGTTTGAAAATGATGATTTTCAGACTCCATTACAACCACATGATTCGAATAATCAATCTTTCAATTCAAATAATGTTCCAAACTTTAACTTACAGTTCACGAGTCCGCAACTCAATCAGAAAGTATCCCCCGGGTTAAGAAGACAAAATACACTTGATTCTATTAAAATTGAAGAACAGGAAGATGATGCAGTAAAACAATTGAAAAGAGCCAAATCATTTATTCACTCAAAGACTTCTTTATCAAACATAAATTCAGAACTTCAATCAAGGCCAGTTTTACATTCAACTCCCAATTCCTTTTATCAAACTCAATCATCTAGTTTCAATCAAAATCTCAACCACAGCATAGAACATAACCCACATGAATCCACAGGCCATCAACTGGACAATATCCAGCTACTTCAATCACAATTTAGTAATTTGAAATCATATCCAGCTGCCATTAATTTGGCGTCCATAGCAGCAGAAAGGTCTAATGGACTATTACCACCAATGACGACCATTAACACTTCAATGCCCCAGGCACCATTATCAGCACCGGCTTCCGTATCCGAAACTCCAACTTCGTTATCAGCGCCTGCTTCATTTTCATTACCGTCATCTGCCACTCACAAATTTCATCCTTCAAATACCTATAAATCTAAAGTACAATCTCCACATGAAGTGTCAGAAGAAAGTCTTAAAATTGCTAAAGAGATTAACCCATCATTTATACCCGATTTACCAATCAAAATCAATGAAAGGGCTGCTGAAATAAATGATCCAAAGAAAAAACATGCATGTCCTTTATGTTTAGCAAGATTCCAAAGACCTGAACACGTCAAGAGGCATATGAAATCTCATTCACTGGAGAAACCATTTGAATGTGATCAACCAAATTGTGGAAAAAGATTTAATAGGAAAGATAATTTAAAGGCTCATCTTAAAAAAATCCACTCAGTCGTTTAGATCTGACAATCAAACTATTTTCTGATTATGTTGCATATAAATAAATAGATTTAATAAATCTTATGAAGAGAAATCTGTAGAGATCATTTTAATTATGTACTTGAAAACGGTTACTATCATAAACTTTTTTTTAAACTATGGAGTATGAGATAAGATCTATTGTCTAACAACTTTATCGATAGATTCAACAACATAATCTATGTTATTATTGTTTAAACCAGCAACATTAAATCTACCATTAATAGGAATATAAATGTGATAATCATTAGTTAATTTTTTACATTGATCTTCAGTTAATCCACTATACCAGAATAAACCAGTCTGTTCAGTAATGAAATCCCATTCTCCTGGAGTTTGTAATTTTTTGAATTTTGTTAAAACATTTTGTCTGAGTACGTTTAATCTTTCATAAATATCATGAACATCTTTATTCCATTGTTCAGTGAAGTCATTAAATAAGAAAGATGCAATTCTAGCACCAAAAAGTGGAGCAAATGATACTTCAGATCTGAATAATCCTACTAATAAAGTTTGAATGCCCGATAAAGCTTCTGGGTTTGAAGTGACGGTATGTAAGCACCCCACTCTTTCACCATAAATACCCATATTTTTGGAGAAAGATTCACAAACTAAGAATTCAAGACCTTCTTCATAGAAATGTCTAATAGCCCAAGCATCTTTTTCTAAACTTCCAGATGCAAAACCTTGGTAAGCATTATCAAAGAAAACATAAATACTTCTGGTCTTTAATTTAGTACATATTTGTTTCCATTGTTCTTGAGTGTAATCAGCACCAGTTGGATTATGACAACATGCTTGTAATAATAAAACAGTATTATCAGGCATTGAATCAATTGCATTTAAAACTGAATTAATATCAGCTCTACCAGTTTTAGAATCATAATGATTAAATGTATGAACTTTACAACCAACGTGTTCAATCATTCCAAAATAATTACCCCAAGTTGGAGTACCCACATAAAATTCAGTTAACCCTAATTGTTTACAGAATTCAACTCCCATATGTACAGCACCTGAACCAGAAATAGTTTGTAAAGAAGCTATTCTACCTTCAGCTTGTTTACCTTTACCAAAAACAACCTCTTGAGCACCTTTAACAAATGTAGGAAATCCTGACATCATATGATAAGGATGTCCTTGATCATCTTTAAAAATTTCATCTTTGGCTAATTTAACAGATGGGTAAACGTATTTAGTACTACCATCTTCTGGTTTATAAACTCCAATAGATAAATCAACTTTTTGAGGATTTTCATCTTTAGCAAATTTTTCTAAAGTAATGGCGATAGGATCTAATTCCCCCTTTGGGATAGTACTATAGAATGAGTCTTTTGTCATTAGATCTGAGATTTATTGTACGCGGAGAAATGCCTAAACCCTATATATATTAGAGCGGAAAAAATTTTCTGCCTGCCGATAATTCCCTTGTTTTACCGGAGCGATACCGCTTTAGGAAACCACTCTTGGACGGCAATTGCAGCCAAATATGAGAATTCCGCTTGGATTAAACTTCAATTAATAGAATTTGATTAGCTATATCGCTAATGGTTTCCACTTCAAGTTTCATTAATGAAATAGAAACAAATTTAGAATTATTAACTAAGATTTTGTATTGGGGATTATCTTGAGTGGAGTTTTGTAATAATTCGAGTAATTTCTTATACTGAATGAGAAATTTCTTAACGAATTCATCAAAATTTGGGTATGAATGATTTAAAATCGGGTGTTTAGTCTTTAAAATGATTGATTGATATTTTATCTTGTCTAGTAACTTATTTGACTCTACTGGTAAATCCTTAAGGAAAAGACAGTCCAATATTTTTAAGTTTATGTCACTTTGATTATCTTGTAAATGTTCAGATAATAATACATATACTTGTTCATTATCTAGAACTTCCCAAATTTTTGAATAATCATATATGGAAAGGGGGGGGAATGAATATTTAATGAGTTTCATGATAAATGTCAAGTAATTATTGAATACTTCTTTATAATATTCTTGATTGTCCACCAATGTTTTAGTATAAATTATGAGATTGGGATGTTCAATAATACATGAATAATTCTGTTTATTGATGAGATTCTTCACCATATGAATCGATTGATATTGTATAATATCCGTAAATTTGTTATCGAAATAATTAGATAAAAATGTATTATCGATTATTGAATTTACTTCATCCGATTTAGCTTGACTGTTAATATAGTTACCAATAATAAGATAAAATGCTGATTTGAGGTATAAATTAGGTGTTGCAATATGCTCAATTGCATATTTAACCTGAACAAAATCTTCAAAGTTCTTCATTGATGACAAATTTCCAATAGTTGAAAATAATTGTCGGTTCACTTTGGAGCTACTGGTAAAAATATCAAATAGTGGATAAATATTAGCAAGCTCTGATGTAGGAATATCATCGTATTGGGTTACATTGTACATCATTAACGATAAATATTCATACTTTTCTGTCAATTCTTCTTGATCTAAACCCTCATTATCTTCAGAGTACAATGTAATCAATATTTTTAAATACTCATTTGCTTCCTTATGAAATTGTTCATCCAGTAGAATATTGTTAGGAACAATCAACTCGGATAAGAACTCTAGAATCATTATATCGGAATTTTCTTGAACTAGTGTGAACAATGGGATATGAATACCAAGATTGTAAAAAAAACTGGTAAAGACGGTTAATTGTTCTGTGTTTTTGATAAACTGGGTCAAGAGTATAGGAACTCTTTCAACAGCCAATATACTGACAATTTTCTTCCAAAATTTATCACTTTCGATCAATTTCAATCTATTTCTGTCATTATCTGCAGTTATGTTGACAAATACTCTCAAATACTCCGAAATTAGATCACCATCAATCGTTTCTACAAAATTTCCTATTAAACTTGGGATGATATTTAGTACTTCACCGCTTGATCGATATGATTCATCACGAAGGTTTGTACCTAAATCATTCAAAACTTTCACCAGGAAATCTCCTGCGTTTATTAAGTCAATTGAATCCATGATTTAAGAATTATTTTTCATCTAAAAAATGCGTGTATTATAACTAAATAACTTTTGAAATATGTTTAATAATTGGGGATTAGTAGTTTTCGAAAACTTTTTCACCTTGTTTAAGGCCTAAAATATACCTTACATCAATACACAAAGCTAAACTGTGTAACATTGGTAACAAATTTAAAAGGTCTTTGTCATTTTGATCATTAATCCAACCTTCAATCATAACTGCATTATCTTCATGTAATGCATAACTTATAGGAGAATTATCTAATATGATAGTGTTCTTTAAATCATCAGGAGGGAAAAATTTTGATAAATCTTTTATATAACCTACTCCATTCCTGTAAGTACAATCATTTCGATATAATCTCTTTTTAAATACTTTATCATCAGTAAGAATTTCATTTTCCAACCAGTCAATGATTGGATCAGCATATTCTTTAACACTTGCAGTAAAAATATAAAGGTCAAACCAATTGGATATTTCTTTTAAAAAATAATCACAAAATGGACGTTTATGAACGTGATATAGTGTTGCAATATTATTTAATTTGATCTCTATTATATTTGAATTGTTACCATTTAATGTCCTAGGAGATCCTTTAGATAAGGAATGAATCAATGTTTCATCAAGATCAAGAATAAGAGTCTTTCTCTTTTTAGATTTATTTGGATTTCTCACCAATGGGAATAACCTTTGAGGAGGAGGAATGATGTATTTTGATGAAGATGTGGGGGATTTAAAATTATTTGATAATATGTTTTCATGCTTTATAAGTTCAGTTTTTTCATCTAAATTTAATTGTAGGGAATAATTTATATCAATTGATTTTAATACAAAGGAAAATGGATATAATAAAATATTCCAAAATAATATTAAAGGTTTCACCACTATCACATAAGGAATATGAACTGCCATTCTAAATAATAGATTTATTGAATAATGAGGGTTTATTAATTCATCATTATTTAATTCATCAGTTTCTAGTTTAGTATTATCATTATTAAGTTCATTATTTAAGGGTTCGTGGGATTCATATGATTCATCACCTTCATCAATTTGATTAAGTATAGTACTTTCATTTAATTTATTTTCATTAGATTCATCATATATATCATATTGTTCATTATTATTCGGTATTAAATTATCTATCGAATTAAATATTTTCTTTATTGAATTCATTAATAAAAATTAAAATAAATAGCAATATGATCTAAATATATTTAAGACAGATATATAATAAGGAAAATGCGAATGTCGTATAGGGACTGCACCATGTAAAAAACTGCCGCAAAACAATTCTCATCACCCAAAAACGTAAATTTTGGGTCAAATTGTTTTGGAGACTGAATACAATTGATGACCCAACAATGAGGATTAAAATGAATTGAATTCATATTTATATATGTTCATATTAGTCAAGGATTTATGGGTAGAGACATTTTAAATTACTACAACGTGTGTATCACACATGGTTAAATTATTAGATAAGATTTGAGGATCGAATTTAAAATCTCGTGGCAACAGAAATTATTTTAATACCCCATATAAACCCTTTTTCCATCATTTACTTGTTCTGGTCATCATTTACTTATTCTGGAAGCAAAACCAACAATCTTCTGCAATGAGATTTTTCAACGGCTCGTTTATGGGATTTCGGTGACTCCGGTCGTGTGGGACATGTGGAGAAGGATCATAGAAAATGACTTTATGGCTTAATTAGGAATGTTTGAAGTTGCTGCAAATTATTTCTATATTATTCCTATTTATCCGTTTTCAGGGCATTATTTACATACTTTTGAAATATTGATGTTATATAAGATATTTCATTATTTTGAGGTTTATTAATTAATTTATTAGTAAATTGTTTAATATTGATTAAATCTTGATTATATCCATGAGTTCCTTCTTCTATTTCTTCATCAGATTCATTAATTTTACTTCCATCAGTAAAGAAGTCCAGTTGTTCACTTTCTGTAACACTCTTATTATTATCTCCATCATAATCATTATCAATAATGAAATTATCTGATAAACTGGTTTGAATTAATTTCATTCTATCAATTGATGAAGATTCTTGTATTTCATCTGTTGGCTCTTCTTCTGGTTTGATAAGCTTTATTTGATTGGTGTTATAACTATGACAATATTTACATTTTAATCCAAGTAAATGGTAGGATACATTAGATTTCCCTTTACAATCATTACAACTTACAATGCATCTCCAATGTTTATAAGGCATTGGAAGTGGTTGTTGTAAGATTTCTTGATCTAATATCCTAAACTGTGTATCCATATTCACCACGGTTTTTTTGCAAATTGGACATTTATATGAATGTTGGATTAATTCTTTATAACAATGTTCATGAATCAGATGTCCACATTTCATAAAAACAACTTTCATTACTGATGTAAACAAATATTCATTACAAATGGGACAATTACAATGAGTGGTATTATTTAGACATTTATGATTTTGTTTCAAGTCAATTGATAAACAAATATTACATTCATCACAATGAAAATAGTCTTTACCTAATCCCAATCCTAACCTACATATACCACATTTATCACAATGGTAAATGTCTTTCTTATAATCGTTATCATATAACTTACACTTAAAGCATATGTAATTTGATAATTCTTTATCACACTCAATACAATAATGTTCTGTTGGTTCTTGTGGAGTAGTACAGAACATACAAAGAATGTGCTTAACTTCATTTCTCTGTAATTTGTGATCTTTAATTACTTGATCATGACAGAATCTACAAGGAAACCATTTTAAACATGTAGGACATTCAATTTTACAGTTTCTTTGATAATGTTGACATCCCAAAACGTTCTTGGACTCATCATGATAAGAAGGCTCTTTATCTTGTTCTGTAAGTACAACTTCTTCTACGTCTGCATCTTCATGATCATCAATTTCCATATCACTATTAGAACTGATGTCAATATCGCTATTTTCATTACTATCATGATCATCATAAATTTCACCATCATCTTCAATTTCAGGAAGTTCCAATTTTTGATCATAACCATGGATCTGATCATTTTGGGGCAATTGTTGATTAACGTATTTGTAATAATTACCCATCATTAATCTAGTTACAAGTTTATTTTTGGAGTCTTGAGTGATATTGTCCAACTTTTGAATTCTCTGTATCTTTCCTCTCATTAAATTTTGTTTGTAAAAATCGTCCAATGAGTCCAAATATGTAAGTTTTTGGGTCTCTTCAAGTGAAAGACCTTCAATATCTAAATCACTGCTCATACGACTAGATTCATTGGGTTTTAATTTCATCTTTTTACGTCTTTTATGATTTCCTGAATGTGGTCTTTGATGTTCAGAAGTATTCTCTTCTGGTACAATTAAATCATTGAATAAAGGTGGTTGGTCCTGATCTAAAATAATCTCTTCAATCCCCTTTGGTTCAGTTAAAGCTTTATCTTGATCAATTTCATCTTCAGGTTCATCAACTGGTAATACAATCATTTCATGTATAGCATCCTTTAAAGGTTGTAATCTATCAATAGCTGAAGATAATGAAATCCCCAAGTTTAAATCATTCATAATATTATTCATCTGAATTCTGGTGGATATAACTGTTTTCAAATTATTGATTAATCTCTTTTGTTCATTATCATATTTATTCAAATTTACATAGTTACCTATTATCTTAGTAAAATCTGGAAATGTCTTATAGTCAAAGCTAGGTAATTCCAAATTAGGTAGTTCAATACTAGGTAAATCAAATGATCTCTTTGTAATATAGTCTGGTAAATATGATGTGATAGAATTCAAGTTTAAATTTAAGTTGAGTCTTCCAATTTGATCCAACTGTTCAGTCATTGAATTATCAGAAGAATCAGATTCATAACCTGGGTCGAGTCCGGAAAATACACTTAATTTCAGAGTATGACTCTTATCTAGTTCATCTCCCATTCTATTCTTTGATTCAAGGATTTTGATATGTCAAGATCGGATAATGATCTATATTTTCTAAGTGATAGTGCGACCTGTTTAATCCAAAATACCGATGAGTGAACTAGATATACCGTACGGCGTTTCTTTACCAGACAAAGAGTTACAAGATACAATAGATAAGACGGCAGGTTATGTGCTAAAGAATGGAGATAATTTTGAGCAGCGATTAAAATCAAACGAGGATTCAAAATCTAAGTTTTCATTTCTTTACAACGATGATAAGTACTATAGATATTATCAGTGGAAATTAGGTAAATATCAACCTCCAAAATCATTGGCTAAGGGGATAAGTGAAAAGGTGAGTGAAGAGAACTTAGTTCCAGAGGATTTTGGGTTTTTATTGGACTTGCCAGCTATATCATCAATCGACTTACAAGTAATCAAATTAACTGCTTTATTTGTGGCTAAAAATGGTGATGAGTATGGTAAAAGCCTCCAAAAACATAGAAATCTGAAAGGTGATAGAGCTCAATTTGAATTCATGAATACAAATCATTCCTTACATGACATATATAAGAAATTCATTCAACAATATAAGAAAACCATGAGTATATTACATGGTAAAATAGAAGTACCTGATTTGTTTAGAGATAGTTACAAAAGAGCCCAATATTTGGAAGCCAACAAAGTCAAAAATGATAATTCAAAAAAGCTAGAGAAAGAAAGACAACTCAAATACGCTTCAATTGATTGGCAAGATTTTACAGTAATTGGAAAGATAATGTTTGATGAAATTGATAATGTAACAGAATTAGCAGCTCCTATAACCCGGGAAGAGCTCATATATAGATCACTTGAAGCAAAGACACAAGAGTTAGAGCTTAAAAAAGTTCAACCAAGAGTTGAAGAGCCTAAATCTCCAGAGAATGCTCAACTTCAAGATAATACAAGTTCCGTTCCAAAGGGTATGAAAATTAGACAAGCGGGTGAAACCAGATTAAAAAAATCATCAAAGGAACCAATGATCAAATGCCCTATCACATCAAGAATGATACCAGAACTGAAATTCGATGAACATATTCGAATACTTCTTAGAGATTCCAATTATGAAAAAGAGAAACAAAACTATATTAATAAAAATTTCAAGTATGCATCAAATTTAACAAATGACGAAGTTTACGAGAACATAAAAAGATTATCAAGGAAGAGAACTAATACAGAAGAACCTTCAGTAGAGACGAAAAAAATTGGTGCCAAAATTGTACCATGAAATGTAGATATTTTATTAAATACACTAAATAAACAGATTTTTATTATATTTGGTTGTTATTTATGAATTAGTATTCTAAATGTGTTATTTGGGATCATTTAAGCTTTTAAAGATGAAGCTCTTCTCTTTTTGATTTCAGCTTTTTCAGCTTTACGTTCGTGTAAACGTTGAGCTAATAATTGAGCGTATTCAGCAGCAGCATCTCTTTGAGCTTGAGCATTTTGAATCTTTTTAGCTTTTAAGGCTCTCTTTCTTTGTAAAGTTTGTGGAGTAACTAAACGTTGAATCTTTGGAGCTTTGGTGTAAGTTCTTTCACCTTTGGTAACTTCTCTTCTAACAACGAATTCTCTGACATCATCTTCTTTAGTTAAACCAAAGAATTTTCTGATGTTGTTAGCTCTCTTTGGACCTAATCTCTTTGGAACAGAAGCATCGGTTAAACCTTCAATTTCATTGTCACCTTGTTTAACAATAGCTAAAGATAAAACAGCTAAATCTTGAGCAACAATACAACCTCTGACGGATTTTCTCTTTCTTTCACCATTTCTTCTTGGTCTGTAACAAGAAGTACCTTTAGCTAATAATAATCTAACTCTGGTTGGGTGCATAACACCTTGTTTCATTGGGAAACCTTGTTTATCGTTACCACCAGTGATTTTAAAGATGTAACCTTTGAATTCGTCACCGACAGAGTCACCTTCGACTTCTTGACCCATTCTTTTTTCCATAAAAACAGATAATTTGTGGTCATCATCGATTTCAAAACATTTTTGAGTACCGTTAGCTGGATAAGAAATATTTAACTAAAGATTTGTTAGTAATTTACTCTACAAATTAACTTATGAATATAATCTTTGATGAGGGTGATTCCAATCTGAAAAATTTTTCCAATCATAATTTAAAGTCATAAAGGTATCTTTGGTACCCTGGACATAACTACTATCTGATTCTATTGGATATTTATAATCTGTTGATGATTTTGTTGAAGTTTTCATAACTTTTACATAGATTTAGGTTCACTTGAATTCTGGATATAATTATTTGACGGTTGATTCTTTCTAATTCATTCAAATGGATTCATATCTAAGATATTACACTCAAGTATTCGATTATATCATTAATATTCCACTTAAACATACCTTCATATTGAACTATTCTTCAAATTTAATAAAAATTTATCCTATAAAATCTTTGAAAAAAAAATCTCACTAGTCTTCAAAACTTTCTTTCCACACTGGAAAATCACGCCTGCAGATAATTGGGGAGTTGAAAAAAAAAAGGTCGTGTCACAACAGACGCGAGAAAGATAGTGACTGTTTATTAGGGGTAAAGCCCTAAGTTGCAAAATTACTCTAGATAAAGCTACTAGTGTTAAATTAATGGATAAACTAATTTACATTTTTTTACATATCCTATATTACAAGTTAATGATTGATGACTTTATTTCTTATCGGAATTTTGTAATGATTGTCCCATATATTGAATTGGTGATGGAATTTGATAAGATGGATTTAAATTTGACTGTTGATTTGAACCAGCAGGTGGAGGTAATTGAGGTGGTTGTGAACTTGATCGCAGGGATTGTTGGGGATGTGATTGGGGTGGCTGTATATGTGACAGTTGAGACAGTTGAGGAGTTGTTTGATTGGATTGATTTGATGGAATTTGAGTTGATTGAGGTTGAATCAGTGAATTCTGATTAGATTGTACTCCGCCATTTTTTGTTTGATTGGGGACAACATTCATAAAATATTGAGGTAAATTATTGTGAAATGGCGTCATACCTGTACTTGTATTAGGCCATTCTTGAGGGGCATAAAAATTTGATGGAGACGGGAACATGTCATTAACATATCTTGAAGGTAGACCAGATACTGGAGTTTCATTCGTACCATTTCCATTCCCATTACCATTTTGATAAAAAGCTCTTAATTTTGGATCATTATTAAACATTTGTCCAAAAATCGGAGTTGGCATTGAAGAATTTGGATATTGTGATGAAGGTGAAGGTTGGGGTAAAGTATTAAAAAAATTCATATTACTTGTGGGTAAATTCGGGGCCGTTGCTGAAGATGGCGAAGATGTTTGTGATTTTGCTGGGATAGGTATTGGTAAAGTTGGTTTACTTGTAGCCGGTGATCTAAATGTAGTAAAATTGGAATACTTTGGACTATTCAAATTTTGGACTGAGTTATTATTTAAATTTGGATTTTTGTTGTCTTCTACATTCATAGATTGTAATCTTGATGTAGTATTTAAATGGGAAGGATTTGGATTAGTATCCATTGCTGTTAAAGTTCTTGCACTATCATTACTTGAACCTTTAGCATCTGTGGGGATTTGAACTCTCAAGATTGGTCTTGATAAATTATTTGATGCAATAGAAGAATTGACCGAATCATTTCTAAAGTGAGTATTTGGATGGTCATCATCTTCAAATTCTTCTTTAATAACATTATTTTTAAAGCTGTTAAATGTAGGTACATTACCTAATGATATATGATTAGGATGAGCAGGTCTTCTAGATTTATTATTCATTACCAATTGATTTTGATAATCGGATTTCTTTTGACGTTTTGGTTCTGGAGTATCTGAATCATAATCACTATTATCTTCCATATTATTTTCATCATCTATCTCATCATCATTAATAATTCCTAAATTTGTTAAATGCTTTTTCCGTTTATAATTTCCATAATTAGCAGGAGATTTTGATTCATGAGGTTTAGACCTTTGATAAGCTCCAATTAATTCTTGAGTATCAACCGAACTAAATTCATAAATTTTATTGTTATTACCAACAATTATAACGGCGATATCAACTTGACATAAAACAGATAATTCATGAGCTTTCTTAAATAAACCAGCTTTACGTTTTACAAATGTAACAGTTCTATTTCTATCATCACTTAAAGGTTCTATTTCAATTTTTCTTCTACCCATTTTAAAATCTATATATCGATGAGTTGTGAAAATAAATCGAGAAAACAAATTATCTATAACCCCCAAGATGCTCAATTTTTTTTAGTTTTGTGTTACCTAATATTGTTAGTCGTCTGGACCTAGACCTCGAACTAATGGTTCGGTAGGCGTTTTAGGTGGATTAAGTTTAAATTGTAACAATGTTACAATCATAATTAACATTTCTGTTAATAATGATATAATTCTACGATGCGATGAGGTCAATAAATGAACCCTTTAACATATTTATTAGTTGTGAATTAATATCATAAATATCAATTCATTAATTCAATTATTCAATCCGAAGATTCCACTGAAGGAATTATTGAGGTCTAAAACATACGGCTCGCGTATAGATTGACGATATATTCGAGTTTCCCCTTTCTGCTCCTGAGTTATATTTAGAAGTATTTAGGTCTCGAGAGTTATTTTTAGAATGCTTAAAAACCGATAGTGAAAATTGGCCCACTGAAAAGATGATTTTTCGGTAACCACACGGCGATTTTCTGGTAGCTGATTTACTAAATGCGGAAAAGGTGTGGGGGACCTGAGACGTGAATAAATGGATGGGCCGGGAGAAAGGGGTGAATTGCAGTGGAAAAAGCCATATGGCAACGGTATTCATCTTATAAAGTTATTTTCTGGTGATTAGGGTTGTTTATCTGGTTTATTTAGCGTGAAAACTCGTGTAAAATTGGTGTAATAATCACCATTATGTCAAATTTTGATAAGGGTTCAGTTTCAAATATAGTTTTAAAGTTTGAAATCGGAGGAGTTAATCTACAAACAAATGGCGGTACTTCCTTGACGTGCATTAAAAATAAACCAGTTTGGGAAATTGCTGGGATAATTAATTACATCATTATTTTGGGTGTGTATTTACGAGTGGCTGCAAAATCAAGCAAAGTTTCTGGGAACGGCATTTTCAAAGGTTTTTTCAAACACTAATTTATCCTCCTCATATGCCTTGATGGAATTATAGAGGATGAAATTTTCACCATCTGCTTCCATGGTTGAATCAGTTTTTATTTTAATATCCCAATTTGGTTTTCTTAATACCAATTGCCATTCACAACGATTCATAGCCGATAATGGATCATTTTGACTGATTGACCAAGTATTTCTATTCCATGATCCAAATTGTACTCCATTTACTTCTCTTTCTCCTTCATCTGAATAATCTTCAATTGTAAATTTATTATTAATTAAATCATGAACAACTGATCTTGTTCTACCATCTTCACGAATGATTTTTCTCTCACAGGGTGGTAAGGATTCTGCAGTTGGGAATTTAATTTGACTGTATTTATCAGTCAATGGAATTTGAAGTTCAAATTCTTGTTCAAATATTGTAAGAGTTGGAGTCTTTGGTAAAGGCCAGAAGGATGGCCAATCAGTAGAACTAAATGCAAGTCTAATCTTATGATTTGGTAAGAATTTATATCCTATTGCATCTAATTTCAAGCTAATTTCATATCTCTTACCAATTTCTAACTTCTGAGGGAATTCTTCACTTCCAATGTACTTATTAAGATTCAAAATTCCCCACGAAATAAGAATATTTTCATTGGTTTCAGGGTTTATATCAACTAACCTAACTGACAAGTTGGCTATTTCTGTATCACTTGAAACCATACATTTAATGGTTGGATGTCCAAAAGATTCAATACTATTCTGTAATACATCTGAATCAATGATATAAGACTTAGCATCCTCCACCTTCTGATCAGTTGGAAAATCTCCACTTTGACCAAATGGACACCAGGTCCCTCTATAAAGCCCATACTCTTGTGCTCCCGAGAAAGTGAATTTGGAATTTCCCTCTTCACTGGTGACGATTTTACCTGATTTGATATGGAATTTATCAATTTTTTCAAGTGATTCAGTGGAAATCCATTTACCTGGTCTTCCAATATAACTTTCTTCTATAGTTACAGGATCTTGAATATATGCATTGTATTTCCCAAGATTTGAAATATGAAATTCATCGACATTTAAATCCTTGGATACTAAACTCCTAACATCCGATTCTGTATTCAAATATTTATCAAACCATTGAATTGCAATTTGATTGTACCCAATACTTGGAGATGGGGTAGCAACTTCAGGATATTCATGAACCCACGGACCAATTATACTTTTGTTATCCTTATTTGGTAATTTATCCATCATCCTAAAAATAGCATTGGTGTAACCATCTCTCCACCCACCTACGGCCAAAACGGGTATATCTACTTTAGAATAATCTTCACAAATAGAACCATGTTTCCAAAATTCATCTCTTGTTTGATGTTTAACCCAATCAATAACGTTTGGCTCTAATTTTAATCTTTCAAGCCAATTTTGTCTCCAATTAGGTTGAGTATCGGGATCTTGAGGACGAGCATTATAGACAAACATTGTAGAAGCCCACCACAACATATCACTAGCCAATAAGCATCCACCTCTATAATGGACGTCATCGGCATATCTATCATCCGTTGAACAAATGGTTATGATACATTTTAAAGCGGGATGTTGTTCAGCAGCTATTTGTAAAGAATTAAATCCACCCCAAGATTTACCAAATTGTCCAATATTACCATTAGACCAAGGTTGTTTTATAATCCAATTGAAAAGATCATAGTTATCCTCTTGTTCCTGTTTCAAATATTCCCCTTTGATGACATCATCAGAATCTCCACAGCCTCTCATGTCGACTCTCATAGATGCAAAACCATATCCAGCATAATAAGGATGACGAATAGAATCACGAACCGTAGTAAAATCATTCTTTCTATATGGTAAATATTCTACCAAAGTACCTAATTTCAAATTAGATTTACCTTCATAAACATCTTTTGAAATCCAAAGATATGCATAAATGTTTTTACCATCTCTCATACCAATTGGAACATTATCAATTCTAATTACTTCATATGGTAATTGTTCAGGTAATTTGGTAATTCTTTCATCTGAATCTTTAACATTAAATACTATTTTAGTATTATGTTTAATTCTTAATCATGAAGTACCATCCGTTATCTTAAATCACTTACTCCAATTTACAATTCCGTAACCACCTTCCTAAAATGCGAGAAATGCTTGGTCAAATCCCGCTCTATTGCTGCAAAATGGATAATTGTAAGCGATTGCGGAGGATTGGGAGCAGTTGGCCGAAAGACGACGGGATTTTTTATTCTTATAGGGAAGGGCTATTAATCATAGATTTGATTTGATATGATAAAAACTGGAGTAGATAAATGGAAAAAAATCACTGAATTTTAAAGTATCATGTCCGAAATTAATATTGGTTCAAAAGATCTGGCTCAGATTTCGGTGCATTTAGAGTCAAATGACTCGGCTGCAAATTCTTTACCTGATTTAACTAAAGAAATGGTAGAACTTGAAAAAGAAGATATAGTTATTACTAAAAAAATTCATTTAATTAATACTGCTTTAGATGAAATTGGATTTACTTGGTTTCATGTTAAAGCATTTTGGATAGCAGGTTATGGTTATTTAGCTGATTCTTTATTAGGTATGGCTCAAAGTACAGTTGCAATTTATGTTAATTATCAATTTAAACAAACTTATCCAACCACTACTGAAGCTTTATATGCTGGATTATTATTTGGTTGTGTATTTTGGGGTTTAAGTGCTGATATAATTGGTAGAAAATTAGCTTTTAATGTTTCATTATTTGCTTGTGCTTTATTATCATTCTTTGTTGGTGCTTCTTCAAGTTTCCCCATGTATTGTATATTTTTAGCTCTTTCTTCAATTATGTTAGGTGGTAATTTAGCAATTGATGCATCAGTTTATTTGGAAGTCTTACCAAATAAATATACTTTTATGACAACTTTATTTGCATGTACTTGGTCTTTAGGTCAATGTATTGGTTATGCAGTTGCTTATGCATTTTTAACTCAAGATAAATATATTTGTGATAGTATGGATGATTGTCCTTCAGAATCAAATAGAGGTTGGCGTTATGTTTGGTATGTTGATGCTGCAATTGTTTTGGTTTTAGCAATTGTTAGATTGATCTTTAAACTTGATGAAAGTCCAAAATATTTAGCAGTTAATAATCGAGATGAAGAAGCTTTTAAATTTTTGAATGATCTTTCTGTTAAATATAATAGGCCAATAACTGTTACTTTACAAGATTTAAAAGATTGTGGAAGAGTTGAAAGAAATGAATTTGAAAAAAACCCATCCGTTATTGCTTTCTTAAAAGATAGTTTCCAAAATTCTAAATCATTATTTGCAACCAAAAAAATGACTTACAATACTATTCTTTTATTTCTTTCTTGGTTTTTGATCGGTATAAGCTATCCATTATATGGTACTTTTTTACCATTATATCTACAAGCAAAAGGTGCTAATACAAGTGCAGGTACTCCTCAAGGTATTTATGGAGATGCATTGATTGCAACTTCTTTATCATTTTTTGGTCCAATTATTGGGGGTGGATTGATTCTAATTCCAAGAATTGGTAGAAAAGGTACACTTTTTATTGGAGGAATAAGTACTATGGTATTCTTAATGGCATTTACAACCGTTAGAACTAGATCCCAAAATGTTGCTTTCAACACTGTTTCATATATTACGTTTTATATTTATTATGGGTGTCTTTATGCTTTTACTCCAGAAGTTTTACCTTCTTATTGTAGGACCACTGGATCAGGTTTAGCTTTCCTTTGTAATAGAATTGCAGGTTTAATTGTACCAGTGATTGCCTACTATGCTAATACTTCAACTCCAGCTCCAATTTATGTCACTGCTGCCTGTGTTGGAGCTTTAGGAATTATTGGACTTTTGTTCCCATTTGAACCTTCAAAACAGAGAAGTGTTTAGAGAATTTTATAGTGTAAAATATAATTATTCATTTAATGATTTTTTAGTTTACAGATAATCGTAACGTTTGATAAATAATAACAGGTATTAATCTTCTTCAGGATCTAATAATTCAGCAGCTTCATCAGTGAATTCCTGTCTAGTTCTGTCATCATAACTTGGTCTGTTTAACATAGCTAAGATGGCTGGAGTGTAAGGAGCTTGTGTTTGTTCTGGTGGATTGTTATCTTTAACCAACTTGAAGTATTCTTCGTAGAAGTTACCATCGTAACCACCCAATGAAGAATTAATCATCATGTCAGATAATTGGAATGAATCAGTTAAAGGAATAACATGTGGTCTAAGTTCTCCACATAATTCTTGAATTCTACCAGTGGTTAATTCAGCCATAGCATCAGTTGAAATAACGGAGAAAGCTAAGAAGGTACCGGAGAATTGTTCCAAGACAACAGAGGCTGAATATAATTGAGCCAATTTATCTAAAATAGGAACCAAAACTTTCTCTTCATCAGTCTTCATAGATTTAATTTTATCTAAGAAAGCTTTTAAGAGGAAAAAGTGGGCTAATAATTTGGATAAGGTAACCAAATCAGCACCAATGTAATCCCAGTCATCACCTTTAGACTTTAAGGTCTTTAAACATTGGTTAGAACCTCTGATCAAAACAATTTGAATAGCTTCTAAGATCTTTTCAGTATTTGATAAATCTTTAGCTTCAAGAACAGCTTCCTTAGAGTTAATGTGCTTGGCAGATTCTTGTAAGAAACCTAAAATACCTTCTGGTTTTTCACCACCATTCAAGACAGTTTCAATGTTCTTAACTAATTGCTTTCCGACAGACATACCTAAAATGTTGTTGTCACCTTCCCAGGTACATTGAACAGCGAAGTCATTGAATGCTTTACCGAAACCAGCGTAAGCAGAATAACCATGTCCACCACAAGCTTGTCTACATTTTTCAATGTTGTCCAAAGTTAACCAAGTACAAGTGGATTTCAAAGAACCAGAAGCAACGAACAAGGATTTAGCTAAAGCAATACCATGGTCAATAGCAGCTTTATCTTCATGAGCAAGAGCAGATTCTAAAACTTCATTAGCTTCTTTGGCATAGTCAGCCAAGACATTAGCACCATTAGAGAATGCATAACATAAGGCCAAAATTGGAATCAAACGACGTTGATGTAATGGATAATTTAAGATTTGAGTTTCTTCTTCATTTTCTCCAGCATTGGCTGCTTTGAATTGTCTTCTACCAACACCATATCTAGTAGCAATGGTAATAACTCTTGAAGACCATCTAAAAGCATCCTTAACCATAACAACTCTACCACCAATTAATGCAGAGTAAGATAATTGATTAAGAGGTGGTAAATTAACATTACCTTCAGAATCAACTTGACAGTATTTTTGTAACATGAAAAATCTTGGGATTTTAACATTGGAGAATTGAATCCAACCATTATCAATACCATCTCTACCCATTTTAGCACCAATATCACCAACAACAACACCTGGCATTAATTCATGACTTGAATCTCTTAATGGAACAATAAAAGTTTTAACCCCATAATCTTTACCTTTAACAATTAATCTGGCGTAAACAGATGCATGAGTAGCAGAATGAGCAGCACCACCAATCCACCATTTAGTTGCACCAACATGAGGAGTATTGATGATAAATCCATCATTTTCTTCATCAAAAGTAGCAGTTGTTTCTAAACCAGCAACATTGGAACCATGAGCCAATTCAGTCATGGCGAAACAACCATAAATATTTTTAACAAAAGCTGCTTCTTTTTCTAAAGCCCAATAATTAACTTGAGCAAAAGTACCATTACCTCTAACACAACCAATGAATAAACCTAAATGAACACCAATTCTAGTATGTAATTGAGGATCAAATACTGAAATTAAACTCATTCTTCTTTCAAATTCATCAAAAGTTTCACTTTCAATGTATCTAGATAAACGATTAATTTTTTTAATAGTATTTTCACGTACTTCAGCTTTTGTCATATCATAATCTTTTGATCTAGCAGCTAAAATTGGATCTCTTTCCATTTGTTGAATCATTCTTTTGGTTTCTTCAGCTCTTGATTTTGATCCTTCTAAGAAGTAATTCATTACTTCTGGATTAAAAACAGCAGCTGCTCTTTCAGATTGAATAAAATTCTTTGGATCTGGTGGAGCACTTGAACTAATTACTTTACCAACTGACATATTATAAATTCTTAATATTTCTAGTTACAATCTCAAAAAAATTGGGATGATGTCCTTTATATATTTTTGAAATTGGCTGACAATAAGTTTTGTGGAGATTGAAATGTGAAAATGATTTTGTATTGAGAGGAGCTGAGTGAGAAACCAGAAAGAATTTTTAAACAACGATTTTTATACGTAGAGAAAACTTATCTATAAACAGATAACTTTATAGATAATTTAATTGAATTTATAATCAATAGTCAACAAAAATTGAACTGATTTACTTCAATTTCTACTCGATTTCTTACTAAACAGATTGCGGAATTAATATGCACCTACAGGAATTTTTTCTGAGATAGGCTTTCGCTGTTAAGTATTGAGATTCTACCTCGGTGGGTGTTCGGAAATCACATGAAAGTAGAAATGGGTTACTCCATGTGAATAAGCTGTGACATCTGAAGGTCAGGAGACCCGTAGCACGTGCTTTCGGCTACTAGTCCGAATGGGAATTGGTTGTGGGAGTGTGAGAATCAAAAGGGCATACTTTATTCTATTTGGTCTATTTCTCTATTTACTCTATATCTATATGTCTATAATTTTATGATCTTCTGGTTGCCTTTACAACAACTGGAATCATTCCACCAGTTGAAATGGTAAAAGGTCTATGACCAAGAACTGATAAGAAACATTTAATGGTACCACCATGAGAAGTTGCATTAATAACTTGATCTTGAGGATATTGTTCAAATAATTGTTGTAAGAATTCATTGGTTCTCATACAATGATGTTCAAACAATTCTTCTTCTTCAGTATATAATTCATCTTCTTCAGTAAAACCCGGTTCGGTCTTGAACCCAAATTTTCCGAATCGTTCTAAAATAACGGTTTTAGTAGATCTTTTATTGGCTAAGTGAAATCCAATAACTTCTCTAATTTTTTCAACTATAATAACTTCATAATTGGGTGGGAATAAGTCCTTCATGGTTAATAATAATGTATTACATGATCTTTGAAGTGGTGATACAAAATATTTGGTGGGGATTGGACATCCTTTAGCAACTTGTTGTTTCCAAACCAGATTATTTTCTCTACCTTGATTAAGTCCTTTCTCTGTTAATAAAGGATCTGGTGCATAAATTATATCCCCATCTCTTTCTAAATTATGCCATTTTCTACGCCATTCTTCATGTCCATATCTCAGAGTTATAATATTATGATAACCTTGTCCATGTCTCGCCAAAAATAAAAGTTTATATTGAACATTAGGATTTTCTTGATTCTTTGTAGTTAATTCTTCAATTATATCTGACCATTCTTTGGTTTTACCAAAATCATGAGTTGCATAATTGAATTTTAAATCATCAGTTGATTCATCACTTTGTTTGAAAAATCCATCTGCAATTTCGAAGCTCCATTTCAATTTGAAATTTCCTTCTGAATCTTTTTCTTGTTCTGCCTTTTTTAATTGTTCTTTATAAATGGGTAATCTTTCATATCCATCTCTTGCATCTATATAATCGGCTTCTGTTGGAATCAATAAAGACATTGTGTAATAACTGAAAATTTGAGAAAAGAATTTTGAGAACTGATTAGACCTTATGGTGGAAGAAGGACCTGTAACCAATCCTAATCCCTTAACAATGGTAGAACATGTTATGGATTCCATAAATATCAAACAAGAACCATCTGAAATTTTAGAAACTAAAAGTGAACACAACAAATTATTTACTGCCTTTATACCTGAGGATGAAATTTCAATTGAACCTCCAATTTTACATAGACCTGATTCACAAAACATGATAGATCAGAGTAATGACATACTTGTGATAGAAAGTTTGAGCGAACATCAAGGTCCTATAGAAGTGGCCGAAGCTCAAATAGAACAAGGTGTTTTAAAAGGGGCTATAAAGGTGTCATCCAAGGCCGAGACATTGAAGCTTAATAACTTCCAGTTTAATATGAATACACTTATATTGAATCCTGATGCATCCAGTATCTTAAAAAAGTTATCCTTGTATAATCATATAATAGAACGTAAGATGAATGTTACTAATAGCAATACTGATTCAAAGGTGCCTCAGACATCAAAAATGGCAACCCAAGAGCTCCTCAAATTACTTTACAAAAATGACTTTTATGATCTTTATAATAGCATACAGGCAAAGGGAGGTTACGAGAAAATTGGGGATGAAAATTGGATGTCGTTTTCAGAGCAATATGGGTTAAACATTAAAGAATTCTATGAAGCCTATGTACTATCTTTTGAAAGACTAAATAAAGAAGAAAATAAAGATCAAGTTAATGGCAACGGTAAACGACAAATTTGTACATTAGACGGTCCAAATAAGAAATTTAAAAGATCCATAAAATCCAAATTGGCCAAAAATATCCCCTTAGCTTCAATTCCTTCCATAGCCTTTAAAAACAGCAAAACTATTTCTACTCAAAGTCAGTTAAACTTTCATATAAAGAATCTTATGAATCATGAAACTTTATTTAATGATGAAAGAATTAACTCTGAACTCAAAACTGATCTAAAAAGCTTCATAAAGGAGGACCGAGAGTTCTACAAAACCATCGTTGGTAATATGAATAGTTTCGAAGATGTTGAGGCTCGCTATTGGGGGTTGGTTCTGTCCAATAACCCAGTTCTGGTGCATATGGCACAGCTAAACAATCGTGTAAGTCACCTTAACAAACAGCTCAACGGTATTCACGAGTCTTCTGAGTTTAAGAAAGCCTTGGGTTTGTGGAATATTGACAACGTTAATAGAATCCCAAACTCCCTTTTGTCTTGCTTGAACGAAAGTGATTTATACAATGAAGACTTAACTAGTACTTCTACCAAGATATGTATGACTTTTAGTACCGATAAGTGGAGTACAGAAGATCACTTTTCTCAAAGAATCATGTATCAGGTATGTGGATATAAAAAATGGTATTTCATACCCGAGTCTGAGTTCGAAAAATTTGAACGCCTTAAAGAATCAATCAAAGTAAGCGATTCTTATCTTCCAAACATGATTCCTTTTTTTGACAAAGAGTCCTCAAATCAAATTAGACGTGTTAAATTCGATGCGTTCAAGACACTTCTATATGGATCAGTAGTCGATGAAACTTCTACCAGATTTGAATATGATGATGATGTCTTCCAAACACTCATTAAATACCAGGAAAATCAGAAGAAAGCACCTCAAAAAGAAGCTTTGATCACTCCACAGATGTTGAAAGATAATGGTATCAAATATTTCACAACAATTCAGAAACCCGGTGAATACATAATACAATATCCGAAAACATATTCAATGAGTATATCACTAGATTTTAACGTGAGTGAAGAAATAAACTTCTGTTCAAATTTGTGGTTGAAATATGCAATTGAAAGTGAAAAATGGTTAAAGAAGAACCAAATTATACCCAGTTTTTGTGCTTTCAAACTTCTAGTTAATATTCTTCAAAATGTTGATGTTCAACCAACCAGCCTTTCATTCACTCCCGAAGTGTATGAGAACGTTTCAGCTCTTTATACACATATGGTTGATTTAGCTGTAGAAGAAAGAAATTTAATAAGAGAAAAGAGTGGTTTAAAAGAAATAGTTCAAGACGAAAGAGCATTTAATGATTCAGATTGTATTGCTGACGATGACTTTTCATGTCTTTATCCAACAAAGATTACTATTGTTAACACATCTACTAGTCGAAAGTTTTCTTTGTCTGCTACCAACTTTCTTCAGTATATCAAAATAAATGAGGAAGAGAAAGACTTGGTGGGTAATGTTAGAACTATTAAGTCATTCATAAATGACAACTACAAAGTTGAAATGAAGTGTTTTTTCTCTGATGACAGATTGTACAATTTAACTAAATCATTGGCCAACAGCAATAATGATTTTGGCGAATGGAATTCCCAGTATGAAACCTTAATGAGTGAATATGAATCAGTGCCTTTGAAAAGTTATAAATCGTTATTACTTGAAGGAGAAAAAATCCATAATTCTATTTCTACCTCAGAAAATTATGATAAATTCATCGGAAAGAAAGAATCAGAGACGTTAATCAACTTCAAATCAAACATAAAAACCTTGAAGAAATATGTGGCCTTTGCAAATGAGTTTGTTGAAGAATGTCAGAATCTTCTTTCGATCAAACACTCCCAGAGAATTAGAAATTCTACTGAAGATGAAACCACTTTAGCTGAACCCGAAGAGATTCTCCCTAAATTAATTAAGTTGATTGATCAAATTCCAACTTTGAGTTTCGAAAGTATTGAAATTGATCAAATTATTGAATACAAGAGTGAAATCGAAAATTTCGAAAGAGCAAGCAGATTATTAATATCCAAAGTTAATGCCAGTGTACGTGAATTTAATGACCTTATAAATCTAGGAAGATCATTTGGTATAAACTTGAATTCATTAAAATTCTTAGTCCGAATCCGTGATAAAATCAAATGGTTAGAAACATGTAAAATAATCAAAACTGGAGGAGATCCATTCCTGGATAAGAAGCAACTTTTTACATTAAAAGATTTGGAGAAATTTTACCAAGATGGTTTTCAATTACTTGGAAGTTCTGAGCTTAAAGACTTATTGGTAATCGAACACATAATCAAGAACAGTTATGACATGATTACCAGAACAAATGAAATCTTGTCTACAAAAGTTATAACAGAACTGACTATACAAATCGTAAATAATCTTATTGATGACATTGATGAAAAGTTTAAATTAAAAGATGAGAACCGTATTTTTGTGCAAATCGAGAAGTTCGATGATTTATTAGATTATAAAGCATCATTGGAAGTGTTGAATCAGTTATATACCTTCAATAGAGAAGTGATAACTGAAAACAAAAGATTCACGTTTGATGAAAGTAACAAACTTCTCAAGGATTTGAAGTCGACTAATTTAGCTGTCAGCTCTGAAGATTGGGATATCATAGCATTGCCATTGAACGAATTCAAAAAATTCTTTGATAAATGCAAAGAGTTGTTTGGAAGATTACAATTAGTGACTAATGTTAACTTTGAATTGAAAAACAGTGACTTCAAATCCTCATATTCTAGTGAGTTTATGATGGATATTCTGAAAAACATTGGCAAAATAAATATCTGCTTCTCTTCAGAAGACGATAAATATTTCAATTCAAGTAGTCATAGTTTCCTCCATCCAAAGACTGAAGAAAATGGGAGTGAAGCTTCTCGACACATATATTGTGTTTGCAGGGAATACGAATTCGGTTCAATGATTGAGTGTGACAGATGTAAAGAGTGGTATCATGATTCGTGTATCAAGAAAATTGAAGATATTAGAAAACTGGCCATTGATACCGCCGTTGAAAAGGTTGAGGATATAAAGACTCCAATCAAAAATGAGTCAAAAAGACCTTCCAAGGAACCATTGGAGAAAGATGAAAAGAAGAAAAGGAAAAAGAAAAAGAAGGAAAATGAAGTGCAAGCAAAACAGATCCAAAAACAAGAAGAAGACGATATATATATATGCCCTGTTTGTGAATTGGTTGAAAAGGGGAACTTTTCTGATGAATATTTGTCATCTAGGATAACCCATTTAGATTTGATAATGTTAACAGAAAAATCAGGAAAACTTACTGTTCATTCTCCAGATGAAGATGAAAGGTTACACGAATTATGTGAAGCTGGGAATAAATATTCAAGATTTTTCTTCCAGGAAGTTATTAGAGTAAAACAATCTGATGGAAAGCTTGAGGATAGAATTGACCAATTAATGTTTATATTAAGGAAGGTCTATGGGTCTGGAATCTTGATTGAAGACTTACTTTATGAACTATTGACTTCCATCCGAAAGTACACTGAGATGAAAATATTGAAAGACCAGGTAGACAGGATTAACGAACAGTCACAAGCACATGCACGGGCACAAGCCCAAGCACAAGCCCAAGCAGAGGCACAAGCATCACTCCCTCAAAGAGAACTAGGAAAGTTGGAGACCAGTACTGAACAAGAAGCACCCAGTGAGATGTTGGACAATTCAACTGAAGTGGAAATTGACGACCAATCCACGAATTCTATTGACAAACCTGCTAACGAGGCCATAACATCGGAAGAACTCCAGTTGATAAGACTGTTCAATGAAAGTAAACCCGATAGCATTGAGTCCCTTCAAGCCATTCCCCTTGTAGATATGAATGAAGCTATAGACCCTTCGCTTAATCCAAGTGTACCACAAAATATCAAGGTTAAGGACGAGATAAATTCTTCTCAAGTGGATCAGAGTAACATTGATGATCCAAAAAATGAACAAGAATTAAACAAGAAACAAGACGCCATTCCTGAGGGTGCCAGTTTAAATAATGGAACAGATCCTATAGCTGATTCTGATAGAATTGAGGTACTTGACGAGCCCAATGTTCAGTTGTTGAGTGAGGCCCAAGAGAAAGAAGAAATCAAACATTTAGATGACAATAGCTCAACACATGTCACGCCACATCCTCCAAGTGTGATACCTGAAGAGGCATCTGAGCCAGTGCCTGACACATATGAAGATACCGAAGCCTTAGAGGCTGAGATTAACGAGTCTCAAACTCAACCGCATAAAACTCTATTTGAGTCCCTTGTAGTGTCAGCTTTACCGGAACATAAACATGGTGACAGTGAGGTACCTACAGATGAAAAAATTACCTCAACGTCAGAACTGCAACCACCAAAAGTAGTAGAAGCATCAACACCTCCTGATTCCCTGCTCGTGATGACAAGCCCAGAAAAGCATATGCCTTATTCGTCATTCTCAAATCAACCACCAATTCAGAGCTCCCAAAGCTCTACAAAAGATGTCGATGATTTGTAATTTATATATCTATTATTAAGTTAGCATCCATGTAAAAAAATAAATGTAATATAAGAATCTGTCATTCTCTGAATTTTGCAATATTTGCTCAACCAAGAATTATCAAATAAAATTATTAACCGATTTTCTCTCTAAAGAAGACAAATCATCAAACCAAAGTCAAAAAATTCACTACACGAGACAACATTCTTCCAGACCAACAAACTAGGTTCTTCAATTCTTCAACTCTGAAAATATAATTTGCAGCCATTTTCTCCACACACGTCTTTTGATGATAAAATCCGCGTCTTAAATAAAAAGTACACACCAAACAGTTCTACAATTATGTCGAAAAATAGTATAATTGATGAGTTTGTGACACTGTGCTGGAGGGAGGCCAGTAGCGATAAAGAATTCATATATGTGTTACAGTTTGATAATCTCATAAAGATAATTGAATCAAAGTTAAAAACAAAAGATATTCTCAAAATGGGAGAGAGAAAGTTATTATCAGAGATGATACATGATAAACCGAGTTTAAAGTTATATAAGAATGAGTTTGAGAATTTTCTCTTGAAACTTGTTAACGAGAATGATTTACTTAAATTTTTGAGTGATAGGACAGGTATTGGGAGGGCTAATTTGATATCTCTCATGTCAAATCCTGTCAAATCAGGCCTTTCCACTTCAAACCTAGCACTTTCACCTAATCAAAATATCCAAAATACGTCGACCCCTTTATTGGACAGGTTTTCCAAGGGTATTTTCAGACCTAGAAGTAGTGAATTTTCCAACTCTGTTAAGGAAAATCATATCAATCAAAGAGATAACCACATCTCTCTAATATCAACAGAGAATAAAGAACTTCATAAATCTACTCTTGAACAGAAAAATAGAATAAGAGATTTAGAAAGGTCGAACAAAACCTTAAAATCATACATCGAATCTTTAGAGAAAGAGTTAAGAGAAGCATCATTATTGAAAAAATCAAGTGGTTCAAGAGCAGCACAAGAATCTATTATACGAGATTTAGTGAATCAGTGTAATCAAAGAGACAAGACAATTAAAACATTAGAAGAAATGTGTCAACAGTTTCAAAAAGAATTTATTAATTTAAAAGATAATTCAGTAATAAGAAATTTAACTGGAAATGTAAGAGAACAAAAACAATTGATTGATTCATTAAAACAAAAATTACAAATAAATGAACAAAAACCAAATGGATTTGAACAATTTGCTATACAAATACCCATATTAAAACAGTTTCTTATATTTCATAAATATAAAGAACAGCAAAAAAATTGGGGAATGGTTTTCATAAATCTGATAGTGATAATATTAACGTTTATGACACTTCTATCAGCAATAAGGGTAGGATATTTTGTAATAATCCAAATAATAAGTCCCCTGTTATCATATACTGATTATATTTATGATGATTTTAATGAAGATAAAATGATATCAATGGTTTGGTGGAAAGAATTTCAATGGCTTGAATATTTAATTTACAATTTTAAAGATTTATATAATTGAAGAGTTATTTGAAATAATTTCTTTTGTATATTATATGTACATATAATTAAAACATTACCCCAAAAAAACTTTTTTGACAAATGATATCAATGAAATTAGTTCATTTGTTTAACTAAAGCGTTAATGAACTCTTCTCTGTTACCAGTGTCACCACCTTGGATAAAGTGGAAGAATTTTCTAGTTCTGAAACCACCAGTTGGGTTAGATAATTTGAATGGCCATAAGAAGTTGTTAGCTTGTTTGAAGTTTGGTCCAACAGTGTAAATTTCGTGGATTAAATCTTCAATAGATAAAATACCGTATTTACCTAAGTTAGCTTCAATAATAGAGTTATCAGATAAAGCAACTCTTTGTTTGTTAACTTTACCGTGACCTCTCTTGTAAACTAATTGTCTGATGGTAGCTAAACTTGGGTAACCGTAAGCAATGTATGGTTCAGCTAATTTTAATAATTCAGTGGTAGCTTTGGTTAATTTAACGAAAACACCAGCATTAACTTGAGTTAATCTTAATAATTGTAAGACTTTTCTTGGTTTTGGTGGAATTTTCATAATACCCTTAATTCTAACAACGAAAGCTAATTTAGGTTGAGCATCAACGTAGTAAGAACCATTAGCTTTAGCATCTCTTTTAGCTTTAATAACAGCTCTTTCAGCTTCAGCATATTCTTTAGTGTAAGCAGCATTTCTTTCGTAGATAGCTTTTCTTTTTTCTTGGTTAGCCTAAAAAGTTAGTATTTAAAATCTTAAATATGAAAATTGATCATTATAAATCATTTTTTTTCAGACCCGAAAGATGGTTAACGAATGACAACATCGCCGAAGCTAGCCAAATTCAAATGAAAGTCTTCATCTTCAAAAATAACCATGAAATATTAAGATCAAATTTAACAACTAAATTGAAATACATACAGCTTTTCTGGTGACTTTGTCAGCAGCTCTTTGCTTCAAGACTTTTTCGTCAGTTTTGTTCTTTTTGATTAAAGTTTCTGGTTTTAAAGTACTAAATAATGTTAGTATAGAAATCAATAATTTCTAAGCTTTATTAAATCTACCGCCTTCTTGTCAATAATTCAATGATCATTAAATGCTATTATGAAAAATTTTTCATAATCGATTTTAGAACTGAATAGCCACATTCATTCTAAATCACATTTATGATATTAGATAAGACTCAGAAGAAAAACAGATTTATCAGGCATTGGCAAACGAGTTTAACTGAAATAAATATTTCATCTGCAAGATAATCTTGAATTTCCCGTGGTCAAATAACCACCTCTAAATAAATTAGAAGTGGTAAATGGTCCAACTTGATTGCCCCATATGCCATATAATACGATTAATCATATTATATTAAAGCTTTGGGTTATTTTAATTGCTTACATACGTAGCCATCTTTAAGTTGATTCTATAATTTGAAAAATTTTTTTTTCAGACTGTCGCTATAACGAGATGGAAAACGGGAGTGCAGGAACCGGAAAAAACCAGTGCGTCCGATGCATTAGGGTTTAAGCCCTCGGACCTGGATACCAGAAAGTAGGTGATTTAAATCATGGTAAATGGCTGTAGACTCAAGTATATTGTAGATGATAGTTTGTGGATCGTAAATGGAGTTACAAGCCTCAGTTACGGGTCCTTAGAAGGGATTTTCAGAGTTGTTTTACGTATAACGCAGATTCACACCATCAAAAACACGAATCAACACAAGACAATAAGACCAACCATTGGTTTGAATGTCTAGCGATACTCTCCCCCACAACACTTTGTATCTGTACTTAAGTAGCTATTGATATATGAGTGCACATACCAATATCGACACTCGTACAATCTGGTGCGAAATATTTGTTTGTCTACACTGTGAAGCGACCATAATAAGACGTGTAATATAACTATTGATAGATTTATTGAACATTAAACATTCAATCAATATCAATATAATAAAATCTGACTTGATAGATAATATCTGATAAACATTCTTTAAAAGAAATTCGAGTATTACATTGTTTTTATTGTGATAAATATGTCCGTCCAACCAGTTCCCATAAATATATTTAGTACCAATAAACCGGTATCTGGTTTACAAAATAATCTTAATTTAATCGGAAATGGTCATCCAGGTTTAAATGTTATGGATAGAATTATAATGTCCTTAAAATCAGATATTCCTAGTGAAATTGAATGGGCTTTAAGAACAATATTTCAACATACATGTACTTACCCAGATCATATTGATTTTGAAGCTAATAAATTTTTAGGTTTAGAATTAATTAAATATTTTAATCAACCATTTAAATTAATTAAACAAAATAGATCGGATGAAGTTGATGAAAGGATGATAAATTTTAGTTTGAATGCAGGTTTAAGTATTAGAAATTCTATTCAGGATATCACTAATCAACAATGGTTATCACAAATTTATGACTTTAAAAAAGAAGCTACTTCAAATTTGGAATATTTAATAAAGTGGTTCTTTTATTCTGAAGTTGATTATAAATTGGTTCACTATAATGATCAATTTATGGAAGTGTTTTACTATTTAATAGATATTTTGGATACATTAACTTGTTATTATATTAATAATCTGAGATCTGATGAATTATTTAATTTGTTATTGGATTTATCGATTAAAACTAAAGATAAATATCTAATCATTGGTACTATCAACTGTTTAACTCATTTATTATTTACAAGAGCAGAAGTAAAGTCTGACAATGATGATAAAGAATTTAACAAACAAAATGTAGCTCAAGGTTCAGAAGAAACTTTTATACCAATAATTGATAACTGTATTGATAGTTTCACTGAGGATCACTTGAAGATATACCTCGACTACTTGTTAGTTAATGACACCAAATTGAATTTAGCAGTTTTAGAATTCATTAAACAATATTTAAACTCAATAGCTTCCGTTAGAAATCAAACGGTTCAACAATCAAAATTGAATAGAATTTCAAAATTATTACAATTAGAAAGTTCAAAGGGTAACTTAAACACTTTGTTTAAACAATTACCAATCTTGCTTCTTTCCAATCTCAAAATAAATGAGCCAGTCAATGAACCAAAAATAAAAGAACAACTTATAAAAAGGTCTAAATATTTTAGTGTGCCAAGTGAACCACCCAAATTATCAGAAGATCTTTATCAAGTGATCTCTAAATTCAAAGAACCATTAAGATCAACCGTATGGTTAAGATGTTGTTATGAGCCAGTTTTCAATGATAATTATGATGATCCAGACCAGTCAAATATTATTGGAGAAGTAACACAAATTCTGTTATGGAAAGCTTATGAAAAACAATTTGAGTCAATATGGCAAAATAAGACCAACGAATTACCTGAATTATTACCAGCTGTGGATTTCATTAAAAATGCTTCAAATGCCTTCCCAACTTCAGAAGCCATGGTTATTGTTAACGAAGAAGATGGAGGAAAAAAGAAATTCGTAATAAGAGGTATTCAGCCAAGACAATTTGCTGTAAGTATCGATCAAGGTAATTATGATGCATTCCGTAGAAAGCAAGTTCTAGACAGTTCAAATTCATTTGAAAAGGGACTTCCAATTGGTTCAGTTGATGAAGAATTGTTCCAACATGATTTGAAATCTCTTAACTTCAATACTCAACCAACAGGATTAAGACTTAACCGAATCAATATACTTGCAAAAGAATTACTTGACACCATTATTGGTGAAATTGAAAATATGAATAATACAGATATTTTAAAAGTATTTAAACTTTATAATAATCATTGGTTATTAGATGTCATATATTTTAACCCTAATTTGGTTGAAAAACAAGTAATCGATCCAAATTGGATAAATTATTTGTTGTAAATTTAGAGAATGTAACTTAGTTAGAAATGAAAATACATTAAATGATCTCGCGCCCTATAAAATTATTTCCAATTATCATGTCATCATCACAACTTCCTTTCAGAGTAAGAGCAACAGATATAATCCATAGATCTGCTGTTCTTGGATTAGTTGGTATTTGTGTAGTAGGTATTGGATCTATTTCATTCAATATTTATATGAATTCAGATTATGCCAATATGAATAAGAAAAAATTAAAATTCGAACCCGAACCCGAACAGAAGGATTAATTTTTATTCATTAGAATTATTGTACATAGGATTATAATTTACGTTTTTTAAGTTCATTAGTCGTGATATCTGGTGCATCTTTATTTTTTTTACTCTTGCTTTTCTTTAATGGTTTCTTACTATGAGATAGATTTATATCTTTTAATTTGTTGAATGACTCAGTATTTTTATCCACTAAATGCTTGGTTGGATTGATAAATACTATATCTATTTGTTCAAATTGAGTTTCACAATTAGGACAAGAAAATTCATCAAGTGTTTGAAGTTTTTCTACTAACTTTCTATCTAAAATACATCCACAAGTTCTTAAGTAGATAAGATCAGTAGATGACTTGGAAATTGGACAAATAATGGTATTATCTTCAATAAATGGTTTCAAATCAACCAAATCCTTAAGAGATTTAATATGCTTGAAATTTTCACTCTTCAAATACTTTTTATCTAATAGAAATAATATTATTTCTTCCTTTAAGTATAAATTCCCTTGATAATCTCCCAATATGGGAAGCTTACCGAATGGTTTGCCTGTAAGTTTACATACAAATGTAATCTTATCATCTTGGATTTTATCTTTTGAAATGTCAACTGATTTATATAGCTTTAATATATCCAGTCGCTTGGCAATAGTTCCTCCATCATTACCCATAATGTAGATTTTCTCACTGAGAATTGATTTTTCAATTTATTATGTCCAATAAAATAGATATAACACAGCTTCATCCACAACAATTGGTTGAATTTAAGAAATCAACTGAAGAAGAAGTGAATCATTTTACTTCTTCTTTACAAGCATTACAAACAGCACAAAATAAATTAAAAGATTGTATTAAATCAATCGATGAAATGAAATCACAAGAAGCTACAGAATTATTAATACCATTAACCAGTTCATTATATTTACCAGGACAAATACAAGATAAAGATAAATTTCTTGTTGATATAGGAACGGGATATTATGTTGAAAAAACGGATGAAGAAGCTAGAAAAGTTTATGAAGGTAAAATAAATAAATTAAATGAAGATTCGGTTAAACTAAAAGATATTTTGATTCAGAAAAATGAAATATTGAATCAACTTAATTTAGTATTAAGAAGGAAAGTAATTGAAATGGAGAAGCAGAAAGATCCTCATAAATAATTATATATAATGTTAATCCTTTTCCTCATTAAAGATAAATGGCTGACTAAAAGCTTCTCTTAAATATTTCACCTTTCTATCTCCCAACCCGGTTATATTAAATTCTTTAGTTTCGGCTATTTCTTTAAAGGATCCCACTTCCATTAATAAATTAACCACATCAGTTTTATTAATGGATCGTATACCCGTTAAACTATCAATTACATTAGATTTAAAATCTTGTTGTTTAGTTCCTTTAATACTTAAATTAACTTTATTTTTAGATAATTCATTATCTTTAAACATGGCAATATAATTACCCGCCTGTTCAAATGACCATGCAACTATTAGGGTAAGATCTTGTTTAATACATATATTGTTTAACTTTCTTAATGCATCTTGAGGACTATCAATATCTATTACTGTTAATAAAACTTTTAATACATTATCAGATCTATTTCTAATTATTGACCCTTGATTTAACTTCTTACATCTCCTCCAGATATATTCAGGATGTAATTGATGATATTTTAATGAAAGAAATAAAATTTGAAGGGTTGGATTAATATAATAATCTGATAATATTTCTTTATTATAAGAAATTGCTTTGGATTTAAGTAAAGGACTTTGAAATACTGGATTACCCTTTTGTGAAGGAGATACTTGAATCTGACTATACATTTGAACTGTAGCTCCTCTACTCGGCACATTAGTACTAGCAACGGGGCGAGATGGGGCCACAGGCCGTCGGGACAACTCTCCTTGATGTTCATTCAATAGTTGGGATGCAATAGTAATTGAAGAACTAGGATTACCAGTTGATTGTCTTGTAGTATGAGTGTCAGATGATTGATTAGTCTCAGTTGAAGTTGGATTGCTAGCGGCTGATTTATTAATTTCGGTTGATATTTCAGTTTGTGATTTAGATTTCTTTCCCGTTTCACTACCAGATTCTCCATTATCATCATACTGTTCCCTCATTCGCTTGACCCCTGCGAGGACACTTGCAAATGAAGTTGGATCCATAATAAATTGAGATCGCGTATATGAAAATGAGGTGAAAATGCATTGGAACCCAAACGGCTAAGATTCCTGTATGATTGACAAACAAATAAAGGTAAATTTCCGTAAACTTGTTGGACCAATTAAAGGATAAAAATCTGTGGCTGATTAAGATTTACATTAAAAAATATCGGGGAGTCAATATTGGGAATTATAGAATAAACGATTCAACAACATTACCCAATTAGGAGTAACAAAGTACTATTGACTAATTGGCTAAAAAATAATTCATTAGGAGATATCTGAACTAACAGCAAGTTATAGATCCGTGGAATTAATTTTAACCACTTGAGATTGGTTTAATAATATTCAACATGATTTGACTTTGAGTCATATATTTGTTTAGGGCCTAGTTGTGAAGATGTATTGATTATGATAAATATTCAATCAGGTTCACGAATATTCAAATTATCAACCCCTACAAAAGTATTTTTTAAATTAACGCCTTGCTTAGCTTAATGTTACTTTTAAGATTTCCGAGTTCCGATTTGGGAAAGTAAATTAGATAAGAGGGTTTTGAGATTTACGATCTAATGTTTATCGGTTTATTCTACTTAATTATTTTGTCCTCCTTCTAAAAGGGGACTTTTTGATCGGATTTGTTTTAAATCCATGTAATAATCTTTGATGTCTTTGTAAACTATCTCTTCGGTAAAAAACTTTTTGACATTCACATACAAAAACTAATTGATGTATTAAACCTATTTCATATGGATCATTTGCCAAAATATTACCAGTTTTTTTTTCAAAATGTCTAGCAGCAATATGTCTTCTTAAATCAACTTTTTTATTAAATCCAATTCTTGAAAATGGGCAGCATTTCATTGGACATTTATATTTTAAGGTTTTAAATAAATCAAATTTTTCATAATGAATTATTAATTGTTTAAGATTTTTAAAAGTTGAATTACAATGAAAGCATGAAGATCTTTCATCAATTATTAAATGTTTTTCATATACAATCATTAAATTTTCAATAAATGTAAGTCCTGAACTTTCTTCTGGTTTTTCATCATTATCTTCACAATCACTTGAAGTAAAATCTGTATCTGGATATTGTGATTCATCTTTAAATTCATTATTTGGATCCGGAGTTGTAAATACACTCGATGCTTTCAGACACAGATCTAATTCATTAACTCCAGTAAATATATCTTTCCTAATTTGTGTATCTAAATCTGATTCAAAACTTAAAGCGGAATATAATTCATCTTCCGAACAGGGACTTTCTACCACATTTAAACTAAATAAATTAGTTAGTTCTTCTTCCAGAATGTCTTTAGATTGTTTTCCTTCATTAGGTTTGAAATTAAGTTGAATAGGTGTTAATGGAGTAAATAAATTCTTGGTGGGTGAAAAATTTTGATATGAGATAATTTCTTTATTAGATACTTCAAGTAATGAATCAGTATTTTTATATGTTTCCAGACCGAAAAATACTTGTAAATCAATAGGTGAAGTTATAAATAATGAAGCATTAAGAGTTTCCACTTCTTTATCAACATTTGGAATTTCTCCTAATTTTGGAGGAATTTTATTTAATTGTAGAGATAAATTTTTATCACATCTTAAATATCCTCCTAATTTTAAATTTAAATTTATATTGTCTTCAAATACTTCATTAGTTTCTTCATCCCTATAATATGCAAGTTCCATGATAACTTATGCAAATTTTGATTATAAAAATCAAACTATAAAGTTAATAAACTAGAACTGCTTCAGTTTAAATAGGGGACAATCATTCGATTATAATGTAACTTGATTAAGTTATAGGTGCATAATTTGAAACAGATCTGAGGCAAAAGCTGCATATAGGGCAGATCTTACCCGCATATCTTCCTGTATGATACCACAGGGTTCTAATGGGGGCCAGCTTTTTATATTTACGGGATTGATAAGATCGGGAATTATTTTTTTATGAAAATTACCCCATAACCACATTAAATTTATCATTTATAAACAATTTTAAACCCTTTAATAAATTTAATTGTTTTATTATAATTTAACATTTTGAATATTGAAGTATTTTCAAAAGATATTTTACAAGGTGAAAGAAACGTTGTAACAAAATATCTCCGGAGGTTCGATACCCCGACAAACTATCACCTGCATATACCTGACGCAGGTAATAACACCACCAAATTTGGAATAATTATGTGAGGCGGGTTAAATAGGGATTCAAATAACTTCAAGGATTCAGTGGAGTGATTAACATATTTTTTGAACCTGAAACAAATCTAATAATTCCAGATTACGGATATAAACGGTTATAATTTTGAAGGTTGTGGCTAAGGAGTTATGAGATCTTAAAAGTTTCGTCATATTTCTCGTAAATAATTAATCTAGATCTAAAATTTTATGCTTGACCAATAATGACTGAATATTGTCGAGCTTCCTTAATATAAGTACTTGATTGATTATAAGTAAGATTATCAATATAATAAATAATATTGAAGTAAAATCAATTGGTTGTTTAAATTGTAAAAGTTTCCCGAAATCAAATGATGATATTTGTACTGAATCATTTTTCAAAGGGTACTCGGAATTCGTATCGACTTCTTTAGTATCTTCATTGTCGCTTAAATCACCTGCCATTACATCTTCCATAACAATATCACATGATTCTTGTATTTCAGCTTTTAAATCTTTAATTAATTCTTTACAACTATCAGTTTGACCGGTTAACGTCAGTTTTTCAATCACACTCTTTATCCATGATTTACCCGTCCATGCGATATAATAGGTTATTTGAAGATTTACCGTATTTTTACTGTCCCAATTTAATCGGTAAATATTTTTTATGTAAAATGAATTACCCAGTGGGACATCAGGTGTTCTGGTAACCGTCTCAAGAATTATATAATCTTCTAAATCAAAATGTAAAATGGTTTCAGTAACTTCACAAGTGGTCAGTTTTGGACCTATAGAATATCCCAATGCTTTTTTATATGTATATGATCTTTCCTTTCTGTCATCAATTTCGGAAAATTCTCCAAAATCTTTTAAATCACTAGACCCTTGAGATTCCAAAACTTTCTTGAAAAATTTACCCTCTTTATTACCAAATAGGATCTCGAATATTATTCCCATGGAGGCTTCAATGGTGCTATTAAATAACTCTGTTTCATTTTCTTTTATGAGTTCTCCAGGTGGAATTTTTGTAACTTTATTTAAATCTGGCCCTTTATCCACATAACCTGAGTCAGATTTGAATTTAAATATTTTAATTTGTTTGATTTCGTCATGATCACTATCCACCAAGTCACCCCCATTGGCATCTTGTATATCGTTATCTTCATCAATACTCATTATGTAAGATTCAATATTAGACTTGTCGTCATTTGATTTACTACTACTAGTTTGATCTTCTTTATCAGACTCTTTAGAATCATTTCCCTCCAACGTCATTTTTTTACCCGTAACACCTTCCCATACTGTTACCATGAAGTCAAAAGTTGCATCCCTTGATATAAAACTTGCAAATACATGTTTAGCATCTTTAGTTTCTACCATTATACCATTAGGGAATATACCGGCAGTGGATTTTTTTTCGAATCTTAAGATATCAGTTTGTTCAATAACTAAATTGGTTACCCAACCTAATAAACTAGAGTTGAAACAGATATACTTTTCACTTATATAAATTCTTCCTTGAAGAAGAATTTCTCGACTCAATGCACAAGAAAAATCATCCATTAATCTATCAGTCAAATCCAAAGATCTGAATAATTGATGGAAATCAGTATTCCGTTTAATTGATGCATACCTGTATTTAGAATCTTTAAACTTTTCTGCCACATATAATTTGGGATCAAAATTATCCTTGGGATTTAATGTGTTTACCAAAATATCCTGAAAATTTCCTTCACTTGTAGTTCTTCTAGATTTTCTATAAGTGATAATCTTTGGTGATTTCTCCTGCGAGATATTTTCTTTATCTAATATATCTTGAAGGTCAGATTCAGTTGATGTTCTTTTATGAAGATTTATGGTAGCATTTGAGCTACCATTTATACGAGAAAAGAATCCTTGTTGTTGTCTAGGAGAATCCAATGCTTTTTCAATTGAATTATCATCGGAGAAATCATAATTTCTTAAACCATTTTTTGAGCTTTGATTTGATATAACGGAATTAGCATCTTCTTTGGTAGTCAATGGATTAGCAGGTCCTGATTTTAAAAAAGGTGATTGTAATGTTAATGAATTTAAAGATTGAGTACCAGAACCATTTATAATATTCCTTTCAGCAACATTATATGATGATTTTGAAGACATTCTCGAGATATCTACTTTCAGATCTTTTGGAGTATCACATGAATCAATTGACTCAGTATCAGCAGAATCTTTATAAATTCTTCTATTACTGGAACCACTCGGTATCATCAATTTTGAATCATTTATATCAATATTTGAAGTCAGTGGCAGAGATTTAACTTCTCTTAAATGTTCATTTAGAACATTAAGATCATATGAAGCTGGACCATTAACCCCTACTGGTTCTTCCATTGGTTCAATAATATCTTCAAAAGTTCCATCTTGATCGTTTACGTCATGAATAACTTCATCATTAACATTTATAATTCCATCATTTTCAATTGGAAGTGAATCAGTTGAAGGAGGAAATGAATAAGACCAAGCACTATCATTATCATCCATTTCACTATCCATTTTTAATGTTTAATTAATACTATTTTAAAATCTAAGATAATGATCACTTTTTTGGGTTTAAATTTTGCGACTGACAAATATACGATAGGAACGAATTATTTACTTTATTCTTATAAATTATATTGCTATATAATTATTTACCACTACCATCGAATCATTATCTACACACGAAATATTGTACAAAATGTCATTATAACAAAGTGTCTAACTCCGTTTAAACAGATTCTAAGACAACATCTTTAAAACCAGCTTTTGAAACTTTTTTACCTTTTTCTTCAGTTGAACTTTCACCGTGTAAGGACATTAAAGCACCTAAATCGAATTTTGGTTGTTTTAATAATTTAACTTTTCTAATGTGAACGTTTTGTAATGGATAGATAGTTTGAGTTGATTTTTCAATTTCTCTACCAATAACTTCTGGAATTAATTTTGAGGTTAATTGAGCTAAAGTGACGTTTGAAACTTCTCTTTGCATAATTTCCATCATTTTCTTTCTAATTTCTCTTAATTTAGATGATTGAGCATAAGTGGTCTTTTTAATTTGATTTTGTTGTCTCTTGGTGAAAGCAATGGCGAAAACTCTTAAAACGTAATCATCAGCAGTTTTAACAGTAACATTAGCTTCAACTAATGATTGCCATTTTCTAACTAATGATCTTAATTTATCAGAAGTGAAGTTTAATCCGTGGAAGTTAGTTAATAAGTTTTTACCTTGAACTTCATCAACTCTCAATTTAACGTTTCTGTAAGAGTGATCTTCAGATCCTTGTAAATCAGCTAATGAAACTTCAACAACTCTACCTTTTAATCCATCAGCGGCATTCTTTAAACCGGTGGATTTGTTGATTAAAGTTTTACCAACATTTCTATTTTCAAAAGTAGATGGAGCTTTAATATCAAACCAATCTTTTCTGGTGAATGGATCAACAACCTTCTTCTTTAAACCTTTTTTACCTTTGGATAATCTCTTATTCTTACCAACAGCCATTTCTTAACAAAAAAAACTTTAGTGCTTGAAAATTTTTTTTCAGTTCTTCTCAAATTGAAGATTTGAAAAATTTGACAAGTTCACGATACCCTCGGATTTTAACCTAATATCTTGAGTGATTAACCCTCGGAAATTAAATTAACTAACGAGGGTAGAACACGTGACTTTAGTTAGGGCTTGGGACAACTACTGAAACTGAAAATTTATTACCCCATATTTTCAGGTTTTTAGATAAATTTCTACAAGAAATAATAAATATCGTACTTGTTTATTCGACAAACGTAGTAACTTAATATAAAATAATTTTGACTTTTTTTTGGAATTAGTTAATTAATTTTTAAATACCATAACCCATGAGATAAATGAAAAGAAGTGAAAATTCAAAGTCATTCAATTTGACCAGATTGAATTAACATAATAAAGATAATTGTTAAAGTTAAATGATTTATTGGTTTTCTGGACGTAATTTTCTAACTTCTTTACCAACTTTCCAGATTTCCATATTTCTAATAACTTCTAATTCTTCTTCTAATCTTTCTCTGTAATCAGCTTGAGAGTTGAAGTCCAAGGATCTTTGAGTTTCAGAACCGTTTTTAACGGATTCATATAATTCAGCGAAAACTGGTTTTAAAGCATCTTTAAATCTTGGGTACCAGTCTAAAGCACCTCTTCTAGCAGTGGTAGAACAAGCATCATACATATAATCCATACCGTATTTACCAATTAATGGGTATAAGGATTGAGTAGCTTCTTCAACAGTTTCATTGAAAGCTTCAGATGGGGTGTGACCATTTTCTCTTAAAACTTCATATTGAGCTAAGAACATACCGTGAATACCACCCATTAAACAACCTCTTTCACCATATAAATCAGAGTTAACTTCTCTTTCGAAAGTGGTTTGGTAAACGTAACCAGAACCAACGGCAACAGCTAAAGCAATAGCTTTTTCTTCAGCTTTACCAGTAACATCATTCCAAACAGCGTAAGAAGAGTTAATACCTCTACCTTCTTTGAATAATGATCTAACAGTTCTACCAGAACCTTTTGGAGCAGCTAAGATAACATCAATATTAGTTGGTGGTTCAACTTTAGTTAATTCTTTGAAAACTGGGGAGAAACCATGGGAGAAGTATAAAGTTTTACCTTCAGTTAATTGAGGTTTAATAGCAGACCAAGTTTCAGATTGAGCAGCATCAGATAATAAATTCATGACGTAAGTACCTTTAGAGATAGCTTCATTAACATCAAATAAGTTTTCACCTGGTACCCAACCATCTTCAATGGCAGCTTTCCATGAAGCACCATTTTTTCTAACACCAATAATAACGTTTAAACCATTATCTCTTAAGTTTAAACCTTGACCATAACCTTGAGAACCATAACCAATTAAAGCTAAAGTATCATTTTTGAAATATTCTAATAATTTTTCTCTTGGCCAGTCACTTCTTTCGTGGACGACTTCTTCAGTACCACCAAAATTAATGGTTTTAACACCTCTGGTAGCAGTATAATTAATACCAGTTTTAGCAACAGTTGGAACAGAAGTTCTAGCTAAGGTGGTTAAAGATCTAGAATTGATAGATCTAGTAGCTCTTGAAACTTGTTTAGCAGCACGAATAGATGATCTTAAAGACATTCTTAAAAAAGTAGTTATTTTTTTTTCAAAATTTTTCACCAGTGCCCACTTTATATAATTTTGCGGACGAATATGAGTAACGAAAAGTCGTGGCAAACTCATCAACTTTATGATCCGGTAGGCTGCGGAATAGGCCCGCTTAGCGGCATCGGAGTGATGAGGTTACGGGCGTACGGTATTAAGCTTGATTGGAGTTACGGATATCCTAATTGGACCAGAATAGTTGCAAAAAATGATTCATAATTAATTTCTATACCGTTGTTAAATTTCTATACCAATACTTAAATTTCTACAGTACTTAAATTTCTATACCGTGTTTAATTTCAAACCATACCGTTCCATATCAATCCTCTATCCATTCCCTTTATTATTATTACCAGCATAATAATTATTAATAATCAAACCAACTTAAATTTGTATAATCATCTACTAAGATTTCACTTTCAATGATTTTAACATTTTTGTTAATTTTTAAAGAATAATCTATTTTCTTTGAATTCTTACAAAACTTATATTCAATTAATTCTTTATTAATTTTATTATAAGCATTATAAGTATTATCAATTTCATCATCAACCGTTAAACCTAATTTATGATTAAGTTTTAAATCTTGAATAAATTTATCTAAATCTCTTGATCTAATTTTTTCAAGATAACTATTTAAATTAATATCATCAATCCCATTAATTTTAAATAAATTTTCAAAAGTTCTAAAACCTCTAGTATTTAAATTTGGATAAATATCATATAAAATATGTTTATCATTAAATAAAACAAATTTTTTATAATTTGAATCATTTAATAAAGATTTACCATTTAAAGATTTAAATGGTGATCTACCAAATAAAATTGTTATTAATGTAATACCAAATGACCAATAATCAACATATTTTGAATCATAATATTTTAAATCTAAATTAAAAAATGATTTATAATTATTTATAAATACTTCAGGGGCCATATATTTTTCTGTACCAACACTAAATTCATCAGTTATTCTAAGGCTTGTACTAAGTCCCCAATCACAAATTTTAATTTGATTTAAATTATTTTTATTAACCAATAAAATGTTTTCGGGTTTTAAATCTCTATGATAAGTTCCCTTAGAATGGGCAAAATTAATTGCATTATATAATTGAATTGCAATTAAATATAAATCTTTTGAATTAATTTGATTATATTTAATATAATCATGTAAATCTCCTCCATCACAATATTCTAAAAGAAGATGAATTGAATTTGTTAATTTAAACCATGAAATTAATTGACAAATATTTTGATTACCAGATAATTTATTTAATATTCTAATTTCATGATTAGCAATATTTTGATATTGAATAGGAATTGATTTAATCGAATAAAATTTTGAAGTTTGAAGATCAATTACTTTAAATACTTTACCATATGACCCTTTTTGAATATATTTTAAAAATTTATAACGATTAAGTAATAAACCATTTTTAAAATCTGAATCTAAATTATCATCCATAATCAAAGATTAAATCTTTAATGATTAATGGAATTAATTGAATTTATATGTGAAAATTGTGAAAATTTATAGACCAGTTTAAAATTACCCTCTAAACAGAAACTTTTGAAAAAATTGGGTTAAGATTAATAATTAATTGGCCCCTATCTCAATTAATTAGGTTAGATCAAACGACATTCTGTTGTGAAGTTGGGGTTTTAATGCATGAGACTTTATTAGTTAATCAAACAATCAATCCCGTTAATCTACACGACATTTTAACAATTGATAACACAACCATTGACGGGGTGTATACAGGAAATTGATAATGGCAGTTGTTTTAGATTATACAGGGACAAGATTTCCTTTATGTAATTAGTATAATAGGTCATTTAACAAGGGATTAATATTAATTGTTTCCGGTTACAATCTAACTTGGGAAATTATCTAGTAAATTTGGGAATTGCTTTAAGTTAGAACTAAATATGATAAAATGCCTTACCATTATTATCAATGTTTATGGTTGGTGTTTTGAGGTCTTATGAACACGAGTGTTGTTAATAACAAAATTGGCCATTGATAAGAGATAATTGGAAGTTCGACACGATTTATCCCTTTGTATTTGTTTTTGAACTTAATTTGTTTAAGTTGTATTTACAACCATTAAATTTATTAGATTATATTATTTAAACAGACAATCATATACACATTTATTTAATAATGAGGAACAATTAAAATTATTTTAATAATGCTTCAATTTTTGGAGCAAGACTAGCAGGTTTAGTAGTTGAACCAAATCTTTCAACAACTTTACCTTCTTTATTAATTAAGAATTTTTCAAAATTCCATTTAATTCTGGTTAACCCGAGTAAACCAGATTTTTGAGATTTTAAGTACTTATAAACTGGGTCAGCATTATCACCATTAACTTCAATTTTTTTCAAAACTGGGAAAGTAACTCCATAATTTAATTGACAGAAAGTTTGAATTTCTTCTTGAGTACCTTTTTCTTGATTCATAAATTGATTACATGGGAATCCTAAAATAACTAACCCCTGATCCTTATACTTTTTATTTAATTCTTCTAATTCTTTATATTGAGGAGTAAATCCACATTTAGAAGCAACATTAACAATTAATACAACTTTACCTTCCAATTCAGAGAATGGGAATGGTTCATCTTTACCATCTTTTGGAGTTAATTCGTAGAATTTAGACATTTTATTTGATACAGTTATCCGGAAATATCTTGCCTTAAATACCCGCACTAAGAACCAGCCGTTTTCTCGCCGAGCCTCAAATTGGGCCACGGGACGGTGGTAAAACCTCGTCCCAGAGCCGCATTAGTAATTTGCATTACAAAGAAAAAAAAATCTAGACTTATCATAGAATCATATATGTATTATATCTTATATATACTTACAATTGTTTAATCAATATTAATTAATGAATAATAATTCATTTTAATTCATTATGAAATCTCCAATTATTCCAATGGTTGAAATAAAAAATGTAACTCCAAATCCACTTGCCCCATAAAAGAAGATTGATTTTAAGTCCAATAAATTTTGTCTTATATCTTTCTTGAATAATGCCAAATTTATTTCATTTTCAATATCCGAATTTTCTGTTTCATCCGTTTGAGGTGGTTTGGGAGAACTTGGAATTGAATTATTTGGAGTTGTATTAGTGCTAGTTGAATCTTCATCTGAAACATGAATATAAGATTTACCTAATTCATCTACTTCTGATTCAATTGGGGATTCAGGTTTAGTAATTTCTTTCTTTAAAATAGGTTTGGGTGCTGCAAATTCATTTAATTTCTTCTCGTGTTTGTTAGATTGTAGATAAGTGTAAACAAAACTACTAAGTCCTCCAACAAATGCATAAATTAAATAAGGATGTCTCTCATTAATTGGACTATATTTATAACTCCAATGGAAACATTTGGTAGCTAAAATAATTAAAAAACAATTAATCATCTTCCCATATTTAATTTTGGTCCATGATTTATTAGTTCCAGAATCTTCAACTTCTTTAATGGTTTGAGGAATTAATTTAAAATTTTGATAAGATAATGATCCTGATAATAAACCTAAAGATCCGACTCCAATTATCTTTATAACATTAACACAAGTTCCAGTCATAATTGTATATTTTGCTTCCTACAACCTTTTTTTTAGAAAAGGGATGATTAAATGCGGTGATTTGGAACAGACACGACCCGATAACCAATCACCTAACCAAAACCCTATTTGGTTGAGTTCATTTGTGCTCTATAATCATCTACCAAACTTACGTATCTTTTCAGCTCAATCCTTTGGTAAGTGTCACCAACAGTTTCCTTCCAGACTTTGCAGAAAATTCGAAAATCAACCATATTGTAAACTATCTCCTCTGATTTTCCACAGAAACAGTTTAGATTTAAGAAAGTATCTGAACATCCGTAATCAATAAAAATGAACTCACCTCTTCTCATGAACATATTAGCTATACAGATATCCCGGTGTGCTATTTCTATTGCTGCGAGTCTGGCTAGCTGGTGTAATCCCTTTTCAAAATCTTCATTGGTTTTGGGCTTTTCCGTCAACCGTTCCATCAAGAAAGTGGGCCCTGCTGCCACATGACTTGTGGCTCTCCATTCTTGGGATGATTTAAACGAAAAAAAACCAACGTCGTATAATTTCACAATGTTGATTTTAAAAGGGTATATATTATTATGATTCTCAAGCTTTTTGTAGGACAGGAGCTCATTCACATACCCTCTCCACATGTGTTCAGCAGCTTTGTGATAACGTAGATTTCTATGAGATAGGCCAAACACACTTGCATCAAACACTTTTGCAACCACTTCAGGTTCAGTTGTTTGCGCCCATTTTGCAACCATAAAATTTGGCACCATGAATACTAATGAACTACAATATATACCATATTGTAACTTATGCTCATCCATGATATCGAAAATCACCTGGTTTGTGCTCTTAAACTTCTTTTCAACTAGTGGCCGCAAGTGTCTCAGGCTTAGAAGCTCTGAATAACGATAAAATGACCGACAATTGCTCTCCATTTGTTGTTTGGTAAAAAAAGAGTCTTCATAATCTTCACCTATCCATTCTTTGGAGTTCCCTAACACTGTATTCACTTTGCGTTTAGACTCAACTGGCCCAAGAGAGAAAAATGATCCAATGAGCCCAATCATAGCTGATCTAGGAGATTGAGTTGAGCCATCCTTTCTATAGGTGCCAGAAGCCGTGGAACAATAGTATTTCAAGTTGAAAATTATGTTTTCGTCTTCCTTCTTTATACTTGTAATCTCTAGAAAGATATAGAAGATTGAATCTGTTAGGACGCCTAAAATACAGTCTGACATAATCATATAAGATAGTATTTGTCTTAACATCAAATATGGGTCATTCTCAATTGGCTCTCTTCCCAAACCTTTGAAATTAAATCCAATTCTAGGTTTTTCACTTAATAATTGTAAAACCTTATGTATGGGAAATTTCCGAACTACTCCAGTAATGTAATTACCAAATCCCTCTGCATGCTGTGTTTCCAAGTCAGGAAAAACAAAAATTTCGGTTCCTCTTATAAAATGGCTTTCAAAACTCGTCCCCACCAGACTGGAACGGTAGTTAAAAAGGTCACCAGTTAACGAACTGACCAAATCATATACTTGGGCTTTAGCGTAATACTGGAAAATATATCTATGGGTGTGTTTTAGGGTAACCTTATGAAATTTCAAATTGCCTAAACATATAGGGGTATTCATCCACAGACAACAGAGTCTAATCGAGGTTCCTTTTGAAGCTTCTTGCATTGCAAAGTATTTAATTGCTTCAGAGAAGTATAACTTCATAGTTGGGGTTGGAATATATTCTGTTTCAAGAAAGACCCGATTAGGTTCTTCGTTCAGGAAAACAATTGAAGTTTCTTTGGTAAAAGATATCGTTATAACTTCTTTATCAAATAGGTATTGACAGGGAAAATTTTCAAGAAAGTCTAGCCAAATTTTGGACGTGAAGCCATTTGTCCTCGTACTCGAATTAAGGAGCTCTTGTGCCTTTTTTGAGGTAAAAGTAGCCTTTTCGAGTCCCTTTTCACGTATCATATCTGCAAAAACTGGATCAGTCCATATACTGTAGTCTCCTGAGAATGTGCTCCTCTCTACATTAGCTTCAGTCTCTTCAGAACCAGACATGTTTAATATAAAAAATAAAGGGTGCGTGATACATAACTTGGGTATCACTATTTTGATATGCTGGGACATTGCATAAGCGATTGATAACAAGAGTTAAGCTTGCATGAACAGAATTCGAACATTGTATCTATTAATGACTCCGTCAGAAAATAACATACAGGGTTAGATTTTGATGTGATACATTATTGGAATTTGCAGCCAAAATGACAAAACGGGCAAGTCCAAAACAATCTGAATAAAAAACTATACAAGATGAGTGGAGCTACCAACACTTAGATCGGATGGCTCATATGGATTACTTGATTGGATTATATTGGTTTTGTTGATTTGAAATGATGAACTATTATCATATGGTTGGTTTTCATGATTATAATCTTTCGTATGGTGATGATTTAATTCTCTTTGAAGAATAAGCTGAACGGCTCGTTTATGGGCTTTATAAGGAGGAACATTATCCTCAAATAATAAATCAATATCATCAATTGGAATATTATATGTATCTGGATAAAGGAATATAACCAAAATTAAAGCAATTGTTAACAAACAACCAAAGAATAAAAAAATTCCATATTTCATGGCATTTATCATTTGTTGAGCAAATCTAGCAAGAATAAATGCCCAGAACCAATTAGCAGATGCATTAAAGCATTGTGATAAATTCTTAACCTTACTATCAAATATTTCAGACATATAAACCCAAGGAAATCCAGACCAAGAAAATGCAAACGCAACCGTCCAAATATAAAAGAATGCTAATGCACTTCGAGATCCAGCAGAACTGCCAGTAGAAGATGAAGGGTCTGCAATCTTGATGTAGGCACCAAGATAAAAAAGTGATATAATACAAACAATACTTCCAATAATCACTGGTGGCTTTCTACCAAAGTTGTCTATAATAAAGAATGCCCATATGAAACAACTAACTCCCTTTATAATACCGAAAACTCCTGTAGATAATAAACTAGCATCTGTTGAGCCTATTCCAATACTTTTAAGAATTGGAACGGAATAGTATATAATTGCATTAATTCCAGTTGTATTTTGAAGTGCAAATAATAAAAGACTTAATGTTAATCTTTTCCTATTGTTTTTCTTCCCAAAAAGTAATTTAAAAGGTCCAATAAGTTCAGATTTAAGTACAGACTTTCTTTCTACTGCTTCAAATTCCATTACTTCTATTTCATATTTGACATAATCAGAATTAGGGCTTAAATTTCTAAGTTTGCACAAAGAAGCAATAGCTAAACTTCTTTTACCAGATTGAAAACACCATCTAGGCGATTCATCAATAAAGAACACTCCAATTAAAAAGAGTCCAGCAGGAATTATTTGGACTGCAATTGGAACTTGCCATTGGAGGTTACCTTTTAAATTTCTTTCAGTACCATAGTTAATAAAAAATCCTATAACACCACCTACTTGCCAACAAATCTCATACATTCCAATGAGTCTTCCTCTTAAAAAATTTGGAGATATTTCACTAACGTACATGGGAGAAAGATTTGAAACTGAGCCAATCCCAATCCCACTAATAATTCTACCTGCCAATAACCATCCTAAACCTCTATTATGATTTGAAATCAATTGTATGCCCGAACCAAAAGTAATCAAGATCCCTGCCAATTTGAATCCTTTAATTCTACCCCAATAAACCGATATGGGATAAATCAAATAACTTCCAAAAAAGGCTCCAACGTGAAAAAGGGATATAATATTTGCTTTTTGCATTGTGATTTGATTTGGAGTCATTGAATCAAACCCAAACTCCTTATCAAACTCTGGTAATACAACTGTTCCTCCAATAAATCCAGCATCATATCCAATTATCATAGCAGCAAAAGATGCCACCAAAGCAAAAAGGTGAACTGTAAGATTATTTACTTCTTGTGGAACATTTATAATATGATCCTTCATGAACTGTAAATGTTGCAAATGGATTGGAATAAGAATATTAAGATAAATAAATGGATATATAAACAATGCTTATCAATGAAACCTTATCTAATCAATAGATAAGATTTTAGGGGCCTCGTGGGCGGAAAATTTAAAAATGATGTGGGGATAAACAAGGGATCATAAATTCATGTCTAATTAAGTCTATTTTAAGTAGTCAGGTAGTAAATCTGAATTGATTTTAATTGAATTTATATCAAAACTTTCAACTAATAATTCAACTTGAATTCTGCCACCTTTAGCTCCAGTAAATCTTCTATATTCTTCACTTACACTAGCTAAATTCCAATTTTGTAATCTTCTTAAACATCCAATTACTGTTCCAGTTCTATGTCTACCCATTCCACAACATACCAATAAAGGATAATTCTCTTTATTACATATAATTTCAAGGGATTTAGTTATGGTCATATCATTTAAAGTATCCCAAGGATTAACTGATGAATAATTATAATCAAAATCATTTATCATCCCTACAAATTCTAAATTAATGTTATTCAATGAACAATAATCCAAAAAATCTTCTTGGGGTTCTTCACTGGCTAACCATACAATTGTTTTAAGATTTAATTGTTGTAAAAAACTTTGATTTATAGTTGTTGGTTGACCTGATCTATATAATTGATGTTCAACTGGACAAAAATTTAATGGTGGAACAATTCTTAGCTTTGGTGGATTTGTAATTCTTGAAATATTAGATGGTATATCATTTACTTCAGTCATGTTGAATTATTACACCAATTTTTGGTGAGATTTTTACTCGAATCGCAAAAAACTGAGTTTTCCAATTTAAAATACACGTAATATGGTTAAATCTAAGACCAGCAAATCTAATTCAAAAGTATTAGGAGAATTATCAAGTGCAATTACTTCTACTTATGAAGAATATACCAAATCTTTAACTCCAAGAACAAAATTAATTGACTCATTTCTTGTATATTTATTAATAATTGGTATATTACAATTTATTTATGTTTTATTAATTGGTAATTTCCCATTTAATGCATTTTTAGGAGGTTTTATAAGTTGTGTTGGACAATTTGTTCTTACAGTTAATCTTAGATTACAATATAATGAAAAAAATTATGGAATTTTTAAATCTACACCTGAAAGAAGCTTTGGTGATTTCATTTTTGCTAGTTTAATCTTACATTTTATAGTTTATCATTTTATAAATTAGAATACATATTACGTTACGACTTTTTTTTACAGATTAAACATTTAATGTTAATATAACTATTATTAATTGACATATAAATTTTTGTGGAAACAATTATTGAAGAATGAAAACTATAAAAAAATCGGGAAACACAGATTCCTACGATTAAACAATAACACAACAACCAGATTTATCTTTTGATTCATTACCAGATGAAATTTTTGCTTGTTGCTTTCTTGCAGGGGTAGTGGTATTTGCTTTTGGAGTGTCTTTTGATTCTTTTACTGGTTCAGAATTAGCAGTTGGTTCATTCATATCAGTTGAATCTTCAATTGGTTTTGGTTTATTACCATCTCTTACAGATCTTACTAATTCATAAAATGCTTCTTCTACATTAATTCTTTGTTTTGCCGAAGTTTCTAAAAATTTACATCCATTAAAACTATTGGCTAAAAGTTCAACTTCTTCATAACTTACTTGTCTTTCATTTTCCAAATCACATTTATTACCAACAATTAAAACAGGTACAGATTCTGATTCTTTAACCCTTTGAATTTGTTCATAAAAACTTGTTAATTCATCTAATGAAGATTTTGAATCAATTGAATAAACTAATAAAAATCCTTCACCAGTTCTCATATATTGTTCTCTCATAGCACTATATTCTTCTTGACCAGCAGTATCTAAAATATCTAATAAAACTTGTTCTCCATCTATATTATATTGCTTTCTATAAGAATCTTCTATGGTTGGATCATATTCATCAACAAATTGGGATTGAATTAATTGAATGGTTAAAGCACTTTTACCAACACCACCACCTCCAACAACTACTAATTTATATTCTTTCATAATGCTAATAATTTAATCAATTACAATTTTTTGTAATAAATCAATGATATGTTAACCGAAGAAAAGTTTTTATACTATGAAATTTTTCAACTGGTCGCAAAAACATGAGGCCGGGCTTAAATTGGTGAAAAATTTAGTGACTATTTGGGTCACCTGCCGCGGGCTGGTTGAGGAAATTTATCTGCCTCATAAATATTAGCAATCAATAGATTTCATATGGAATTACTATAAATTATTTATTAAACTCGTTTAAATTTTTTTTGTTTAATTAAACAATCATCACAATACCATTTACCTTTTGGAGGATGTTTAAATCCAATACAAGGTAAATGAAACCATTCACGTTTACACTCATCTCCATCACACCCTACCATTTCACCAAATGAAACTTGATTACAATAACAATAAGTTGGTTCATTACTATTTTCATCTTTTGTAACCTTTATTTTTTTGGTCTTTGGTTGAGGAGTTGATGGTCTTGAATAATCTTCTTGTTGAGTTTGATAAATTTGATTTGTTGAAGTATTTGATGAATTATATGAATTTGAATTAATTATTGGCTCTTTTTCTTTTCTTGACCTTTTCTTCTTCTCAATTGGAGTTTGTTCTCGTTTGGAATTACTCGATGATATATTCCCATCATCTTCTTTTGTCTGTTTTTTAGCAGCTAATGCTTCTCTTCTACTTTCCAGTCTTGAACTTTGAGCTGATCTATTTGGATTTGCATGATCAGATGGTGATGATGAATCCATAATCATGGCCGGATGATTTAATGGACCAATTCTAATTGATTCAGGTATTTCATTATTACCAATTATTAATTTATAATCATTATTGATTCTAAATAAATGTTTTTCAATAACATCACTTGCTATACTAGTTACATGCATTTTCTCTTCTAAACATGGTATTATATCATTAATTTTATCTCTTATAAATCCTAATTTTTTAGATTGAATATTATCTTCATCTTCAGGTTCTTTATGTAATGTATCAAGATATTTTTTAATATTATTATTAATTATTGGAATACTATTTATACATTTAGCATCAATTTCTCTTAATAATGTAAAATATTTTATAATATCACTCGGTAATGCTTCAAATGCATCAGTAATATCATTTAATCCAGGTAATAATTCATTAATATTATTAATGATTTTGGATTTATTAATATATTGTTGTAATTTAATCTGATGATCTTTTTGTTTATGCCTTTTCATAAGCCTCTGGGACTTTTGCCTGGGCGGTAAATCTTGAACTGTCATTATGGGTGGATTTTATTTATCGCATTTGATAAAAAGTGCGAGGAAGAAGTGAGACACACACGACCAGATATTCTCGAGGCACCGAGTGGGCGCGGCACGCCGTGGTACCGCACACAGTTTGCCATAGCTCAATTCGAATTAGTAAAAGTCACGTGAAGTGTTTTTATATCAACTCCATATATATATATATAAATGTGGTGTTAAGGAATGTTTATAACATCCAAAATTATATTTATTAACAAATCTTATAATACATTTTAAATATATGTTAAATATTCATGACAATAATAATATACCATTAATATGACATCAAATAATTCCAATAATTATTCAACTAATGAATTTATATCGAATCAAATATATTCAAATCTGAATTCTAATGAATATCCTTCAGAGTCTAATCATTTACAATTTGATAATTTAACATCAGAACCCAAAAGTAATTCACCAAAATTTAATGGAAGGCCTGTTTCCCCAAATGAAGAAGATAAGAGATTTTTTAGACTAGCTAAAGAAGCAATTGTGGCAACTGCTAATGCAACATCCAAAACTGATTCAAATAAGAAAATATTAGATCCCACGTTAAATGATTTATTTACAAGATTACAATATGTTAGTTCACCTCATGGGAATCCTATAAAAAATGGAGATAATATAAAAGTAAATGAAAATGGGCAATTAATGATTCAAGAATTTTATCGAAATTTCCCCAATTTAAATACAAATATTTTCCAAGGTCTGACAACTGAAGATAGTGAAATAAATGAATCAAAATTAATTGGTTCAAATCCTTTAATGGTTACTGGTCAATCATATAGTTCACTTTTAGAAGACAGAAAATTTCAATGTGATAGATGTACAATGACATTTAAACGTTCAAGTGATTTAAAACGTCATGAAAAGCAACATCTAAGTATACCGCCAAATATTTGTGAATATTGTGGTAAAGGATTTGCTAGAAAAGATGCCCTTAAAAGGCATATAGGTACAGCAACTTGTAAAAGAAATGCAGAAAAACAACTTTATGTTGATAATTTAAAACATTTGAATAATTCAAATCTTGTATAATAGATAATTTGGTAACATAAACTTACCATTAATTAAGTCATATACTTCTCATCGCATTATCTCTTATCAGGAGTCATATGAATTTTAGCGACTCAAAAGAAAATCCGGTTCGGGTTAACCTTGGGTGCAATTTTTTAGTCAATATTTAATAAATAATCCATTAATATTCTATTATATTAAATAATTTATAAAGATATTTCAATTGTTTTACAATAACAAGTTATACATCACAAGCATTTACAAATTCACCAGATGTCAGTTTTAAGTTAAGAAAAAGAAAGCGTTAAAGGAAAATGCGAAACGCAACTGATGATTCCTCGGTCAACTGGAAATCATCAAAACCTATATAAATTGAAATAATTTCCTCAATTTTCACTTAAACTATATATTTATAATGTCGAGTCCAAGTGAAAGATTATTACATTTATCTCAAATCTTATGTCCAAATCCTAAAATTGGTTTAAATCAAGTTTCTGGTCAAAAATCTTTAACACCTGATCATCCATTTAAAATTGCAGTAATTGGATCTGGTAATTGGGGGACTACAATTGCTAAAATTTTAGCAGAAAATGCTGGTGCTAGACCTCATTTATTTCATCATCAAGTTAATATGTGGGTTTTTGAAGAAAAAATTGATGGAAAGAATTTAACTGAAATTATTAATGGTGAACATGAAAATGTTAAATATTTACCAGGAGTTAAATTACCAAAAAATTTGGTTGCAATTCCTAGTATTGTTGAAACTGCTAAAGATGCCGATTTATTAGTATTTAATTTACCTCATCAATTTTTACATAATATTTGTAAACAATTAAAGGGTAATATTAAACCAGATGCAAGAGCTATATCATGTTTAAAAGGTTTAGAAGTTACACCTGAAGGTTGTAAATTATTAAGTACTTATATTACTGAACAATTAGGTATTCAATGTGGTTCCCTTTCAGGTGCAAATTTGGCTCCAGAAGTTGCTAGAGGTAAATGGTCAGAAACAACTGTTGCTTATAAAATTCCAAAAGATTTTAAAGGTGAAGGTAAAGATATTGATCATTATGTTTTAAAAGCTGCTTTCCATAGAACTTATTTCCATGTTAATGTCATTGAAGATGTTGCCGGAGTATCAGTTGCTGGTGCTTTAAAAAATATCGTGGCTTTAGCCGTGGGTTTCGTTGAAGGATTAGGATGGGGTGATAATGCAAAAGCGGCCATCATGAGAGTTGGTCTTTTGGAAACTATTAAATTTTCAGAAGCTTTCTTCCCAGAATCTGAAGCCACCACTTTCACTGCTGAATCTGCTGGTGTAGCTGATTTAATTACCACTTGTTCTGGTGGTAGAAATGTTAAAGTAGGTAGATATATGGCTGAAACTGGAGAACCAGCAGAAGTTGCTGAAAAGAAATTGTTAAATGGTCAATCTTCTCAAGGTATAATAACTGCTAAAGAAGTCCATGAATTATTAACCAATGTTAATAAATTGGATGAATTCCCATTGTTCGAAGCAACTTATCAAATCATTTATGGTTCTGAGTCAATCGAAAACTTACCAATTTTATTGGAAAAGAACTAAGTTCTTTAAAACATCAAATAGATTTCATTATATACTTATAGAGTGTGTATTATATTACATTTTACCAATTAAATAATTAAGTTTTCTAAACTTTTGATCTTTTGGCTGGTGGTTCTGAAGCATCACCAGATTTATGCTTTTTGCTCTTGGCTTTATACTTTGTCACAAACTTATCCATATAACTTCTGGTAAAATCTTTAACTTTTTTCAATTTTGCATTTTCAAATTCGGTTGGCGGCACTTTAGAAGGATCTTTGGCCATTTCTTTTTTAACAAGTATATGAACTACCTCACGAGCATTTTCTTTTACCAAGTCTCTTCCAATTTCACTTTCATATTTCTTCACAAAATTAGGTACATATTTAGCAAATAATACGCTCCAGGCTTTTTCAGGATTAGAACTACTTTTGCTTCCATTAGATTTTGAACCATTTTTGGATTTCGCTTTTGCCTTTTCCTTGGCTTTTGCTTTTGCCCTTTCTAATTGTTCTTGTTTCATTTTTTCTTCCATTAATTTTCGTTGCTCTGCCTCCCTTTGGGATTGAAGAATCAAATCCTGTAGATTTTTTTGCTTATTTTGATTCTCTAGCCATTTTTGTTCCTTGTATCTTCTTAATCTTTCTGCTTCGAGTTGAGCTACTTTTTGTTCATTGAAATTGATCTTGGGACTATCATTATTGCTTGGACCTCTTGGACCTTTGGGAACTGAATTCATATATTGTGAATTATTGTGAGAAGCTTGTTGCTGTGGAAAATTATTGTTTTGTGGTGATACTGGAGCAGCAGGTGGAACAACTTGAGGAGCAGCTTCTTTTTCTGGTTTATCCCAAGACACCAAACCTTTTTCTCGATTGAAATAGTATGTATTTCCGGTTGCTTCATCCACTGTGCTTTCCCAACCGGGAGGTAATTGGTCCTCGTCCTCGTCCTCAACCACATGTATCACTGGAGTTTCTTGTTGTGTTGGGGTTGATCTCTTAGTGTCATTACTTGAGTCCACAGAATGGGATCTATTTCTTCCATATACACTTTCTGAAGAGTCTAACTTTTTTGGAATTCTATAGGCCATTTTCAATTTACTCCATTCCTTCAATAAAGATGAAGATAATGATTGAACTTCTTTGTTTTTATTGGTGGCTTTAATGTCTTTTATAACATCCTCTATTTGTGAAGAGCTAATCTTATTTCTGGTTATAGCAGGCCACTTACTTAATATTTGAAGGATCATTATAATTATATCATTATCTTCTTTGGCATAATTTCTTAGAATAGTCGATAAAGTTTTATAACCATGCATCTTTACGATATGAAGATTGATATTGGTATCTTTTGTCAAGTAAATTCTTTCAATCAATTTTTTGATAATAGTTATATCTTGAGATTTCATTAAGGCAGACATAACTCTGGTTACTTCCAATGGCTCTTCAAGTTCTTCAACTTCAATCGACTTAACAAATAATTCATTAATAATGGAATCATCTTTTTGTTGTTTACTTCTTAAATGTTTGTTCTCTTTTAACCATTGCCTTTCTTGTTTTGGAGTAACTCCCAATGCTTCACTAATACCTTCAGGTAATAATAAAGCAGCATCAGTTTGGGTTTTACCACCCATAAATTTTATACAATTTGGTTCTCCACAATAACAAGGTTGTGATTGAGCACCATATCTATCAACATTATAATCAAACGTTATTTCTTCACCTTCAATAATCTGCCTTTTAGCAAAAATTCCCATTCTTAATTTGTCACCCACAACCCATTTATCAACATATGCATTAGGATTACAAGAATGATTTACAAATCTTGCCAAAGAACCTTTAACGGTTGCATCAATAAAAGAATCTTTTTTCAACATCATAAAATAAAAGTGTTTGAAATTTTTAGTATCATAATCAACCATCCTCTTTCTAAAAGTATTTTCATCGATAACTTCTCCAATATATTCATAAATAAAAGATCCAGCGTCGATAGTACTATCACATCTAACCCCATAACCTTTTTTCTCCGTTTGAAATACAGTTATTGGTGCATACTGTTTTCTTTGAAATCGTTGATTTTGACAATTATCACCACATCCACAAGATTCATTTACACATTCCACTGAAGTGGCTCTATTGATACAATCACTATTTTCACCACAAGCCATATTAATCTTTGTCTTACTATCCCACATCTCATGACAATCACAAGTCATACTCTCATTTTGTCCAGAATCTCCAAGTCTTTTATTTTGATATATACATTCTGGAATATTTTGAAATTTTGATTTAGCTTCTTCTGTTTTACTAATTTCTTCCAAGAATAATGGAGGAGTACGACGTCTTATCTTAACGTCTTCTTCAGAATCAGACATTCTAGCCAAAGTTGAATGAATTGTCAGATTTATATCAATCTTCCGACACTGAAAATTTATCGAGTTGGAGTTCGCGTAAATTATTTCTATACATTAAATATTACATACTAGCTGAGTAATTTTGCAACTAGTCTTGATAATTTTTCATTAAAATCATTATTAATTAAAGATTCATTATTAATCTCTTTTGAATTAACAAGAAATAAATTTCTTATTTCATTAAGATTTGTCTCAATTGAATTTATTAATTCGATATCTCCATTATTCTTAGATGGTGAATAAATCTTTTTCACAGTTGTCTTATATGAACTTTGAGTTCTTCTAAATGGAAATCCTGATGTAGTGGGTTGTTCTGTTGTACTTGAGGTTGGACTACTGGTGACAGAAGGATGATGAGGATGGAAATATGATGTGATTGGTGATCCACTTAAAGGTTGAGGAGTATTAACATGAGAATTTGTCATACTACTTGTGTCTCCAATATTCTTCTCGATCAATTTGATTTCTCTAGCTCTTAAACTTACGAAAATGGTCCTTGATGTTACGTGGTCTATTTTACAATTATTTTGTTGGAATAGTAAATCATTTTTCATGGCATTAATTATTTGTTGTTCCAATCTTGGATTCATGGGGCATGATTGAAGAATAAATTCGGGTCTAAATTCATCAGTAAAGGCCACATTTGGGGATAACTCTTCACTATTAACTAGTTCATCATCTGATATTTCTTCATCCAAATCTAAATTTATAGAATTCTCGTCAATAACATCATACTTAACGTCTCCCTCCATGATCCGATTAACTTTCAAGTGAACTTTGTGATCATTGCTTTCAAAGTTTGGTCCCCCATAAAGACTCGCTTTAGATCTGTTGATAATATCACCTATCAGTTTACTTTTAAGATTGGCCTTTTCTATCGAGTTATTGTATAAATTAAACATCGACTGGGTTCTGGACAATTGTTTCATGCTATTAGTAGGAGTTTGGGACAAACTGTGAGGGGAGTTGACATTAGTTGGAAATGAAGTGGGTGAATTATCCGAAGTATTATTCAGACTCAAGTTGAATCCTTCAATTTCTAAAGCAGGAGATGGTGTTTTCATGGATTGAAAGGAGTATTTTCTATTCATAGGTCCTTGGTTGACAGTGTGATTTGGGGGATGACTGAAATAATTTCCATTGTTCCCACCTCCAACACTACCTACATGAGGTGAATAATCAATATTTTCATAATTAACTGAATTGTTAAAAGAATTCCTCCATTTTTCCATGAAGCTTCCACCCAATTTAGACAAGGAATAATTGGAAGCAGATGATGAAATGGAAGAATTCAATGATGAGGACAAATAAGCCATCGAGGAACTCTTAGTAATTGATGATCGCTGTGATGGCTTTGCACTAATAGGTATGGTATTGGTTGTAACTGAGTTTGAACTGTTGGATATAGAAGTTGATGCAATTGGATTAGATTTACCAGGAATTTCCCAACCTTTTTGAGATATATTTGAAAAGGAATTCTCCGACGAGCTAAATGACTGCCTTTGTTGTGTCTTGATAGGAATAGGTTTAGTAACTAATGGAGGTGATGGCAGGGAGAATGAAGATAAGTTTTCTTCGTCCACTTCATCTATATCTGTATCGACATCCGTGTCAATATTGTTGTAATTCTTCTGACTTGTGCTACTCAAAGGGCTTCTGGTACCCGAAATCAGACTAGCCGAAACGATTGGATGAAGTATCTTATCATCGTTCTCACTTTCTGGATCTGAATCTTCAATTACATTTTCGTTGTCAATAGTCGAATCACCTGAAGAATCATTGAGTAAAGAGAATATTTCATAATCCGGTACTAAACCATTCAAGATAAAAGCCAACTTTTTGGCAACCATTGGGTTACCAGTCATAATTACTACTCTCGTAATCTCTTTCGAGTTAGATTCGTAGTCATGACAATATGGTTTCTCGGTCAACAGATATCTGTAGGGAATAATCAAAGCTAGTAAACTTGCCAAAAAATTGGATGATTCATTTAGTTCTTTAAATTCTAACCAATTTAAAATTTCAAGAACCCAGTTTAGTAACATTGGGTTATATTTTGAATTTATGTTCTTGGAATTTTCCATCAAACCCAATCTCATTAAAGCATTTGAATTAATAAGTTTCGGAATGTTAGCATTATAGTTAATGAGTTTAATCAATTTGACAAGATTACCACTCAAATCAAGATCATTAGCTAAAATGAAACTAGGAAATTGAATTCTTTTATTTATAATTAAATTGAGTGGTTTTTCACTAGAATTTTGATTATTCAATAGATTGATCATTTTTTTGCATACTGTTTTCTGAAGAATGATAAGGAAATGGCTTATTTCTTGCCAATTATTGGAAACAATATCAGATACATTTTCATTATCTAAAGGAATGACAATACCTATACCAAATCTACTGGTGATATTATTCTTATTTGAATGAGAATGATTTGATAAATTTGGTGAATTAGCCGAGGTGGAAGAAAGGGATACTTTGGTTTCATTTATTGGTAATGCCGGCCTTGGAATCCAAGTATCATTTGATCTATATTCCACATTATCTTGGAAATCGGTTATCAGAAATAATCTTGTGATTAAAACAGATCTATAAGATCCATAAGTCTGATTATTGACCACAGGTAATAAATGGATTTTCGTAATTGAATGGTGTTCATTTGTGGGGAGTCCACAGCCAAACATATAATCATGAAGTTCATTTGTATTATGATACAATTTTGAAGTTAAAATGTTTCTTGATGGGACATTTGATTTATTGATGGATAAATTAGGGTTCAATTTGGAGTCACTAGACGAGTCAAATAAAACTTGTTTAGACCTTAAACTCCCACCATCTTGTGATACAATTATTCTAAAGAATTTACTATTCAATTCATATGGAGTAAGTAAAGATTTATCAGCAGATCCATATAAAATTTCTCTAGTATAGCTATCTTCGTACGAATTTAAATTTGTATTTACCGATAACAGTGGAGCCGTTTGTGAATCTTTATTTGGAGTATTTAATGGTTGTTGTTTAAATAATCTCCCCAACATAGTGTTTATAATAATTAACGCTTATTATTGGGAAGTATTTAAACAATTTCATATAAATTTCAAGTGAATATACAAAATTCCTCGGTAGTCTCGAGATGTATTAGTATAAACCTGAAACGATCTACCCCGTATTGTTTTTCTATAAGTAATTTACAACCTGGTTGTAAGTTTAAAACTGACAATAGAAATTGAGTGATTTCGAGTTTGCGATATGGAAATTTATATTTCAAAATGTCAGTTGGCCACTAAAATTGAAGAGTAATTTAAAAATAGTATAGGATTTAAAAGTCCCTGTGATATTAAAACAATGTATCACATTCCAATAGAAGTACTGTATAAGCGAATTTTCTTATCTACGAATTATTTATGAATAACTTCTCGTCAATTATTCTCGTCTATTAAATTCGTGTATAGGCTGCAAAAAACAATTTGGAGACGAAACTATAATTCTTTATAGGATTCTTCTAAAGCATTAATAAAGATATCGGCATGTGATTGTTCAAATACTAAAGTTGGTCTTAATCTAATAGAAAAATCTCCACATCCTCCAATATTAATACCTTTATTTCTTAAAATTCCTAATAATTTACCTCTTTGATTTGGATCTTTACAATCCCAAGCAATAAAAGTACCAAAATTTTCACCTCTTAAGTTTAAAATTGGATATTTTTGGGACAATTTAAATAATTCACCATATAAATAATTACCAACTTTAGCAGTGCTATCAACTAAATTATATTTACTAACTTCAGTAAAAATAGTTTTGGCAATTAATGCTTTTGAAGGGTCACCACACCAAGTATTAAATTGTCTATATGGTTGATTTGGTTGTAATTCAGGATTTGTAAAATAAAATCCAGCTGCTTGGAATTTTTTGGAGAATGTAACCATATCTGGAGGAGATGGAAGGTTAAAATGTTCATGAGCCCAAAATTTACCAGATGCTCCAACACCCGTTTGAACTTCATCAACAATCATTAACACTCCATTATCTTTAGTGATTTTTCTTAATTGTTGGAAGAAATATGGACTTGCATGATTATCACCTCCTTCAGATTGAACTGGCTCTATAATAATGGCTGCAACTTTACCATTATAATTTTTAATGATATTTTCAAATTCTGTTAAACAATTATCTTCTTCTTTCTTATTTTCAGCTTCAAATTCACTAAGGGGATATTTCAACGCTGGGAATGGAGCTTTTGGCCAATCAAAAGCAGGGATATCCAATTTATGAATAGCTTTTGATCTGGTTGTAGATAAAGATCCAAATAATCTACCATGGAATCCTTTATCAAATGATAAGATAACCATATCAGAAGTCCCAGGTAATTCATTATTCATGACTGATTCCATTTCTTCAGCACTAAATTCTTTACCACCTCTTCTTTTATGATGTTGATACATAAAAGCTGCTTTATAAGCGGTTTCATTAGCATCTGATCCAGCTAAAGCAGTCCAAACTTTATTTAAACCGGGTGGAGCAGCTGCTAAAATACCTTGATTTAAAATTTTACCATAATCAGTAGATGGGAAACAAGCTAAAGCAGGTCTATTAACTAAAGCATTGGTCATTTCATCTGATTTAGCAGTTTTAATTAATTCAGGATTATTATAACCTAATGGAATTGAAGAAATTTGGGCATAAACATCTAATAATTTATTACCATCAGCATCTGATATATAATTACCAATTGAATTATAATAATCACTAACAAAATATGTTGCTCTATTATCAAATATTTGTCCTAATTCATTATTTAATTTTTCACTGGTTGGACCTGGAATGGTTGATGTTTTAATAATTGGTCCCTTTGGTTCATTAGGGAAATATTTACTACAAGTAGAACTCAATCGGATTGATTTTACTGATTGTAAAGATCTACGGGTTGAAGTAAGTCTAAGCATTTATTACAATTAATGGAAATAAATCTTGTGGTTTAAATACTATGGAATTTTTCAAAGGAATCCCAACTCCTCGAAGGAGGTCGGTTTCCGGGGTAAAATATTTTGGGGTGTGTAGCCCAGGAAAATCCTGTTATACCACCAAAAGTACTTGAAAAAGTTGGACAACTTATCAAATACACATGATCTCCTGGAACACACTTGGTTAACTGGGGACCCTATAATGTGGGAAAATACCCAGATCTATAGTTACATTCCCAATTAGGCAAGTATAGCAGATAAGAGAAACGATGGATCTGGGGAGTTTGAGGTCCTCTAAAAACAAATAGATCATAAACCACAAAAATATATACAGAAATTCAATTCTTTATGTTCTTTTATCCTTCATAAACCCTTTAAATACTCCTATTATATTTCTAGGACATTGGTCAAAATCGAGAAAATAACGAGCAGTGAAAATTAATTTAGAGATGACATCTGAAATTCTTACCCACAAATTGGAGATTAATATACCGTTTGAAACCCCGAAACAAGCAGAAATTGCCAAGAACACATTATCACCCGATCCAATTCTAAAGAAAAATGAGTTGGTGGTGGACTATTCAATATGTGATGCCAATTTAATCTTATGCTTCCAAGGTGTTAGTGATCGAGTTATAAGAGTAGCGGTAAGTAATACACTTGATAATATAAAAACAATAGTGGAATGTTTTGATGAATTTGAAGGTCAACAAGATCAAATCTTCACGGCTTAGTCTTCCCTGGATTATTACTATTTATATGTTTATGAGTAAAATGTACATAAATCTTCTCGCGATGAAAAATCTCATCAGATGCTTAAACCTACTAGAATAATACCGAAAAGGAACCTTTTTAAAGGAGGCCAGCTAACCCGATTTAAAGAAAATGATTCTAGTTTTGAACATGAATATTCTATAAGACCTGATACATTTGCATTTAAGGCTTCTTTGAATCATCAGACTAAATTGAATAAATCATCACCTTTCCAAACTTTAAAGAATTCCAAATTCAATGCATTAGATTTTATATACAGAAATTCAACAAATTACCCATTTGCAGAGAGAACTCCACAAGAAGTATTTAATTCATATCCATTAACTAATTCTAAGAAATTGGCTAGGAGTAAAAATCGTCCTCGTAAAGTTAAAATGTCAACTGCAGATTTTATTGAAGATAGTTTATATAATCCACATTATGGATATTTCTCCCTGGAAGTTGAAATTTTTAATACAGATACTCCATTTGATTACAAAAACATTAATGATATTGATGATTTCATTGAAAATTGGCAGAAAGCTTATGAAAAATATGATAAACAGCCAGTGGAGCCTAAAAGAAAAGAATTAATACAACCTGATAAGGATAATTATGCAAACCCAAATTCCAAATTTGCTTCCAATTCTTTGAAGCTTTATAATGAAGAAAAGGATAAACTTAAACCTACACAAACTAATAAAAGATCTTTACAATTATGGCATACTCCAACTGAATTATTTAATCCTTTTTATGGACAAGCTATTGCTAAGAATATCATTCAAAAGTTCAAGACAGCTGACGAATTCAAGTCAAGTGATCTTGTGATCTATGAAATGGGAGGTGGTAATGGTACTTTGATGACGAATATTCTTGAATACATTCGAGAAACTGAGCCTAAAATCTATGAAAACACCAAGTATAGAATTATTGAAATTTCAAGTCAATTGGCTATCAAACAATATTCCCTGGCATTAAAATCCAAATTAACATCAAAGGGTTTAGATGCTTCAAAATGTGAAATCATCAACAAGTCCATTTTTGAATGGACAGAAGTTGTAAATGAACCAATGTTTTTTATAGCTTTAGAAGTGTTTGATAATTTTGCTCATGACCTTGTTCGATACGACAATTCCACCGGAGAACCATATCAAGGACATGTTCTTGTAGATGATAAAGGTGACTTCTATGAATTTTTCACTCCAGAACTTAACTATTATACTGAAGCTTTTTTACAGCTTAGAGAAAACGGTAACAAATCGCTTTTAAATACTAATAAATTTACTAAAGCTTTAAAAGGAGTTCACAGTACAATTCCATTCATTAATAAAGATAAAATTCATCCTTTGCATCACTCCAGGAGAAAACTTCAATTGCAAAATACCCTTTTGCCTTTTAAGGACGATTTGAGTCCAGCAGAATTTATTCCTACCAGGTTACTTCAGTTTTTCCACATATTGAACCACAAATTCCCCAATCATCATTTAGTTTCTTCAGACTTTGACCGTTTACCAAACACTATAAATGGTTACTACAATGCACCAGTGGTTCAAACTGTATTAAAAGATAGAACCGTTGATATAACCACTTATATGTGTCATCAAGGATTTTTTGATATCATGTTTCCTACTGATTTCCGATTGATGAGTGACATTTATAGTCAGGTTACAGGTAAAAGTGTTGAAGTAGAACTGCATAAGTCATATCTTTCTAGATGGGCCGATATTGAAGCCACAACTACGAAGAAGAACGAAAATCCTATGCTTGATTTTTATACTAATGTCAGTTTTATGACTAGTTAATAACATTGTAAATAGAGCCTTGTACATAATAACATTTCATTAACCTATAAACCCAACTACCCATACCTTTGTCAATATATATGACCCCTAAATTGATTCGTCAACGACGAATATTCAAACTGAATATGCACGAACAAACTAAGAAGCTCTCCCAGAGCTGATAAAACCACAAATTTTATTCGGTCTTTTGAAGCTAAATTCATATGCTCTAGTTTATCTTCAATTAAACACCAATGATACCAACTTATTGAAGCCACCGGTGGCTCCATCCACTATAAAAGTGCTTGTATGTTTTAAATTTGATACAAATGTAGTCAAGTAATACGAGACCTCCCCAACCAAGTCTCCAATACTTTTGACAACAAAGTCTTGGATGTTATCCTTCATTTCGAAAGCATGATCAGAAATTCTAGAAAGTACCAATGGACTGACCAGCGGCTTACTAAGAGCCACAGGTTCATGAGTTGCTAGCGTGGTTACATTCTTAACACCTTCAGATAAGTACATATCAAAGATGTTAGAAAATTTGCTGGCGAGTCCAATTCCTAAGGAGATTCCAACTGCAAAAGAAGCAATGAAGTAAAAGTTTGAAAATCCTGTATCTCTTCTTGCAACAGATGTTTCAGTACAATTTCTATTTTGAAAGAATTTTTTGAAAATTACATAAACAGCATTGAAACATGATACACTTTTCCTATCCAAGTTTAAGGGATCAATTTGACTAGAACTAGCCAGTAGTTCTGTCCTCAATTGTTTCTCTAATGCCTTATAATTAGGACGCTTTTTAGAAATCAAACTTGAATATAATGAATTAGATCTCTCAATATCAGGCGTTTTGATACTCAAACAACTCTCCTGTTTAGTAACAGCACCATCAATACTGTTATCTAATTCAACTTCGATAAACTGCTTGAATTTATCTAACAAGTGTGGTTGCTTTAATGAAGGAGTTTTCCAGATTTGATAAGGTTTCAAATCATTGATTATATCAAATAAATTAATAAAGTAATTGACAGTCATCATGTTTATGACTGTGACCTTTGGTAAAGAATCATCCACGTAATCTGGACCAAAATTACTTTCTTGAAGACTCTCTTCCGGAGAAAATTCTTGCTTATTATCACTCAACTCTTTGAAGATCTTATTCAAATAATCAATGAATACATATGATCCGTCATTGACAATGAAGATTAAATTCGAACTTTTTATTATTTGTGAATTTAGATGATTGAAATTCCTATTTTCAATACTTAAATGAATCAAATTTACATCATTTCCCAAATCATTCTTAATGGATTTTATCAATTGATTAGTTTCATGTTGATAATTTAAGTCACATGAGCTTAATAAAGTAATTGTAAGTTTTCTATCTATATTTGGATTGAAATTTGATTGCATTGAAACGGTTGGCATAATAAAAGTTGTATCAGAATTTTGATTATATTCAGTATCTTCTTCTTCTTCATCTGTTTCAAAAACCATTGCTCCTGAATTTGGTTTTGAATTAGTTACTACTACCACAGAATCAAAATTTAAATCATCACCATCTTCATCTGTTGTAATGGATAATAAAGATGAAGGTCTACCAATATTTTGATCTTGAGGTATAAAAGGAGAATTACTTAAAGCTCTACTAATCTTTTGACCATAAAAAGACTTTTGATTGGATAAGTTTTTTGATTCTAGTTCCATTTCATTAATTGATTGCCAGGATTCATTACTCATCAGTTTATAAGCCTCATATAAATGAGGTTCAGGGGTTCGATTATGAGTTGTATTAACAGGACTAGGAAATCTGGATAACGTGTTATCTGATCTAAGGTGAGGTGATAACTCCAAATCAGGGTTAGTTAATGCATTATAAATTGATGAATGGGAATTTAGGAGTTTATTAGATATCCCCAAATTATCTACCTTATCTTGGGATGTATTTAATAAACTATCTGATTTATCAAACTTTGATTGTTTCATATTCACGTGTAATGATAAAATTTCTATAAGTTTTGGTTATATCAAATAACAATTAATCAAATCTATAAGGTAATTCAATAAGGATTTAAACCGCTCCTTACTATAATTGGTTTTTTTACCTAAAAAAAATGGTGATCCCTTATCGCTTTTCCTGTTTATAACTCAACGCTCATTTTATATACTCCGCTTCTACCACCAATTCAGCACCTTTTAGTATAATTATTCAACATTATATATCAATTGGTTGGATATATTATATGTAGATAGAGTTTAGATTGTTATTAGTATTACTTGTTAGCTAGAAGAAATTATGATAAATCGGAAACCCGTTTTCGCTATTAAACCCAGCTAAATTCCCAATTGGTGGATTTGACAATTTTTACATAACAAGTTGTTTGGGAATCAACTTAGTTCAAGCATCATTTAAGTATGGAATTCTCCTCTTCTTGTCAGTGGGCATCATCCCGTACTGCATTTAAATGTCTCATCGATTTCTCACTAAAACTATATTCATGTCAGATACGTTGGACCAAAATCCTGGAACAGTTCCAGTTGGAGAAAGCGGGAGTCGAGATGGTAGTACTAGTGGTCAAAGACGTGTAGGAGAAAATAAACAGAAGGGTAATACCCGTAAAAATGGTCACAAATCAAGGAAAAATGGAGATGCCTCAAAGACGTCTGATAAAGTGATAGGTAAGAAAACTCCTCAACCAAAGAAGAAGACCAAACCATCTAAAGAAAGAGATCCATATAAAGATTATAAATACCAACAAATCAAAAAACTCTTAAAAAAGTTTAAACCGGTAACAATAAATGGATTACCAATATCTACCATTATTAAACAAGTACATGAAGAATCAGAAAAGAAAGCTGTAGAACTTTACTTGATTAATTTAATTAAAAATCAGAATGACCAATCCATATATCTTTCATTCATAATGATCCCTTCTGATCCTGATTTCCCATTTGATCTTCAAGATTTAAAACTTAGTTTATGTGTCCCACCAGAATATCCATATAAACCAGTTGTTCCTTCGATTTATGTATTAAATGATGAAATACCAAGAGGTTATGCAGCAAATATTGAAATAGGTTTTAAGAAAATTGCTAAGATTGCTACTAAATCAATAATAAAAGATGAATTTGAAGATTTACAAATTGATTTAGTTGATGGAAAAGGTTTATTATCTCAGTTTCTTACTTTAGACAAGTATTTAGAATTGTTTTTAAAGCAAGAGAAACGGAAAACCATCAAATTTATTAAGGGAAAGCCAACGGTTAAATCATCTCAATCCAATTCAAAAGAATCAAGTCCTTTACCAACTAAAGAGATTGTAAAACCGGTTAAAATGGATAATGATTTAAGAGATATGTTAATTCAACAATTAACTCAAAAATTTTCCAATAATATTCAATTATTCAATAAATCAAATCAGTATACAAAATTTAAAGTTAATCTTCCAGTTAATATGACAGAAGAACTCCCAGAATCTTGGATTAATAATGGGAAAATTGAGTTAATATTAACCATCCCCATAGAATTTCCTTATTGTAATTTATCAATAGAATTTCCTAAATCATTTCTGGCAAAAATGGGATATCCAACTACTTACGAGAGAAATTTAATATCAAATTTTAACCAATTTAAATTTAAACAACAAAATTTAATAGTAATATTAAATTATCTTGCAAATAATTTAAATTTATTTTGTTATAATAAATTTGATTTTATAAATTATAATAATTTATCCCAATCATTTGCATCTACAATAATTAGTTAATATAAAATTAGTGTGTACTTTGTAAAATCAATGAAGCGGCTTCGGTCTCAAAAAGTGAGAATTTTAAGCTTGGGCTCAGTTTTAGTAAAATGGAAGTAATTCAAGAAGATAAAGATCAAATAAGCTTTCAATATGCTAATGAATGTGATTTAGAAATCCATTGTTCACCATTTGGATTATCTGGATTATATATTAAAGTAAAAGGTACTAATATAATGGGAGTTGGTAGTACAATGGGATTAATTACTGGTTCAACTAAAGGATTAATTCATTATAATGATAGTCAAGATTTAATGGATCAAAAATATAAATTATATGTAGTAGTTGAAGATGATGGAATGTTAAGAATTGATTTTACAAAGATTTCACCTTTAGGTCCTACATCAGAAGAAATGATTTCAACTCAACCACTTACAAGAGATTCAACTGGTAAAGAACGGGAAGAAATTGGTAAATCTCCAAATTCAATAAGTACAGGAGATAATTCATCATATTCATCTTCATTAAAATCTCCTCAAAATGCTAATTTAGATAAAATTGACACAAGTAATACACCAGAAGGTGAAACTAATATTGAAGAAGATGTTATGCCATCATTAATATTTAGAGGTAAATGCCCTGATGGTAGACCTGATACTATTGAACCTTTTATAGGTATTTTCTCTTTTGAAAGAGAAGATTAATTGATACTTCATGACTTATGTATATGTTAGATTTAGAATAAATATTTTTGTCTCAGTTAAGTGATTTTGTAAAATTCACATTTTCTACATAATATTCCTGTCACATAATCTTCAATTGTTTCAAATTTTATTTATCATTGGATATTCCCAGCACATGAACCTTTAATATAACTTTTGGCTGCAAAATGCGATCTTATTCACATGTGGTCAGAGGGGATATTACAAGGGTATTATAGGAATATTATGGAACTGAAAAGAATGTAGTATAAATGAAACAAATTAAATAACTCAAGAACAAAGTCAATTAGTGATGAATAATAAAGACTATAATAGATAGACGGATTAAACGGTGGAACATCGGTCGGGGATTTGCCACGGTCTCGTGGCGGGTCATTTGTTAAGGCTCGGCATAAGTGGTTCGGCAAATATCATATGAAATACATCTCAATCCTCGGATAAAAAAAGTTTTTGTGTAACAAATGTTCAATCAGGTATGATTGTGGGGATTTGAGAAGCTTATAAATATCATTGGAAAGTCAGGAATTTAAAAAATCAAATTTCAACTTATAAATATTTAAAATGGAAAGATTAAATCAATTATCCGGTCAATTAAGTCCAAATTCTAAACAATCTTTACTCCAAAAGAATCCTGATGACGTTGTCATTGTTGCTGCTTATAGAACTGCTTGTGCTAAAGGTGGTAAAGGTGGTTTTAAAGATGTTGGATCAGATTTCATCTTGAACAAACTTTTTAAAGCTTTTATTGATAAAACTGGAATTGATGTCAATTTGATTGAAGATGTTGCCGTTGGTAATGTCTTAAATAAAGGTGCTGGTTCCACCGAACATAGAGGTGCTACATTAGCTGCTGGTATTCCAAATAAAGCAGCTTTTATTGGTATTAACAGACAATGTTCATCTGGTTTAATGGCTATTTCCGAAATTGCTAATAAGATTAAATGTGGTGAAATCGACTGTGGTATCGGTGCTGGTGTTGAAAGTATGAGTGCTAATTATGGTCCTCAAGCTTTATCAAAAGTTGATGATCATTTAGCTGATGATCCAGAAGTTGAAAAATGTTTAATTCCTATGGGTATCACTTCTGAAAATGTTGCTAAACAATTTAACATTTCAAGAGCTGATCAAGATGCTTTTGCTGCTGAATCTTATTCAAGAGCTGAAAAAGCCGTTGCATCTGGTGCTTTCAAAGATGAAATTTTACCAATTGAATCTTTCTTTGCTGAAGAAGATGATGACGAAAATGTTACTTACAAATCTCACTTGGTTAACCAAGATGAAGGTCCAAGAAAAGGTGTTACTGCTGAATCTTTAAGTAAATTAAGACCTGCTTTCAGTGCTGATGGTACTACTCATGCAGGTAATGCTTCTCAAGTTTCTGATGGTGCTGCTGCTGTTTTATTGATGAGAAGATCTTTAGCTGAAGCTAAAGGTTACAAGATTCAAGGTAAATACGTCTTATGTTCATGTGTTGGTTGTCCACCAGAAATTATGGGTGTTGGTCCAGCCGTTGCTATTCCAGTTGCTTTAAAGAAAGCTGGTTTAACCATTAGTGATATTGATGTTTATGAAATCAACGAAGCTTTCGCTTCTCAATGTTTATATTCCATCAACGTTTGTAACATTCCAAAAGAAAAAGTTAACATCAATGGTGGTGCTATTGCATTAGGTCACCCATTAGGTGCCACTGGTGCTAGACAATATGCTACTATCTTAAGATTATTAAAACCAGGTGAATTTGGTTTAACTTCTATGTGTATTGGTACTGGTATGGGTGCTGCTTCCATTCTTATCAGAGAATAAATATGTCTCAAATAGGTTTTAAATAAATACTTTACAGGTTAGTCTAGTTATAAATGATTTAAATTAATTTTGTTCATTATGATTTTTATCGATTATAGTACAGTTATTTAAAGTAAACGTTCGAACTCTTGCGTTTTGATACATTATTATCTTCAACGGCGGCCGATGAATTCTTGGGTTTGGTGTTATGCTGATGGGCACTATGTGGGAAATATACAACATTAACTGGTGGTAAGTAATAAACGTTTGATATAGGGAAATATTTGTATCTTGAAGATTCCCCATTTTTGTCTTTATCTAGTATTTCACTGTCAATTGAGTCATTATTAATGGAAGAAAGTAGTGTCGTTTGTCCTGAATCGGGTAATGGTTTTTTGGAGGGATTAGGTGATTTAGTTCTAACCGAATCGCTATCATAATCAGCTTCATTATCAGAGTTATTGTCGTCATGATTATTCTCTTTATTAGCATCCTCTCCATTATGTAATTTTGATTGTTCTTTGATATCAATTAACTTGTATGTCAAATCAGATGCTGTATCTTTACGAACAGATGGATGATAAGATTCTTTTTTAGTTGGAATTTTACCTTTTAGAAGTAAATCATTTCTTTCAGCATAAAAGGAAGGATTTCTACCTCTTACAGTTATTGGTTCACTCTCTAGTTCGAAGAGGGTAATTTCATTTCTACTATTATCGGGATTAGTTGCTGAAAAATCTTCATCAATATAATCATCGAAATATAAGTCAGCTACTACTGCACTTAGCCTAACTTTTAGATAATAATAGTTTTGAAATGCTAAATTTCCGTTGTTGGGAGTAGCATTTTTGAATTGTAATTTTTTCACGGAGAAATAGTTTTGAATGCTATCACCTTCAACTGTAGAGTTATTGATGGTGATGATTTGTTCACTAGAGCCCACAATCACTGGACTTACATTTCCTCTTTTTGATATTTCTTCTTTTTTGTCTCTGGGATCATCAATTATGATAATTGGAATTTGTTGGAACTTGGTATTATTTGAAGTAGCAAAAATTTCAATCTTGAACCATTTTACAACTCTGGAAATATTATACCCATAGTCACTAGTTTGAAGTTTAAGAATTTTAGTGTCATTATTTCCATAGCCTTTAAAACCAGATAAATTGAAATTTAAAGAAACTTGGATAAAGTTTCTTCTATAACACGAGAGTACTTTTGGGTCACACTCGAATGCCTTAAGTTCTGGATCCAAATTTTTGATTTTATCTTCTAATACACCATGTACATATGACATATTATCAAAGTCATTTGTTAATAATTTACCATTGAGGAAACCATTGAAATCAATTGAAATTTCATCACCATTTTTATCTGTCAACCTATAATCTTGACTTATTTGTTTACATTTAAGGTCTAATAGACGAACTAATTTCTCACTCGTATAGTCTATTATAATTCCTGATGAATCTGGTATTTTCCTGGCTTTTTTCTTTGTATGTCGTTTCTTTTTACCTTGCTCCTCTGTAGCTTCTGAAGGGTCACCCGTGACACCATTATGAATAATTGGAGGAGTACCATCTACAACCATAGGAACTTTTTGTTGATAATATTGATTGGGGATTTGAGAATTTGGGTCCATAGGGTCTCCCACGTTTAATTGCCCCAAACTAAAACTTCTATTATCGTTAAGAAATCTTGGATCTACATCCATCGTATTAAAATTCAATACTGAATTATTGTTCGAATTATACAAGCTTCCATCTTTATTAAAAGATTGAGACTGAGCTGAATTAACTGGATAAAATTGAGATTGAAGCTGAGATTGAGGAACCATTAAATGATTGTGATTGTGTCTAGTGGGGTATGAAGCATCCAAAGGAACTAAGCTTGAATGAAAATTCATTCCATGATGAGGAGATTCATAATTTTCGGAAGAAAGTTGATTATTATGACTAGCTCTATTCATAGTATTTAAACCTCCATGAAAATTTCCAACATTTGAAGGACTATTTGAAAATTCTTCTGAATCTCTCCAATTTATAAATTCATTATTATTTAAAAAATTAACAAAATTTGCTTGAGGATTTGATTGAGACCCATCCATAAAATCTACTGAATCTAGGTCAGATTTTATTTTACCTGAATGATTAGGAGTTGGGACAATTGTAGAATCTCGTTGAGAAGTTGATGACCTACTATTAGGATTTGTGGGGGCATTTTGATGTAGAATATCGGGTAAAAATAAAGATGCAAGATCTTCATATCCATCTTTATTCCCCTCCATTTGAACGAATTGAATTAGTGTATTTGGGATGGATTTTAAAACAAATGTTGAATTATTCTCACTGATCTTGAAGAAACGAGCCCTCACACGACCAGATATTTAAAAGATTGAGTAAATTAGGAATATTTAATGGTTTTACAAGAGGATTTTGGGGTGGAACAATTTATGGATAAATATGAAACACAAGTAGATTATAATTTAGGAGAAACTTGTGTTGATTCATTATCTTTAAAAGAGGTAATTGAATTATATGATGAATCAGAAGGAACTCAAGTAAAACATCAATTATTAAATGATATTATGGAGATGAAATTATCCTATGGAGATATACGGGGGTCAAATGATCTTAAAACGGCAATTACCAAAGTATATAATGAACGATCCGATACCAAGTTTATAAATAATGATGACATTGTTATTACAAATGGAGCAATTGGTGGTAATTTTTTATTATTTTATACATTAATTAATCCTGGAGATAAAATAATTGCCATTGAACCATTATATCAGCAACTTACAAGTGTTCCTAATGTTTTTTCGAATGACAATTTAATTAGATTTGAATTGAAGTTTGAACAGAATTATGTACCTGATATCGATGAATTAGGTAAATTAATTAAATTTCATAAACCCAAATTAGTTATAATTAATAATCCAAATAACCCAACAGGTGTAGTTTGGGGTGATGATATTATTGGTCAAATTGTGGAATCATGTTCCCAAAATAGATCGTACTTATTATGTGATGAGGTTTATTCTCCTTTATTTCATTCATCAGCACAAGTTCCTAAATCTGTCGTGCATCATGGTTATGATAGGACTATCTCTACAGGTTCGATGAGTAAGGCATTTTCCTTGGCTGGAGTCAGATTAGGATGGATAATCACTAAAGACCAACAATTATTAACTGATTTATTTAGTAAACGAGATTATAATACTATATCAATTTCTCGAATTGATGATAGAATTAGTACATTTGTTTTACAAAATTATAAAAAAGTTTTACAAAGAAATTATAAAATTTGTTTAGAAAATCTTGTGGTTTTAGAAGAATTTATTAAAGATTCAAAGGGATTAATTAGTTGGGTTAAACCCAAAGCGGGTTCAACATGTTTTTTAAAATTTAATAAACCAATTAATTCATTAAAAATGTGTGAAATTCTTGCTGTCAAATATAAAGTTTTAATTATTCCAGGGGATTTATTTTATAATGGTAGTGGATATTGTAGAATTGGATTTGGTAATAATCCAATTCAACTTAAAAATGGTTTAAAAATTTGGAAACAATACCTTCAATCAACTAATTATTGGATCTGATTATTTTGAAAAATTATTACGTAAAGGTTTAATGTAAATTTCCTTTATAGTATTAACGCACCTTTTCTTAAATTAGCAGTTGCATATTTGGTGCGAATAAAAATAGCATCATTATCGTTTGCAAAACAAACAGGAAACGGCTCCAAAACGGGAAGGGGTACATATTTAACCCGATTATAAACCTTTAATATATATAATCTAAAAATTTTGAAAAATTATTATTATCGTATATTTATCTCTTAATTTAACTTATCTAAAAGTTTTTTGCAGTTTTGAGATTTATTCGTCTGATTTAAAAAAGCCTGGAATTGAGAAAACGAGTAAATTTTTTTAAGTTTTTTATACACAAGAACCCTAATAAAAGGATTTATACATTGAGGATTTATCAATCTATAATTAATTAATTGAATAATTTATATTATAAATCCAATTAAATATATTTAAACATGTCTAATTCACTGTTATCTTATTCTGGTAGATCAGTTAATAAGGTATTTAATCAAGATTTTATAATAGACCAAAGATTTAAAATTGTTAAAGAATTAGGTCATGGAGCTTATGGAATTGTTTGTTCAGCAAAATATGATGATGGTAATGATTCAGAGACTGAAGGAAATTTTGTTGCCATTAAAAAAATCACCAATATTTTTAGTAAGAAGATTTTATGTAAAAGATCATTAAGGGAATTAAAACTCTTACAATTTTTTAGAGGCCATAAAAATATTACTTGTTTATATGATTTAGATGTGATCCCAAATCCTATGACAGGAGATTTTAATGAAGTCTATCTATATGAAGAATTAATGGAATGTGATATGCATCAAATTATTAGATCAGGTCAACCATTAACTGATCAACATTATCAATCATTTATTTATCAAGTTTTATGTGGTTTAAAATATATTCATTCAGCAGATGTATTACATAGAGATTTAAAACCAGGTAATCTTTTAGTTAATGCTGATTGTGAATTAAAAATTTGTGATTTTGGTTTAGCCAGGGGTTTCTCCGAAGATGTAGAACAAAATGCAGGCTTTATGACTGAATATGTTGCAACTAGATGGTATAGAGCTCCAGAAATTATGTTAAGTTTTACAAATTACACAAAAGCTATTGATATTTGGTCTGTAGGTTGTATATTGGCTGAATTATTGGGAGGAAAACCAATTTTTAGAGGTAAAGATTACGTTGATCAATTAAATCAAATTCTTTTAATTTTGGGTACACCAAAAGAATCAACCTTGACTAAAATTGGATCTGTAAGAGCTCAAAATTATGTAAAATCCCTTCCATTCATGAGAAAAGTTGAATATTCAGAATTGTTCCCAACTGCAAATCCTTTAGCATTAGACTTATTGGAGAAAATGTTAACATTGGATCCTTACGAAAGAATATCAGTTGAAGATGCTTTATCACATCCTTACTTTCAAGTTTGGCACGACCCACAAGATGAACCTGAGTGCCAGGAGAAATTCGATTTCAAGAGTTTTGAAACAATAGATGATCTTGAAACTATGAAACGAATGATAGTTGATGAAGTTAGAACTTTTAGGGAATTTGTTAGAAAACCAATCCATGAACAACAACAAATACAGCTACAAAAGCAATTGCAGAGAAAATATGAAGCTGAACAAGAAGAAGAAATGAAAAGATTAAAACAACAAGAAGCAGAGCAACAAAAAAGAGAACAAGAAGCTCAACAAAGATTTGAACACTTGCAGCAGCAACAGCGTCAACAACAAGACATAAACGCAATGGATTTAGCTACTCCATTCATGAATACTGGACATTCAACCAATGTTAATGCCGAACTCGATACAAACCCAAACATAGATAATCAGAGTAACTATTATCAATCCATTCCCAAGCCTCAGGAGTTAGATGAGTTTACTTTCTCGAGAGGAGATAACATGGACCAAATGAGTGAATACGATAATAACGAAGAACTATTTAGATTAGAAGAGGAGCTTGGATTTGGAATGGATGGTAATATCTTCAATAATATTTGATGATGAAGACTGACTTTTTTTTTTTAATTTTGCATACTCACTACATCCTATTCTTTATTTCATTAAATTTCTAATATTTGTTACATAGGTAGGTTTAATTCATATATTTTAATTTCTAATTTAAGTTATACTTAATCAAATCACCATTTCTTCCAAAACACCAGAAACTTCTGTCGTCAATGGAAAAGTTAGCGATTTCGCCATCGTTGTACCAGTAGCTTAAATCAAGGGAATGTATAGGTACATCTATTGATGGGATTATCTTGTCATTTTCGATTGGGTGAATGATTATTCGGTATTTGGCAATTTTATCAGTTGATTTTAGTAACGAATAATAGTGCTTCTTCATTCTAATTTCATACAATGAATTATATAATCCAATAATTCCTTTTAGTTGATCCAAATCTTCGGTATTTGAACTGTCTTCAAATGGATTATTGGTTGAAGAATCAGATTTATTTAAGTCTGTTCTTGATAAAATGCTATTCATATTATTCATACTCCCACTGAAGGTAGAAGTTAAGTTATTGATTGACAAACTTTTTGATTCCAATTTCCCATTGGCTTTGATATTGGGGTTTCGTTTTTGACTTAAGGTGATCAGAGGATTGCCCATTTGGTTAACATGTAGGCTGGAGTTGGTAGGGGATTTGAGCTTATTTTTTTTGTTTATGGGCATCTTTTTGACTCTTGGAAGGGCCTTATAATCAAACTCCCAGAATATAGCTTTACCATCATTACCAAGACTTACCAACCTATACAATGAATGGTTTTGTTTGTTTTCTTCCAACTCGTCATTTAAAAGTTGGTCTTGATTTATGAATTTTATTTGGGTAATGGTGTTTGTATGTGCCTTGAACCGACATGCAATTTTTATATCCTTAAGGGCTGGTGGATAGCTTATGGATTCTTCATTATTTGTGGTCGAGCTGACATCAAATGAGGTTGATGGTGACGTAACGGTAGGTGAAAGAAACAAACTGAAGTTAGGTTGCTGGGAGCCGGATGTGACACTATTTAATGTTCCACTTCTTGACCTCCTACCAGTACCATTATTCAGTGAGTTGAGGTTTTTAGTTACTATAGAATTCATGTTATAATAACTTAACCTGAATAATTCGATCAAATCACCATTCCCACAAATTGCTAAGAATTTGAAGTCATTGGTGAATTTTAAGTCTCGAACGCCGGAGTGGAAATAATTTGAAATCAAATCTGTCACCAATGACCTCTTCTTAGACAGAGATCCATTAATTTCGGAGAATGGGGAAGTTAAAGACACTAATCGAATTAAACCATCATCTGAACCGATTGCCAAAAGCATAGGATTAGAACCACTAGATGCCGGAATCATATCATTTGTGAGCAATGAGTTAGTGGATGTTAAACAAGTTATTGGTTTGTAGCTCAATTTGATATGACCAAGAACCTCAGAATCATCTTGCTTAGAATTGAAGTAACTAATATCAAATTTTTTAAAATAAGTCACAAATTCATCCTTGTCAACTATAGATTTAGTGTATTTAGTGGTTGTATCATTTGAAAATGGGTTAACAAAGAACACTTCACCATTCGACACTCCAACAACCACCACAAAATTATAAATTGGATTGTAAATGACATCAATTGATGTGACGATCTGGTTTGTGAGGTTGGAAGACAATTTTATCAGTGACTTAAATAAATCCAGTTCGTGATCAAGGAGAAGTTTATAGGACAATGTTTTAAGATTAACCAACAAAAGCTGACCTGAATTTAACCCCATAATTACAAGAGGTATATTATTCCAAGTGAAAGTTTTCATGACAGTAACAATTAAGTCATTTTTCAACTGAAATCTTAATAAAGGCTCTTCGAAGATTTTTTTGTAAGTTTTCTTTGGTTTTGGATCTTGAGGTTCTTCTTCATCCACTGCTTCTAATAGAGAAGTATATGGTTTATCAGTTGACAAATTCTTGGTGTTACAGAAGTCAGAATTTGAATTGATTGCAATAATGTTAATAACATTGATATTAGCTGACACCAAAATGGAACCAGTCTCTATTGATGTCAAACTGGTATGATAAGATTTTTCATCATAATTAAGGATTTTATGGAAAATTGAAGACTTATTGTTGAATTCAGATATTAAAGGATTGAAATCATCAAAAGCAGCAGAAATATTACCCGAAGATGAAGAATTATTTTGACCCGAAAACTTCAATAATTGATTAAAATTTTTTGTTATTTTAGTGAATGGATTTTTAGAATCAGAATCAGTCAATCTATTTGAATCAGTAAATGGATTATTACTTCTTACATTATTTGTTAAAGGTATAATTTCCGTCAAACATCCCGGATTCAAATGAACCAATCTAAATGGATCTGACATCATAGATGAAACATTTGCTCCTATTTGCATACCACCGTCTAAAGTATTGGTTTCAATTTTATGATCAATAATTTTATCAAACAAATTAGTTATATGGAAAGGTAAAGATACATAAGTATTTGATTCATAAAGTCCCGGTCCAGGATTTAATGGAGGTCTAGCTATATTTAAATAACTATTATTTAATTTAGCTAAATGATTTGAATTGGTTGACAATGGCCACACAAAGGACTGAGGAATTTTTGTATGTTCAAGATCATGTTTAAAATGAATATTATCTTGTAATTCATTGATTCCTGGCAGAACTGTTGATAAAAAAGCATTTAAAGGAGGCAATTCCTCGGTAGTTGAAACTAACAGAGTCATAAACTTGAATCTGGTTTAGTGTGGAGGTCGTAGATTTGGTGCGGGTGGATTACCCCAAAACGATAAATTGGCAGGAGTCGTGCGCCAGCCCAAGAGTATCTCATTAATTTACGTGAGAGAAAAAAATGTAAAATCAATCACTCTTGAAACGAGCTGCCTGAGATGAATTACAGGTAATAAGTGATTTATAATAGTTATTGGTAGTGTAAGAGTCTAGAAAATGTTATGAATATTATATGGGATCGAGCAATCAAGAAAATGGGTTAAGTATCA